>CM067855.1:75145343-75827843 GCA_034642435.1 Megalocaria dilatata | reverse complement strand
CTAGAGCGACTCAATATCGCCCGGGAAGTTGTTAATGAGGTTTAATGAGGATCTTTGTTCTTTTTTCTAGTGAGGTTGATAGTGGTGTTGGAATTGGGTCCTTCAAATTTGTATATAAGTTTGCTACTGTTTTCTGATTGTAAATGGCAATTTTCATATTTTCAGATTTGAATATATTTGTATAATTTTACTATCAATCCATTTATATTTTGTTATGACGCATAATGGGTTTCGCTGGATGTTTCTCCAAGTATTGGTGGTCCTATTTTTATTATATGAATGGAATATAATAATTTATTCAATAAAAAGTAGGGCTAACAATTTTATTCGAATATTTTTTATTCCCTCTTTTATATGTGACTCATGTCATATTTTATTTATTATAATCTTCATTTATTTTATTATGTTTATTTTCGTACTGATGTAGTGGTTTAAATTGTAATGAACGATTTTGTTAGAGTGAATGTCTTTTCTGTACAATTTTAATTTTATTGTGCTGTCTTGTCTTTGAACTTTGGTATCTATGACAGGTACACATCGTTCAGAATCTTCTCTTTCCAGGGAAAACAGTAGACTTCTTGAATATGAATTGAAACAGTCTAATTTGGTTTGTGTGTGTCTTCTTTTGGTATAGCCATTAGTACCTTACCTTACCATTAGTGAAATAACTAAAGTTTAAAGTACCAATTTTAAAAAAGTTTGTAGGTGAGGTACTAATGGCTATACCAAAAGAAGACACACAAACCAAATTAGACTGTTTCAATTCATATTCAAGAAGTCTTGAATATTGGAAAAGTCTTAGACTAAGTTTGAAACCTATCGCGCATCCAATTATTTGTTGGTAAAATTCTTCCTCTTGAAGATACAGTAGTTGTTTTCTTATAATAACTGGATTATTTCCAAGAAAAGCTCCATCATTATGTGGTATGATTTTTTATTTCGTTCCATTCCTATTTGAGGACTTCAATAATGTCATTTATTTTTTCTATATTTCCAAACACGTTTACGACATCAAGTAAAATTAACGCATGGTGTTCGGGAAGTCTGAAGTTGTTTAGTTCCATTGCGAATTGGAACATAGTATTCATTCTCTTCATTATATGCGTTTTCCAATATGTCCGCAATGAATTTAAATAATGTGTTGGACTTTTAATGCTTGATTATAGGTCTCATAGAATATCCGTAAAATGATGCATAAAAGACATTCACTATAACAATATCTGTCATTACAATTCAAACCACAACATAAGCATGAAAATGAATCAAATAAAACAAATGAAAAATAGAATAAGTAAAATATTTCATGAGTCACATATAAAAAAAGGAGTAAGAATCTAATGGAAACATTTAAACAAAATGGTTATCCTTATGGTTTAATGAACAAATTATTATATTCCAGTTATATAACAGAAATAGGACCACCAAGACTTGAAGAGACACCCACCGAAACCCATTATGCGTCATACCAAAATATAAATGAATTGACGGGAAAGTAAAAAAATTTATTCAAATCTGAAAATTGCCGTTTACAATCAGAAAACAGTAGCAAACTTATAGAAAATTGAAGGACCCAATTCCAACATCACTAAAATATAATGTTGTTTATGAGGTCAAATGTGAAGATTGCGAAAAAATATATATAGGACACACTCCTCAATGCCTAAAAAGCTGAATGCTATTACATACATCTGACATCACAAAACATCCTGAAGGGTGCGCACTGGCAACATATGCATTCAGGTTGGATCACAGGATGAATTTCGAAGACGTGAAAGTATTGAAAACAGAGGGAAATTGTCGGAAGAGATTGGTTTTGGAAATGACAAAAATTAATGAACGAGAAAATATTATCAATAAAAAAGAGATACAAATAAGCTGACTCATATTATTTAGTCCCCGTTTAATAATACAATAAAATCTGTATATATACTCTGAAGTTAACTTCATTATTCTTAATTTAATTTCAATATGGGCTACCAAAAAAAAAGTGCATGATTAATTCATACGTGCAATAAATAAAGTCTCGACTACCCAAACATCGAGTTTGTTCTATAAACCTTGCGCTATCATTGAGGACCACAGAGCCCTAGGCCCTAATGTCAGCATCTGTCCAATTCTGTGTTCCCGATAGCAAGAGACAGGTACCAACGAAGCAAAATGCAACAGTAACAATCGAACAACCGAACGGAGCGGACAAGAACCAGTCGGCACTCGAGAGCGGAAGCAATACGTGACAAACACGTGCTCGTGCATCTACATAAATCTTCGACCAAAACACCTAGTGTGAGTCAGAATTTTCTCGTCATGTTGTGGTAGTTTTGACTTTATAAAATCTCTCATTGCGTTCTTAATATAAATTATCTCCATTCTTTAAGAACCGGTGCGAAACAAGTAAATTCACAGAACAAACTTGCTATAACGAGAACATTCAAACTTATATGGGTATTTGTTGGAGAAATATATGCAAATATATTAAGGAAAAGAGTCACCGATGTATATAAGTTGAATCGTTAGAGTGTAATTAAATCAAAATCAGTTAAATAAGATCAATTCTGATAGAAATATTGATAGTTCAATTAATAAAAACACCCACAAGCCAAAATTATAAAGAAAAAGCATATTTGAAGTACATAACGACAAGTCGAGTAAAAATTCTGCAAACGTTGATGAAAAAAACAGAAATTTTGATGAAAATTTTTAAATAAAACTCACAGGGAGAATTCAATTTACAATTATTCAATGTGAAGACAGCCTAAGTTTCATGAAATATAAGTAATTCGAATTAAGATATGTAGTTTGAAATTGGTAAAGAAAATGTTGAAAATATTTGTTATTATCAGGAATCATATATTAACTTGAGTCAAGTTATTGACAAAGAACGGCCTACGGTCGAGTCTATGTGAGAGATATGTTCATTAACTTTTTTCTATTGTTCAAAGTAATTCGCTCTTAATTCTTTTTTGTATTGTGTTCCTGGAATAGGATGTCCTACTGTGACTGTAGCTTCCTCCGTGTTTGGTTGTTGCCCTGTAATCTCGGGGTCTCTTTACTGAAACCACAAACTGGCGGCTGGCTTCTGTTGTTGACTCCGTTGGTTTGTTGGTTTGGTTTTTCCCACCAAGTGTTGCCCATCTTTCACTCTTCACTCAACGTACTGATGAGAACCGAAAGCCCATCAACTTTTTTCTATTCTTTTTCATATTATGTTCGTGGACTTGGACGTGTGCGAAGTTTGGTTATTGCCCTGCAAACACGGAGTCTTTTTGCTGAAACCACAAATTGGAGGCTGGCTTCTGTTGTCGACTCCATTGGTTTTTTGGTTTTTTTTGTCCCACCAAGTGTTGTCCTTCTTTCACACTTTATTCAGTGTACTGATGAGCTTTCTGGCTGGCTGACTTCAGCAAGGCCTGGGTTTCCAAGGCCCTAAAGTTGCAAGGGAATGCGTTCCCGAAGCAAGTCACAGCAATGACGCTATGATTGCTACCACGAGATGCCGGGTGCCCACAGGGGAAGAAATCCTGGCCGCTCTAGTAGAGGATATGTTTCGTGGGGGCAGTGGTTGAAAGCCTGCATCCTGGGCTAGAGGGGTTCTGTCCCTTCGGCGTGTGAGTTGCGTATTCCAACTCAGGTGCTAACCTGCATAGTTAGAAGTATTTTGGATAGTGCTGCGCCCTATGCCAGTGGGGGCCTAAGTCTTGGAAGCTGAAGCCAAACTGAAAGTTGCGAATTAATCGTGGCGCGCTGATCCGGCGTATCCAAATCCCGCGCCCATGGTGGCTGTGACCGTAGGCCTAAGGGCAGGTAGGTCACATTAAGCAACCATACTTCCTTCCTTCCTTGTACTGATGAGGGTCGAGAGCCCATAATACGTGTATACGGTTCAGTCTATTATAGGGTTATGTTCCTTAAATTTTTGTCTATTGTTCCAAGTAATTCCCCCTCATTCCTTTTCGTATTATGTTATTGAACTCGAATTTCACGGAGGTAGCTATAGCTTCCTCCGTGTGCGAAGTTTTGGTTGTTGCTCTGTAATCACGAGGGCCCTTACTGAAACCACACATTGGCGGCTGGCTTCTGTTGTTGACTCCGTTGGTTTCTTGATAATAATTCTCAAGCAAACTCGGTAATGTTTTATTGATCACAGAAACAAATTACATATATGCGCACGTTTCAAACTTGGTTGGTTTTAATCAGTACAATGTATGCCAATGACTACAAATCTATCAAGTATCTATATTCCCTATAAACATATTAGTCACACATTAGTGCCATGTACACCCCAGTCGATCCGGCTTCAAGCCCAGCATAACGCGTGGTCGAGACCCCTTAACCTTCAAGTGAGTCCTGGTTATTCAGGTGCAAAAGCTAAGCCGAAGGGAGCTTCATGCCTCCATAGTCCATTCGACCGCTCGAGGCATGGACTCGCCGTAGACACCCCGTCGATCCGGGTTCAAGCCCAGCGTAAAGCATGGTCGAGACCCCAAAACTTCCGGGCCAGTTCCGGTTATCCATACTCAAGAACTAAGACCCTGCGCGGCAGAGTACCCTTCTAGCCTAGCATGCAGGTTTTCAACCACTGTCTCCACGAGTCGATCACCAATTTGGGTGGCCTAAAGTACGAATATCCCTAAGGGCCAAACCACCCACCCGTGGTGGCCTTGTTTCTACAAGGAGCCATTGAAGACTAACGGTGGCCAAGAAGACTTCAACTCGATGCCAGCATCCATGAACTCGGGGAAACAAAACGTCAAATGAAACGTGTGCATTCGCCATTATTGACAAAAGAACTGCAATCGGGTAGAACCATGCCAGTTCTATAGGTGAGCGCCCTGTGTTGCCATAACCACCTCATAATGTCTAAATAGTCACTTCTCTTATTTTTATTTCTTAGTTGATTTTACAATTAAAGACGACTTCTTGAAGATATCAAACATTACCAACCGCTGTTAGCGCTATTCTCGTTATTTTCAATCAATATTGCGCGGCCCTTTATTTACAGACGGAGAGCTCCATAAAGTAAGTAGAGTTGCAAGTATTTGGAGGCTGTAATTTATCATCCGCTTGAATGAATGACATCCCAAGATGCTTACCACGTTACTTTATGAAAACAATTGCGAGGTTTCACAAGGCTCACTTCGTGCTCTTTATAATTGATATGATATCAATATGACCCATTAATATCAGTTTCCACTAAGATCATGACAATGGGGTTATTTCTTGGCCTCCAACTTCACCAAAATAAATATTTTTAATTCTGAATGCACACCATGTTTTCAGATATTCAAACTTGTGGCCACTTTTACAGTTTAAGTTAGGTGTAATTGATATTATCTTCATAACATCAGAGCGATAGCAATAATGTTTTCACATGTAGTACATTAGGGCTTATCGACACCGGGTATTCGGATTTTTTCTAAATTCATTTTATGTACTAATAATTTAATTCACAATGGAAATTTCTCCTCAACTTGAATGATCCAACTTCTATTCGGACAACTTCCTTTTTTCGATACGTCACTCATTCTCCTTAAAATTTAACTGTTTAACAAGAAAACATTCGATATCGCATAGGACTCTAACATGCCAATAAATGGCCACTGTATATCCGAACGATCTATCTCAAGAACGAAAAAAAAAAAACAAATAGTCCTCTGGCTCTAATGTAATTCTAATTGAAAGTGAAACATTTAAGTAATTTATACTGTTTCAGTGCCTCCGATATGCAATTAACCGACGAGATCTGTTCCTTTCGTTATTTATCGGTCCGTACGCGGCTTCTGTGTGCCAAACGCAGAACATAATTAATAAATAATATGTTACTTGATTTAATAGTTATAAATAAATCGACCGGTGCTACCATTATAATCACAACATAATTCAAAAGAGACAAGCATTATTCCGTCTCTGTATTGCAATGTAGAATCAAATTCTGTGTGATATTTATGAAAGGTGTATTTATGTAATTAGAGTTTTTACCTTTATTTTCATGTTTTATTCGCTACTTGTGTTAACAAATCGGTTTATGTTGAAAACAAGAGATAATTCCTGAATAGTTGTGCTATGTCACATTAGTCTAATGACTCAATTTATAAATAATTATTCCTGTGTAAATATCTTGACATTTGTATGACCTAAGAACTGTCAATGTGTCAGTATAATCGGATGAGCAAAGAGGAGCTGATCTGCAGAATGATGAGATGAACTCTGTGAAATGAAGTGTTTGTAGGTAATTGTGTTCTGGAGATCTGGAGAACAATGTATTTACCTGGAAAATTTATGGTTTCATAATACGCTTGCAACATGTGAATAAATGTTTGTGCCTACAGCAGCCAAATCAATTCGTAGAACTTAAAAAAATACAAAGTACATTGTATATATAATTATTCAATAATTCAAATTAGCCTGAATATTTGTTTCAATCGAAGAGTGTTCGAAAAATTATGAGAAATAAATACAAAACAAAAAACAACAATGGACTGAAAAAATTAGATTACGCATACAAAGAAGTGTTTTATTCCATTCCATTAATCCACTTTAAATGAATCACAAAGTGCGTTCCGTACAGAAAATAACATTGGATCATCAGCGAGCAAATAATGAAGGTCCCGCTAAGATATTGCCAGACGCGGAACCCTGAAGTCTTCTCTATTTGTGGATATCTGCAAAAACATATTTTTCGTTATGAAATCAATATAAATATAAATGATCTACAAAAGAGCGAAGTGGTGTTTTTCAAAAGATCTATTTGTAGATAACTCCGAGGAACGTTAGCGATTAAGTTTTTCGTACCCTTTTTGGGTTCATCCCCTACTACCTTATCTCCTTGGTTAAAAAGTTATATCGAGGTTACGTATGAAGAAACTCCGTCGGAATTGATCTTCGTTGCCTAAGCGATTTTCAAGGTCTTATCTGCTCTCACTGTCGTGACAATGAGCCATTAGAGAATGACTTCTTGTTTTAAAATTTTCAGGAAATAACTTTGCCGAAGGTCTATGATTTCTGTTTTTTGGAAAAATAAATTTGAGAGATAGCCAAAGGGTTTTTCGAACATCAACTTTCAAATCATTTTTTGCACCTTCAGTGATCTCGTGTGGTTACAAGCTCTGCAGCTGAACCCTAGACGAGGATGTCATCTGCCAATCGAGACTCAGCTAAAGCATGGTAAATCAGTTCGAGAATGTATTTGTCCGGAAAGATATAGAAAAACTGAAACCTCTATTTGAGACCTCTAACTGACTGAATATTGTCATGGAATATACAGGTAAAATAAACAAATATATAAAAATATCAAGTAAAAGACTCACTGATGTATATAAGTTGACTCGTTGGAGTGATTAGACGAAAATCAATTAAATAGGATCAAAATACTTATGATTCAACTCATAAAAATACTCACAAGCCAAAATAAGAAAAAAACATATTTGGAGTACATATCCACTAGTTGTGTGAAAATTCTTTAAAACTATGGTCAAAAATCAGCAATCTTGTCGAAAAATTTTAAGAGAATTCATATAGAGAATTCAATTCACAATTATTGGAAGTATTTAGAAATTGGTGAAGAAAACGACGAAAAGTTTGTTATTATCATGAATCCTATATTAAATAAAGTTGAATTGGTGGCAATGAAAAAGTTAAATCAAATATAACGTAATTGAATATTAAAACAAATTGAAATATGTTTATCTTCTACAATTTTAATTTCAAAAAAATTTTTATTCAAAAAACTTTTAGAATTGAATTTTTGTCTACAACAAGCACCGCTTACATTTAATAGACGTATATAATCAAAACTCAACATATAATGTCAAATGGAATAAATAACCCAACAGATATACGAAAGTAATTAAAATTAATAAATAAATATTTAAAGGAGACAAAATTTTGTTTCTGGTCTTACCTTTAAAAACACCAATTGCCTTTTAAAAACATGAACACACTTAAAGGACTTCTCAAAGAATATAATTTATTTGAAATATTTAATATATTTAAATATTCGAATAAGTTATTTCAAAAATCTCTAAAAAATGTGTACTATATCTTCAAAAAATATTCCAAATATCAAAATCAAAAAACTAACCTATATCCCTCCACGTGTTAAAAGACTAAAGCTTGGAAATACATATCAACTATATAATTCAAGATTAATCTATGTTCTAACAAAATCAAAGAACAGTGTGAGTCATTTTAAGGTTTATTTAAATTCATTGACATTCCATAATGAGATTTATTGAAGCCAAAATATAATTATATATTATATATAAAATAAAATAGAAAGGCCTTTTACTTGATAGAAGAAATATAACAAAATTGAATATTACAACAAATTTAAATATGTTTATCTTCTACAATTTTAATTTCAAAAAAATTTTTATTCAAAAAACTTTTAGAATTAAATTTTTGTCTACAACGAGCACTGCTTACATTTAATAGACGTATATAATCAAAATTCAATATATGATGTCAAATGGAATAAATAACCCAACAGATATACGAAAGTAATTAAAATTAATAAATAAATATTTAAAGGAGACAAAATTTTGTTTCTCGTCTTACCTTTAAGAACACCAATTGCCTTTTAAAAACATGAACACACTTAAAGGACTTCTCAAGGAATATAATTTATTTGAAAAATTTAATATATTTAAATATTCGAATAAGTTATTTTGAAATTTTTTTGAAATTAAAATTGTAGAAGATAAACATATTTCAATTTGTTTTAATATTCAATTTTGTTATATTTCTTCTATCAAGTAAAAGGCCTTTCTATTTTATTTTATATATAATATATAATTATATGTTGGCTTCAATAAATCTCATTATGGAATGTCAATGAATTTAAATAAACCTTAAAATAACTCACACTGTTCTTTGATTTTGTTATAACATAGATCAATCTTGAATTATATAGTTGATATGTTTTTCGAAGCTTTAGTCTTTTAACACGTGGAGAGATATAGGTTAGTTTTTTGATTTTGATATTTGGAATATTAAATGAGGACTGAAGACGGGATTGTCTAGAATTTTATTTGTTTTTTGAAGATATAGTGCATGTTTTGAGAGATTTTTTAAATAACTTATTCGAATATTTGAATATATTAAATATTTCAAATAAATTATATTCTTTGAGAAGTCCTTTAAGTGTGTTCATGTTTTTAAAAGGCAATTGGTGTTCTTAAAAGTAAGACCAGAAACAAAATTTTGTCTCCTTTAAATATTTATTTATCCATTTTAATTACTTTCGTATATCTGTTTGCTTATTTATTCCATTTGACATTATATATTGAGTTTTGATTATATACGTCTATTAAATGTAAGCGGTGGTTGTTGTAGACAAAAATTTAATTCTAAAAGTTTTTTGAATAAAAATTTTTTTGAAATTAAAATTGTAGAAGATAAACATATTTCAATTTGTTTTAATATTCAATTTTGTTATATTTCTTCTATCAAGTAAAAGGCCTTTCTATTTTATTCAAATATAACTTAGCAAAGTAATGAAGATAGGGCAAAATTAATCAAAATTCAAATAATTCATGGAAACATAGTATCTACGTCAATAATGTCGAAAATAAGTACGTAAGAAATATCCTCGAAGATGCTTGAGGATTTATGAAGTGGTAATAGCATATAAACTGAATTAATTTTATAGGTCATTTTGAGTAATTTTTAAGTTAGTAGCGTTAGAAGTGGAAACTTTGTGAACTATTGACACTTAAAATACTTCTCTCATAAAAAATGTTTTTTAACTAGAACGATTCAAATGAAGCAGATGTCAAAAGTTCGATAACAAATTGGGCTAATATTTTAGTATATTTTCGAACCAGGAAATAGTTTAAATTTTGTATAATCATTGAAAGCATCATTCTTAAAAAATTTTGACAAATGCTAGTAAGTTTTGGATTTCAATGTTTCGTGAAAATTATAAAAGGAAGTGGCACAGAAAACTTCATTCTGTGTGAAATTATCCAGAGCCGAGAACCGCGTGGTTTTGTTTGAAAGCAAATTGACTCTTTCAGTTCCATAAGGTTAAAAGAAGATAACATTATTATTATGAATTTGTATCAAGAAATATCGGGTGTTTTTTCAGAGTGATAGAACTTTAAATTGAAATAAAACACACCTGAATCAAAATTTAAGCCAATTTTTGTTATTTGAAAGATAATTTTGTGACATTTACATTCTGTCAAGAAAGTACCGGGAACTATCGATTTAAATCTGGCGGGGCAATGAGGCAGGTAAAAATTTTTTTTCCTAGGTTGGTACCACTGTCCTTAATTACTATGCCAAGCTTGAGCGGGATCTGTCAACTAGTGTGTTTGCAACAGCTGATTAAGTCAGTCGATGTCAGAGTGCGTGCCGATTTTTACCATGGGTGATTACGTTGAGCAAAGAATTTGTTTAAAGTTTTGAGTTGCAAATGAATTTTCGTGTGCCGATGCATTGAAAATGTTGCAAAAGGCCTTTGGTGATAATGCTTTATCGAAAACTCGTGCATATCATTGGTACAGAGCCTTCAAGGACGGTCGTGAAGTGGTCGCCCATCGACGGCTTCGATCGAAGATAACGTCGACAAAATTAAGGAAAGGGTACTGGAAAACCGTCGTACCAGCTTGAGAGAGATAGCACATGATCTTAAGGTATCCCACGAGTCCGCACGTACGATTTTGATTGATATTTTGGGCATGAGAAAGAAGGCCGCACGACTCGTACCGAAAGACCTGAATTTTCTTCAAAAACGTCATCGCGAACAGGTTGCTTCAGACATGCTGGATCGCTGTACTTCCGATTCTAAATTCATGGAACGCATTATAACTGGTGATGAGACCTGGGTCTACGAGTACGATATGCAAACAAGCCAGCAATCATCGGAATGGGTGGCAAAAAATGAGCCGAAACCGAAAAAACCACGCCAAAGCCGCTCGAAAATGAAGGTGATGCTCATTGTTTTCTTCGATATCCGTGGCGTGGTGCACTACGAATTCGTTCCAGAGGGTCAGACGGTAAACAAGGAGTATTACCTAGGCGTTATGAAACGTTTGCGTGAGCGTATCCGTAAGAAGCGGCCAAATTTGTGGGCGAACAACTCATGGATTTTGCATGACGATAACGCGCCTTCTCACCGAGCTACGATTGTGACTGACTTTCTCGCCAAAAACTCAACAAACGTGCTTCAGCAACCACCGTATTCGCCGGATTTGGCTCCCTGCGACTTTTTCCTCTTCCCAAAACTAAAATTACCCCCTCCTGGCACCCTTTTTGAGTCGATTGAAGCCATAAAACAAAATTCGGCGCGAGAGCTAAAGTCCATCCCGGAAAGCGCCTATAAAACATGTTTCGATAATTGGAAGTGCCGTTGGCATAGATGTATTGGAGCAAATGGAGCCTAGTTTGAAGGCGACCCAATAAATTTTGATGATTAAATGTAAAAATGTTGTTTTAATTGAAAATTCCCGGTACTTTCTTGACAGAGTAGTATGTTTTAAAAATAATTTCCGGCATATGTCCATCACGACTAGCTCTGAGGAACCTCATTCGACCAGACCAATTTTGGAACACTTTTTCGAGTGATTCAGGCCTTATTTCATCAATAACACGAGTTATGTTGGATTCTAATGCGTCTATTGTTTCTGGTTTATCAGCATAAACTAATGACTTGACATAACCCCAAAGAAAATAAACCAGTGTAGTTATGTCGCATGATCTTGGAGGCCAATTAATTGGACCATTTCTCGAAAAGATGTTATTGCCAAATGTTTCGTTCAATAAATCAATTTTTACGGTAACAACATAAGGTGTAGCACCATCTTGTTGAAACCAAAACACTTCTGGGTCGATACCATTCAAATTTTGAAACAAAGAATTATTGATCATCGATCTGTAACGAGCACCAATCCCTGTAACATTAGCTGCAGTATAATTTTTAAAGAAATATGGACCGATGATGCATCCAGCGTGTAAAGCACACCATACAGTGTATTTTTCAGAATTCAGTGGAACCTGCAGAACTTCTTGAGGACTGTTTTCACTCCATATACAATTTTGCTTGTTTAAATAGCCGTTTAACTAGAAATGAGCTTAATCACTGAATACAATTTTACGATAAAAAAGTGGATCAAGTTCAAGCTGTTCTAGGGCCCAATCAGAAAACAAACGACGCTTATTATAGTCAAGTGGCTTTAGTTCTTGAACCAGTTGGATCTTGTATGGGTGTAGACCAAAATCTTACGCAAAATTTTTCATGTGGTGGATGCATCGAGTAGAGAAAATGTTGTCCGAAATCTATCGATAGTTCGACGAATAAGCTGCTCTGATGGACGACTATGTAAACCATAAATTTAAGGAGGTGCTTGCTCTATAAGTTTGGTGAATAGAACACTGATTTTGAAAATAAATTTCAAAAATTGGTAAACGTTGTTGCGGCGTGAGTCTTTTCAACCTTTTTTACCTGAGTGTTTAATGGAATTATTCAACATATAAATCAAACAATTTTGATGTTAAGAAGAAATTCGACGAAGTTAGCTGTGAGTTCAGAACCTTCCATAGGGGTCATTCTGAATGAATCCAGTATATATTCTGAAACGGAGAAATGACACTTTCATAAGATAAGGCACATAGGAAGTGATAAACAAACTTACCAATGAAAGAAACGATTTAAATCTGTAAAACTTTCATTCAAATAACATTTCATGTTCATAATTAGATTTACAGATAAGGTTAGAATAGGAAGATAGAGCTTAGCAATAAGATCAGTTTAGAGTTCATAGATTTATAGTTCAACTTAATAAATTTGCTTCAATATATATTTAAAAATTAGATTATCATAAATTCAAATTGAACCTACTACAAAAAATCTAAATAAATGAAATTTGAATTTTCAATTTACAACCACAAAATTTAAAATATAACTAGTAAGCCGGTAGTAGGTACATTAATCATTATACACGGGTGATCGAACAAGTATTCAATCCAAACAATTTAGAAGTGAATTCTTTTATGAAATTAATTCAAAAAGGTATTCAAACAAAACTTTTCTAATGAATTATAATTCTAATAGAAAAATGCATCACTTAAATTTATAATAACAATTGGATCCCAAAACGTGGGGCTTCTAATCAATAATAATGATTAAAAATTTTATTTAAAATAAAATGACTGAGACAATGATACTAATAATAATAATTTATTACAAAATTTGCACAAGGAAATTCAATACATATAGATAATGTTAGAGTTTCTTAGGATATTGGATAACACAAACCAAACAAAAAAGTACTATTTACATTCAAATTGAGAATCTCCTCAACCAAGAAAGAAACGTCTTTTAATATTAATAGTACTTTTCTGTTATATAATATATACATATAATAATGTTGCATGTCCAGCATATTTATGTTGAAGTCTTCTGTAATTATGAACTCTTTGTTTTTCCAATATCAATTTGAGCTTTTCATATAATATATTAAATTTTTCGTTACCATTATTTGGTCGATACAAACAAATTATTTTTTTGTTGTTTTGTGTTTTAAATTCTAGTGCTATACACTCACTCACATAACGTACTGTATGGTTATTCAAATCTTGTCTTACCATACATTTATAATATCTGATAGACTATACCTAGCAAAGATTGCACTTACCCCATGCCTGTTCAACTCACTACAGAAATTTGTGATTAGTTTATATTCTAAGAGATTGTACGTTAACAATTGTTCTTGTGACATCCAATGTTCAGTTAGTGACAGAAAGTTAGTTCCTGTTTCCTTGGTGAAGATCTCTAGGTTGTTTAGTGACGTGCTCAGTGATTGGATGTGTAGTATCCTTGTTCGCTCTTCTTTGTTTGGGAGGTTCTGTTGTCTGTTTCTTTACTTAGGTTTTGGAAATAAATTTCGAAATGATAATACTCTTATGAGTATTCCGTCTGGCCACATTTCAGGGCTGCATAATGATTTGAATATTTGTTCTGAGTGACTGAATGCTGAATTTTTTCCTTATGTGTTCAACTTTTTCACTTCAATTTCGTTGATTTCATATATCTCTTGAAGGTAGTCCATTATATTTTGTTCAGTAATATCCTTTCTCTGTATTTATCCAACGTAAATCCTTTTCTTCTTAGCTGCTCCTTTTATTGTTGAGTTCTCCATTTTCTTGCTTTCAGTACATTTTAAATTATCCTTGGTATTTCTTTTCTGTCTGTATGTTACTGTCTTCCATTCGTCCACTTTTTGGCTGTTTTCATCAGTTTCTTGATCTTCGAATTTGCCGTTCCTATTGTTTTGTTTGTTTACTTTATTCTGTGTTGTCCTCCTTGGTTTGTCATTATTTATCATGCTTGTCATTTGAGGTAGTACACTTGTCATTAATGCATAGGTAGGTATTAGGACTTGTTTCCTTTCAGGTGGCACGGGATCGTGTAGTTTCGAGTTGTTTACTTTTCCTATCTCTTCGGTTTATTTTTTTTGTCAATTTTTTCATCTTGTTATTTGATCTTCTCCACAAGTAGATCATTATTACATATTAATATCTTATTTTTTTCCTGGCTTTCCTCTAGTACTCTTTAAGGTAAGTCACCTCCATGCGGAGCATCCTGTCCTCATTTTGTAATTCCTACATTTCTCTCGCAAGTTTCTCTACAATTCTCTCTTCATGCTTGCACAAAGTTGATTTTTGATTAGCGGATTGTTCCATGCATTTAGGGTGGAAAAATTCATAGCATTTGTAGCACTTTACTGATTCCACTTCTCTTTTCTTGCACTGCGCGCACTTTAATTCTATTTCTTCAGAATTTTTATTAAAGTAGTCTTCATTAACGTCATCTTCGCTCGCCATCTTGAAAATTTCACAAATTGGCTGTTGGCTTCTGTTGTTGATTTGTTGTTTTTTTTCACCAAGTGTTGCCCATCTTTCGCCCTTCTTTGGCAGTGATGAGGGCCGAAAGCCTAAAACACGTATCTACGGTTGACTCTATATGAGGGTTATGTCCATTACCTTTTCTGTATTTTTCCAAACAATTTCCTCGTTATTCCTTTTTCGTATAATATTATGTTCCTGGAATCGGATGTCTCGCAGGAAGCTACAGCTTTCTCCGTGTGCGATGTTTGGCTGTTGCCCTGTAATCACAGGGTCTCCTTACTAAATACACAAATTGGCGGCTGGCTTCTGTTGTTTACTCCGTTGATTTGTTGTTTTTTTTCCACTAAGTGTTGCCCATCTTTCACACTTCTTTCACCGTACTGATGAGGGCCGAAAGTCCGAAACACGTGTCTGCGGTTGACTCTATATGAGCGTTGTTTCCATTACCTTTTCTTTATTGTTCCAAACAATTCCCTCGTTATCCTTTTTTTCCAATCTTTTCTTACAAAATCCGAACCCCATATTTTTATTATGAATCAATCATTCTATTTCCATATGAAATGAATACACCAATGTTACGTTTTGATTACTTTGCAGAATTCAACTTCGTTGTTGCAGCGACACTTGTGCTGCCTAATTTTCTATTGAGATTAGAAAATGGTCTAAAATTATTTTTACGTCTAATACGACGCTGATTTCCACATTAGATCTAAGATCATTCATTACTCTGTAGTTTCCTGAATAATAACACCTAGTATTTATCCATGGTCTTTCCTGGTAGTTATTGTTCCGAAAAAATAAGATTTATATGGAAAAATAAAATGACGCATAGCCATCGATTATCGAAAATTAAATGATAAAACTGTTTGACGATAGATATCCTATACCACAAATTGAAAGCATTTTAGATAAACTCCGAAATAAAAAATATTCCACCACGATTGACTTAGCGTCTGGTTTTCACCAAATTGAAATGGAAAAAGATTTTATCCAAAAAACAGCTCTTACGATTGATGTTTTGAGAAATTTTATTGATGAAATATGTTATATCTATATGGATGACATAATAATATTTTCAGATACTAATGAACAGCACCTAGCCAATATTCATACTAATTTAGAAGCTTTTCAAACGGATTATTTGAAAATACAACTCGACAAATGTCATTTTTTCAAAACCGAAATAGATTTTTTAGGACACTTGTTTACATCTGAAGGTATTAAACCAATTCTTAAGTCTCAGAAAGAAGTCAAATCATTTCTTTTTCCAGTAGGATATTATCGAAAGTTCATAAAATATATTGATTTCGTGCAAACTACTTGATGAAACATTTTGGATATTAATAAGATGAATAAATCACTGGCTTGAGTTTCACAAAAGTTTAATTTATGTTGTTGACATATATGTTTCCGGTTTCAACCCATCTTCAAAACTAAGGAAAATTCACTTAACATAACAATTTATATATTTTTCGGACAACAGATGGATGTGGCGGGATTTTTTGTCTGAGCGGTATGTTGAGAGAGAGTTCCTTGGAAGTTTAAAGTGAAAAATGCGAATATAAAATAATTCAAGCGTAGAGATAAATGTGTTTCATTTGCTAAGAGAACTAACTTCTAGAGAATTTTACGTGACCGTTTAGTCGAAGGAATAGCTTCAACTGAACTTTCTTAACTAACTGTTTATATAAGGTGAGTATCTTGTGACCGTCTGGCCGAAGGAATGTCTTTCAACTGTCCCTTTCGGCCAACTGTCCGAATGAGAGAGTGGATTTGGACCCGAAAAGGTAGCCCAGGTAATTCCGATACGACAATCAACTGTTGTCGTCTTGAAACGGCTGAAACGATTCTAATGGGTTTCTAGAAATAATTTAATATATATTATATATATATATATATATATATATATATATATATTGCGTTTCCTAACTGGTGTTTAGGTCCGTTTAGGTTTCTAGGAATTAAGTGAGATAGATTTGACAGGCCTAAATTGTTGAACTTTGGGTACGTAATTGTTACGTACCTGCAAAGTGAATTAAAAATTCTTTGTTCAAAGTGAATTTGAACACAAAAGTTGACTTGTTTATTTTAAATCTTCGAAAATTCTTCCTTTCAGAATTCAGAGCGGGGTCAAATTTTCGTTGGGACACCCTGTATGTACAACAGAATGGTTCACATATCGAACATTTACTGTAATTTTTTCTTTGACTTTTTAGAACTAAGCCTTCTTGGGATAAACAAATGATAACTTTTTTCGTACCGTGAAATTTCCTGAAATATCCTGATGTATATCGAATTTTTTTTCGAATTTTTCTCGTGAAAGGTGGCAAGTACTAAGAATACAAATTCTCCAAATTTGATCTGAATATCTTGGAAACTATAAGGGATATTGTAAAAAAAAGTTTGGAGACTAGAACTCCCTGTAGCTGGATAATGGAGCATTTACGGATCTACGTTTATGAGCCATTTAAATGTTGAAATTGAAGAGTCTATCGACAGTTGACGTTATTCTACAAAAAAAGTAAACCATTTTCATATATATTTTTAAGTTTGGCTGCGAATATCTAGTATCTGTTATTTTCCCAAACAAAGTGAGCGAAGTCCTCGAATCGAAACGAAACCAATAGCGATGCAAATGTGTCTACGTGTAATTTCATCTGATCCATTAATCAAATCATCACCGATCGCGATCTTCGGTCAGATAAACGGAAAAGTCTGCCGACGGCCAGACGAATTTTAAATGAACAAATAGTGTCCATCTGGTCGAATTTAAATTGCTAATATTTTCGAGCTCCCTGTCCCGATTCACATTAGGTTTCTGACGAAAGGCGATAAATCGGTGGTCGATTCGGTGGGTCACCGTTTAAACATATCAGAATGTGATTTACATATTTTATGGATGTGGGTGTTTAAAACATTAGATCAACTATTCATGATGTAAGATTTGAACATTTTTCAATAAATAGTAGTCTGTATCAGAAACTTTCATGGAACTTCTCTGTTTATCAAATTTCCTGATGAATTATAAATAATCATCTCTGATACCTTTTATCCCTTCGACACAAGAGGACCTACAGGTTCTTAGCATCTCTCGAGCCTTCCCCAAGAGGGCGAATTCACCAACCATATTAGGTTAAGCGCCATATCTTAATTACTCGTACACTATAATGGATTATGCGTTTTCCTAGCGACCAAGTTTCTCTTCTACTACAATTATTTAATACTTCTGTAATTCAAAGAAAAGAATAAGCAAAATTCTATAATTTTGACTCATCAATATTGATGAGTCCGTTGAAATAGAACCAAGATGAAAAAGAATGTTAGTGGCATTCATGAAAATATAATTTAAAAACTTCTGACTTATTGTCAAGCCCTTTGATAATGGTCTTCGGAAATGGATTATTTAAATCAGTGATTCCTTTTTTCGAGATGTAATAAGGAGTACAGTAAACAGGAGATTTCTCCAATTGGGACAGGGCAATTTGCATCTATTTTACAATTCAAAACTCAAATATAGTCAAGCATAAGCAGCAGTCATGCATGTTTCATAGCTTTTTGGCTAATCTTCAGTGCATTGCTGTAATGCCGACGAATGCAACATCAAATACCTATATCCGGCCTGCATAACGACACTATTGTTAAATAAAATAAGAAGGAACGGTTTTTTACTTGATAGAAGGATTATTACAAAATTTGAAAATCAAAACAGATTTAATCTGTTGTCTTCTACAATTTTAATTTCAAAAAATTCTCTGAAGAAACTTTAAGAATTAAATTAATGTCTTTATAAGCACTGCTCATATTTAATAGACGTCAAAATTCATCATACAATATCAAACGGAATTAAGAAAAACCAACGAATATGAACTGTCAACTAAAATTTAAATAAGCAAACATTTTTTGTTTCGTTCCAGGCATGCGTAATGAACTCTTCAGACAAACTTAAGAAGCCCTGTTTGTTACAAAATGTATCGTTTTCCGATCCCATATGAAAGAAAAATAACTCTTTCTCAAAAATATAAAACATAATTTCAAGAACTTCTCAAAAACTAATTTATTTGAAATATTCAATATATTTAAATAAATTACTTCAAAAAATCTCAAAACATGTAGCACATTCTCAAGAAATAATTAAAGTTACGATAAGATCAGTTCAACTTTACATATAAAAAATAATAAAATCAGTTCAACTTTACATATAAAAAATAATAAAATCAATTAAACAATGTATAAACTTACTCAGTGAATCTTAGGAATACACGGTCCTCAACAGAAATAAAAGTAAACACCTTTATATATCCAAGGTACTTATGTTCCAAGTTCACAGAAAATCATACAAAGCTTATAAGGCACTTGGCCTCAGTTAAAACCGTTCAACACTGTATAATGAATTTCTTTATTTAAAAAACCTAATATAATTATATATTATATATAAAATAAAATAAGAAGGAACGGTTTTTTACTTGATAGAATATATATTTTATATATAATATATAATTATATTAGGTTTTTTAAATAAAGAAATTCATTATACAGTGTTGAACAGTTTTAACTGAGGCCAAGTGCCTTATATGCTTTGTATGATTTTCTGTGAACTTGGAACATAAGTACCTTGGATATATAAAGGTGTTTACTTTTATTTCTGTTGAGGACCGTGTATTCCTAAGATTCACTGAGTAAGTTTATACATTGTTTAATTGATTTTATTATTTTTTATATGTAAAGTTGAACTGATTTTATTATTTTTTATATGTAAAGTTGAACTGATCTTATCGTAACTTTAATTATTTCTTGAGAATGTGCTACATGTTTTGAGATTTTTTGAAGTAATTTATTTAAATATATTGAATATTTCAAATAAATTAGTTTTTGAGAAGTTCTTGAAATTATGTTTTATATTTTTGAGAAAGAGTTATTTTTCTTTCATATGGGATCGGAAAACGATACATTTTGTAACAAACAGGGCTTCGTAAGTTTGTCTGAAGAGTTCATTACGCATGTCTGGAACGAAACAAAAAATGTTTGCTTATTTAAATTTTAGTTGACAGTTCATATTCGTTGGTTTTACTTAATTCCGTTTGATATTGTATGATGAATTTTGACGTCTATTAAATATGAGCAGTGCTTATAAAGACATTTATTTAATTCTTAAAGTTTTTTCAAAGAATTTTTTGAAATTAAAATTGTAGAAGACAACAGATTAAATCTGTTTTTATTTTCAAATTTTGTAATAATCCTTCTATCAAGTAAAAAACCGTTCCTTCTTATTTTATTTTATATATAATATATAATTATATTAGGTTTTTTAAATAAAGAAATTCATTATACAGTGTTGAACGGTTTTAACTGAGGCCAAGTGCCTTATAAGCTTTGTATGATTTTCTGTGAACTTGGAACATAAGTACCTTGGATATATGAAGGTGTTTACTTTTATTTCTGTTGAGGACCGTGTATTCCTAAGATTCACTGAGTAAGTCTATACATTGTTTAATTGATTTTATTATTTTTTATATGTAAAGTTGAACTGATCTTATCGTAACTTTAATTATTTCTTGAGAATGTGCTACATGTTTTGAGATTTTTTGAAGTAATTTATTTAAATATATTGAATATTTCAAATAAATTAGTTTTTGAGAAGTTCTTGAAATTATGTTTTATATTTTTGAGAAAGAGTTATTTTTCATTCATCTGGGATCGGAAAACGATACATTTTGTAACAAACAGGGCTTCGTAAGTTTGTCTGTTTCATTACGCATGCCTGGAACGAAACAAAAAATGTTTGCTTATTTAAATTTTAGTTGACAGTTCATATTCGTTGGTTTTTCTTAATTGCGTTTGATATTGTATGATGAATTTTGACGTCTATTAAATATGAGCAGTGCTTATAAAGACATTAATTTAATTCTTAAAGTTTCTTCAAAGAATTTTTTGAAATTAAAATTGTAGAAGACAACAGATTAAATTTTTTTTGATTTTCAAATTTTGTAATAATCCTTCTATCAAGTAAAAAACCGTTCTTTCTTATTTTATTTTATATATAATATATAATTATATTAGGTTTTTTAAATAAAGAAATTCATTATACAGTGTTGAACGGTTTTAACTGAGGCCAAGTGCCTTATAAGCTTTGTATGATTTTCTGTGAACTTGGAACATAAGTACCTTGGATATATAAAGGTGTTTATTTTTATTTCTGTTGAGGACCGTGTATTCCTAAGATTCACTGAGTAAGTCTATACATTTTGACGTCTATTAAATATGAGCAGTGCTTATAAAGACATTAATTTAATTCTTAAAGTTTCTTCAAAGAATTTTTTGAAATTAAAATTGTAGAAGACAACAGATTAAATCTGTTTTGATTTTCAAATTTTGACACTAATGTTTTTCCGAACAGCAGCGCCATCTGATGCACGCGAATACACATACACAGCACATCACACTAGGTTATGTCAAGAATTTAACTGCATTTCCGATTCGAAAATCTTCCCGTTTACCATAGCTCATACTCCTTACCATAATTGTCTTTGATTCTGAAGAATCAATCGGAAATTCTACGTATTGAGAGAGATAGAGGGATAGTTTATTGGTGCTAATGCAAAACAAATTGCTTACACAAGTCAAAACATGAATTATATACTACTCTGTCAAGAAAGTACCGGGAATTTTCAATTAAAACAACATTTTTACATTTAATCGTCAAAATTTATTGGGTCGCCTTCAAAATAGGCTCCATTTGCTCCAATACATCTATGCCAACGGCACTTCCAATTATCGAAACATTTTTTATAGGCGCTTTCCGGGATGGACTTTAGCTCTCGCGCCGAATTTTGTTTTATGGCTTCAATCGACTCAAAACGGGTGCCACGAAGGGGCAATTTTAGTTTTGGGAAGAGGAAAAAGTCGCAGGGAGCCAAATCCGGCGAATACGGTGGTTGCTGAAGCACGTTTGTTGAGTTTTTGGCGAGAAAGTCAGTCACAATCGTAGCTCGGTGAGAAGGCGCGTTACCGTCATGCAAAATCCATGAGTTGTTCGCCCACAAATTTGGCCGCTTCTTACGGATACGCTCACGCAAACGTTTCATAACGCCTAGGTAATACTCCTTGTTTACCGTCTGACCCTCTGGAACGAATTCGTAGTGCACCACGCCACGGATATCGAAGAAAACAATGAGCATCATCTTCATTTTCGAGCGGCTTTGGCGTGGTTTTTTCGGTTTCGGCTCATTTTTTGCCACCCATTTCGATGATTGCTGGCTTGTTTGCATATCGTACTCGTAGACTCAGGTCTCATCACCAGTTATAATGCGTTCCATGAATGAAGAATCGGAATTACAGCGATGCAGCATGTCTGAAGCAACCTGTTCGCGATGGCGTTTTTGAAGAAAATTCAGGTCTTTCGGTACGAGTCGTGCGGCCACCTTTCTCATGCCCAAAATATCAATCAAAATCGTACGTGCGGACTCGTGGGATATTAAGATCATGTGCCATCTCTCTCAAGCTGGTACGACGGTTTTCCAGCACCCTTCCTTAATTTTATCGACGTTATCTTCGATCGAAGCCGTCGATGGGCGACCACTTCACGACCGTCCTTGAAGGCTCTGTACCACTGATATGCACGAGTTTTCGATAGAGCATTATCACCAAAGGCCTTGTGCAACATTTTCAATGCATCGGCACACGAAAATTCAAATTCTTTGCTCAACGTAATCACCCATAGTAAAAATCGGCACGCACTCTGACACGACTGACTAAATCAGCTGTTGCAAACACACTAGTTGACAGATCCCGCTCAAGCTTGACATAGTAATTAAGGACAGTGGTACCAACCTAGGAAAAAAAATTTTTACCTGCCTCATTGCCCCGCCAGATTTAAATCGATAATTCCCGGTACTTTCTTGACAGAATGTATAACAAACATGACACATAATGTATAAATAATTTAATTAATGAATATATATAATATATAATGTATAAATTAAATAATAAATAAATATGGCAAATATAATGAAAACAAAAAATATGTCACACACTTATAAGAAAGAGCAAGAACAAATTAAATATAAAATAGTTCATTTCTCCTTGATTTCGAAGGCTTTAAATTCATCCAATGAATAAAAAGCATTATCCACCAAAATTGCTTTAAGCCTTGCCTCGAATTCAGTTCCTGATCATCTTCTCATCCAACCGGGCAATATATTATGTAGGGAAGTTGCGCAGTACTCCGGACTCTGCTGTGATCTTCACAATCTGAGGTAGTCCTTTCTTATACATGAATTGTTTCATGTGTTATACTCGTGGATATCGGACTTTGGGCGATATCTTTCAATATCATTACAAACGTAAATTGAATTTTCGAGAATGAAAATAGAAGAAGAGGTCAGTATGCCTTATCTCTCAAACAATTCCTTACAACATTTCCTTTATACAAGACCACCCACCAACCTGATCGCACGTCTCTACAATCTGAAGATGTCATCCCGTCGGCAAAATTTTCCCATACTAATACACAATATTTCAGCCTAGACTCGATTAATGCGTGGTAAACAGTTTTCAAATTTTCACCAGAGAGAGAATGCTAGAAAACCCTCAGAGCAAAAATATTTCTGCTAAGAGTAGACATCAGCTCATCCTCATGAGACACCCAGCTGAGCATGATATCCAAACGCACTCCAAGAAACCTAATCGAGTGCACTTCATTGTTATCTTGGCTTCGGTTTTTCAAGCTTAAAATCAGTGTCTGTGTCTTTTTATTATTCACACTGAGTCTATTTGCACAGAACCATTCCAAGGCCACTGACTTAGCCTCATCAGAGATACTGCATAACTTAGCCATATCAGATGATCCAACTGCAATGAAAACTCGAGCACAGCACTAAATAAACATATAATAACAGATAACCACAATCCAGATTTCAAAAATGCGAAGATTCTTGCATACGAAACTAACAGTGACAAAAGGGACAAAAAGGAGATAATATATATATAGCGAAACAAAAACTCCATGAATGATAGAACCGATATTAGGAACCTGAGACAGATTTATCACACCATCATATAAAGATAAACGCTAAAAATTGATACTAAACCTAACATTACCAGAAATTTTTCATCGTCACTTATTGTATTCACGACCATCCTATAACTGCTAATGATTTCTTCTGAAATACACATAGAGATATCAGACGGAAATATTGAAAAACCGATATTTCATGTTGGACGGAGTCATTCATGCATAACAACCTGCAACTACATAGACGAACTGCGTACCAGTGAAAGATAAATTATTCTTTTACCACTTAACTGCGGGATAATAATAATTTTCTGCTTATTACCTTTTAATTCTATTTTATATGTTTATCATTGTAATATCTTTTTACAGGCTTGTCAAATAACTGGAAAATTTCAATTTGTTTACTAATTAAATTGAGAATGTCCTCAAACGAGGACGAAACGTCTTTTTAATATAAATAGTACTTGTCTGTTTTGTTTACTCCAAAATTTTTACAGATAACAGATTTCAAGAAAATTTAAGTTATATTTTTATATTTTTATATATATATATATATATATATATATATATACATATATATAATATATATTATATATATATATATATATATATATATATATATATTGTCATGGAATTTACAGTTAAATTAAACAATTACCTAAATATATTAAGGAAAAGACTCACTATTGTATATAAGTTGACTCGTTAGAGTTAGTTAATTATTTATGGCGAGCGGGCGTCTATCCACCCTACCACTGGGTCCGCACGGACTATTGTGGTTCACCCCTAATTCATATCTCTCCGACGAGATTCAGTTTTTGGATAAAACCGATAATCTTGTTCAGGGGTAATTTTTCAGTTCGCTGTGGGCTATAAAAGCCTGGCCAAAGACCTCGAATCTGATGCGACTCACCGCTGGACACTCTGAGACGATGTGCATGGCTGTTTCAGTGTCCTCGAGACACAGCCTGCATTCATTGTCTTCAGCCAGACCGATTTTGTTCAAATGCGCTTTCAGTCTGCAGTGACCTGTCATAATTCCGACAAGTGTTCTTAGTTTGGCCCTACCCAGACCTAGCGCTAGGTTCGCCATCTTTTTGTTCGAAGCTGTTCCAAGGAACAACTTCGAATGTTTCAGGCCAGAATGGCTCCGCCAGAAAGACTCTACCCTTGAGTTCATTCTGCCTGTTATCGCCTCGTTAGCCATGTCATGTGGTATTCCGAGGAATGGTTCCGGTCCTACCAGAGGCAGCGCAGCTCCAGCAAATGCCAGCCAATCTGCCTCCTCGTTACCCAAATAGTTTGAGTGGCTCGGTATCCAAACCAGAGTGACTCCGTTATACATATCGAGCCTGTTTAAAACCGTGCGGTAACTCCTAACTGTTTTCAATGTACAACAGCTGGATTGCAGACTGACTATCAGTAAATATTCTAATTTTACCGTGGTGGATTTGCCGTGTTATCAGCAGTTCCGCCGCGGTCTCAATGGCAAATATTTCTGCCTGGAATATGGTTGCGTTTTGACCGAGACTCAATGAGATGACTCGTTAGAGTGTAACAAGACCAAAATAATATCTATTCTGATAGAAATATCAATAGATTCAATTCATAAAAATACTCACAAGCCAAAATTATGAAGAAAAAGCATATTCAGAGTACATAACGACTAGTTGAGTGAAAATTCTTTGAACGGTAATCAAAAATCAGTAATCTTGTTGACAATTTATAAATAGAATTCACAGGAAGATTTCAATTTACAATTATTCAATGTAAAGACAGCCAAAGTTGCAAGAAATAGAAGATTTGAATTTAGATATCTAGTTTGAAATTGATGAAGAAATTGTTGAAATTATTTGTTACTACCATGAATTATATATAAACTTCAGTGAAATTATTGACAAAAAAATAAGCTCAATTGAATATAACTCACCAGAATAATGTAAATAGGACAAATTTGATCAAAATTCACTTAATTCAATGAAAGATAGCATCTACGTCAGATATTCTGAAATGATTAAGGTAAGAGATATCCTTCAAGATGTTTAGGCATCAATAGAATTGTAATAGCATCTAAGCTAAATAAATTTAATCGATTTCATGAGTAATATTAAGTAATTTATAAGTTATAAGCATTAGAAGTTAAACTTTGTTGAATTTTGACACTTGAAATATTTTACGGATGAAAAGCAAGACTTTCACTGTTTTGTTCAACATGAAACATACATCAAAATGTAGCTTAAAAAATAAGCTAATTTTCGACAGTAATTTCAAACCAAGAAATATCGTAAATTTTGTAAAATCATCGAAAGCATAATTTTTTGAGAAATTTTGACAGAAGCTAGTAAGCTTTGAAATTCAATTTTTCGTGAAAACTATAAATGGGACAGACACAGAAAAATTTAATCAGTCTCCATATATTCAGAGTAGAGTCCTTGTCGGTCCATAATTCAAAAAGTTCCGAAAAGTATCATCATCTAAAAAAGAAGATTATTTGGTTATTGTGAATTGAAATTGAATCCAAAAAATACGTTACATGACTGTTGGAAACATCCCCAATAACAAGCAAGAATTCATCAATTTAGATCCATAAGAAGCAATCAACTAAGTGAGCTGGGAGATCGAAACATGCCGGAAATATTCTACACGAAATAAAACAAAATCCTGAAATAGAGTAAAGCTAACATCAAAGGAATATTGTTAATGAACGATTAAACTTATCAAAGAAGGAAATTAGTTTATTTATGTAAAGTTTTCCAATTTAAAATTCAAAACCAATTATTGCTTGTCTAGGTTAGAATTACGTTACGATATTTAGATAGGATTAGGTTAGGACATAGAATTAGAATTTAGTTTATTAATCACTGATTATAATATTTCAAATTACTTTCATATAATATATTTTAAAAAAATGCAACCTATTGAAAATTCAAATTGAACCCTCCCTAAAAGATAAAATCAAATTTAATAATATTTCAATTATTTAAGAACAAGATTATAATATTAAGAGCTAGCTGGCAATATAGAATACAACTAGATACAAAGGTGATCTAATAAGTATTTATTCTGAAATTATATTTTTCAACCATATAAAATTAAATCCACTAAAATGAAGTAAAAGCAAATTAAAAATATTCATTTATTAATTCCATATTTATAAATATATATATATATATATATATATATATATATATATATATTTATATATATATATATTTATATATATATATATATATATATATAAAATATATATATAAATATATATAATATATATATAAAAGGTGACTCCGTCTCTAGGATAGGTAGGTGAAACTGGAAAAATAACTGGGGTTTGCTCAGTAAAAATTTTTCGAAATGCCATCGGTTGCGGCATATGATCAAAGCATTGCCTGGACTAATAATGTACCTCATAACTTGCCGACTACTGAATTGCTGACTTATTCTATATACTAAACAATTTGGCGTCATATGCAATGAACCAAGAAATATATATGTTATCGTTTCAGTATTCGAGTTTATCTTCATTTCCTCAGCGTCGTTGTTGCTTATCTTAAAGAGGACTTTGCGATCAGTTTCTATAATTACAAGATTTGCTGTATCCATTCATCATAATTTTTATCATTTATTGTTAAAGATTTAAACAATGTTCACAGCTTGAGCATAGTTCTGTTTCAAACTAGAAAATGTATTTTTTCAAATGCATGTTTTTTCTGATCGGAAACGAAACCAACCTATATTCATAGAAAAATTTTTTTAAAATGAGCACATCTATCATCTGCCAGAGTGTGTATAGAGCTTATAGAATAAACGCTTGAAATGAAAAATATTTTCATTTTATGCTAAATTTATGTTGGTTTTCAGGGTGGTACACTGTTATCAAAATAACTTGTCAAACATACATTTAGGCACAACTGTAAAAAGAAAAATAAATCTTATTATTGTGTAACATGCAGTAAAATTGTGACAGAGTACAAAAAATGTAATTAAATTAAAAAAATGTATATGAGACAGTAATTTATTTCCACAAAAATGTTTGTACTACTACAACAATTGTTTCACCACGATGTGGCTTCTTCAGGTATTACATTGTACTGTCTGATGGTATTCAGTGTAACCGAGTTTAAATACATTTTTAGGTACGTGATCAAATAATGGAAGCACAAGTCATAAAAACTCTAGGTGTTAATTGGAGTTTGCCGCTAAAAATGCCATTAAAGAAAAATATTCAGTAATGGAGAATGATCGACATCTGTTTGTTCGTTCAAAAGGATTTTACGGGCATTATACCTGTTGCTTTCAAGAAATTCTAAAAGTAATAATCTAGAACTTTTGCTTTCAACGTGGATAATTTCATAATTATTGTTGAAATTATGCCTGAATTCCTTAAGATGATTAGCATATGTCGAATGTACAGAATTGGATATATAACCCCTTTGTTGTTCTTGGACACGTTTCTTGAATGATCTACCAGTCTGATCAATGGGCAATCTTTGCAAGTCAACTTGTAGACTCCGGATTTATTTTCTTTATTTGTACGATCTTTATTGTTTTTTGTGTAGGTACTTAGATTATTAATTGTCTTAAAAGCCGCGTTATAATTGAAACAACTTCTGAAATATTTAGCAATATTTTCAAATAATCAAAAGTTGTTTCAATTATAACGCGGGTTTTAGGACAATTAATAACCTTAGTACCTACATAAAAAACAATAAAGATCGTACAAATAAAGAAAATAAATCCGGAGTATACAAGTTGACTTGCAAAGATTGCCCTTTAGTATAAATTGGCCAGACTGGTAGATCATTCAAGAAACGTAGGCAAGAACTCCAAAGGGGTTATATATCCAATTCTGTACATTCGATATATGCTAATCATCTTAAGGTATTCAGGCATAATTTCAACAATAATAATGAAATTATCCACGTTGAAAGCAAAAGTTCTAGATTAACACTTTTAGAATTTCTTGAAATCAACAGGTATAATGCCCGTAAAATTCTTTTGAACGAACAAAAAGATGTTGATCATTCTCCATTACTGAATATTTTTCCTTAATGGCATTTTTAGCGGCAAACTTCAATAAACACCTAGAGTTTTTATGACTTGTGCTTCCATTATTTGATCACGTAACTAAAAATGTATTTAAACTCGGTTACACTGAATACCATCAGACAGTACAATGTAATACCTGAAGAAGCCACATCGTGGTGAAACAATTGTTGTAGTAGTACAAACATTTTTGTGGAAATAAATTACTGTCTCATATACATTTTTTTAATTAAAATGAGTTTCCACCAAGAAAAGACCGAATCTATCAAATAAATGTAATTTACATTAAAACCATCTGGTACCGTGGACAGTTAGGTGCAATTACTGGTGAACAATAATGATATCATCATATATCAAAATTTTCAATATAGATATTACAGATAACCGAAATTGAGTACTAAAATTTTACGATTTTCACAACGTCCTACTGAAAACTTATTCGGGTGATATGTTTCGAAGGATCGACTGCCTAATCATCAGACTGCCGATCGACGATCTTATATGAACACCCGTGATTTCATGTAATATCCGAAGTACCAGTCTTGAAATAGCTCTTCCAGCCCTCAGGGTTCCAGGATCCGGGTGCCTGCGCTGCCGTCCGTCGGTCCGTCTGTCCGTGCGTACCAAGGTGCCTATTAGATCGCAGACGGTCCGCGCCTCAGGACACGACAATCAACTCCTTCTTGTTCCTTGCTGGAAAAGAGGCTGTGGATGTCGGTCCTCCTTGCATGAATTTGATCACAGAGCGTATCGTATCGTGATTTTTATAAAAGATAACATAATATTGGTTAACTTGTCTCGTGATATGAAATATTGTTCAACATTTTTCCTTGAAATTTCCTCATAATCGTTTTCGAGAGGGCAGGAGCTCTGATATTATAGACAGCTTCGATATATCTAGGGCGCACTATGTTTTCAGACTCATCAGAAATAAGTTTTTTGTTGTACTTTTTGGATTGATATTAGACGATTTCTCTTTTAATAACCGAATGGAATATTAACTTTTCAGAAAGCCTAAGATTTGTCCTAACTAAATGTTAGCATTTTGAAGATCATTATTAAATTGCTTATATACTATGAGTCAACTTGCCATCACGCAAAAAGTTTTGAAGAAGGGAAAAGTGCCTTATGAGTGATGGCTCGTGGGTCAAACAATAGGTGTTCTGCATCCATATCAGAAGGCATGGACTCAGTATTATAGACAGAACAGTAGGTGACCATTTCAACCCTATTTAAATAATAAAAGACAGTGTTTTGTGATTTTTTTTTCAGAACACTCATGATTGAGAAGGCGACTGCTAAAGATTTGTTGTTCAGGTTTTATAGTATTGTTACGGATTAAAGGAGACGAATTATATATAAACAAAAAAGGTACAAAAATTAAAAAAAAGGAATAACTCGCGGGTAAATTTACTTGCCCCGTATTTGGGTGAAAAAATACTAACACTTATTTCTTATAAATTAGATCCATTCTTCAGGATTTCTTGGCGGCCAACTTATCAATTACTTTTTCATTTAAATTTTGTATTTTTCTCAACATCTTTTTTTCAATAAACAGCATAGAGAGAGCGTTATTCTTTTCACGCATAGAATTCCTTGAATGAAATTTTTATTTGTTTTAGATTCTAAGAGCATATCTCAGCTTCAGATGTTGTCGTTGACGTAGTAGCAACTATTCGTAATAACTTTTTCATTTCACCTAATGTGTTTGATAAATTATTTTGCACAACGAACCTCAAAAATGGCCATTGGTGAAAATATTACTGATAATTCAGAACTTTAGAACCCATTAGCGCCCAGCGTCCTCATTTGAGAACGGCGATTATTTAATGCAATTATGGATAGATGTAGTCCGGTCTATTTAAGCCTAAAATCAGGAGGAAGGTTACATAAATTCCCATAAAGCTGAATATTGGCATAGTTGTTCAAAACATCATTATAAAGAAAATCTCAAAAGTTCTCATCGTTTCGAGGTGTGCTAAAAATTTGGCACGGGGTCAAAGGTCAAAAAAATGAGTTTTTTGCGATTTTTAGCGAAACGGTGAGTTTTTTCGCAAAATTACTCCAGTACAAAATTGTAGATCACGAAATTCTCTACAAAAAATATATTAATAATTTTTTTCCTAAAAGCCACCATTTTGGAGATATAACGTTCCGAAAAGTTGGATCAGTCGTAATCCCTCTATTTTGCACACGTACGCCACATATGAAAGTCACTAAAGGTGTAATAGAACTAAAATAAGTTCGCTATTATTTATTGTAACTTGCTTATGTAAAATATAAGTTAAACTACGAGAATCTCAGGTATAATGAAACCCCGTTCCTAAATTTGTACGTCAGTATAACCTTGGGATAACATCTGTCTTTTATTCTATTGTCCGCGTGGCTAGGGTCGTATACCTGCTTTATGTTGGCATGCCCAATATATGAAATACATACAAATTTACTGCTGAGAATATATCCGTTGAACAAGCTAATGATGATGCTGATGTATTGATTATTGAAACAGCGATAAAGAAATTCAGTGTGACAAATACAACTGTTGTTGTTGGTGAGGATGTTGATTTACTCGTCTTGCTTACTGCTCGAACTCCAACTGAAAAAATTATTTATTTTTTTAAACCCGGAAAAGCCCAAAATCAATCGGAAATATATTCATCAAACAGTTTATCCAATTTTCCTAAATGTCAAAATCATGTATTGTTTCTACACGCAATAACTGGCTGCGATACGACATCTGCTTTTTACAGGAGAGGAAAAACAACAGTTTTCAAAATGTTTGAAAAAAAAGATTTACTACAATGTGCTGAAGTTTTTAAAAATAGTAATTCAACTCAACAACATGTTATCACCAACGGAGTTCAATTTCTTCTTGCTATGTACGGAGCCCCCAAAAAAACCACTTGCTTAGATAAGTTGCGATACACATCTTTCGTGAAAAATACGCGTAATAAAAAACAAGTCAACTTAGCTTCTCTTCCTCCAACCTCAGTAGCTGCTCATCAACATCTGTTTCGGGTATATTACCAAGTTCAAGTGTGGCTTGGTAATCAGCTGGACCCTAAAGACTGGGGTTGGAAGTTGATCGACAATACACTAGAGCCAGTTCAAACTTTACTTCCACCAGCACCTGAGAAACTTCTCAACACAATATTTTGCAACTGCAAGAAACGTTGTAGTGCAAAATGTGGTTGCAGAAAAGTTGGACTGTTTTGTTCCCTGGCATGCACACACTGTCAAGGCCGATCATGCTCGAATGTTGAGTCACCAACTCTTGAAGATTCGTTTGATACCGATCAGGAATCGCTATTGGGGCAGTTTACGTGTGAAATAGAACAAGAAGAAGAAGAAGAACAAGAGGATGAACAGGAAGAAGAAGGAGAAGAAGATCAAGAAGAAGAAGAAACAGAAATCTTGGACAGTTATGAATCAGACGACTAACTTTTTATTTTAAGTATTTTATTTAATTACACCGCCGTTGTTTTTGCCCACTATAATATATAATATTATTTTGCAATAGTTTTAAAACATATAAAATCTCAGCAGACCCGTGGAATAGGCCTACTGGGGAAACCACGTTAAAAAAAACGCGCTTTGTACACTACCTCATAGGTGGCGTGGAAACGTGTGCAAAATAGAGGGATTACGACTGATCCAACTTTTCGGAACGTTATATCTCCAAAATGGTGGCTTTTAGGAAAAAAATTATTAATATATTTTTTGTAGAGAATTTTGTGATCTACAATTTTGTACTGAGGTAATTTTGCGAAAAAACTCACCGTTTCGCTAAAAATCGCAAAAAACTCATTTTTTTGACCTTTGACCCCGTGCCAAATTTTTAGCACACCTCGGAACGATGAGAACTTTTGAGATTTTCTTTATAATGATGTTTTGAACAACTATGCCAATATTCAGCTTTATGGGAATTTATGTAAACTTGAATGTGTAAATAGACCGGACTAGATGGGGCTGCTCTCGGTATGTTAACATATTTGACAGTACATTGGGAACTATTTTCAGATACTCTGAGAAATTTCGAGGGAAAAAACGTTCCTTCTGTGGAATTGTGCAGGTTCAAATTTAACACTCTTATCAACACATTCATCGTCGAAATAAACAGTGTAATTTTTTTATCAATTTTTGCTGGTAAGTAGTTTCACCTCTATAAATGATTTCTTCAGACTAGTAAAATGATTGCTACTCAGTTATTTTGCATCACTTTTTTCATCAAGTGATGACAAAGTATGTGTCCTCATAATAGGACGCCGGGCTTTGACTACTATGTTCGTGATGTCATTTTAGGTTACTTCACGACTTTTCGAAAGCCATTCTAATTACATATTCAAGTCAATGGAATAGTTTTGTAGTATGCTCCATCAACGCATTGCGATATTGATATATTGGCCCTTCCACCAGATTTGATGAGCTTACTAACGAAAATGATATTGATAACAACGCTCTCAATTTTCCTGAAGTAAATGATGTAGTAGGCCATGTAGAGGTTCAAGTTTCGGATGCAGAAGAATGTGATGAAAATGATATATCTCTTGCAGCGCTGAAAAGAAGAATGCTCACGAATAGAATATGAACAGGAAAGATAACTCAGACTGCGTCATGGAAGAAACAGTTTCCAATCTACAACTTACTCCCTCTACAGGACTCCGCCGAAAGAAAAGCATTCCATACCTATAAGGGGAAGAAAGTGGTACTGGTGCCTCTTCACAAGAATGATTGACATGGCAATTATGAATTCCTGCATCCTCCATTGGCAAATACATGGGAGCCAATCGAATTCCTTAAAGGATTTCAGACGCCAAGTTGCCGTAGTAGACGAGTTTTTAAGGGACGTCCCTTATCATTGCCTACCCCCTCAAAAAATCAAGTTTTCCATGATGTAATATATGATAATCGTGGATATATTCTGTAAAAGGGTAAATCAGCGCTGTTGTCAATTCAAAAGGTGCTATGGAAAACCTAGGTCATTTTGTGTGAAATGCGTAGTGACCTTATGCATTACCTGTTTTCCAATGTTTTCCAAAATACCACAATAAATCACTGAAATAGTGATATTGTACATATATAAGTGAAATTGTCTATTCAAGATCATTTAAATAATAATAGTAGTAGCAGTAATAATAACAACATCAATTCTCTTGCACTAATACGATTTATCGCCTTTCAGGAATCTAAAGGTCTCTTTTTTTGTAGTGTAAATTCAGAATTTTTGTCATAAATTCTATTTACCTCATTAATAACCTCATCAATGAAAGTTCGGAAACTTACAATATCATCTTCAGAAGGATTAAAAACATAGCGTGCTAAAGAGGGCTTAATTTTTCTATGTTAAAGATGGTAAAATAAAATATGTACATGAAGCATAACACGATGAAAAAAATTCAACCAAAAAACAAAAATTGGATCCTGCAGCAGTCATTTCATTTCAAATGCAATACTGGACACGTTTCTGTTGGCAATATATTATTATATTTCTACCATGCATTCTATTAAAGAATTTCTGTTCAAAACTGTATTTCCATTTGATATATTGAAATTTCAACAAAGGGAACCTCCACGAGAAATCGTTTTCTAAAGCTTTCTACAATTAAAAAGATCAAGTCGTTGTGGTTTATTTCCAAATGAATGCTGGAATGTCATACTGATTTCGAAAGAATACTTTCACTCGGGGATTGATTATGACATAATTACATTTAAGTGGTATATATAGCAATATATGAAATGTGCGAAAAGGTATTTTTCTCTTTTATTTCCTATACATTATCAACAGCTGCTACGTCGTTACTTTGAAGTATAAGTTTTTCAAGTTACTTTCCTGCAAATTGATAGAGAACTTTTCGGATATTTTCATTTATCGCATTCCCATCAAGCTTTTCAGAATCTAAATAACCCAAAAATGTTTCAGTGGCTGGGAATTCTGTATATACCGGAAGACTACGACCAATTGAGATTTTGCTGAAACATCGTTGTTTCATCAGCCGATAAAAAAGGTGAAGTCAGAAAATTTTGCGCTAGTTTACATTTCCTAGGATCCTCACAAAATATTTTTTTTTTGATTTGTAATAATTCGATCCTCCTGAAATTCCAGAGGCTTATGCGCATTATTGCCCTACTCCTATCTAGCGAATTTCAGATCTATCGAGTCTGTAGATTCGAAAATATTCGGAAAAATATGAATACCGATTTTGCCCATTTACAAATATATTCTGACATATTGAAACCCTAAAGCTTCTCTAAACGTTTCAGGGCTCTAATCTTTTCAGTTCTCAATACAATCTATAATTTTTGGATGGGCATACCTATTTTTCACGACTTCTTCATTGTTTTTCTAAATATTAGTCCAATACGATGAATCAAGTTGCTCTGGATATATTGACATGTCCTAATAATACAAAGTTAATTTCTCTGTACAAATTCTCATGTTCTTTTTTTGTTACTCAAATGGAGTAATTCAGTAACTTCCATCTGTAACTACACTGTGTCACCATTAAAGAGTACACAGGCAAAATAATATAAAGCGTACTCTTTGTTGCACCCGTAAATCTCGTTATATCCTTTTTTCGGTAATTCGAGAAATAATAAAGATAATTTCAATATTTTACACAGGAAATACATAATAAACGCGTGAATAGACTAAGTGATCACCACAGTTTTCCTTGTTACTTATTCTAAATAACAACGATTGCAACTTCAATAGTATCCTTGGATGATAATTAATAATAATATATTATTTATTGTATCAAAGTACATTCATACAAATAATAATAAGTAATATAAATATTTTAAAAAATTTTAAACAATTTTAAAAAATTAGCCTTCTACATATTTAACTCCAAAAGATTATATTCAATGATTATAACTTCTGAAAATAAATTAAACTAATGTCGTATAAGTACCACTTATATCATGACATAAAATAAACATTCATTATAAGATATCCAAATGGTATAACAAAATCCAATAAATAAAAATTATTAACTAAAATCCTATAAATTAAACATTTTGAATAGACAAAATTTTGTTTCTGCTTATCAATCCTATGAAAACCAATATCTTTCAAGAATATCCAACATAATCCTGGGAATTTTATCACAAAACTATCTTACTTAGACTATTCAATATTATTGGATATCTAACCAAGGTACTTTATACAAAAACTCAAGATATGCAAAACATTACAGAAAAACAAGTTTTAAAATCGACTTTGCTCATCAGTATTCAAATATTCATATTCAATAAATATAAAATCAATTAATAACACATATTTAAACTCACCCTTCGTCTTCGAGAAAAAGTTCTATTTAAAAAATGAAAACCTTAAATAGGTATCCAATACAGACAGAAATATCTCTGTGGTTTAACCTGATCTAGAAGATTGAAAGATAAATTTAATGGCCTTTGCTATAACACAAGGACTCTCTTTATGAATGTTTGGGTAAACCATATAATTATATATTATAAATAAAATAACGTAAATAGAGGTCATTCTTGATAGAAGGTATATAAAATAATATAAATATTTTAAAAAATTTTAAACAATTTTAAAAAATTAGCCTTCTACATATTTAACTCCAAAAGATTATATTCAATGATTATAACTTCTGAAAATAAATTAAACTAATGTCGTATAAGTACCACTTATATCATGACATAAAATAAACATTCATTATAAGATATCCAAATGGTATAACAAAATCCAATAAATAAAAATTATTAACTAAAATCCTATAAATTAAACATTTTGAATAGACAAAATTTTGTTTCTGCTTATCAATCCTATGAAAACCAATATCTTTCAAGAATATCCAACATAATCCTGGGAATTTTATCACAAAACTATCTTACTTAGACTATTCAATATTATTGGATATCTAACCAAGGTACTTTATACAAAAACTCAAGATATGCAAAACATTACAGAAAAACAAGTTTTAAAATCGACTTTGCTCATCAGTATTCAAATATTCATATTCAATAAATATAAAATCAATTAATAACACATATTTAAACTCACCCTTCGTCTTCGAGAAAAAGTTCTATTTAAAAAATGAAAACCTTAAATAGGTATCCAATACAGACAGAAATATCTCTGTGGTTTAACCTGATCTAGAAGATTGAAAGATAAATTTAATTTTGTCTATTCAAAATGTTTAATTTATAGGATTTTAGTTAATAATTTTTATTTATTGGATTTTGTTATACCATTTGGATATCTTATAATGAATGTTTATTTTATGTCATGATATAAGTGGTACTTATACGACATTAGTTTAATTTATTTTCAGAAGTTATAATCATTGAATATAATCTTTTGTAGTTAAATATGTAGAAGGCTAATTTTTTAAAATTGTTTAAAATTTTTTAAAATATTTATATTATTTTATATACCTTCTATCAAGAATGACCTCTATTTACGTTATTTTATTTATAATATATAATTATATGGTTTACCCAAACATTCATAAAGAGAGTCCTTGTGTTATAGCAAAGGCCATTAAATTTATCTTTCAATCTTCTAGATCAGGTTAAACCACAGAGATATTTCTGTCTGTATTGGATACCTATTTAAGGTTTTCATTTTTTAAATAGAACTTTTTCTCGAAGACGAAGGGTGAGTTTAAATATGTGTTATTAATTGATTTTATATTTATTGAATATGAATATTTGAATACTGATGAGGAAAGTCGATTTTAAAACTTGTTTTTCTGTAATGTTTTGCATATCTTGAGTTTTTGTATAAAGTACCTTGGTTAGATATCCAATAATATTGAATAGTCTAAGTAAGATAGTTTTGTGATAAAATTCCCAGGATTATGTTGGATATTCTTGAAAGATATTGGTTTTCATAGGATTGATAAGCAGAAACAAAATTTTGTCTATTCAAAATGTTTAATTTATAGGATTTTAGTTAATAATTTTTATTTATTGGATTTTGTTATACCATTTGGATATCTTATAATGAATGTTTATTTTATGTCATGATATAAGTGGTACTTATACGACATTAGTTTAATTTATTTTCAGAAGTTATAATCATTGAATATAATCTTTTGGAGTTAAATATGTAGAAGGCTAATTTTTTAAAATTGTTTAAAATTTTTTAAAATATTTATATTATTTTATATACCTTCTATCAAGAATGACCTCTATTTACGTTATTTTATTTATAATATATAATTATATGGTTTACCCAAACATTCATAAAGAGAGTCCTTGTGTTATAGCAAAGGCCATTAAATTTATCTTTCAATCTTCTAGATCAGGTTAAACCACAGAGATATTTCTGTCTGTATTGGATACCTATTTAAGGTTTTCATTTTTTAAATAGAACTTTTTCTCGAAGACGAAGGGTGAGTTTAAATATGTGTTATTAATTGATTTTATATTTATTGAATATGAATATTTGAATACTGATGAGCAAAGTCGATTTTAAAACTTGTTTTTCTGTAATGTTTTGCATATCTTGAGTTTTTGTATAAAGTACCTTGGTTAGATATCCAATAATATTGAATAGTCTAAGTAAGATAGTTTTGTGATAAAATTCCCAGGATTATGTTGGATATTCTTGAAAGATATTGGTTTTCATAGGATTGATAAGCAGAAACAAAATTTTGTCTATTCAAAATGTTTAATTTATAGGATTTTAGTTAATAATTTTTATTTATTGGATTTTGTTATACCATTTGGATATCTTATAATGAATGTTTATTTTATGTCATGATATAAGTGGTACTTATACGACATTAGTTTAATTTATTTTCAGAAGTTATAATCATTGAATATAATCTTTTGGAGTTAAATATGTAGAAGGCTAATTTTTTAAAATTGTTTAAAATTTTTTAAAATATTTATATTATTTTATATACCTTCTATCAAGAATGACCTCTATTTACGTTATTTTATTTATAATATATAATTATATGGTTTACCCAAACATTCATAAAGAGAGTCCTTGTGTTATAGCAAAGGCCATTAAATTTATCTTTCAATCTTCTAGATCAGGTTAAACCACAGAGATATTTCTGTCTGTATTGGATACCTATTTAAGGTTTTCATTTTTTAAATAGAACTTTTTCTCGAAGACGAAGGGTGAGTTTAAATATGTGTTATTAATTGATTTTATATTTATTGAATATGAATATTTGAATACTGATGAGCAAAGTCGATTTTAAAACTTGTTTTTCTGTAATGTTTTGCATATCTTGAGTTTTTGTATAAAGTACCTTGGTTAGATATCCAATAATATTGAATAGTCTAAGTAAGATAGTTTTGTGATAAAATTCCCAGGATTATGTTGGATATTCTTGAAAGATATTGGTTTTCATAGGATTGATAAGCAGAAACAAAATTTTGTCTATTCAAAATGTTTAATTTATAGGATTTTAGTTAATAATTTTTATTTATTGGATTTTGTTATACCATTTGGATATCTTATAATGAATGTTTATTTTATGTCATGATATAAGTGGTACTTATACGACATTAGTTTAATTTATTTTCAGAAGTTATAATCATTGAATATAATCTTTTGGAGTTAAATATGTAGAAGGCTAATTTTTTAAAATTGTTTAAAATTTTTTAAAATATTTATATTATTTTATATACCTTCTATCAAGAATGACCTCTATTTACGTTATTTTATTAATAATAAGTAGTCTGAATTCACGCTATCCTTCCTCTTCATCGATATAGAATATTTTGAGTGACAATACAGAACAAGTTTAGCATTGAATAGTTGAAAAGAAATCAATCCAGAAATCAAGGCAAAAGTTGAGAAGAATTGGAAATATAAGGTACCTCAGAGATCGAACCTAATTATTTTCTATTTCAATTATTATCGGATTAATTTCTCTTCATGTCTTAGAATATTGAATGAAATCAATATCAAAAAATAATAATTATAAGAATAACATGAACGGAGTATGCGGTTGGCACTAGGTAATTGTGATGATTGCAATGCTACATATATAGGACAGATAGGCCGATGTTTACAGCATCGAATCAAAGAACGTAGGATGTCTATTTTGAAAAACCAGAAAACAAACTGTTTCACAGAACATTGTATGAAAAACAATCATTTCTTTAATGAGAAATATGTCACTTTACTATATAATGTTAATAAGGGTAAATTGATGGACTATTTGGCGATTCTTTCAATCAAAAAAGCCGTTACGAAAACGGTGAATTTAACAAATTCCCAGATACTATTCGGCAACATCCTATATTTGATGCTGTTATTTCCATGCGCCATAAAAATGCACAGATGTTCGAAGTGTAATAAAAAGAACCTTTTTCAATTATTAAGCTTCCAGTTATTTCCATGCCCTATGAAAATACACAGATTTCCGAAGTGTAATAAATAGAATATTTTTCAATTTTAAGTTTATCCCCTTTTTGCATTCCCTTGAAGATGGTTGAAAGACTGAAACACGTGTCAGGATTCTGAATAAATTATGAAACAAAAAACTGTGTGAATTATTTGAGAATACTTTGTGAAAGATCGATTCAAAATTAAAACTTATAATATATTTTAGTTCTAAAATTTCAATAACTTTTTTTAACTAAACCCTAATTACATCATTCATATCACAAGCCAAAAAGTAAAAATAAAACGGTTACTAAGCAAAGTAACTGACTGGGAAATTATTCAATATACAGGGTGTATATGAATAGTTGCAAAAAAATTTAGGAGGTGATTTCTTGTCAAAAATAGGGAGGATCTTTTATATAAACTTATTTTTGACCCCAACTTAGTTAGAGCCCCCTAAAGATGGCGCTCGAAAAACAGCTTTTGATTTTTTCTCAGAAAGCAAAAACCTGACAAAAATAAAATTAAGCAGACATTGTATGCAAGCAAGAAGGCACTAAAAAAAATTTTTGTTGTTACTACATGATTGCATGTGGTAGAAAAAGCCCTAAACATTCTTTCGCAAGAAACTTTTTTTCTTTTTCATATTTTACAATGAATAGTTTGATCCATTCTCAATATAAAATAGAAAAAGGCTTTTCACTTGAAAGAAGAAATATAACAAAATTTGAATATCAAGACAGATTTAATCTAGTCTTTTAATAACTTCTAAGAAGACCATAGAATGCCTTACAGTTTTCTGTGATTTTGTGACGAACTGACTACCTGGTTTTTTAAAGTTAGTCTCTTTCAAACAAGTCACGTGTTGAGTTTTAAGGTATGATATAGTGATGGTTAGTTGATTTTGATATTTGAATGTTATCTAGGGCCGATGGAGAGATTATCCGTATTCTAATTGTTTTTTGAACATATACATGTTTTGAGAGACTTTCTGAATTAACTTATTTGAATATTTAAATATATTAAATATTTCAAATAAATTATATTTTTTGAGAAATCCTTAAGTTGTGTTTTATGTTTTTGAGAAGGAATTGGTTTCACTATGGTAAGATCAGAAACAAAATTTTGTCTCCTTCAAATATTTATTTATTAATTTTAATTGCCTTTTTTATATTGGTTGGTTTATTTATTCCATTTGACATTGTATATTGAGTTTTGAATATATACGTCTATTAAATATAAGCGGTACTTATTGTAGACATCAATTCAATTCTAAAAGTTTTTTGAATAAAATTTTTTTTTTCAATTAAAATTGTAGAAGACAACAGATTAAATCTGTTTTGTTATTCAAATTCCATTCTTAATAATTAAGGTCTCCTGTAATTTCTTGCTAAAATCAAAGGTTAAAAAAAAATTCAATATGATAGCGTGAGTCGTAGAGGCTGCAAGTATTTCCGAACTAGAATTTATCTAGAAAACGAATGTCATTATATTATGAAAACTGAATAGTTTGATTAAGTTTGGTTCAGTTACCATTATTTTTTGATCTCGCTCATCATTTTGAGATTTTTGTCACATATTCATTAAGCTAACAGTGTACACAAACACAGAAATGACCGACGTTCATTTTTTTACGGTTTTTCTGGTGGTAATTCTCTAAAAGCATCCAGAAGCTATGCATAAATGTTCGTGCGACTCCACATCACACTCTATTTACACGAATTCACCAACGACTATGAAAAAGTGGTACATTTCAAATAAATAAAAATGATTGTGGTCGCCAGGGCGAAATTCAAATAACAGCAATAGAAGAAGCAGTACTAAATCTTATCGACGAACAAGCTGACATCAGTACTAGAAAAATTGCTCATCAATTACAAATTTACCCTATGACGGTGTTTGGGATATTAGAGGAACAACTCTTATGTCCATATCACCTAGAATGTTTACAGGTTCTGTTACCACGGGATTTTCCGAATAGTCTCCAATTCTCCACTTGTATGTTGGGAATGATATCCTCAATTTTTGAAATAGGTCCTATTTGCAGACGAGGCAAATTTTTCTAGAAATCCAACAAAAAATTTTCATAATAACTACATAAAGACCGAAGAGAACCCTAACGCTATAAACGTAGCTTATCACCCAGAACAATGTTCTCTAAATGTCTGGCTTGGGTATGTTTGGGATCAGCTAATCGGTCCAAAATTTCTAATTCCTATATTGAATGGAAATACATACGTTCAATTTCTAGAAGAAAAACTTCCTATACTTGTTCAAAATATTTCTTTGCGTGTCGAAGGACAATGTGGTTTATGCATGATGATTAAACAATGATGCTAATGATGAAATAATAGGAAAATTATGAAAACTTTTCAAACATGAATAACTATTGAACCGATTTTTCTCATTATCGAACTTGGCCGCGATATTTAGACCTCAGAATTCCCTGAGATTTTGAAGACTCTAGCTTTTTCGTACGAAAGTTGAGGTTTTTAGAGACGGACAGGCCAGACATAATTAATTTAGATCTCGACTAATTCATCAGTAAGTGTAAAATAGTCGTTTGAGACTATTTTCAGTTCAAAATTCGAAAATTACAGACATTTTTGCGAAAGCTGTTCTCCGGAACAAACCCGAAAAATCACATAAATCTGTATTCTGCTATCCCAAGTAAACGTTAATTTATGCAATTTATGAACTGTTTTCCTGAAGAAACAGAAAATCTCATAAAAAAGGACAATACATAATTGTTCAAATTTTATATGGAACGAGGAATTTTTACTTTCTAACACTAACGTTCTCAGATTCAGGAACCTAGGTCGCCCAAAAATGTCTCATTTTTTCCTAGAAACTTAAATAAGACAAAATAAACCCATTAAAACCCACTCCGTTTCGAAACAGCAATAGCCGAATGTCGTTTCGGAATTCTACCTGACTACATTTCGACCCCTAACAGTTCCCTTTTTTGTCAGTTAGCCCAAAAGCAGCGTTGAACACACATACCCTAAAAGTCGTATTTTTGTGAGCTACCGAAAAAGCATCATTGAAGACACATTCCCTAAAAGTCGCATATGTGCCAGCTACACACAAAGCAGTATTGAAGACACATTTCCTCGGAGTCGTTTGTTAACACTCGGCCTACAAGCACACCGCTTTTTTCACCTGCTGTCTTTTTCGACGAGACGGTCACGCAATACACACAAGTATAAACAAGTATACTCTAATCACATTTTCTCTTTTTCTCAACACTCGAGTTATAATCACACCTTTCTCTCTCTCTCTCTGCTCTCCAACAAGTTTATAATCACTCAATTTAACCTTTCAAGGAACACCCTCTCTCAATAACACATAACGCATTAAAAGGCCTGGAAGTGAATGTATTATCTACATTATTTGTAATTAGATAGTAATTGTGTAAAGTGAGTCGAAAAATGAACCCAACAGTGAACTCAGTAAAAAAGAGCAACGATGAAAAAGCGCAAAGAACTACTACCCCACGAAAAAAATTGTGTTTTCACCGCAATTATAGTTCAAACTACGCCGAAACAATTACATCAACTTTCGGGTAAAACAATCCCAAACTTGTAAATTTGTAACAAATGTATTAAGGCTGCAAAGAAACCATTAAATTCTAATATACATTTTTCTTAATCCCCATTTGAAGTATGCTTAACCTGGAATTTGCATACTAATTGGTTAACGTTCACTCAATTACTTACGAAGAATTCCAAAAGGTATTTCTGCATACCAAACAATTCTTTCAATAATCAAAAGGGCAATAGAGAAAAACAAAATTTCATATACATTTTTGTTATTCAAAAATTTCTCGTAATAAATCATCACGATAGGATGCACGAACCTTAGTGTATTTTACATTTAACTATTCAATTTGAATTCGATCGGAATTTTATTTTCGAAAATGAAGTGTACTCGCCAAAAGTTTAGGATACGGAATTAAGTACTACTCTGTCAAGAAAGTACCGGGAGTTTTCAATTAAAACAACATTTTTACATTTAATCGTCAAAATTTATTGGGTCGCCTTCAAAATAGGCTCCATTTGCTCCAATACATCTACGCCAACGGCACTTCCAATTATCGAAACATTTTTTATAGGCGCTTTCCGGAATGGACTTTAGCTCTCGCGCCGAATTTTGTTTTATGGCTTCAATCGACTCAAAACGGGTGCCACGAAGGGGCAATTTTAGTTTTGGGAAGAGGAAAAAGTCGCAGGGAGCCAAATCCGGCGAATACGGTGGTTGCTGAAGCACGTTTGTTGAGTTTTTGGCGAGAAAGTCAGTCACAATCGTAGCTCGGTGAGAAGGCGCGTTATCGTCATGCAAAATCCATGAGTTGTTCGCCCACAAATTTGGCCGCTTCTTACGGATAGGCTCACGCAAACGTTTCATAACGCCTAGGTAATACTCCTTGTTTACCGTCTGACCCTCTGGAACGAATTCGTAGTGCACCACGCCACGGATATCGAAGAAAACAATGAGCATCACCTTCATTTTCGAGCGGCTTTGGCGTGGTTTTTTCGGTTTCGGCTCATTTTTTGCCACCCATTCCGATGATTGCTGGCTTGTTTGCATATCGTGCTCGTAGACCCAGGTCTCATCACCAGTTATAATGCGTTCCATGAATGTAGAATCGGAATTACAGCGATCCAGCATGTCTGAAGCAACCTGTTCGCGATGACGTTTTTGAAGAAAATTCAGGTCTTTCGGTACGAGTCGTGCGGCCACCTTTCTCATGCCCAAAATATCAATCAAAATCGTACGTGCGGACTCGTGGGATATCTTAAGATCATGTGCTATCTCTATCAAGCTGGTACGACGGTTTTCCAGCACCCTTTCCTTAATTTTATCGACGTTATCTTCGATCACTTCACGACCGTCCTTGAAGGCTCTGTACCACTGATATGCACGAGTTTTCGATAGAGCATTATCACCGAAGGCCTTCTGCAACATTTTCAATGCATCGGCACACGAAAATTCATTTGCAACACAAAACTTTAAACGAATTCTTTGCTCAACGTAATCACCCATAGTAAAAATCGGCACGCACTCTGACATCGACTGACTTAATCAGCTGTTGCAAACACACTAGTTGACAGATCCCGCTCAAGCTTCGCATAGTAATTAAGGACAGTGGTACCAACCTAGGAAAAAAAAATTTTACCTGCCTCATTGCCCCGCCAGATTTAAATCGATAATACCCGGTACTTTCTTGACAGAATGTACATTGCATTTACTCTTCAGAAAATATCAACTTTCTTTTGAACATGAATATTTAAAGCATTTTAGGTTATAAAAATAAAATTTCAAAGAAATTATGTATTCATGATGAAAAATTATAATATTTGAAGAAGTATAAAATTTTATTAAAAATCGAAATTCAGAAATTTTCAAAAAGTCATACTTGTATTAAACCTCAATACAAAGTATGACCACCAAGTGCATCAATAACTCTGCATGCTTTCCACCAACGTATCGAGAATATCCTGGTCAAATTGTTGTCAAAGTTGTGGCAAAAGATCTTGGAGCTGTTGATACGTTTCCGTAATTAGTCCCAAGCTTGGTCGATTGGATTAAGGTCAAGGGATATTGAACATTATGGTAGATGTGAAATACTCCTGGGTTTATCTAGCAGTCATAACCTGGTATGATCTGGGTATGAACCATTATCAACCAGAAAACCGAAATTTGCGCCAATAGCTGGTTCGTCCGTGAACACTTTAACTCCGAACAAAATTACTTTTTACCTTGGAATACTAATGAGTGAGTCCAGCCTATTCGATTGCGATCATTTTCGACTCAAAATTCGACAATTAAAGATATTTGGACGAAACGACACAACGCTCTTCTCTAGAACTAGCACGCAAAAACTGCAGTTAATAATAACAATGGTGTTTATTTAAAATTAATTTGTAGACAAAATAACACTATAGAAATATCCAAATTCGGAGAGTTACTCTCACAAATGTGAACAAACAAATTTATTGAGACACTATACCATTTCAACAAACACAAAACTCACAAAGGTAACGCCATCGCGTGGGGGGTGCTATTCTGACACAATGTAGTTTTAAAATTATTTATAAAATTAAATTAACTCTAAGATCCTCCAATGACATACAAATACAGGGAAATACGAGAACAAAAAGGATAACAACAAAAAATTAATTAAAATGAATATGTTATTGTAAATACTAAAACATTGGGTCTATCAAATCTTGAATGAATTTTCTTTCTTTAGAGTGAAGATATTGCTTTATGTGTTTTTTGAACAGTTCCATGGAGTTTAAATCTCTGATATTCTTAGGAAGACTATTATATATTCTTGAACTGAGATATATAAAGCCCCTCTGCATAATAGTTTTGGAGGAGTGCTGAGTTCGTATATTCTCCTCGTTATTTGCTATGGTGCTATAGCAATGATGGATAAGCCTCAAATTATTCCTAAACTGATCTATTACTACTCTCAGGAAATATAACTGCCTTAAGTCCAATATCCCGCATTCATAGAAAAGTAGATCCGATGGATACAGTCGACATTTACTGAAGCATATTTTCAGGAACTTTTTCTGTATAATCTTCAAAAATTTCAAATAACTAGTGGTCACATTCTATTATTCCATAGCATAATCTGGACTAGTGAATAGTACATAATTTTCATCGGACTGTGTTCAATATGTTCCTCAAATGTATAAATTTGCAACGAATACTCCGTAAAGTAACTACAGTTTTTTTTTAACATTAATATCCTATCTTACATGTCTTATCATTGTGAAAACCCAAATATTTTACACCGTCTGATGAATTAAGGTGATTAAGGTGATTTTTATTTCCAGGGTGTTAAAATCTGGAAGGTTAGTACAGTAGCAAACAAAAGGTCCAAATGATTTTTTATCGAAGTTTATTGTTAATTTCTTCTGATTAAAAAATGTATTATATTTTTCATGTCACTTTCAGTTTCTGTTTTTAAGTTCGCCCAAGATTCATCTTGGTGAATATTGCTGTACCATCCACGAAACCAATTATATCGGGAGATTTTTTTAAGAGTGATAGAACTTTCGATACTGATAACTGTGATTTGACAGAAGGTAGAAGCCATGTTGTTCTGACATTTCTGTTCATTAGGCATTGACAAATTATCATAGAAAGACTCACGCCGCAACAACGTTTACAAATTATTGAAATTTATTTTCAAAATCAGTGTTCTATTCGCCAAACTTATAGAGCAATTCGTGAAATTTATAGTTTACATAATCGTCCATCAGAGCAACTTATTCGTGTAACTATCGATAGATTTCGAACAACATTTTCTCTACTCGATGCAACAACAAGACAAAAAACTGTACGTACTGGAGAAAATATCGCTGTTGTTAGTCATAGTGTTAATGATGATCCAGATTTATCTATTCGTCGACGTTCACAACAAGTGGGACTCTGTGCATCCTCCACATGTAACATTTTGCGTGAAGATCTTGGTCTACACCCATAAAGGATCCAACTGGTTTAAGAACTTGAGCCACTTGACCATAATAAGCGTCGTTTGTTTGCTGATTGGGCCCTTGAACAGCTCGAAGTTAATCCACTTTTTTATTGTAAAATTGTGTTTGAAGCTGAAGCTCATTCCTGGTTGAACTGCTATGTAAACAAGCAGAATTGCCATATATGGAGTGAAGTTCTGCAGGTTCCATTGCATCCTGTAAAATGCACTGTATTGTGTGCTTTACACGCTGGAGGCATCATCTGTCCATATTTCTTCAAAAACGATGCTGGAGCTAATGTTACAGTGAACGGTGCTCGTTACATATCGATGATCAATGATTATTTGTTACAAAATTTGAATGTTATGGACCCAGAAGTGTTTCAGTTCCAACAAGATGGTGCTACATCTCATGCTGCTACTGTAAAAATTGATTTGTTGAACGAAAGATTTGGTGATACCATAATTTCGAGAAATGGTCCAATTAATTGGCCTCCAAGATCATGCGACATAACTCCACTGGATTATTTTCTTTGAGGTTATGTCAAGTCATTGGTTTAGGCTGATAAACCAGAAACAACAGACGCTTTGGAAGCCAACATAACTCGTGTTATTGATGAACTGAATACTGAATTACTCGAAAAAGTGGTTCAAAAGTGGTTTGGTCGAATGCGTTTCCTCAAAACTAGTCGTGGTTGACATCTGCCGGAAATTATTTCTGAAACATAAATGTCATGAAATTATCTTTCATATAAAAAAAAATGGCTTCAAACTTAATTTAAATGTGTTTTATCTCAATTTAATGTTCTGTCACTCTAACAAAAAACACACGATATAATTAGGTGGTATATTTTTTATTCTTCAGTACAAATATCATAATATTCTTCTTTCGACTTTGTCTCCAAATTCTCGATTTTTTCAGAATATGCTTACCTTTCTGCTTAAATTATTTTGAAGTTCCGGTACAAGTACTCAATTTTCAGGACAAGTCTAACTTCGACGGCTTCTATGGGAGTTTTAAACTCTCTTCTAGCTGATCTGATTTCTTCTAGTATTGTTTCGCTAGCTATGGACATTATAAGATCAGCTATCAGCGTAAAATACGCTTTAGATTCCTTGTATATGTTTTGAGCTGGTAGTTCAATGATATTTTATTCCGTCTACAAGACGTTGTTCAACCGATATATTGATGAAATTATATACATATAATATGAGGCTGCGATGAATGTGACATACATTCTGTCAAGAAAGTACCAGGAATTATCGATTTCAATCTTTTTCCTAGGTTGGTACCTTTGTCCCTAATTACTATGCCAAGCTTGAGCGGGATCTGTCAACTAGTGTGTTTGCAACAGCTGATTAAGTCAGTCGATGTCAGAGTGCGTGCCGATTTTTACTATGGGTGATTACGTTGAGCAAAGAATTTGTTTAAAGTTTTGTGTTGCAAATGAATTTTCGTGTGCCGATGCATTGAAAATGTTGCAAAAGGCCTTTGGTGATAATGCTCTATCGAAAACTCGTGCATATCAGTGGTACAGAGCCTTCAAGGACGGTCGTGAAGTGGTCGCCCATCGACGGCTTCGATCGAAGATAACGTCGATAAAATTAAGGAAAGGGTGCTGGAAAACCGTCGTACCAGCTTGAGAGAGATAGCACACGATCTTAAGATATCCGCACGTACGATTTTGATTGATATTTTGGGCATGAGAAAGGTGGCCGCACGACTCGTACCGAAAGACCTGAATTTTCTTCAAAAACGTCATCGCGAACAGGTTGCTTCAGACATGCTGGATCGCTGTAATTCCGATTCTACATTCATGGAACGCATTATAACTGGTGATGAGACCTGGGTCTACGAGTACGATATGCAAACAAGCCAGCAATCATCGGAATGGGTGGCAAAAAATGAGCCGAAACCGAAAAAACCACGCCAAAGCCGCTCGAAAATGAAGGTGATGCTCATTGTTTTCTTCGATATCCGTGGCGTGGTGCACTACGAATTCGTTCCAGAGGGTCAGACGGTAAACAAGGAGTATTACCTAGGCGTTATGAAACGTTTGCGTGAGCGTATCCGTAAGAAGCGGCCAAATTTGTGGGCGAACAACTCATGGATTTTGCATGACGATAACGCGCCTTCTCACCGAGCTACGATTGTGACTGACTTTCTCGCCAAAAACTCAACAAACGTGCTTCAGCAACCACCGTATTCGCCGGATTTGGCTCCCTGCGACTTTTTCCTCTTCCCAAAACTAAAATTGCCCCTTCGTGGCACCCGTTTTGAGTCGATTGAAGCCATAAAACAAAATTCGGCGCGAGAGCTAAAGTCCATCCCGGAAAGCGCCTATAAAAAATGTTTCGATAATTGGAAGTGCCGTTGGCATAGATGTATTGGAGCAAATGGAGCCTATTTTGAAGGCGACCCAATACATTTTGACGATTAAATGAAAAAATGTTGTTTTAATTGAAAATTCCCGGTACTTTCTTGACAGAGTAGTACTTCACTCTCTTGGGCCTATTAGAGTCTTTATATGAAAGGCGTCCACGAACAAAAGGAATGAGGATCGGAAACGAAAAATCAAGGAAAACAAAAACCTGACTGATATATTTTGTTGAGCAGTGTGGTACCAAACTCAAAAGCGACCACCTTATCAGTGGACAGAGCACGCACTGTCTGCCGCGGTAGTAGGGATATGAATCTCCGGCTCAAAGTAAACCATGAATTGTATGTAAATAAATCCTTGTTTCGAACAGAAACTATTTTTTCACAATTTTCTCTTTCGTATGAGAATACTCCCAAAAAATACAGGAATTGAAAAAGCCTACCTTGAATTCAAGTCAAATGTAAACAAACTTATCTTCAAACCATGTACACCGTCACAATTGAAAAAAAACGAGTTTAGATATACTAAATCATAAAAAATGTTCCCGATAACATTTAATTCTTGTTTGCTCGCCCTTATTCTGGAGAGCCACCAAATGTCTGCAGTTTTCCAATTTTGAGCCGAAAATAGTCTCAAACAACTAGATGTTACTCCGTAACATCTAGAGACTTTAAATTTTCATTGGGTCTTGGGCCTGAATATCTAGACTAAGTTTGTAATGAGTTGAGTCGGTCCAATGGATCTGGAATAATTGTTTTTTATTTTTTCCAATATATTTTAAACAACAGATCCGAATTTGAAAATTGCTATTAGAAATACAGTAATAACATACGTTATTATGATTTCGGATTTCCACTGCCTGAATTATTACGGTATATATTGTTCCTTAATGCTGACAAAAAACTTGAAACCAAATGTTCAAAAATGATGTTAAATTGAGAAATGGAATACAGAAATTCATAAAATATATTCTGAGATGTGAACAATTATTAAGACAAAAAAGGGTTACATAAATGCGAAATGAAATACAACAATGTCACAATTAACAGAGGTTGTCAAAAATGAATTATATCGTGTGCTTACGACGATTTGGTGAATACTGTACAGTATTCACTTGAAAACTGTCAGAGATTCCTGACTGACCAAAACGTCGTGAAACACACGATACAATTACTTTTTTTTGACAACCCGTGTTAATTGTGACACGGTATGTAAAATTATCGACTTTTATAACTCTACTGACAAGAATGTAATTGAATCGGTACTCACTTGTTGAAAATTTATTTATATTTCTGAAAATTGATGTTAGTAATTTATTTCTGATTTCTTCTCAAAGTTTTGATAGCTGTATCAGAAGTTAAGATATAATTTTAGAGTTAGATCAAAATGTGAACCTGAGAAAGCCACACTGTTTGTGAAACAATTGTTGCAAATTAATATATTGTAGAAAAATTCTTTATTTTTTTATTATTTTACTTAGTTCTACTGACATTCCAATGTTGACTTGAAAATAGAATAAATAATACCCATGTGGAAAAAAAAATAATATTTCACAAACTTCGGACACTTATATTATAGTACATATTTGTGTTTCAGGAAAATATTTCCATATTTCCTAGAATATACATTCTCAAGCTATTTCAAGTTTTAGTTAGAAATATAACCTTAATACTCTTAGAATTGCGTCAGAAAATATCTGAGAGTCGTTAACTATATAAAAAGATCACGATTAGGATATGAAACTAGGCTAAATTTCAGTCAAGGTGAACTTCATGATGTTATTGAAGGAAAAGTAAATATTTGAAGAAATGAGAAAGTTCGTTAATAGTTTAACTTCACTTTCAGTAATCGGTTTTATATTTAATCAATTAAGTATTGAATTAATCTTGAGAATTAGTGTTTCATGAAGATTTTTGCAAGTATGGCTTTTTCACGAAGTTTTTTCTGATAACCGAAAGTATTCCTATACATAGTGCTAATCTACCTTCTATTTTAACTGAACTTGAAATCAATCGTACAATTTTTCGGCTGCATCCAAAAATGATTTGCAAAATAAAAGTTGAATTTTAGTACAAAATATATTAATGCATGTAAAAGGTGTTTCAATAAGAGCGCAAGATTTCAGTGTTCCATAAAACATGCTTTTCTGTAGCAGAGTATTAAAATATTTATTGATTTTGAAAACATATATTTGAGAATTATGTATGAAACGAAATAAATGATGTAAATGACTGCCACGGCTTTGCTGGCATATGCGTACCCTTTTGACGAAATTTTCAATAATGTTATTGAATACATGTGGTTGTATTTTATTGATACAGCGTCTAATTTTGGCTTTCAATGCCGGATGGTCGCGGACTTATTGGCATAAACCTGTGACTTCAGATTACCTCACAGCCAGAAGTCTAAAGGTGTTAAATCGCAAGAGCGTCGAGGCCAATACTGGTCACCAAATCGGGAAATGACACGACCAGGAGTAAACTTGCTGTTCATGGTCTACTCGCAGAAGTTGTTGAGTCAGTTGGATTTTGTAGGCATGCAGCCGTGAATCTTCAGTGAGAATTCGCTGAAGAATACCTGTTGAAATGTTCAATTCTTGTGCCCGATGGCGAATTGACGTCCCTGGCCTTTTTGTCACACTTTCGCGAACTGCCGTGATGTTTACGAGCTCGTATCGCCTTTTTCTATTTTATTTTATATATAATATATAATTATATTTTGGCTTCAATAAATCTCATTATGGAATGTCAATGAATTTAAATAACCTTAAAAATAACTTACACTGTTCTGTGATGTTGTTAGAACATAGACCAATCTTGAATTTTAAAGTTGGTCCGTTTCGAAGCATCCATTCTTAACACGTGTTTGTTGTGATATAGTTGTAGTTTTTTGATTTTCATATTTGGAATATTAACTAGGACCGAAGAAGGGATTACTTAGAATTATATTTGTTTTTTGAAGATATAGTGCATGTTTTGAGTGATTTCCTAATTAACTTATTCGAATATTTAAATATATTAAATATTTCAAATAAATTATATTCTTTGAGAAGTCCTTAAGGTGTGTTCATGTTTTTAAAATGTTCTTAAAGGTAAGATCAGAAACAAAATTTTGTCTCCTTCAAATATTTATTAATTAATTTTAATGACTTTCTTATATCTCTTGGTTTATTTATTCCATTTGACATTATATATATATTATATATATTGAGACATTTGACGTTTTATTGTGCTGTAGTTTTGTTCAATTATTGACGGTTTCAAAGAGAACAATAACAAATAACAAATATATATGTATATATATTCATAAAGTGATACCTGTGAGAGTAAACATCGACGAATTCTGTTCGGCAAAGTGTTCAATAAATTGGGATAGAATAGTGTCGGATTGTTATTGACGGTGTACAATAGCGAAACTCTAGTTGATGATTAATCTGAATACTGAATTAACACATCAGGCATCAAAGCACAAATTTGTTGTGATTTTTCCGGCGACTTCATTGAGTAAACATAACCTCTATACATCATCTACGGTGGTTATTTTATAAAGGAGAGTACACACTATCAAATTCAATTGTGATGTCGCTGGAAAGAACTAAAGATGATGCCACGCACGATTTCAGTCCTAAACGCTTGTACGAGGAAATAATCAGGAGTAGAGAGGACGTGAAGAGCTCTATCGCAGCAGCAGAGACAAGACTCGTTCTGGAAATTCACTCTTTAAAGAAAAGACTTGATAATTTGGAAAGAGAAAATAACATCCTGAAGAAAAGCATTGAAGACATAGATAGAAGAAGTAGAAGAAATAATATAGTAATATTTGGATTGGACGAACCGTTAACTACAACTACACCGGATTGGATCTGTGGCGAACTGCGTAGGTTATTAGGAATTGATTTATATAAGAGAGATATAAATGACTGTTATAGGCTAGGGAGGACAGAAACTTCCCCCATAAAAGTAGAGTTGGTTTCATATCTGAATAAAAAAGATATTTTTTCCAAGGTGAAACAGTTGAGGGGAACTAATATTAGTATTGCCAACGATTTGACTGAGACTCAGCGAAGCGAGTACCGGGTGTTGAAGACAAATCTTCTTCGAGCAAGAAAGGACACATCTGTCAAATCTTTTATAAGAGGAAATCGTCTATTGGTGGGCAACAGGGAATATACTATCGAAGACCTGCTCAATAGCAGTCAAGAACAGAAACCCCATAGTGCACCACCTACCCCTTCAGTTTCCGGTAAACCAGGAAAGAGCGAAAGGGCCGAAGATAGTGAGGATATTGAAACAGATTGGGAAACTACGGGAGTGTTTGTGGAGGGGGACAACTCATCTGGAAAAGCCACGAATATTGGTAAAACACCTAAAATCCAAAACACGGAGAAACCACCTAAAAGGAAATCATCGAATAAGAAGGATTCAAGATTGGCCATGAAACTCAGGACTGGGTCAACTAGAACATAATTGTATGTACCGATAAATTTTTTTTCTTATTTTCATTATTGTTATTTGATGAATGTATTTTGTTTTTGTTGGTTTATTTATGAAACTATGAATTCGTTTATTCGAGAGTATAAGGAGGGAAAATACGAGACGAAAATAATTGAAAATATCAACACCTTCAAACACAATGGTAGCAGGGGTGAGCTAAAAATTTTTCACATGAATGTAAGAAGCACCGCAAAGAACTTTGACGAACTGTTAGTTCTACTGGAAAAGCTAACATTGAAATTTGATATCATAGTCTTAACGGAAACTTTCCAGATGAGTAGTATAGAAATTTTCAACATTGATGGTTACGAAACTATATACAGTGAAGGTTTGTTCAATAAAAATGATGGCGTTTTGGTATATCTCAGAATACCCAACTATACTTATAAAATAATCAAACTGGGAGAAAGTAGATCCTTAGAAATAAGTACTAGCGGAGATGATGACCTTACATTGACGGCAATTTATAGATCGCCCAGAACATGTGTGAATGCCTTCAATTCGGATCTTTATTCGTATCTGGAAAATATGCACCATGTTAAAACACACGTGTTAATAGGAGATATTAATATCAACTTGCTGGACAATGATGACTTCGTTGATGAATATAAAAATATCCTATATAGCTTCGGATTCATATCGATAATAAATAGTTGCACAAGACCTGCGGGAAAAAGTTGTATAGACCATATATTCATTAAGATAGATCACTTAGAAGATCAATTGGAGGGTATCAGTGGATATGTTTTGGACTATCTGATAACTGATCATTTTCCTATCATATTGACCATGAGTTCTCGTAGTAGGGTGAAGACACATAAAATTAGGGAATCAAGGATAAAGAAATTTATAGATTTTAATAATTTGAGAAAAGATTTATGTAGAGAGTCCTGGTCGGAAATGTATTCAAAAAAAGATGTTAATAATATGGTAGATTCATACATTGATACACTAAAAAATCATATAGTGAACAACACTAACTCTGTTAAACTAAAAAAAGAAGAAATACCCCGTAAAAAATGGATTACTCCGACGATATTGAAAGCAATTACAAGGAAGAATGAACTCTACTTGCAGTCAAAAAATAATCCTAATGACGAAATCTTAAGATCACAATATACTAAATATCGAAATAGAGTTCAAATTTTAATAAAAAATTCCAAGAAAGAATATTTAAAGAAAATAGTCAATGCCAGTAAGTGTGAGTCAAAGGCAGTATGGGAATGCATGAAGAATCTATGTGGTAGCGTAAAAAACTCTAAAACTAAAATAACAAGCATAAATTATGGGGGAAAACTAATTCAGGATGGAGAGGAAATAGTAAATTTGTTCAATAAACATTATAGTCATATCGGAAAAATGTATGCAGATAAAATCATTTGTCCACCAGATTATATCGAACCGAGTAACAGTCAATGTAACACTTTTTATTTGGTTCCTGTTGACCCATTAGAGATAGAAGACATCATAGGAAGATTGAAGACAGGAAAAGCCGAAGTTCTGGATACACTCAGGTCTGAAACATTGAAGGAGATAAAGCATGAAATATCAACACCTTTAGCCTATTTAGTGAACAAATGTTTCGACGCAGGATGCTTTCCTGACACATTGAAAATGGGTGTTATCAAACCGCTTTTTAAGAGCGGAGACCGTTCTGAGATTGTTAACTATCGACCTATAACATTGGTATCAAACTTAGCAAAAATTTTTGAAAAATGCTTAAAAAATCGCATGATGAATTACCTGAAAAAATATAATATCATAGATAAAAGGCAATATGGATTCGTCGAAGGTAGCTCAACGGAGGATGCCATAAGGGAGTTAACAGGTAAATTGTACGAATGTCTAGATAAGAAAATTCCATCATTGTGCATATTTGTTGACTTATGTAAAGCATTCGACACTGTTTGTCATGAAAGATTGCTGGAAAGGTTACAGAAATTTGGATTCAGAGGCCCCATATACGAGTTACTCAAGAACTATTTATCAAACAGAAGGCAAGTTGTGGAAATCGCTGGTTCGAGGAGTTCGGAGGAGAAAGTAACGTATGGAGTGCCGCAAGGTACAGTCCTAGGACCCATAATGTTTCTTATATACGTCAACAGTTTGCTAAAGATAAAAGCAGCTGAGGATGCGATTTGTTTCGCAGACGATTTAGTTGTTCATCTCAGGGGATCTTCTTGGGAAGAGTTGAAGGAAGAAGCGCAAAGAAAATTTCAGGAGATAAATAAATGGCTCAAAAGTAATAAACTCACATTAAATATCGAAAAAACAAAATATATGATCTTCAGCTCTTATTCTAATGATCTGCCTAGTATGGGAAATCTTGTGATTGACGGCGACACTTCTATAGTTGAAACTAAAAATATGAAGTATTTGGGAGTGACGATTGATCAACAATTAAAGTGGGATGAGCACATTAAGAATCTCACAAATAGAATAAGAGGCTTGTTGTTCAAATTCAAGTACTTAAGAGCTCATTTGGATAACAGTAAATATTTGAAAATTTTCTACAAAGCATTGGTTCAAACACAAATTAGCTATGGTATTATGGCGTGGGGTGGAGCTTACCGAAACCACTTGAGACCATTGGAAGTTATTCAAAAATGGGTCTTGAAACTAATTCACAGAAAACCACGTTCCTTTTCAAGCCACGAGTTATTTAAGCTAGCCGAAGTTCATGATGTAGGACAATTGTATGCCATCAAAATCCTATCCCACGTAATGACTAAAAAAATATCAGTAAACCTCCTGCAACATGATTACGAAACCAGAAACAGAGATATTACTTACCGAACACCTAGATGCATGAAGACTATTGGCCAACGATGCTATATCTATCTTGCGCCAAAAATTCTGAACGTAATTCCAAATGATTTAAAAAATATAAAAAATATTCAAACATTCAAAAGAAAACTAAAAGTATGGATGAATAGTAATACAAGGCTTCTTATCAAGAATGTAATAAATTTCAACTAAGAGACGTTTATTAACCGATGTTAAGTAATTTGAATTAAAAGTGCTGATAACAAATTGGACATTCGCTTGCCTGTTTTGAGGATTTAGCACCGAGACCCGCTGTGGATGGATCTGACCGCTTGGATGTTTCTCTCTTTGTTTTTTTTTTTTTCATTTTCTTTGTTGATTGTTTCTCTCATAGGGGATTTTTAGAATTATTATTAATTTAATATTGCGTACAGGTTATAATTTCATTATATACCTCAGCGATGTATTCAGTTTATTTAGCCAAATAAACTTTATTATTATTATTATTATTATATTGAGTTTTGATTATATACGTCTATTAAATGTAAGCGGTGCTTATTTTAGACATTAATTTGATTCTAAAAGTTTTTTGAATGAAAATTTTTTTTTAAATAAAATTGTAGAAGACAAACATATTTCAATTTGTTTTGATATTCAAATTTCGAAGGATAATTTATTCATCAGGTAAAATCCTACTAAAATAAACCATTAATGAAAAATGGGAACTACAATTTATAATGAATCAATAAATTTTAAAGTTTTGAAAAACAACCGGACATAGATTAACAAAGAAGCACAAATAAAATCAATTCGGTGATATAAGCGTATAGTGTCGAAAAAATGAAATATTTAAACATATCATCGTGTCTGTCGCTGAAATTATTCCTGAGAATTTCAACACACATACAAAGAAGCTAGGATTGAAATATTTCTTCAAAAATATTCAGAAAGTACCATTTTGCCAGTTCAACCAGAACACAAACATTTCTAGAGAACCGATGCCAGTACAATTATTCGAGGACCGACCGACGAAAGATCTGATAAAAGGTTTTCCAATAAGAGGTTTCATCTTGAATAACCCATTATCTGGGCAGCTGTCACTTTTGAAGCTATCATCTTTTGATATTTGAGAAGAAAGAATACACCATTACTAATAATAATACACTCAACACACTCAAGAATGCATTGCAATTGTTAAAATTCACTACAAAAATGATGAAAATTTTGTAGTCACAGTTCGCAAAACTGAAGCACTTCTGGGTAATACCAGGTTTGTTGAACTTTGGGATTAGGCATTCCACAAACGACATTACGCCGTATTCTGCATGAAGACTTAGGTCTTAAGGCTTTTAATGTTCAGTTAACACAAGAACTGAAGCCGGTCGATCACCAGCAACGTCGTATCTTTGCTCATTGGGTTCTTAAAATGCATAAAAATGATCCAAATTTTCATCGACAAATCATCTGCAGTGATGAGGCCCATTTTTTCTTCGGAGGCTACGTTAATAAACAGAATTGTCGCATTTGGGGCTCCGAAAATTCAAGAATGTTTGTTCAAAAGCTTCTCCATGCTCAATATGTTACTGTTTGGAACGGTTTTTGGGCTGGCGGTGTGATTGGAACTTACTCGAAAATAAGGCAACTGTTACAATGAATGAATTGCGCTACCAACCCGTGATAAATGATGTTTATGGCTGTAGTATGGAAGATATTGATGTGGACTATGTTTATTTTCAACGAGACGGCGCTATGTGCAACGGAACAATCGCACTTTTGTAAGAAATGTTTCCTGGGCGTGTTATTTCTTGAAGGGGTAATCAGAATTGGCCTTTGAACTTCATTCTATGAGGCCAATGCTCTACAATAGATTCAAGACCTTCAACATGGAATTCGTGAAGTTATCGGGGACATAATACCAGAACGTACGAATGGGTCAGAAAATTTGATGAAAAGGATATGATGCTGAAAACGTAGCAGTGGCGACCATTTGGCTCATATCGTTTTCCATTGTTAATGGCATATGAGTACTTTCCTCTTTACAATGAAATGAACATCCATTGGTTTATCTTGAAATAAAAATATATTCGTTTTTTCAATATCAAAATGAAACCTCTTATTGAAAAACCCTTCACAACAGAGCATAGTCCTTCTGGTATTTAGTAATGAATTTTCTCCAGGGTTGTGAAAGTTTAACCGACCGTAAGGGGATGACATGATTCCGTGCTTATATTCAACTGCCAGAGATAAATCATCGAAACAATTTTCAGTGATTTCTGAAATATAAGAAGTATTCTCATCCTTACTTTATCAACGTACATAACTAGAAATCCCTGTGACAAGACGTGAATCTTGTGTAAATCAGTTAGATTCTCCAAAAAGTCCCTTTTTATTCACAAAACAGGAAAACATTCCTTCTCGTGATTCTAATATCTACATTATCATATATAACCTGAAATTCCTACGACAAGAAGTGTTCTGGTTGCAATCATTAAAAAGTATAGTGTCCTGCAATGGCAATTCGAGCCAGTCAACACTTTAATAACCGCAACTGATTTATCGGATCGAAGTATGCGAACCGCGGTAGCCCGGTGTGCCGTCGATTTACGATCATTTTCAACTTATTCCATGGACCTATCGCTTTATTACTATTATTAGTCAAATTGACTTATTCGAAGTTCACGGAGATAATTTTATAGCGACCAAGTTTACAAACACACAAGAGATATGAAGGATATGTTTTTTAGTCAAACAATGCGGAATTTTGAGCGAGATTTCGAATCGTAGTGATTCCTTTTAGATGTAGGATAATGATTAACAGTTGATTTTGAATCTCAACCATTAAAATGTAAGAATTTATTTTAATAACTTGTAACTTATCTTATGAATTCTATTCAAGTAGCACATTACTCTTAGAATCAGAAAATGCACAAATTTCTATTAACGAATCGAATTTGATAGAGAATAGTGGATTTGACGGAAGGCAGTTCATATTTCAGAGAAATTATCAATTAAATGAACAGAATACTGAATACTGTAGTGTATGCTTGTCATGTAGGGTTTCGAGAGGGTGCACCAACAAGATATTGCTGCAGAAGACTTTGGGGTCTGAGTAGCTGCATTACATTCATCATCAAGGTGCAAGGAACTACGCTACATCCATGAATGTATAGATTGTTTCTAGAAATGAATCCAAACTAAGGTTCGAGATGACTGATGGTCTGGGTGAGCTGAGCACAGGGCGCTCACTCAAAAAACTGGCGTGGCTCCACCCAGTGAATAGCCCACAGTATTGATACTCTTATCTACCCAATATGTTTTAAATTCCTGGGGGGCATTAAAAGCCTGTGTTAACGTCGATGTTGGCGTTAGTATGTAATCGCATATTAACCGAATAATGGCAAAATATTGTGTTGAGGCCATCATCCAGGGAAGGCCACTGCTCTCTAAAATAGTAGGAATTTGTATGTTTGTCTATGTTATAAGACTAGATATACTGATAGCGAGGTCAGTTTTAAGTCTCTTGTTCCTGGCTCCTCTCTCAAGTAAGATTCACGTTTACATGTTTAAGTTTCATTTTATTTTGAATTAGGATGACCTCAAACTTCTATTTTTGTAAGTGAAGGTTGAAGTAATTTATGAACTCAATATTTGCCTATTGCAAGGCAAATAGCACTAGCTATATTTGGCGCACGAGACAATTTTCTAAATACATAGAAATTGTTAAGAACTGTTCACATATTGTTTAAATGAGCAGCCAACTTCTATGTTTTTTTTTGACTCAATCAAACGATTACGTCGTTTTCCATGGTTCTTCGAACCACATAAATATAAATCGCATAATATGCGATTGCGCACTTATACCAATATCGTCGTTAACAGCCTGAATGCTAGGTAGGTCATTCATCCAGTCGTGCGTAATTTTCAAACAAGGATTTAGCGACATACATCTCAGTAGTTTGTGAGTCTTGACCATACGGCTGGCTGAAAGTGATCAAAATAGGAGTTTGAGTATTTTGATGCTACACGGTTGGTCGTTAGAATAAATTCAGACATTTTTCTCGCGGATTTGAGGATCTTGAATTTGCAAGTGGGTGGTGAAAATGTTTCCACAGCGTGTGAGTTGTGTTCCACAAAATTAGGATACTGACTTTCAAAGTCAGTAGAGGTTGAATAGTGCTTCGCTGCTAGCAGGCACGGCCTAAGTTACTGGAAACAGTTGAGGTTCAACCCTTTATACGCAATGATAAGGCGTAACCTTTATTACACAATCTCTTTCGGGAATTATGGAGACTTCTTTCGTGGTCACCTGGTGGAGAACCAGGCTCACATGCCATTTACTACAACAGTGGTACTTACTCTGATGGTCTGGGTAGGCGTTGCAATACAAGAGGCTAACTCGTAAAACTAGCATGGTTCTACACAATTGCAATTGGGTAATATGCCCAATGAGAAAAAACGTCAATACTATATCTGTGCTAACTATAGGGGATAAAAGTACAAAAGTGTTCGATTTCTCTGATTCATATTCTCTAGCACCTGAGTTGAACTCTCCTGGGTGACCGTTAGCCTTCGTGGTTTCGTATGGTAACAAGAGTACCATAGGATGGCAAAAAGCCTCTAGGGTTTTTCGTACTCCTGATATTCCAAGTTAGGTTGGACCCGTGAGGGGCATTAGTTCGAAGCCTACATGCTAGCCTAGAAGGATTTTTCTACACTAAGGTGCATGGTTCTCGAAATAGGACTGAGAGAGTTACTTTTCAGGGGTTTGCGGGTTTTGATCATATGGCTATTTCGTTGGAGTCGAACCGAGATCGATTGGGTTTTACCCACGGCGGTTCGTGCATATCTAACTAGCGACTAGGTGGTGAAAAATCCCCTTCGGTATGGCGTCTCACTCTGACTAGTTACGATCAGATACTGCTTCGATACTATCAGTCATGTTTATATTCGAAAGAACTGAAGCCTACTGAAAGGAAGGGCGACAATATTTCTTTTGCGGCATATCTCGCGTCCATGGGTACAACAATCGTAGGTTTCTAGGGTAGGAAGGTCACTTAATGCATCTACTACATTACATTGGTAGTCTAACGAGGGTAAAGAAATTGCGTTGTGAAAGAGGATATTTCCATATTTCGAGGACAGTATGGAAGTATGGACCAAATTATAGGAGTTGTGGGGTGTAAAAAACAATTTCTTATGGAAGAGGATCCCTACTTTGAACAAAACTGAATCACTGTGATGTCGAGCACCCCGATCTCTGGATTATTCACCCATTTAGTACGACAAGAATATTAAAGGCAATCTTCATCGCGGTCTCCTTTAAGTGCAATATATAAACTCTGATGTTAATCAATAATCGTTTTTCTACTCGGTGTTTTTCTTTGCCTTAAAAATTTTTGGTGGTGTTTCTCTACGATTTCAACGAGTAAAAAAGCCACCCCTAAAGTTTCTTTCGCAAGAAACTTTTTTTCCCATTAATTTTTTACAACAAGTAGATTTGTTTTGAATAGCTTGATGCATTCTCAATAAAAAAGGTCTCCTATCATGTCACGCTAAAACTCACAGTTTTTGAGAAAAAAAAATTTATCAACAGATAATAACCTGAGTCGTAGAGGCTAGAATTATTGTCGACTTCAAATTTATCCATCAGGCGGATGTCAAGTTGACATTTTTATCGAGAACTGGTACAAATATTAAATAAATGTAACACAACAAACAATTTTAAACTTTCCACAAATTAAGTATCATATTCAATTGGTAGAAAATACACGCCGAAAGGCCAAATGCAATACATCACAAATAGCAAGAAAGAAATATTTATCGATTGTAACCAATAAATTTATTATTTCTATCGATGAATATTTCTTTCCTGCTATTTGTGATCATATTAAATGTTCAAAGTGACCACCTTCAGCCGTTACCCAAGAGTCTACACGTCGGCGGATGAATTGGGATACCTGGTCAAAAAATTCGGGAGTATTTTGAATAACTCTATATGAACGAATAATGCGGTTTCTTAAGTCTTTATCTTGGACAGGAGTCTTGTACACCAATGTTTTAAATGGCCCCAAAAGGTAAAATCCAGAGGATGTCAGTCTGGTGATCAGGCAGACCAGAACTGAGGTCCACCGCGCCCTATCCATCGATTTGAATATTTATGATTTAAATGCTAACGTGCTCCAATACTGAAATGTACCAGAACCCCATCATGCATAAACTACATTGTCCTTCGGATACGCAAAGGAGACCAGACATTCAGAGAAAATTGTTCTGGGTGGTGAGCTACAGTAATAGCGTGAGGGTTCTCTTCGGCGAATATGTGGTTATTATGAAAATTAGTTATTGGATCCCTAGAAAAATTAGAACGTCTGAGAAGAGGACTTTTTTCATAAATTGAGGATATTGTTCAATCATTTCCAACATCCAAGTGGAGAATTGGCGACGATTCGGAAAATCCCGTGGTAAGAGAGCCTGTACGAGTTGTATATGGATAAAAAAAGTTCCTTCAATATCGCAAACACCGTCATATGGTGAATTTGTAATTGCTGAGCAATTTTCCTAATACTGATGTCAGGTTGCTCGTCGAAAAGATTCAGTACTGCTTCTTCTATTGCTGCCATTCAAATATCGCGCTGGCGACCACAATCATTTTCATTTATTTTAAATGTACCACTTTCTCGTAGTCATTAGTGTAATTTGTGTAAATTGTGGAGCTACACGTCCAAGAAACATTTCTCTATATCTTCTGGATGATTTCAGAGAATGACCACCAAAATGTCACGTCTTTCTTTGTGTCGTATATATATATATATATATATATATATATATATATATATATGTAATGATAATAAATTATCATTCTCTCAGTTATTTTGATTTTGGCGCGCTACGCTCGGTCGGAAACGAACGATACTAAAAGGATGTCATATGTACGACACGACCGTAAGGCAGCGATCTTGATTGTGGCATCTTACTGGAAACTAAGTGGCTATATAAAATAATTAAAGATATTGGAAATAAGAAACCTAAGAAATAGACTTTAATTGTCGTTTCTTCTTTACAGGTATGTTTAAGCGTATTAAAATGTTGTATACGTTGTATAAAAAGTGTTTGTAAATCTGATACTTAGTAATAATAAAAAAACTTCTTTACAGAGCAACGCATTGGTTTATTTCATGGTAAAACCTCCATCGACTTATAAAACGACAATTCTAGTTGAAATCAGTAGTGGAAAATGGATAAACTACGATTTAAATTCACTGTTTTGGGGTCGAACGATGGAAAATCAAACATGATATGCATAACCTCTATTGAGACTCCACATGGATGCGTCTATGAAATCCCAGATGAATTAAAACCTGTAAATAAGCATTCTGTTATTACGTCTTCGGAAATCTATACGAAAATCAAAAATTCTCTTAAAAAAAGACACCAAACAAGGGCGATATGGATCCCTCTTAGTACAGATCTTAGAAAAATTTACTTAGACGAAGGAGACAATCTACAGTTTGAAAATCAATATTTAGCAGAAATTACAACACATGATACAAAGCATTCACTGATTAGTTATGATAGTAATGTAAGTTCAATAGAAAAAAAGAATTTAGGAAAAATTGCTGACAGATATGTAATTGAAAAATTTTCTCCTAAAACATTGGACGCTGGACAATGGATTTTTGAATTTGAGAGTGAATGTGAGCGATTTGAGATTCTACAGGATAAGGAAAAAATAGAGATTTTAAAACACCTTCTAGATAAACAGTGCCTGGATTGGTATCATAGTATGATAATAAAATTAACAGTTAATTCACAATGGGCAGTATGGAAGGACACCTTCTGTGAGACGTATGGAAATAAAGGTTGGTCTCAAGCTAAATATGCATTCACATATCGATTTCAAACTGGATCATTATTGGAATATGCCACTAAAAAGGAAAGATTATTATTAGAGGTTAACAAAGACATTGACATACAAACAATGATATATCTCATTGTAATTGGTTTGCCAGACTATGTGATGGAAAAAATTGATAAAAGTAATGTAAAATCAACGTCAAACCTATACAATGAAATTGGAAAACATGAACATTCTGTGAATAAGAAGAATTACATTAACAAAAAGAAATATCATTATGAACCAAAAGGAAAATCAGACAAAAAGCCATGTAAAACATGTGAAAACTTAAATAAAGGTACTCGGTACCATTCAGAAGAAAATTGCTGGTTCAAACAGACGGACTTGCATAACCTGAAGAGAAATAATAGCAGAACCGTAAATAATTCTGTTATTGATGTAGAATTTAATAATAGTGATACAAAAAACGAATAGTAACACCATTAATTAAAGTCAAACTACTAATAAACTCAACATTAGAAATATTTGGAATATATGACTCTGGTTCAAACGTATCTATAATAAATTCCAAATTGTTGAAATTCAAAGAAAATAATTACATAAATAATGATAATTTAATAACAATTAATGGTTATATGATATATATATGGTTATATTATATATATATATATATATATATATATATATATATATATATATATATATATATGTCTAGTGTTTCACAGATCCCACCAGTAGTTTCTTTGTGTTCTTATTGATAATTATTTTCCTTATAAATTCGACGATAACATCTATAGTCGAAAGAGCCTCTGTAAATCTGTACTACCTCTTGTCCAGTAGATTTTTTGTTTCTAATCAATGCTGCAGTTTTCTGTTTATAAGTCTGTCTGTACTTTTCGTAAGGTGGAAAGGAGGCTTATCGGACTTGTTTGAGTTATGCTATCTTTATTTGCCTTTTTCTTTTTGTTTTTACAGGTTTGTAGGCCTCTTATTTGCTTTTTCTGTCACTGTCGTTTATTTCTTGTTGTTCGTCTCCTCTGTGCCTTCTCAGTCTCTGTCTTGTAAGTCATTTGTCAGAAATCTCGTCCGTCTCTTTCTTTCTTGTATAACTCAAGCATACATTTCAGCAGATGTCCCGCAATTTCGGCGCTTTCTGGTCTAGATATCGATGGTTCATTCTTAATCTTTGCAGTAGTACTATTAATTAATTCTTCTTTGAATTTTATCGCATCTGTTTTCTCAAAGTCATAAATTTTGTATTATTTTTTTATTTATTGTCGTGTTTTTGTCCGTGTCTTACGTTATGTTCTGTGAATTTCCGGATATTTTTTTTTGGTTTAATCCTACATAATAAATTGAGTTGGTCCGCTCATATTGGTAACACTTGCGACAAACTGTCTGCTATATATTCTGAGGAGATGGTACTCTCGAAATGAGCAGAAGTGCATATTTGGGAACTTTCAAAGTTTGCTATTGTATGGAATACTTCTGTGGGGAAACGCGTCTGATGCTACCAGGATTTTTCTTCCAAAAAAAAAAGCTCTCCGAATTATTTATGGAAGAAGACACCGAGAATATTGCAAGCCGACTTTCATGAATAGTGGGATACTTACCTTTCCACCCCTTTATATGAAGAAATATCTCAAATACGTGCACCACAATAGATCCAACATACCAATAAATGGGACTCACTTATTCAACACCAGACATAAGAATGATTTTTCTACACCATTGCACAGGAAGAAAAATACTCGTACTACTGGGGCATCAGAATGTTCAATAAATTACCTGCAGACGTAAAAGACTAACCAGAAAGTGTTTTTAAAAAAAGGATTAATGATATTTCAGTTAAAAATGCATTTTATTCATTAAAAGAATTTTTGAGTTTTTCACTATAAATGATTTATTATGGACGAACCATTGAAAATTGATGGCAATAAATTATTATTTTTATTGTGTATCTCTCATGGTTTCTCATCCGGTCTAGTATTTTGTCTCCTCTTGAGTCAATGTTCGTCTTTCTCCATGTTACATGGTTGTGTTGATTGGTCCGTAGATGTTTAGTGTTTTTTGTCCCAAGCAATATTGTGTTGTCGTTCACCATGATCCGTCGTAGATTGAAGTTATGAGCAGTTTTCCTTTTTACTTGTTTTATCTAGTGTGGGTCCAATGATTGTAAAGTTTTCTTTCCCTTTTTCTACATGCCCTGCCTTCATGGTTTTACATGATTTTGCTACATGTCTATTGTTGTAGCACAGTGTCACACTGGCCACCGCTTCCACTTTAATTCTCACCATGTCATGTACACTATTGTCTTTTTGAGGAGATAACTTGTAATTCTGGGTTCCGTCTGCATTGTAATATTTTCTCTGTATTTGTTCCTGCATGTGTGTCTTGCGATTATTTTGGTTGTCTTCTTGAGTAGTTCACCGTACATCGTGTTTATGGTGTTTAGTATCTTATGTATAAGTTTTTCGTCTGTGTATGTTATTGTCAAAAGTATTGTTGGTTGACTTTTTTATCATACTCTGATATCTATGTCTTTTATTGTGAGAGCCTTATTGATTTTTTCTTGTTGTGTTTTGTGTTAACATTGTAATATTATAAGGAGTAGAAAGGAGTTCGTGCGGTTTTGATAACAGATACTGCAAAAAGTTATAAGGCTTCTTTTTAGTAACTGACAGTTCACTAAAGTGTAAACAACATAGTTTTTATGTGCTCTAAAAATGTCAACTTTTGTACCGATTAATGTGTATTTCCTTTTACTTTCACTACTTCAATATGAAGAAAAAGCCTACCGAAGTTCATCGTATGCTCTATCTGAACGAACATGTCAGAAGTGGTTTGCCCGATTTAAAAGTGAATTTTGATTTGGAAGACGAAGAACGATCCGGATTGCCACCAAAGTTTAAGGATGAATAATTAGAGGCAAGGTTCAATGAAGATCCAAGCGCAAGGGGAACTCACAAAATCAGTTGGAATCGCTCAAAGAATATTTGCCATCATTTAAAAGCAATGAGAATGATTCGAAAGGTAGTAAATCGGGTGCCGTATGAACTGAAGATAAGAGACGTCGAACGCCGTTCTTTCAAATATAAACAACTGCTCCAACGGCGAAAAAGAAGAAGGTTTTTGCATAGAAATGTGACTGGAGATGAAAAGTGGGTCCACATCGATAATTCAAAACGTTGGACAAAGTATAGATACGCCTATAAGCCAAATATTCATTGTGAGAAGATCTTACTTTTGGTTTGGATGGACCAGCTGGGTGTGGTGTATTGTGAGCTGCTGCAATCGAACGAAAAGAATACAGGAAAAGTCTACTGAAGACAATTAATGCATTCAAGCCGAGCATTTCGAGAAAAACGGCAGTAGTACGTCGACAGATACGACAAAGTTACTTTGAAGCATGAGACATGTTGCCATGCACGTTAAAATGTATTTAGAAACGATCAAATAGAAAGTCTACCCCACCCGTCGTACAGCCCAGACATTGTTCTTTTAGATTACCATTTCTTCCGACCGATGTTCTGATTGATCAGAAATTCTCCAATTACATTGAAGCAAAAAATAATTAATCGATCTTTTTTTTCGATGGGATCTATAATTTGGCGGAAAGATGGGAAAAAGTAGCGGCTAGAGATGGACAATACTTTGGCCTTTGAATTTATAACCAATTTTTTACAACAAAACTTCAATTTCCGACTAAAAACCGCACGAACTCATTTATATTCCTAATATAATTGCGACTTTCAAAGGTTATTATGTTCTTTATTCATGTTTCCGTCCAAATATCGCGTTCTTATGTATTCTCTTCTTGTAAGTTGTTACGTCACTCAGCTTAATGGTGGACTGGTAAATATCTTTGTTCCGGTGCTCTGATCCTGTTTTTTCTTCTCTTTTAACAGCTTGTGGATGTTTTTTTTTGTCTTTAATGTATTTGTATATTTTTCATTAGCCATCCGTTTTTGTGTCTGTTTATGTAGATAAATATTTCTCCCTTTCTGTTTCTATTTAGGTATCCCTCATTATGTATATTTTTGAGTACATTTTTATTGACCTTGTTTTTCTACCTTGCATATGTAGTCTTATTTCTTCTTGTTCATGGTTCTTTATCTGTTGTTCTTTCTTATTCTTTTGATTTGAGCTTGCTGTCTGTCCAGTTTTCCCATCGAGTACACCATTTGTTTCATACTCATTTCGTATTTGTTATTTTTTTGCTAGTTTCTGTACTATGAATTTTTCTTCCTTCCTAATGGTATTGAATGCGATATGAAAATCAGTTGGACGTAATATTGGTAGTCTGGTTTAAACTCGATAATTTCACACGTTCTCAAGAAAAATGCAATTGAGGAGCTCATTATCTTAGAAAGGGATTTCAAATATTATTTCATTTATGAAAAATATGCTCTGGACTGTCATAAAAATGTCAGTTTTTCTCGGTGAATTAGTTTTTAATGAGATTATATTTTATTGTTGGATTTTCTGAAGATTTTTGATTGAAATGCCTCGTCACATTATAAATTTTTACAGAAAAAACTTTTGCAAATTTATTTGGGTGAATCTATGGTTTTCATAGTAAAAATCTGAGTGATCATCCGAAACAAATAACATCTTATGAAGAAGATGAAATTTTTAGTTCTAATAGATGAAAATCCTGACGTGAATTCACCTCATTTGGCAGCAGCAACAGGAGTTAGTCGGTAGTCAATTATTAGAATTCTAAAAAAAGCTTCACCCTAATCATTTCACTCCTGTTCAAAATTTTTTTCTAAGAGATCTATCTGCTACCACGTTTACAGTTCTGCAAAACTATTCTCAACAAGCATAGTCATGAGCGAAATTCTATTGAAAATATGATGTTCAGCGATGAAGCATCTTTGAACTGAAGGAGGGTATTTAATTCGAGTCATTACTGGGAAGCGAAAGCCGCTATGTGTTGAAGAAAGACATTTGCAGTATGAGTTCAAAACGAATATTTGATGTTGAATTATAGGTGGCCAACTGCGTGGGTAATATGTTCTTTCTCCAAATTTAAATGGTTATTTTCATTTTTTTTTCAGAATACTTCAAGTGATATTTTGGACGAATATGCACTAAATATAAAAAGAAAAATGTGGTTTATGAAGGATAGAGCTCCATTTCAGATTAATTGTTACAAATCATCTATGTTACACATTTCCAACTCGATGAATTGGCAGAGAAGTGATTTTGAACGGTCAGCAAAAAGTCCTGATTAGAACTCCATCGACTTTCATGTTTGAGGAAATATTATGTGAAATTGTTAGTTTACTACAATTCGCGAGGCAAACTCTCGAAAAGAACAGAAAATGCGAATAATTTTGTAGAACAATGTCTTCTTTGACATTCGGAAATTTTTCATTAAAAGAATTAGAAAAGACATATGTCGAAGAAGCTCACTTAGAACATTCACTTTAAATTTACTCTTTTATGTGTTAAATTGTTATACATAGTAAATATTCACATACTGTTGAAACGGAAGCCTTACGTTACAAGTTTTCTTATTGTCTATTAATTGAAATCCCCTTATTTGACAATGAACTGTTCTACTGTGTTTTTCTCATAAACGGATGAAATTATCTTATTCAAATAAGATTACCAATTTTACGTAAAAATCAATTTTCCATATTATCTCCTTATCAAAATCACTATTAAGTTTCGTCATAAAACTCAATTTCATCATCAGTAATGATTCACGTGGTGCCCCCTATAATAAAAAGTGAAGCAGAATATGAAATAATAATCCTTGTCCAAAGTTATGCCACTATGCCGATTTTGGTAGCAGTTGAGAAATAAAGCGTGACAAAAACTCTGGGAAAAATGAAAATTTATGGGCAATGATAAATATTGCTGATGATATAATATAACTGATTGGTATATAATAAAATATTTAATGAAAACTCATTTTAAAGGTCAGTTTTTATTCAAACCATGGACGAAAGTGTCAAAATAAATTCAGGTACAATTAAAATAACGCAAGGTCAAGATAAGGTTCACCCGGACGGATTTACCCTAACGGTGGAAACCTTTCCTGTCTTGTTTTTGGACCCTGGAAGTGGGATTAAACTCGCTCTTCTTCGGGTCCCTTTTGGTTTTTTATCTTACCGACTTAGGCTCTGGCTTTGAGGAAGACGCAGCCTCCTCTCCATCCTGACCGAGACAATTCGTAGCCCAGACGAGGGTTTTGAGAGACACCACGTCTCACACTGCTTGCTCCAAGTCTGTTTTTTGTGCCACCTTGGTGGCCTTTGTCGACCGGAACTGAACTCTTCCAAACCTAAAGAACGGTCTGTAGTCCAGGTGCTTCAGAGCATTCATGGATATGTCATCCATGGCACACTCCAGACTTGGTCTGGCCGTGACAACTCTCTACGTAGAATAGTCCTTTCGTGAGTCCTCAGGATATGATTAATTTTTCTCAGTCTGTTAAGTACCTCCTCAGAGTGAAATCTGTTTTCTAGGTCTGCATCTGTGATGAAGACCCAACAGATGTTAGCTTAATGTCCACTCCTTTCCAAGGTTTGAGTGAGAGGGTCGTCTGCTTGGGACATCTCATACTCTCCTCATCGGAACAGGTGATTTGGAGCCATCCAGGCCGATGTGAGCAGTCATGGAATCTCACCTGTTGTTCTTTCTCGGGTGTGTTTGCAACGGCTCTTAGAACCGCCCTCTGCAGTGACACCTGCTGAACTCCCGACACTGAGACGGCGGGGTAGCCAGAGCACAGCAAGGCTTTTCTGATCCTCCCCGCGACCCCAACGTAGGAGGTCTTAGGTCTCTTTAAGACCTGCCTTGGAGAACTATCCTCGGATCTGAGTATTTTGCTACTGACCTCTGCTTCCGAGTTAGATTTGTCCCCCTCTTCAACAGTCGGCAACTTGGACTCTTCACCGAAGATTATTTCCAAGGCAGGGTCGTACGACATACCGCTCTCGAGGAGTCTGTAAACTCGCCTTCTCTCCGATCCCGTCAGCTTCGTCTTTCTTTTTGTTTTGCCATCTGACGCTTGGAATTCCGTCGTATCGGATTTCCGGTCCGAGAACTTTAATAGTGCTCGCTCAGAGTCAGAATAGACTCAGGTGGATTGAGTATCCACATCCTTGAGCTCCTGAGTCGCCTGAGGAACAAGGGTTCATTCCCCTTGTAAAGGTTGTTTTCTGTTATCTTGGTAACCATGTTTGGTCCCACGAGTATCCAGGAATATAAGATGTCCACCTCAGTAGAGCTTCGCGGTACTGGGGTAAGGCAAATGAAACCAGAGGGCGCCCAGTGTCTGGAGTTCGCCTATAACAAACTGATCTACTCATCAACCATGCAGACCTCAGCATAGGCTGTTTCATCTTGTCTTGGGGGCAATTTTTATATTGTTTTCCAAAGCACTTGATCCAGACAATTAAGCCAAGATCCCAACCCAGGGAACGTCGGCTAGATATGGCAACTGACAACATCCGATCAGTGGTATAACAGTTGAGATATTCAAATGGCATCTTTCTTCCTGTGCAATACCCTTAGCCATGACCCTACAGCTAGGTAGGGTTGTAGATTGTTCGCCGTTACCGAATAACGTTGCCCATCGTGCAGCATGTGGAGGTCAATCTACCATTCCCTCAAATTATGGTAATAGAAAGTTCTGCAAATCGTAACATACATCTGTATAACAATTCTAAACTCAAACAAGTCCGATAAGGTTTTGTTGAACGCTGGGAAATAAGTAGCAGACATGCACACTTTTCGAACATGTTGGCCCCCAAGGCAAATTGAAATTACTTGCCTTGGTAAATACTCATTTCATGACTAAAATTTCTTGGTTCTCATATTAATAATATAAAACTCAGCTACTCATCGTAGAGACCTTGAATTATTTGATATGCAATGATCACCTCAAATTATCATTTAAACTTTCGAAACAATCATTCAACTTTTCATGACGAGTTTGATTTATTGTTCGATTTCTTCGAAATTCTATAAAAGCAAATAGACCAACGCCATATCGAAATTTGGGGATGAATGCTACTTATCCTCGAGTAGAGCAAGTAAGTTTCACACATTCTTTTTCTCTGTCTCTCTCTCTTTAAGTTTATATTCGCATTCACTTCAACAACAACGCATCAAAAGGCTTGGAAGTGAATGTATTATTTAGAGTATTTGTTTGTAATTAGATAGTTATTGTGCGAATCAAAAAGTGAACCCAACAGTAAACCGAGTAAAGGTGAGCCCAGTAAAAGTGAACAACGTTTAAAAAGCTTATAGATCTACTCCTCTGCCAAGAAACCAAAATAGTGTTCACCTCAATTAGAGTTCAATACTACACCGAAACAATTCTCTCATCTTTTGGGTAAAACAACTCAAACCTGTACATTTATAATATATATATTTAGGCTTCGAATAAAACAATTAAAGTCTCATATACATATCTTTCAGTACCATTGAAGTATGCTTATCCCAGAATTTACATATTACATTCACATATTTATTATTAAAACATACTAATTGATTGAGGTTAATCAATTACTACGAAAGAATTCAATAAGGTTTATCTATATCCTAAGCAATTCTTTCACAGTTATTGACTCTGAGTTTCTAGTAGCGTAAACCCAACAGCAGTAAGCTTTGTCTAGTCATTCAGTAAATTGCAAAAATTTCTCGGTCAGAGTCAGGCTCTTATTTTTATGCAAAATCGGAAAGCACCTATTGAAATGAAATATTTTGTATACATTGAGTCCTAATTATTATTGAGGAAACATCTATTATGTATCTCTTTATTCTAGTACCTAAAAATTTTTCGTTTGACCAATATGAGTCTTTGGGTGAGTTACACATAATAATATGTAAGTACCTGATGAATTTAATTTATATCTTTTGGATTTAGAGTTTCCTAAGTACATAGTTATTAGTTCCAAAGTAAACATTATTGTTTGTGTTACTAAGAATCTTATTTGCTGAGAGGATTTATCATAGTTATTGAGAGAATTGAATGTTTTTTGTATTTTTAACTTTGAATATATTTTACTTCATGAATAACTCTTTCATATTGTTTTTTGGCAATAAAACTGTCTATCTTTGATTTAGAATAAACGTTATCGGTTGCTATACGTTTGATTCAATTTAATTCATGAATAAAATTTCTCGGAAATGAACTTCTCAATAGTTTATGTGTCAAACTATGATATAAGGTGGGCATTACTTCCTCTATATTTTTTATTCCATACATAAAAAAATATATATTTTCATTATGTCCATTGTCCATTTGAAATTGAATGGATGCACTCATTACTATTATCACTCATTAATGTTATCACTCACCAAAAAGGTAAACGTAAACAAAGTGAATCAACTAAGTTTTTCCACGCTGATAATAATTTCTGACACCACTGTGCATTCAGCAATAATGTAACCATTTTCACAGAACTTCTGGATGTTGCTTCCGCGTGATAAATTTTTCAGGCCAGTATATAAAACGATTCTATTCTATTATCTTTCATCAAGCGTAAACATAGTGGTTGATCTTCAATATAATGATTTTAATAGTTAGTCGTCTGGATGCAAATTCATATAATTTTTGGAAGTGATGAATAGTTTGTCTTGATGAGGATGTCGGAGAAAATTGACTGCAAAGATTATTGATATTGGTAATTGGTTTGGCCCAAGGATTTGTTTCGTGTACTGCTCATAAGATATGCATTTCGGTGGAATCGATCAGAATATTTATTCTTTATTTGATATAAAAACATTCACTGTACGTGTTTCATTTTGTTCGTCTGAGAGTAAAAAAATTGAAAATAATAACGGTTCGTCCCAAATTCCCATTTTTTTCATTACTATATTATATTATTTTTATGTATTATATTATGTCCCTCAATATTTTATTTGATCTGGTTTTTGGAAATACTAAGGAACAAGGGCATTATACCTGTCTCTTGAACGAGATTCTAATTCAGGCGAAGGAATCTAAACGAATTAATAATTTTGCAAGCAATTATAAAAGGATTGTATAGGATTTGATTCCTTCATCAAACAAAAATAAAAGGGAATCTCATCTCACTATCAAAAGGTAATTTAAGCGATATGAGAAAATTATTTATTCTCAGTTAATTGCCAAAGATTCAATGTACCTTTAATTTATGCAAAAGACTTTTACGTGAAATTCGCTTAATTCTAAGAAAATTGGTATTATCTATATTTGCTTCTCTGTCAGGAGTGGAACAATTAGATTGTTAATGAAATGAACATTTTTATATTTTATACATATATATATATATATATATATATATATATATATATTTGTTTATATTCATATTTATTATCCATTTTAATATAATTAATTTTTACACTATGAACCAACAAACCCCGAAGCAATAACCACCAATTCATATTATCACCCCACAAGCCAAATTAGAAAATATATATATATATATATATATTTTCGAGAATTAAAGACAATTTTCTTATAGTTAATAAATATTTTATTAAATTATGTATTGGCTATTTTGGTCTTTTGCCATCTTTCTAGTAGTAGCATGATTCCACGCTCATAAAATTTATTTTTGGTCTTTGCTGGCAAAAAACTGATCCAGGTGATTTCTGACTTCTTCATTTGAAGTAAAAGATTTACCATTAAAAAAATTTTGCAGTTACCAGAACAAATAATAATCCGAAGGCGCCAGATCTGGAGAATATGGTGGGTGTTGCAGTGTATCCCATTCAAGCTGTAAAAGCTTCTAACGGGTGATCAAAATTGTATGAGGTCTCGCATTATCTTGGTGGAACACCATTCAGTTGATTAATTCTGGCTTCTTCTGTTGAAGTGCATCATTCAGTTTGTGTTTGTCAAGCTGATGACAGTAGACTTCGGAATTAATTGTTGTATTATTGGGTAACAGCTCAAAAAAAATTGTTTTAAAATCCCAAAAAACAGACAGCACCACATTTTTTGGATATTGGCTTTCGAAATGGTTTGAGCCGGTTCATAATATTTGCTCCATGATCTCTTGCATTTGACATTGTTAAACACAAACCATTTTTCGTCCCTGCTAATGATGCATTTCAAAAATGAATCATTTTCATAAAGTTTGGGAAGCGAATCACAGACATTATGTGAGAACATGTGGAACCCATATATCGAGCCTTGAACCCAAGCCTTTCAAGTGGTCATAAACAGTTGAATCCGATAAACTTAATCTCTCACAGAATTCACGTGTTCGTATTCGCTGATTTGCAACAGCTAATATCTTTATCATGTCTTTTTTAGCTTCATGCGGCCTTCCGCCACGTGGTGTAAGCAACTTCGACATCAAAATTAGCGGATTGAAATTTTGCAAGCTACTTCTGGCACTGACGTACTGTCAACATATCTTCTCCATATACATCGGTTAATTTTTGGCTTGAAAAGCATTTTTACATTTTCTATAGTAAAAAAGGAAAATATGACGAAAATGCTGCTTAATGCTCTCCATATTTGAACGGGCTCCAACCAAAAACTACTGCGTAGAATTAATTGAACACTTTCACACACAAGCCTTGCTATATCAGCTCTCATAAAATTTAATGATTATGCGGCTTAAGTGCTCCGATTTTGGAGTCATTAGCAAGAACAATACTTAAATATAGTGATTCAACGCCGGGGCCTCAATCTACCTACTTCCCAGGTTGAGGTGTTGAGGCAGTTTGGTCTCTCCTCAATTTTGAAGCCTTCACAAATAATGCGACTTGTTAGCATTTTCTCCGTTGCAATAGTTTTGAAACTAGCGAAGTCAAAGCAGAGAATGGATCTACTTTACGGAAAGCAAGTTGATGTTCAGATACTCTGTTAGTCACTCGTCGTTTGATCTATGTATGACCTGGGACATTCAAGCATGGTATTTCATATATACCTTGAGATTCGTTTGTTAATATGTTTATTATTTTTGATTTTTTCTTTACGAGTATTCACAGCTTCATCTTTTGGAGATCGAAGAAAGGTGGATATTTTATTGCTTGCTGTGAAGATGGTCTTTATATATGTTTCCGTAAGATACGACTTATGTTATCAGTTACACCTCGGATGAAAGAAAGAAAGGCCTTTTGACGGTTATTCTCTAGGGGCTCTTGGGAATGTTGAGTGTGCATCTGATTTCGTTGGAAGGATTCCTGAATTTGATATCTGCTATATCCATTGTAAAGTAGAGCAGATTTGAGCTTATTGAATTCATGTTTTATATGTTTACTGTCGGTGAGATGGATGGATCCGTGGACGAGGGAGTTCAGAACGGAATTGATTTGTGCGGGATGGTGGTGAGAGTTAGCATGTAGATACGTGTTCGTATGAGTGAGTTTTTTATAGACAGTGTGAGTGAAAGATATGTCTGATTGGTGATAAGTACGTCTAGAAAAGGAATGGAATCTCAAGTTGTATCGTGAAATTGATGTTCGAATGGCAACTGTTGAGTTGGTTAAGAAATTGATGCATACTTTCGATTCCATGTGACGAACACATCATCCACGTATCTTCTCCATCACCTAGGTTTGAGGTAAGATGTTTCAATGGGGAAATTGGGAAACCCATAGCAGCACCTAAAACTTGTTTGTAGAAGGTGCTTCTGAAAAGGAAATATGTACTTCTCATACAGTGGTTGATAAGGTTCAAAATGTCTTTAGGTATATTATGTTTGGATTCAAGGATTGCTAGGGCTTCGTTGAGTGGGATGTTCGTGAAGAAGGATACGAAGTCGAAACTCACAAGGATGTTGAAAGGTTTTTAGGATGTCAATAACATGGAAAGAATTTCTCACATGGGATAAAGATTCTTCTGCTAAAGGTTGGAGTGTAGATGCTAAATATTTGGCAAGGCTGTGTAGGTGACCCGAAGGCACTGACAATAGGGCGAAGAGGTATATCAGGTTTGTGTATTTTGGTTAGACCGTACATTCTAGGAGTGAGAGATGATTTTGCTCTAGTAACTATAGATTTTTTGACATCAGGAGGGAGGTTTGAGGAGTTAATGAAGGACTTTCTTTTCTTTTCTAGATGTGTGTTGTGTTGTATTGTATTCAGGGCAATTTAATAATGTTGTTATTTTGTCCATATAGTGAGTCGTGTTTAATATAACTGCAGGAATACCCTTATCTGCCGGAAAAACTGTAATATCAGGATTATTGCGGATATTTATGAAGCATGCTCTTTCAGAAAGTGTAATGTTGGGAGGGCAAAATCTCACTCTTCTCAATGTGGTTGCGATATCTTGCCATGTTTCTTCGGCTTGGTTTTTGGGACCTTATATGCTTTTATATAATATATAATTTTTAATTATTAATATTATTTAGACGAATATTGTTTGAAATATTTTTTAATGGGTTAATTTTAATTATGGAATATACTTTCAAAAGTTTCAGCATGAATACTTGTTTGATCACCCTTGTACCTACTTAAAAGTATTGTGTATTGCGCTAGCAAACTCTTAGTATTATAGTTTTTATTGAAATTCGAAATTTAAATATTTTTGGTATTGTTTTAGTTTTAAAAGAGAGGGTTCAATTTGAATTTTAATAATTTAATTTTTAAAATATATATTTTTATATATAAATATCGTTATTCTAATGTAAACAAAAAATGTTGAATTGCAATCGAAAAGCTTTTCATTTTCATTTCAGTTATTTCTACCTTTGGTAAGTTTGATCATCAATTATCAATGTTATTTTTATCACGGCCTGCTTTGTTTCAGCAATTTGTGTTGGATTCTTGACGAATGATTCCTAGAATATCCCGAATTATTCTCAGCCAACTTCCTTGATTTATTCTAAACATCCAATTTGTTATATATGTGGGATATTTCCTTTTAAAACACTCAGGTAACGTATTTCTTGATTATATTTCCATTCACAATAACAATAGTAATTTATTTTTAGGTTTTGGAACTAGATTCTTGAAGAGTAAATGTTCTTCTTCAACGAAACGACGTGATCTAGGCTGTGGAGAATTCCATCCTGAAGATATTTCCTTTGCTTCTTCCTTTTATAGTTTTCTCGAAAAATTCAATTCCAAAGCTTACTAGTATTACTAGAAGCGGTTTATTCATAGAAAATAGACCATCAATTAAAGCAGTGGAAGAATCCTTCATTGGGAATTTGTTGAGGTACTCGGGAAGCGCACCGGCAAGCAGACTGAGAATACCAAGACTGGACTAATCCAGAGTTGTCGTGCATTCCATTGAGTCATTTAACTCCGCTCTTCAAAGACATCTTCAGAACATAAACACTCTAGAAGCGCTGGTAGATGTTCTATAAACAGGAGCTGTCACTATATGTGAGATAAACGGGCAGAATATAAAACTCCCAACAACAACAGCGGGAATTGAAGAAGTCTACCGAACCAAAATAGAAAAATCGTCTGCAAGAAAAAATTATTAACATGGGAAAAAAGATGGAGTCATATATACTTACCTTAAGGTCCCAAATCCATCAACGAGGGTCACGAAAGCTGTCAGGATGGTCGCGTCAGAGTTTAAAATAAAACGCAGGGATCCCAAGTTTCGAGAGAAGATCACCCTGGCATGTGATTGTCTGAAACAAAAAATCAGAACATTGGGAAACTGAATACATCGCTATAATGAATATATGCCAATCATGAGCTGTTTTGTAGGAGAGGTATCAACCGAGCCAAAGTGACCGGTCAATGGGACAAATACAAGGAAGCTCTATCCTTCTACAATAAAAGCATTAGGAGGATCAAGAGGGACTTGTGGGGCAAGTTCTGTGAGGGTATAAATAATGCCCCCGGAACTGCCAGAATACACAAGATTCTCTCCAGAGAGCCAGTGAGAACAACCGGTTCGCTCAAACGTCCGGAGGGTGGTTTCACTGGTTCCAGAAAAGAAACATTGGAGCTCCTTGCGAACAAACACTTCCCTGGATGTCAAATCTTTGAATATACAAACGCCAGATCCAACCCTGGCGAACATCCAAAAATATAGTCAGTGCACAAGCGGTCCGAGGCGCAATAAAGTCTTTCAAACCTTTCAAAACACCGGGGGTAGACGGAATCTTTCCAGCCCTTCTTCAAAAGGGCATGGATGTGTTGATTCCGTACCTGCTAAAATTATTTAGAACAAGTCTGGCTTGGGGGGTTATCCCTACAAGCTGGACACTAACTAAAGTAGTATATATACCAAAGGTGGGACGAACAGAATCGGAACCCTCTTCGTTCAGACCAATAAGCTTGACATCGTTCCTGCTGAAGAGTCTGGAAAAGGTGATTGATGTCCATATCAGGGAGAAGGTGCTAATTGACAGTCTCCCTAGCCCTCATCAATACGCCTACCAGGCTGGCAAGTCGGCAGAACTTGCATTGCATAATCTGGTCGGAAAATTAAACCAATCTCTCGATAATCGAGAGATAGCACTAACAGCGTTTCTGGACATTGAAGGTGCTTTTAACAATACGCTGCCGGCTTCTCTCGCTGAGGCTATCGTTGCGAGAGGAATCGACCCACTAATCTGTAGATGGATACAGGCAATGCTTTGCGGCAGAACAATAACGACCTCATACCAGGATGAGGTCTTCGAGTTCAAGGCTGCGAAGGGCTGTCCGCAGGGAGGTATTCTCTCACCCTTACTGTGGACCCTTCTCGTTGATGACCTGCTAGCGATCATTTCGCTGTGGGGAGTCGACGTTCAAGCATTTGCTGATGACCTGGCAATCATAGTGAAAGGTAAATCGGAGGTGACGATATCGGCCGTCCTTCAAGAGATACTGAACACTATTGACAAATGGTGTATAAGAGAAGACATATCTCTTAACCCGCAAAAGGTAGTTATAGTACCATTCACTAAAAAACGGAAGTTGAATGGTTTAGAACCGCTGACTATTCGAGGTGAAATAATACAATTCTCATTTAAGGCAAAATACCTGGGAATAGTCCTGGACAAGACCCTCACCTGGAATGCACACCTGGATAAAGTGTGTCATAAAGCCAGAATGGGTTTCTGGACTTGCAGGCGGATCTGTGGTAAAACCTGGGGCCTAAAGCCCAGGCAGATGTACTGGCTATACACTATGGTAATTAGACCACGGATAGTGTATGGCGCTGTAGCGTGGTGGAAGAAAGGCCAACAAACGGTTGGCGAACAAAAGCTCACCCGACTACAGAGACAGGCTTGCCTTGCAATTACAGGTGCGTTTCTCACCACACCCACGGCAGCCATGGAGGTCCTACTAAATCTACCACTCCTGCACCTACTCGTGCAGAGGGAGGCGGAACGGACCACATACAAACTATATCAACTGGCGATTGACAGGCCAGAGGCAATAGTGATGGGAGGCTCAAGACTGCTGGACGAGCTTTTAACGAACAGTATCCTATCGATGCCCTCGTATCTAATGTCAAAACTCACGAGCCAGGAAAGGAATTTCAATGTAATCGTCCCCAGCCGGGACGAATTGACCCAGCATGCTGAGGTTCTATTGAAAACCGACCTTGGCTTGTTCACAGACGGCTCGCGAACGACGAACGGAACAGGAGCGGATGTCTATGGGAGTAAACCGAGAATTAACATCTCATTGAGTCTCGGTCAAAACGCAACCATATTCCAGGCAATTACCCCTGAGCAAGATTATCGGTTTTATCCAAAAACTGGATCTCGTCGGGGAGATATAAATTAGGGGTGAACCACAATAGTTCGTGCGGACGCAGTGGTAGGGTGGACAGACGCCCGCTCACCATAAATAATAATAATAATAATAATATAGGAGAGGTAGATATTGCAGAGTTTTTGAGGAAATCACAGAATTTGGCATCACCAGGTGTCGAAAAATCCAGAACTACTGGTGGAAGTATTTCACAAGTATACACAAACCCTGAGAGAACTTTTCCAGGTGGCCCTTTCTGACCACCCTGTTATACCTGAATATTTCACGCGGGGTATAACCTACCTCATAGACAGCTGGAGTTAGTGGTAGCGTTCAGAGACTCTATTGGAAGTCGAATGGGATCGGATAATTGCGCAGTTCTTGAGGTCAAGAAGGGAAAAATAAAGGATACGGTACATCATACCTCATGAATAACGTCACAATACCGAACTGGAGAAGTTACGAGTCGTACAAATACCTGGAAATAAGGCAGGTACTGGAGGTGGATACCTCGGATATGAAGTATATGTTCAGAGAGAAACTGCTCACCAGAATGAAGTTACAGCTGAAGTCAAAATTGAGTTTAAAATCTCTCTTTACAGCAATTAATATATGGGCAATGCCATATGCATGGTGTATTTATTTGGGGTGTTAATATGGTCGACAACTGAGCTGCGGGAGCTAGACAGGGTTATAAGGACGATGCTGACGAGATGCGTTATTCGTTATCCACTCATCGACAATTAGACTCTATCTACCAATACACCTGGGAGGAAGAGGACTCTTCAACCTTGAGACGACCCATGATAAGACTATAGAAAGCCTACTTCTCCAAGAACAACTCACCCCTCTTCCAAGCCATCCGCGAAGCTGATGACAATATCTCAGCGCTCAAATTATCTCTGCGTGAACTGAAGGAGACGTGGAAAGCTCCATGGCAGATACCCCACTCACCTCGTTCCCAACGGTATTAGAGCTTGACGTGCTGGGGGCGCATGTCAAGACTAGGGCTCTAGTTTCATCCCGGTGAAATGGAGAGTTAAGTCTTGGTACCTAACGTAATACCATTCGCGCCAGTCACTGGACGTGTTTGGTGGAAGATCTTCCGAATGGGGCCCTAGTTTCACCATTTTGGTAGAATGGAGAGCTGAGCCGATTGATTAACCAGTGACAGGGAGTCTGTCACAGCACAGGGATTCTCCCTTAAAACTAGCGTACTCTACCCTATTGCATTAAATCTCCGGATTTTTCTGTCCAATGGCCGAGGGCGTTATGTAGGATACTGTGTAACCTCGGGGGGTGGATTGCCCTCAGGTGTTACTTGTACCACCTGGCCAGCCCATTGGTGTTGGACTCGAGGGGTCAGTGGTTGAAAGTCCGCGTGCTGAACTATGGGAGTATTTCATTTATCTGTTCGCAGACCCCCATGTTCGGGATATTCTCATGAAATGACTCAGGGTTTAGCGGGACTTGACGTTTCGACCGGCCTTGTCCTGAACCCGGATCAATGCGTAACATTTTAGGGTTTGTGGATCTCAACGAAATGGCTAAGCCGTTAGTGCTTAATGCCAGGATCAATCAAAATACTTCACATCGGTCATAAAGTACAGGCCGTGTTGACGGTGCTCGTACCAGGATCAATATAGTCCTCAATCTTGAGTTTATCTCAGTTCATGGTAGTGCGTTCGGGTGCTTGGATAAGAAGCCCTTCCGGCGAGTGAGTTGTGTCACAGGCCAACTCGGGTACTGACCTGCAGAGCCAGTAGAGGTTAGATAGTGATTTGCTGCTACCAGTCGGACGGTTTTGACTTTCGAGCCGATGCCCAAACTGGAAGCTGATGGGTTCATATCTTCGGAGGGGTTCTCGCTTCGCACCATGATATGGTGTAATCCTTATCACACTTTCTGCCTCTGGGTGCAGACTGTGGAGACTGCTGAGTAGTCACTTGTTGAAGAGCCATGCTCACATGCCAATACCAAAATCTGGTAGAATTCACCCCACTTCCCTGGAAAGTAGAGAAATTAATAAAATTGAAACTCTAAATTACTTACGTGCAGGTTGTTTCTTTCCGGAAATGGAGGGTGGACTGATCGCTATACAAGACCAATTGATGCCTCCTAGGATGTACTTGAAACACATAGCAAAAAAAAACATACCATCAGATCGATGTATAAAGTGCTCCTGAGTCATTTCAGCACATAACATCCTCCTGCGTAATTGTGGCCCCTAGAGATTATCTTGATAGGCACAACGCGATGGCTAGAATATATCACCAGCAAATGGCTCTGAAGCTAGGAGTGATTAAACATGAGGTTGCACAACATCAGGCGCTACTGGAGAATCACCGATATAGGCTATACTGGAACTTAACCCATATAACTGATAGAGCAGTTGCGCACAACCAGCCAGATGTAGCACTCTTCGATAAAGAAAATGATACTTGCCTGCTTCTCAACATAACCATATCAGCAGATGAGAACCTCACTAGGGCTTATACCGAGAAGCTCAGCAAATATGGAGATCAGGAATTCCAATTGAAGGAGCTCTACGAGCTGAAAGCTATAAGCATACTCTTTATCCTCCCATAATATCAGTCACCGGGCTAGTCGAAAAAACCCGGATTGAAAATACTGAGCAACTAGGTCTGGATCGGAAAATAATATCACATGCACAAAAATAGGTCATTCTTCATAATACTCGCATTGTCAGGGTTGAGGTCAAGATTAGTTAAAACGACTAATCGTCAGTTAATTCTATATTTCGAACACATGGGTGCGGTTCTTCATCAGGAATACTGAAAAATTAACATTGAAGTCTTACACAATGATACAAAATGCAAAGACCATAACTTACATTTGACAAAAGTCAACAAACTACCAAAAACGCCAAGAGAAACAACGTATCTGTTAGAATTAACGTCGACAAATCATTAAAAGAAATTACTGAAATCACACCGATAAGGTGTCGGAATTGTCAATTATTTAAGGTTTAGTAATAAAATCAGAACAAATAATATACATAGATGACAGTTAAAATTGAATTTGGAAAATTACAATTGTGATCTAAAAGTATAATATTGGTCTTATGTATCCGGACTATCAACCAATCTATCCAACTACAAAAGATAACTATAAATATTACTTGAGTTTTCTATGTCAGTTTTTTTATTTATATTATTAGGGAAGTTGTTAATATAACACATCTCTAAGAAGGTTCTTTTATAATAATTGGATACAGTTGAAAGAATTTTCGGCTCATTGAAGTCAAACTGATGACCCTTCAACTGTATCCGATTATAATAAAAATAATAATAATGATAAAACCTTCTTAGAGATGTGTTATATTAATATATAACATGTCGTTGGATAGATTGGTTGACAGTACGGATTCAGCAGATATAGTGACCTAAACACCGACCTTTGGGCTGTGCAGGGGCCGTTCATGCTTTTGTCTCAGATTCTTCTCTGCCCAACACCGACAATTCATTGGTATGACTATTCAGATGAAAGTCAACTTCATCATTGAAGAGTATGTTATCAAAATTGTTGAACCGCCGTAACATTTCGTTTGACTAATTCAATCGATTAGCATAGTCTATATCCTTCAATTCTAGAAACAATTGAATTTTATGGGATTTTAAGTGCAAATCTTTCCTTAAAATCAAATGCTAAGACGATGTTTACTGATTGGCCTCGCTTTCGGATGGACAAAGACGGATTTTGACGCCTCCAATTCTCGGATCGTTTCCTCATCGCGTACTAAACGAGGGCGGTCAGAGTGTTGAATTTTTACCATCGCACCTATATTCTCGAACATCCGGATCCATTTTTTAATGCTGTCGTCACTTGGTGCATGGGGTGTACAATATTCCAGACGGTACAAATGTTGAGAAGCTACTATTCAATCACCGTGGCGATAATACGCTCGTACGCAAAATTCGCGATGCGTTTCCGGGTACTCCTCAATCGTGACTAAAACTCCACAAAATGGCAGACACTACGATTTCCTCCTCACTCCCCTCCATCGCACAGTTTCAAATGCAGCGCCAAAACAAATACCCGATACGCTTTTTGGACACGCTATATTTACCTCCGATCAGCAGCTTCGAGCGTATTTCAAAAAATTTCTTATAAAAGACAGTAAGTTAAGTTTTTTCCACTATATTTGAATTTTATTCTTCTCAGATACAACCTTGTAAGTCAGACATTTAAAACTAATGAACACTTGGGCTATACCTTCTCCTTAGGTATTGAATTGTTTAATTAGATTGAATAATAATTGTAATAAAAGTCTTTATTTCAACTAGAAATCGCAAGAGGATGTTAACCTAAGAGTGCTATACCATTTATCCTTTGTTAGCATTTAAATATAAATGCCAAAAAAAGTGTAAGAAGAGAAGTTCAAGAATAAAACAGAAGTTCAATTTATTATTGAACCTGAAATAAATGACAATCATTAATCATTCAAGTAGGAAGTTGAAAAAGCTTTCCTGAACTTATTCCATTCGAAAGTTTGAATTCATTAGGGACTGCTTTATATAGTAAATAAATATTATAATTAAAACTTCTCTGGATGTTTGTAATGAGGACATGACAACAAATTTTTGTATATTGGATGGAGTAGTCCGTTACTTTGTGATAGTTCATTTTAATGGAATGAAATAAGGAATTACTTTGTTTTCTATCACTTTTTATTATAACTGATATACAGTGACTCGAGTTTCGTAGTGTTTACTACATTTTCAAACTCAACTGAGTCAAATAAAAATCTACAAGAATATGGATGCTTCGATTTGAATTTTTTTAATTCCTGTAAAAATTCAGTGCTTATCGGAAAAAATCGTCATTTTGTCAATAGTCATTATTACCTATTTCAATTAGATTATCTCCTAATACAATCTGAACGAATCATCCAACCTTTGTGCAATCAATAATGTTTCACATATGACATCGAATGTCCTTTCTGATTCGGCGTCAAAATAAATAGTGCTGAACATAATTTTTTTTTTTAAAGCACTGTTGTGAGATCACTAGCTTCCATGCGCTTGTTCATCCATGAAGAAATTCGTAAACGGCGGGTAAACGGCTGGTGTAATTTTTCCAATATCTCAAAAAACAGAGATCCACTCAAATTAAAGTTTGACAAGAAGTTAAAGAATGACGGCTTTTTCAATTTTTTTTTCATGTTATGATCCACATGAAATTCTGCATAAAATTTTACATTTACTCAACTAAAATGGCTTACTCAAAATGTTTTTGCGCGCATATTTCAGGGAACAATGTTGTGTTCAAATATCTGGAATTTTGGAATGTTCCGCTGAAGAGAGTCTCAAACAGCTAGGTTGGACGTACCCATGAAAAATTAGTGGTTAAGTGATTATTTCCTGCCGAATGTAAAGACATCAACTTAAGAATGAAAAAACCCAGATTTTTAAAATTTCAAAGCATAAATATGTATCTCGGCTGAGTTCGTTGGGTAACACCCGTCGAATGGGTTAGGAGTTATTGACATTTGAAACTTTATTTTTCCCGTATTTTCAAAACTAATGATCCGGTCGATGTGATATAGGGTACAGATGAATTTCGTGAGAATCGTATAATTATGAAATAAAAAAATAAATATTATGTTAGTAGAGCAACGTTAGTAGAGAAAATCGAATGCTACCAGAACCTTCATGGGTGAGGGCACGTCAGCGCATTCGAATTGAAATTTCTTATTTGGATATAAAATACATAAAAACAAGTTATTAGAAATTACTGTTTTACTACCAATAAATTAATATTTTACACATTTTTTGTAACTCAAGTTTCGAGAAATAAATATTCCTTCTTCAGACAACTGAAAACTTAACAAGCAGGACAGAGTATTTATGCTTGTACAGGTGAAACAGATGATAAAAAGAGGTTAAAAAGAAAACAAACCCTTAACAACTATTGTTATGTCAACACACAAAGAAGATTCGTCAATAGATGTGACTTATTTGAATTCACCTTTTTTCGAGAATATTTTTTCGTCAGAATTCGAAATTTAACAAAGTTTGAACGAAAAAATAACACGTTCTGTGACGTTGGAAACCGCGAAAAAATTAAATTTCTAATTGTGATTACTCAACAGCGGTTTCGGAAATCTTCCAGAAATCATAATCTTCTGGCGATATCGATATCGCCTAGTCTGCGATTCGAAGTACATCGAAACCACGCACCGGACATCTCATACAGAGTAGACTCCCTTCGACAATAACGGCCAAGTCTGAGATTTGACGTGCCGGGTTACGCATCAAACATTCTCACTAGTTTTCGATTACTTCATCAGATTTATGCGGAAAATCAATAAGAAAAACTGCTGGTTATTCATTTTCGGACCCTCTTAAATAAAAGACACCTAAATTTTAACTGAAAAATCTAAAATGAAACGTAATTTCTAATTTGAAATATTGTGAACCAGCTCTCTTGTAAATAACAACGAATTACACTTAGCTCGAATTCAGTAATTCTGGAGAAAAATTCTAGTAAGCACTGATGTGACTTTAGGAGCTTTTGACCGCTTTCTTATTCATCTGTCGATTTACACTTCAAATCTACTCTAATAATTTCAAATCTGTCAGTAGGTAACTTCTTGAAAAAGGGTCATATGATTAACAGTGCCATCTCCCTCCAACTGATCTCATCTGAAACCTGAAATATATCCTAATGTGAAAAAACCTTTGAGTCGACAGGAATGCCAAGGAATCGAATTAAAACTTAACCATGTATTTTTTTTCATGGGATTCTCCGTTTTTCCAGAAAAACAATTCTAAATTTGCAAAAATGTTAATCATCGAAAAAATCTAATTAGAAGTTTCAATTCTGATTTTTTTATACCGACATCCGTCCAATTTTTCGCTTTTGGGTAAACAATCAACGCTGTTTCTGAAGTGGCGCAAGGAAACAGTAACAAGACCCACACAGACCACAACCGATCTCCTAACCATTTCACCTAGAGCCAACCGCAGACTCCATTAATCTCATTAATAGTTTATTTCATTATCAGTCCTAAAAGTGAGTTTTTCCCGTGCGCGATCGATCAAGTCTAGTAACCATGAGTGAAGCCTTTCTGAACAATATTTTTCGTTATATAATTCATATTTAAAATTTATTCAACAAGGACAATCAGTAATAATCAATCACTTAATTCACAAGGTTTTGTTAATTACAAAACCTTGTCGAGTTTATTTGAGTATAGAATTGTTTTACAGATGTATGTTACACTGTCTCGATTTCTAGAGCTTTCTATTACCATTATTCATACCCCTTATTAACAATGAAAATTTGAGGAAATAAAGTGTTTTCTTTATATCATACTCAATGTTTCTGGTAGCTAATGTCAAAATCTAATTACAATTAATAATTGAATTTTCGGTTATTATTTGCAATAACGGTGGTAGAAATGTTAATAACACTTCGTTCTAATTTTAATATTGCTTTTGGGTCATATATTTCTCGTAGTCATGCTCAATGAAATCATTTTTGAGGCAATTGAAAAAAACGAAACACAAAAACGAAATTAGATACTTTCGATGAGATATAATGAAAAAATAAGAAGAATTCTGTGTTTTCCATATTACAGGTGGTCGTTTTATAGCCATTAGCATAGAAATGACATTAACTTATCGTTGAATTCTAATAGAAGTTACATAAAAAAAAATTTTTTAATTTATAACGATTGGATACCTATGGTTAAAATTTACTAATTGAAATATGACATTTCAGGAAAATGACCAATTTTTCAGTATAAGGTATTAGTGTTTCTCCAAGAAAACATAAATATTAAGTCCTATACTCGAAATTTTTGTAGAACGTTTTTATCTCGTGATTAATGATTTTTTATTCATATTCTACGTACAGGTTCCTCATTACGCAAAAAATTTAACCTATGAAATAGTAAGATAAAAAAGCATACTGTTGTATAGGTACTTTTATGATAATCCCGAAATCCTGCTAGAATAAACGACTCGTTCATTCGATAACGTGGAAGTGGATTTCAAAATCTCAGTTTCATCAGATCGGTATTTCCCTCTTATATTTGTATCTACAAATACCTACAAACCTTTTCCGTTAAAACGTACCCTTAAAATTTCCACTATTCAATTTATTCCGTTCGAGTTTTTTATTGCTCGTGCACCAACACGACAAATTTCTATTTGACCAAGGATTATTCATCTTCGTCTTGTGTTTATAATCTTCTAATCGTTTGAGACCCTCTATCGGAGACTCGCGATATATAGACATTCGGCGCCTTGGAAGGTGCCTGCTAAACTACGTAATATTTAACACGTATGGAATTATACTTAATCGCTACTAGGACAATCTTCATTTCATAATGGATTCACAAAATAAAAATGAGTTCTTTCCAATTACTCAAAAATATTCATATTATTGTAGATCGGTATTATATATTTATTTTATTCCTGCAATAAAAATGTTTGTTCGGGCGATCCAAAGTTATCTCGAAACATCCGTCTTATTGGAATTCGAAATGGAATAGTTTTCAAATATGGAGCGATTAAACACAACGCAACAAAATTGCAGAATAGGATTGTGAACAAAATATCAATATAACTTGATATATTCTTTAACTTTTTTCTCCTTTATCTTTTTCTACATTGAATGATGTTAAGCTTCCAATTCTGCAATGAAAAATTAAAATTTCCATTAGGATTGTATCGGTATTTCAATTCGAACACGGAAATATTCAGGATTTATACACAACTTAGCACAAAAAACCTTAGAAGTCGACTGAAAATAAGGAAGTTAAATTCTGAAGAGAAACTTTCATTTTTGATCAGTGTTACATTCATCTTGTCGTTACGCAAAAACTTTTCACTTCCTTAATAATGAAAGATGTGTTTAAAAACTAATCTCCTATTGGGAATGTTGTTCATTTTGGAGAAGGATCAACAAAAAATGTATCATCAGTAGATTTAACTGGAAAACACGTAATTTTTGGCAATTCTTGAACTCTTCTTGTAATGAAACATAAAATCTTAACAAAATAGAGAATGCACACTTGAAAGGCTCCACTTTTCCGCCTCTAATCAATACATGTTGACAAGACATACTGGAAAAAGAATATATTGAAATAAACTTTATACATATACTTTTTGCCAAATTCTGATGAGAAAAAAAAAGCCATTTCCTTTTCGTGGAAGAGTCTTCTGTACTACATGTTGCAAATCATTTCACCAACATCCTCTACATCCACAAACAATTTGAGCAACTTCCAGTAAGTAACTTCCGAAATATTGACTTTTCAAAAAAAATATTTTTTTTTTACCTCTGGTGTGCAGTTCAGCAGTTCTGCTGAATCATCGAAATCGAGTGAGACATTTAGACTATAAAACTATCTGCAAGTTTGAAGTCAACAGGTCTTTTTTTTAGAAAGTTATCGTGCTTGAGACCAGCCGTCGGACAGAATTGAATTCGACCACGAATTCTTTCGGTAGGTCCAACTCGTCGTTTGAGGCCAGTCTCGGCTCAAAATTATAAAATTACAGGTATTTGGACGAATCGACAACGCGTTCTGTTCATAGAATCAGAGAGGAAAAAAAAATGAAATCTATTCAAACAGAGAGAGTTTTGAATATGAGAATATGGAAAAACATATAAGGAAATAGATTAGATTAAACTATATGATAAAATTCTAAAAAAATATCAATTCTTCAATAATATTCACGAGAAATTCAACCAATCAATCAATTCAATAATTCACAATAATGAACCATCAAAACTCGCGACCGTATGACTTATCCGAAGCATGACCGTATGACTTATCCGAAGCAACAGAATAACAGCGAACCCTGAAAAAATCCCTTTCGTGCCAGCAATCGTTTTGTGTAATATTTACCGCTTGAGTATTACCATTCATTACACCAGACAAATACAGCAGTATGGCAACATCTCAGTGTGCCACCTTGGCTGGTACTAAAGTATACGGCAGCCAACTTGTACCATTATAGGTAAAAAAGTATACGGATGCCAACTCGACCGCTATCTATACCGGAAGTCATCTTGTGCGGAAAAAAAACTCCGAATATACACGAAGTATACACGAGGATGCAGGCCGATACCCTTTTTGTACGGATGCCAGCTAGTTCGGCAGATGTATATATATATATATATATATATATATATATATATATATATATATATATATATATATATATATATATATATATATATATATATATATATATATATATATATATATATATGTATATATATATATATATATATATATATATATATATATTTAAATTCACACTTCCGGGGGGTTTACTCGGTTGCTCGGGCAATCTGTAAGTTAGTATGGAAAGATATCACGGCTTTCTGCATCCACGTTATCGTATTTGGAGGCAGATTTAGTTGTTCAATATGTGCAGAGCTTTTTCGGTGAATCAGTCCATTGGCACTTATAATAAGGAGTATATATATATTAGCATTCGGGCTCGTGACCGGAAGGTCAGTGTTCGAATCCAGTGGAAAATAAATTGTTAACTTTGACGGGTGTCGGCCCCCATGTCACTGTTGGATCAAAAATTAGCAGTGCCGCCTAAAGTGGTGCAAGATCGCAATAACAAAGCTTACCCCAGAACACAACTGAACTCCTAACTCGCCCAAGCTGAAAAAGCTTCTGAGGCATCTTCACAGAAAATCTAGGAGTATCAGGATAATACAAAAAATGAATAAATAAATAAATATATATATATATATATATATGCAAAAATAAAACTGTTATTTTTAGGGGAAACAACTCTGTAACTTCTATGTTCTATGTCTAAAATTTTAACCTAAAAGTGTCACATGTCTATTTAGTTAGAAATGAGAATTGAGAAACCCGAAGAATTCGCATTGTTTTTGATTTCGTCCAAGTTAGTAAGCTATTTTTTAGTTTATTTCTTTTTAGTTCTTTGTATGTTATTATTTTATTTTGTGTATGTTCTACTGTTATATTTTAAACTGAAGAAAATAAAATCTTCCAGAATCATGACATCAAATCGTCTATTTCTTCAATTATAAAAATAAGAATTGATTACATTCTTATAAATCAAAAACGTAAGCTATAATGACGACATCCATGATGATTTGCATCGCTTTGGAAGCATCCAAGACTGATAAGAAGAAGAATACATACAAATTCAAATGGATCCAAACTACGGGAACGGAAAATACATATTATGAAATACCAGAGGACAAACAGGATATATCTGACCATCATGAACTTTTGGCTCTACCGAAGATGAAGCATATCTTGAAATCACCAAAACCACAGGATAGGGTAGAACATTCAAGAAAAAGCAAGGATTTCAAGAGGATAAAGGAGGATTTTGTGCTGAATAATTTTGATGGTAAGAGTGTTTCAGTGGATTTATGGTTCGAAAATTCGAGACGGAATGTACGCATTGTGAAGTAGAGGAAGATAGAGACAAGATTTTGATTTTACGGTTGCTTCTGGATGTAATAGCGAAAGAATGGTTTGATTCTAAATTGATTACATAAGGTTTAGACAAAAGTTTTCAAATATGGACAGATAACTGCTAATAAAGTTTTTGTGAAACGAGTTGGCATAAATATAGAGAGGCCTATTCATTTAGGTACATAGGAGGAAGTTTAGTTGACTACGCTTTTAGGAAAGAAAATTTGTTGTTGAATCTCCGAAATAATTTTCTAACTGACATATTAGTTGATTTAATTGTGACAAGTTTGCCAAATATATTACAAGATAGAATTGATCGATCAAATGTAACAACTTTCGAGAAGTTATTGGGTGAGTGGCGAAAGCTAGAAAATTCAAAAAAATATGACAACGATCGAAATGAAGAAAACCTTAGAATGAATAAATCTGAATCGGCCGATCGGCAGAAGTCTTTCTAAAAGATTGAGGGGTAAGTAAATATTTGTTGTTGATTGATGTTATATTTATTGAATATGAATTATTTGAATACTGACGAAGCAAAGTCCTTCTTAAAACTTGTTTTTCAGTAATGTTTTACATATCTTGAGTTTTTTATATAAAGTACCTTAGTTGGATATCCAATAATATTGAATAGTCTAAGTAAGATAGTTTTATAATGAAATTTCTAAGATTATATGTTAGATATTTTTGAAAGATATTGGTTTTCATAAGATTGATCAACAGAAACAAAATTTTGTCTATTCGAAATATTTAGTTCATAGGATTTTGGTTAATAATTTTTATTTATTGGATTTTGTTATACTATTCGGATGTCTTATAATGAATGTTTATTTTATATGTCAATTTATATAAGTGGAACTTATATGACATTATTTTAATTTATTTTCAGAAGTTATAATCATTAAATATAACATTTTGGAATTAAATATGTGGAAGACTAATATTAAAATATTTAAATAATTTTATATACCATCTATCAAGAATTAACCTCTTTTTATGTTATGTGAATTTATTCTCCCTAAATTATATAGATGATATTCTAATATTTTCTACAACATTTTACCAACATATCGATCATTTGTAAAGTCTCTTGAAAGCAATATGTAATGAAGGATTCAGACTTACATTTATCAAGTGTAATTTTGCAGAAGAAAAGTCAAATATTTAGGACATATTGTAGGAAACACTACAGTATGACCTATTAATGACATTTCCATTTCCATTAGGAATTTTTCTCCACCAGATCCTCGGAAGAAGATAAGGCAATTTTTGCGTAAAGTTAATTTTTGTCACAAATATATAAAAGATTCAGCAAGATTATTAGAACCGTTGCATAATTTTCTGAAGAAAGATGTAAAATTCAATTGGTCATTGGCTTGTCAGAAAGCTTTTAATAAGGTTAAGGGCCTCCTTTGTTCCGAGCCAATTCTTGCAATTTTCGACCCAAGTGCCTACACTTCTATATATACTGATGCCAGTATTCAAGGAGTAGGAGCTGTTCTTAAACAAAAACAAATTAATGGTGAAATGAAACACGTAGCGTGTTTTTCTAAAAAACTAAATGAATATCAAACGAAAAAGAAAGCAATATTCCTAGAATATCTGGCAATTGAAGAGGCAATTAAATTTTGGAAATATTGGCTAATAGGACATAAATTTTTGTTACTTACCATAAGCCATTGGAAGGGAAAGTATTTCGTACAAGACCAGATGAAGAGCTGGGTGACATGATGAATTTTCTATCACATTTCGATTTTGAGATTAGATATGAACCAAGAAAAGGGAATGTAGAAGCAGATTGCCTTTCTAGAAACCCAGATCTGGAAGAAACGGAGAATATGCACGAATGTATGAGAATAGTTAATTTGGTGGAATTAAATGAAATAAAATACGATCAACAGAATAATCTCTTAAGGATAAACAATATGAGAGGAACTATTGTACAGAAAGAGATACATTACAAATTGCAAAAAAATAACAAAAAAATTATTTTATCCAATGATTTCGGAAAAGAGTTAATCAGAAAAGTGCACAAGTAATAATGCTTGTGCACTTGTGCACCACACAAATATGGCCATAAGGCCATATTTGTGCTAGTAAGATAAATAATAAAATCAGGCAGTTTTATTACATTCAGAATATGGATTCACTGACAGAAGAAGTTTGTGGATCATGTGACATATGTTGTAAAAATAAAACGAGAGTATTCCAAGAGTATGGTCGCTTTTCTCAATTGGGCCCAGCAAAGGAACCATTTGAAATAATGTGATTACACACAATTGGAGGTTTTACTGGAAACCGCTCTTCAAAAATATACCTTCATCTGCTAGTGGATCATTTTACTCGATATGCATTTGCAAGCACTTCAAAACACCAAACAACCAAAGATTTCATCAAATTAATTAATAAAATTCAAGATAAACGATCAATAAAAATACGAGTAACAGATCAATACCCAGGAATAAATTCGGAAAAATTCAGACAACATATGAGAAATTTGAATATACAATTCATTTTCACAATAGTAGATTGTGCTTTTTCTAATGGCCTGAATGAATGACTAAATCAGACATTAGTGAACAGATTAAGGTGCAAAAAAAACGAAAAGAAAACTAGTGCATGGAAGAAAATACCCGATGAAAGTATTGAAGAATACAATAGAACAAACCATTCTACAACTGGATATAGCGCAGAATATTTACTTTGTGGCAGAACTGATCCCATTGCTCCAGAAGAACTTATTGAAGAGAGAAATTTAGATAAGGAAGATAAGGAATTGGTTTCAGTATGGTAAGATCAGAAACAAAATTTTGTCTCCTTCAAATATTTATTTATTTATTATTTAATATTTATTTATATATTAATTTATTAATTAATTAATTAATTTCAATTGCCTTTTTTATATTGGTTGGTTTATTTATTCCATTTGACATTGTATATTGAGTTTTGAATATATACGTCTATTAAATATAAGCGGTGCTTATTGTAGACATTAATTGAATTCTAAAAGTTTTTTGAATAAAAATTTTTTTTCGAAATTAAAATTGTAGAAGATTAACGTATTAAATCTGTTTTGATATTCAAATTTTGTTATATTTCTTCTATCAAGTAAAAAGCCTTTTTCTATTTTATTTTATACATAATATATGAATATATTTAGACTTGAATAATTCTCCTTATGAAATGTCAATGGTGTGAAGAAGACCATAGAATGCCTAACAGTTTTCTGTGATTTTGTGACGAACTGACTACCTGGTTTTTTAAAGTTAGTCTCTTTCGAACAAGTTCACGTGTTAAGTTCTAAGGTATGATATAGTGATGGTTAGTTAATTTTGATATTTAAATGTTATCTAGGGACGATGAAGGGATTATTCGTATTCTAATTGTTTTTTGAAGATATATTACATGTTTTGAGAGATTTTTTAATTAACTTATTTGGTTGGTTTATTTATTCCATTTGACATTGTATATTGAGTTTTGAATATATACGTCTATTAAATATAAGCGGTGCTTATTGTAGACATTAATTGAATTCTATAAGTTTTTTGAATAAAAATTTTTTTTCGAAATTAAAATTGTAGAAGATTAACGTATTAAATATGTTTTGATATTCAAATTTTGTTATATTTCTTCTATCAAGTAAAAAGCCTTTTTCTATTTTATTTTATACATAATATATGAATATATTTAGGCTTGAATAATTCTCCTTATGAAATGTCAATGGTGTGAAGAAGACCATAGAATGCCTAACAGTTTTCTGTGATTTTGTGACGAACTGACTACCTGGTTTTTTAAAGTTAGTCTCTTTCGAACAAGCTCACGTGTTAAGTTCTAAGGTATGATATAGTGATGGTTAGTTGATTTTGATATTTAAATGTTATCTGGGGACGATAAAGGGATTATTCGTATTCTAATTGTTTTTTGAAGATATATTACATGTTTTGAGAGATTTTTTAATTAACATATTTGAATATTTAAATATATTAAATATTTCAAATAAATTATATATTTTGAGAAATCCTTAAGTTGTGTTTTATGTTTTTGAAAAGGAATTGATTTCATTATGGTAAGATCAGAAAAAACAAAATTTTGTCTCCTTCAAATATTTATTTATTCATTTCAATTGCCTTTTTTATATTGGTTGGCCTTTTTCTATTCAAGTTCAATTATAAAAATCAGAATTGATTACATTCTTATATATATATATATATATATATATATATATATATATATATATAACACGTGAATAATGGCCGAAATCGTCTGACTAGAAAATTGCTCTGCTAGCCAAGCGGTTCCTAGTATGGCGCTCTATAATGCATTAATGCAACCTTCCACAAGTAAGATTCATCACCAGATTTGATAATGTTCTCGACAAGAATGAGAAAGAAACAATCTACGAGTATTTCTTTTGATGGAACGTGAGAAAACGTGAGGTTCTTATGTTTACTTTATATCAAGTAAAAAAATCAGTAGTATCGGTGCTACCGATGGCTTGTATATTTATAGATTATTCATGATCATTTACGTAAAATTTTAATCAGTACATATTGAAGTTTACAAGTTTTTTGATACATTTTTCGAACAACAGAAAAGCGCAGAAGAGAAAAGTTGTGAGAAAACCAAAAGTGACAAGCAATTATATTTCCAGAATATAAAGTTGAATTTCAAATTCATCAAAATATTGGAAGAATATAATCTTGTAGTGATTTGTAATGTATTATTTCCCAAAGTTTTAGCAAAAGTATTAGAAGATGCTGGGCCAATCTTCCAAATGCAAATTGGTTGATATAGGTGACAATATGTATACCAACAAAAATTGATGTAGCGTGTAATTTTTCTAGCAGCAATACTACTCATGTTCGCTCTTAGTATTATCGACCTATGTTATTTTCCTTTAAAATTTCAGGAACACTGCAAATATGCAGAAAAGTCTTCAAACTTACCATTATATGCTTTTTGCTTTATATATTAACGAGAACATGATATTCAACAAATTTAATAATAGAAGCTTGCAAAAACTCACCTATTTAATCACAGGAACTTTGAAATGCATAACAATCATTTACCAAAAAATGCATTCATAGGGATACTGAAAATTTTTTTTTATTTCATAATGAAAAAGTTTACCAAAAACGGACGAAGATCTATATCAACTAATAATTCACTCATTTTCCACTATTGGGGGTAAACATGCTAATATTATATCAAATAATTTCATTATTCAATAGTAAAATTAATACTATCTAGTGGAAAGGTGAATCAGACCTTTAATTCATCATTGATTGTAGACAAGTCTTACGAAAAATAACGAAATATGATTGATTATAAAAAAAATTATAGATTTCAGAAAACCTTCATTGTTGTTGCAGTTTTATCTTTGAAAACAATTAAATTGATCGATAAATATGAACACTTTATCAAATTTTCATGGTAATCACCTTTTTCTATTTCAATTACACATAATATATTCATCACATGTGCTGAAAAAAAATGTCATTTATGAAAATTTTACGAAAACTAGCTGAAACAAAAGCCAGAAAGAATTAACCTATTAGATTTTTCAACAATGGATAAATGTTATTGGGTATCTGATGTTGATTCATAATAAGGATATCAATATGCGAAAGCTCAATTTACACATATCATATCTGAATCGTGATAACTAATTCCAGTCTCTGTTTTGATTTTTAATTATTCAGTTGTTTTTCGTCACTGCTTCATCGTGAATCATTACTTTTTTCGTAATCGATGACGTCTTTGTCATTTTCTGCAGGCAAATTGAACAAATAAGTTGAAATTCAAAACAAAATGTATCTCGAAGAATTCTTCTAGAATAGTACTGTAATCACTAATGATTTTTTGTTTTCGAAAGATGGATTGAATGCAAATATCAAACAAATCCATGCCTGAAAATAATGCTTGTTACACCATCAGTTCCAAACAGAAATTAAACAGTCCATTGATTTAGAAGCATGTTTCACGATAAATTCGAGATTCTATGTTTATTACACTGAGCGGTTATATTATGTCTTTTTACAATTTAAAAGCTATTTCAAACATATAAACAGTATGGATGACGTGCGCAGAATGAGCTTTTCTTGGATTGGATCAGCTACGATCTTATGAAAATTAATGTATTCTTTCTGTTCATGCCTATTCAGGAGCAATCATATAATCCGGAACTTGGATAATGGTAAGGATGCAATTAATGTTTTTTGCCATCTTCGAAAAAACCGTTGACATATTATTTTGAGGTTTTCAGGTGGTCTGCCCCTAGTTCTGGGTTTCAAAGTTCCACATTCACGTACGTGTCTTTCAGTAGACCGAAATATTTGGTTACTTGGTAGATATATCTTCTAGGATATTTTTAAATATACTGCCTCGCATCAGCACCTGCATTACCGTAACATTCACCTAATGTACACAGCATATTAACATACTCATAAAATGTGTACAATGGTACTTTCAACAAAGGAACAAACTTTCCGTTTTTTCAATGTCTACTTTTTATCCTATCAACTCATTCATTTCATTCAATTTATGATGAATTGAAATATAAAAATTTATTTTGTTCGGAAATGGTGCATCTTATCGAATTTCAACAAGACCTCGGTACTCATGAAAGAATACTGAAATTTTATAATATCATAGCTGAATAATAAGAATCCAATGAACACATTAGAATGTATTATTTGTAAACCCCACCACCTTATTTTTGTACAACTTTGAATTGAACTTTAACTCGTTTTTATTTCATTTGATCAAGTATCAAATGGCTAGAAATTTCCCAAATTTGTCGATTTTCAATATTATTGTTTTATTTTATTTAATATCGTAGATTTTCATTATGAAAAGTTTTGGAGATAATAATTAAAAACTATTCTTTGAGACCCGTACTTAAATTACTGTTTCTTTCTCGGAAGGCAATTTCGAGAAAAATTTTACGTTTCTCCATTTCTTACTCGCTCTCTACACTCTCAATTTTTGACCACCTATTTTAGAATTTCCTTTTATAAAGAACAATTTCATCATTGTTAAATAATTCTGCACTTTTTTTATTGCACTTCTACGTTTGATTTTCTCATGTATATCGATGTATGATTGAAATCTTAGTTATTTTCCGTCGAACATTTTTTTTCGAAATTGTAAGATGCATTTACTTTTCAACTTTTAACGAAAACAACTCCAAATTATTCTTTCATTCATACTTATATAAAGTGATGAATATATTAAATATTTTACTACTGCAGACCCACCAGATGGGACATATCGATATTGATGGATATTTCCGGAAATGCTCCACTCACAGAATGCCACTCATCGTTTCTCCTTCCTCTATGTCTTCAGCCTTCAAGCAATGCGTAAGCAGCTTCAAAATGACATTATTCCGTAAAATCCATTATACCACCATCATAAATAATAATCACCGGTATGATTATAAGCCTCTATAATGAAAACTGAAGAAGTACATAACCCTCAACAGCTTCGATCTTTTTACCTCATTTTTTCTCTATCTAAAAGCAGTCCTTGCTATCTCGCCTGCGGCCAATCGGCAAAAAGCCAACCTATCAATTACACATGGCGCATTTTTCAGACTAGAATACTCCTATACTTCTTCAGATTAAACCATAAATAAGAATCCTGTTATTGGTTTTTTAAATTGGAATTCAAGTCTCCTTGTCGGGCGGTGACATGACAGCTAGTTACTGTAAAAACAGGAAAATCTAGAAGGTTGACTGTGCGGATGGCGGCGCCACTTGTTACTGTCAACTCAACTATGCCTACTTGGATCACGGAGATGACGGTAGGTATGACCGCAAAAGGAGATCGATGGACAGGGGACGATTTTAGAGAAATTCTGAGAGATTTAAAATTGCCTTTGCAGTTATCCTTACTTGCATTATTGAAGAAAATATACACTTCCATGGATTTAAAATGGTACTTCCTGTCTCATCAATGTAATATCAATGAATGTTTGTTGATAACTTAAAAATTATTATAACCTCGATTTTTCAAGATATTTGCTTTTATGAAATGTTTTTTAAAATCACAAAATTTAGACTTATTTTATCCCAGGGAGAATAATCTTCCATTTGCATTTCCATTCGATCACTGTGATGAAAGTCAACTTTAATTAGATTTACCTTTGATTGGTAAATTATTATTATCATTATTATGAGTACATAAATACAACTTTCATGTAGGAAAGAAAACTAAAAAAAATACACTTAACTTCTAAATAAACAGATTCATTTGAATGCATGAATAACTCTTCTAGAGATATAATTTTTAATTTCACACATAGTTCTGCAAATATCAGTTCCTGTGATAAATTCGAGAATTATCATTGGATGATACTAGATCTTTATACCAAGTTCATGAAATTCAACTTCAAAAACTATAAGAAAGTTCTTTCGAAAACGGAAGTAGTTATTAATTATTCCATATTTGAATTTCGGACGTCCATTGCCTGAATTTTTGTTTGCAATTTACTTTAATATAGACAAATCCTTGACTAAAAACCTTTAAAGTTAATAAAAGATTGGAATAAATAACAGATATGTTGAAATATAATCTGCAATTAATATTATATAATTATATTATATTATATAATTATATTATATTATATAATTATATAATATTATATAATAAACAATTAATATATATTGAATCGGACGACAGAAAATAAATACGAGTATTAGTTCAAATAGAAAATTTTAAAGAAATGAATGAAAATGAGAAGTTGTTGAAATATATCCTGAAACAGTTGTTATGGATTGAATCTGAAACCGCAAGAATATTAAAAATAATTGAGATATCATTGAGGTATATTCACTAACCGAAATTCTCAAAAATCAATTCTATTCTGTCTTTCCCGCGATCTCTTTACAAAACTTACCTTTCTGTTTCAGGATATATTTCAGAAGCTTTTTATTTTTATTATATTCATTATTGTATATATATTCTACTCTGTCAAGAAAGTACCAGAAATTTTCAATTAAAACAATATTTTTACATTTAATCGTCAAAATTGCGTGCCAATTTTTACTATGGGTGATTACGTTGAGCAAAGAATTTGTTTAAAGTTTTGTGTTGCAAATGAATTTTCGTGTGCCGATGCATTGAAAATGTTGCAAAAGGCCTTTGGTGATAATGCTCTATCGAAAACTCGTGCATATCAGTGGTACAGAGCCTTCAAGGACGGTCGTGAAGTGGTCGCCCATCGACGGCTTCGATCGAAGATAACGTCGATAAAATTGAGGAAAGGGTGCTGGAAACCGTCGTACCAGCTTGAGAGAGATAGCACATGATCTTAAGATATCCCACGAGTCCGCACGTACGATTTTGATTGGTATTTTGGACATGAGAAAGGTGGCCGCACGACTCGTACCGAAAGACCTGAATTTTCTTCAAAAACGTCATCGCGAACAGGTTGCTTCAGATATGCTGGATCGCTGTAATTCCGATTCTACATTCATGGAACGCATTATAACTGGTGATGAGACCTGGGTCTACGAGTAAGATATGCAAACAAGCCAGCAATCATCGGAATGGGTGGCAAAAAATGAGCCGAAACCGAAAAAACCACGCCAAAGCCGCTCGAAAATGAAGGTGATGCTCATTGTTTTCTTCGATATCCGTGGCGTGGTGCACTACGAATTCGTTCCAGAGGGTCAGACGGTAAACAAGGAGTATTACCTAGGCGTTATGAAACGTTTGCGTGAGCGTATCCGTAAGAAGCGGCCAAATTTGTGGGCGAACAACTCATGGATTTTGCATGACGATAACGCGCCTCCTCACCGAGCTACGATTGTGACTGACTTTCTCGCCAAAAACTCAACAAACGTGCTTCAGCAACCACCGTATTCGCCGGATTTGGCTCCCTGCGACTTTTTCCTCTTCCCAAAACTAAAATTGCCCCTTCGTGGCACCCGTTTTGAGTCGATTGAAGCCATAAAACAAAATTCGGCGCGAGAGCTAAAGTCCATCCCGGAAAGCGCCTATAAAAAATGTTTCGATAGTTGGAAGTGCCGTTGGCATAGATGTATTGGAGCAAATGGAGCCTATTTTGAAGGCGACCGAATAAATTTTGACGATTAAATGTAAAAATGTTGTTTTCATTGAAAATTCCCGGTACTTTCTTGACAGAGTAGTATATATATATATATATATATATATATATTTGAATATATTTGAATTTTCCAAAACAACTGATTTCTTCTCTCATCTGATTATTGCTATTTCAGGATATATTCTTGACTTTTTTTACAATATTTTTGTATTATTTTGTGTTATTTTTATCCTTTTATATTTTGTCATTCATAATAATTGAGTTATTTTGTCAATCATACTCAAATCAGGTAATTTTAAACGTACATTTATGAATTTTCTGCCAATTAATTTCCGAATAAAAGTTTCGTGGTAATTTTTTTTTTCATCAAAATGTTAGAAGTTTATTATTTGCAGTGCTGCGGATATTGGGATTTTGTTAGAAATAATCTGGAAATAAATCGAAAGTGTAAGTATTTCCACGAATTTCAATATAAAATTTCATTTTTCTTAAAACAAATTTCTATTCTTCTTAACATTTTTCCAATAATTTCGAAACACCGCATGTGCCTATCATATTGATCCTGAATCCATTCCTGAATTCAACTCTATGAAATTATGTTTTTAATCCAATTGTTGGTGAGAAGAAATATTTTCTTTAATTTTGCAGTAATTTGCATGAGTGTACGTTTCTTCAAGATTTACTAGTTCAATCGGTCCACTTGGTCCATGTGACGATCGCTACTGATTCAACTGTGGTTTTCAAGATAATACGCTTTCCAAAGTATGAACCTCATAACCTTGCCAGCAGTCTATTGCGCTTTCGGCCAACTTAGTTAAGTTTCACCGGATGTTATCATTTCGGCTGACGATCTTTTTGTATCAGACGTATAGTAATGGGTCCATATTTTATCCATTGTCATATATTGATGCAAAAACCCGAATTAATTCTACTTAAACAGCTTCAAAAAGCTTTCGGAATAATCGAATCGTTGTTGTTTTCGGTACACTGTTCATTTTTTCAGATTAATGTTCATGCAAAATAAAAAAACAACCTGAAATACATATAATAGCATACATTTTGAATTGAGCAGTTCAATATTTCTGTAGTCCTTTTTAGGTTTTCACAGCAAGCTCCACATCTCCTTAAAAATGGCCGCATAATAGTGTAGCGAACAACTTCTTCGCTTCTCGTCCAGAAACCTGCCTTGCTCTGTCGTAGTTTGACCGGCGTACCGATAGAGGACACGACCAGTCAATAGATTCGTGACTAACCGTCCCCGCCAGGTTCAAATAGAGCAAGGCACTGCGTTTGAAGATCAGCGTTCCATGCGGACGCATGGTCACCGGCGTCACAGGCAGAGCTGCGCCTTGTCTGATGAGTTTCAGATGCGCATGCTCGGAAATGAAACGCCGTCTTACAACTAAGACGTGGAAGCTCCCTCACAACATCCGCATTACCACTCAAGAGCTTCATTGGTGACCCGGACGTGATCGGGGGGGTTTGCTTTAAGAGCGAACCAACCCATTCATTAGGTGGCCCTAATTGCCCCCTATCCATCGTCCGAGATGGCCCTTTCCTTTCGTTCCACAGATTCCGCTGGAGATGGCACCGCGGCTAGCCCAGCGGCAGACTGTCTCCTTGCCTGCTCCCAACGCCCTATTCCGTGACCTTATCGATGCTCACTGGAGTGGGAGTGTGTAGCGAACAACTTCTTCGCTCCTCGTCCAGACACCTGCCTTGCTCTGTCGTAGTTTGACCAGCGTACCGGTAGAGGATCCGACCAGTCATAAGAATCGTGACTAACCGTCCCCGCCAGGTTCAAATAGAGCAAGGTACTGCATTTGAAGATTAGCGTTCCAAGCGGACGCATGGTCAATGGCGTCACAGGCAGAGCTGCGCATTATGCCTTATCTGGTGAGTTTCAGATGCGTATGCTCGAAACGAAACACCGTCTCCCGAACTAAGAGATGGAAGCTCCCTCGCAATACCGCATTTTACCCGAGAGCTTCATTGGTAACCCCGACGTGATTGGGAGGGTTTGCTTCAAGAGCGAACCAACCCATTCATTAGGTGGCCCTAATTGCCCCCTATTCATCGTCCGAGATGGCCCTTTCCTTTCGTTCCACAGATTCCGCTGGAGATGGCACCGCGACCAGCCCAGCGGCAGACTGTCTCCTTGCCTGCTCCCAACGCCCTGTTCCGTTACCTTATCGACGCTCACTGGAGGGGGAGTGTGTAGCGAACAACTTCTTCGCTCCTCGTCCAGAAACCTGCCTTGCTCTGTCGTAGTTTGACCGGCGTACCGAAAGAGGATCCGAACAGTCATAAAAATCGTGACTAACCGTCCCCGTCAGGTTCAAATAGAGTAAGGCACTGCGTTTGAAGATCAGCGTTCCAAGCGGAACGCATGGTCACCGGCGTCACAGGCAGAGCCTGTGCATCAAGCTTGTCTGACGAGTTTCAGATGCGCATGCTCGGAAACGAAACGCCGTCTCCCTAACTAAGAGGTAGAAGCTCCCTCGCAACACCGCATTCACCGAGAGCTTCAATAGTATGACGGACGTAGTACTGTATAATGTGATTGATACAGGAAGTGACGCTACTTTGCTAAGTGTGAGCAAGATAGCTAGTGACGCTACTTTTATCATTAGTCTCATCTCTCTATAACACCACTTCGTCTAGTACGAGTGAAACGGGTAAAGATGCTGTTCTGGCTGACAGTAATGTCAAACACATTGTGCTGCTGCACGCTGTACGTTACGTTCCCACGTGTAGTGCGCACCTTCCTCTTACCGTATTGACTTCGTACTTACAACTGTGGCTGGGTTTATTGGACTTGATTCACATTGCGATTAGCATTTATTGGTCTCGTTTCTGAAGACCCTGGACTTGGTTTAATAGTAATATCTTGTATTGTGTTATCATGCCATCCTGATACACCGCAATGGAATACGCCAATATGCTCCAATAGTACATTTTTTTTCAGTACAGTCATTTTAAACTGGGCAAAATTTTTATTTTGAAAATTTTTTTTTAAGAAAATGTCTCTTGTTCTTCAAGCTGAAGCAGCTGGTTCTGAAATTTTGATAACAGTTTAAAGAAAAATCATTCAGGGTTACATAGCAGAAAAAAATATTCTGAAAAAGTGAGCATTTGAACTGGGAAAGTGCTGTATATGAGACAATAAAGAGGATACAAAATGGCACGGATATGAGGCATAGACCAATTCCAGGAAGACCGCGTAAGATTAGAGGAAACAATTTAAACGCTTTATTGGCCATAAGATGACGCAATCCGCGCCGGGGGTTTCGCAAATTAGCTAACAGATTTGGAAATCAACGAAATATAAAGTATGTTCAGAAACCGTCCGTATGTCACTGAAAAGAAAAGTCTACATATCAAGGAAACCAAAAAAAATCCCTATAATGACACCTTTACAAAAAGGACGAAGGAAAGAATTTTGTCAACGTTTTCATGGAGATAATTTTAATAATATCTTTATATCTGATGAAAGTTGTTTCCAACTTGGTGGAAATCACATAAGAATCCTATAAAAACAACCTGTTTTCGTTCAAATTTCACACCAAAATAATGGTTTGGGGAGCAATACCTCACCGTGGTGCTACGCTTCTCTGTATAGTTATGGAACCATTATTAGCGAAAAGTATTGTGGCTTTCTGAATGATTTTTTTCTTGGAACGGCGCATGCTTTATATCCAGGGGGATGGCGTTTTCAGCAGGATAATGCAAGATGTCATACTTCAGCCTACATCCAAGCTTGGATGCAAGAACACCCAGTGACAACCATTTCATGGCCAGCAGCTTCACCAGATTTTAGTCCCATTGAAAACATATGGGTAGTAATGAAGATTGAAGTTGAACGAGCAGCGCCACGAAATAAAGATGATTTAATGCAGTCAGTTTTACAGTCCTGGACTACCATCAGCGAAAATTATGGAGGTGAACTTGTTTCGGGTGTACCTTGACGTTTAGTTAAGTATTTTCAGTTGAATAGAGGTTGTATGAGTAAATAAGATGAATATTTTCTTATAATTTTCTAATTCAAGAATTCTAGACGGATATATAAATATATATTATACCATGCCCTTCCGTGGTAGCAATCATCGCGTCATTGCTAAGACTTGCTTCAGGAACGCATTCGCATTCCTTTGCAAATTTAGGGCCTTGAAAACCCAGGCCTTGCGGAAGCCAGCTAGGGTAATGCAGAATTACCACACCAGTCAGTACCGTAAGATCCACGCCGCGCCAGGAAACCAGGGTAGTGCTTTGATAACACCACCACCAGAGCCTCAGACCTCAACCTTTCAACCCACAGTAACCTTCCTGCATGCAAACCACCACCACCCATCAACATCAACTACAATCTCGTTCCACAGTAACAAGCAACTCAGCCTTCAGCCACAGATTGCCCCGCAAGAGACACCTCAATGAGTCTATAATCTTCTCTTTGAGAAGACTGCCCAAGAGAAGCTTTTCATGTTTTCAAATCTTTCATGAGTCTCTATCATCCAGCTTGTATCATATATACTTCCATTGGCTCCTCTCATCATTCCCTCTAATATCACCATTTGTTCTTCCAAGTACTCTGTACATTTATACAGAACATGAATCCAACTCTCAATCTCTTTACATACACATATGTCGTTCTCAGAGTGGCTCCTTCTATACAAAAATTAATTCAGGCTCCCATGCTCGTAATCAAGTATCCTAGGTATAGGCCTGAGGAGAACCATTTATTCTCACTGGAAAATTCTACTCTGGGGATGAAAACCAATTGGTGACTCTCACAGCTTCACTCTCATACCATCTTTTCTGCCACTCTATCTTCATTATTTCCTTTAACTCAATCATATCCCTCTCAGGATCTTGATTCCTTTCATCAACTATCATTCGATCGAATTCATTCAATGCCAAACCTTTCTTAATTTGTACTCTACTCCCATTTCATTCGCTAGAAGATCCCACAGAGGGACACCAATTAAGAAATTCATAGCATCCGTGAATACCGTCCGACATACTCTTAGGCATTCATACATGACCACTCTCTGACATCTATTCAAAGCCTTCCTTGTATACCCATACTTCATCGATTCGTACCATATATTTACTCCATACATGGCGCACGCTTTACATATGCTATTATATCTAAAATTCATCGCTTTCTCTGCAGTATCCAGTCACGCCGCACGACTCTTCCCAAACAACCCACCAATTTCTTTCTCACATCAGAGAAGCGACCAGAAAATCTGTATCCCTCCTCCACTCTCACTCACAGGTACTTAACACTTGTAGTGTATTGAATAGCAGAGTCATTCAAACGCACATTTGGAGGCCTGCTCAAAGCCGACTATCCTTTTACCAACATGCAAACTGTTATACTTTTTGATACACTTACACCTACCTCAGCAGCCCAATTGCCCAACAGATTCAAATAGTATTCTCCTTGAGAGTGAGACCACTATTCCCGTTCACCAGGAGGAGCACATCATCAGCATATGCTACTACCTCGCATCCTTTTCTTTCAAGCTCTTCCAACAGGCCAGGCCATTAATGCACAGATTCCGCACCTTAGGACCCATTATGGAGCCCTGTGGACATCCTCTCATCGTCTTCCCTACAACATATTCATGCTGGCCTATTATTCTTGCTTCTCTTTCATTAAAATAACTCTGCCTATGCGCTATTTCCTCGCAACCTATACCATTTAAACCATTCAAGGCTTACCCCTACTTAGGATTGTCGAAGGCACCCTTGACGTCCACAAACAAGCCCAGCACATACCTCTATTCGCTCTCTAATGACTCTCTCAAACATGAGCCAAGCGCCTACAGTAGAGCTCCCTTCAACGAAGCCATACCGCCTGCTGGACATGCCCTCAGTCTTTTGCTCCAGTTTATTAGCCATCAATCTCTCCATAATCTTCCCAGAGACCGGCAAGAGACATATCGACCTATATGACCCCAGCTCAGGATCACAACCGAGGAAATCTTCCAGATCCCCGGAAAATTAACCTTTTTCCAACCTTGACATCACGAGCTCAGGTATACCATGCCACAAATGCTTGGCCATTTCAGTATAAATTCCATTCACTACTGGTACTTTACCAGTTCCCATTCGCTTTATAGCCGCATCTATGTCATGCATACTAAACTTCTCGATTTCATTCGTTCTAAATACTATCCCATTCATAAAACTATCATCACTGGGAAAATGCATCCATCATTTCTTTCACTCCATGTCCTCCTTACACTCCCTCCTAAAATTACCCCACATAAGTCTGCCTTTCGCTTCTTTCTTATACATATTTTGATCGCTTCACCCAAAGGGTTAGCGTTACTTTTCACAGTGACAAATTCTTCCCAATCTTTCTTCTTACATCTCATTATTTCATTTTCATAGAGTCTTCGCAGACTTCGATACTCCATTTTTTCTCTTTCATGCGGCCTTTCTTGCTTCCTTGCTTTCTAATTTTTAATAATTCAATCTCGCCTTTCCCAGTTGCTTCTTGTACTTCTGAAGATCAGGAGACCACCATGATGCCTCATCACGCAGTGACCCTGGTTTTTTCAGCATTCGTTCATTCACATTACCTATTCACTTACTCAGCATTTTGATATTTTCTTCAGCCTGCAGTCCACCATGTTGGTTAAAACTTACACTTTCAGATTCCATAGCTATGAGTCTTTCATACTTTTCTCAGTCCACACCTTTCATCCTTTTATCACGCCGTTCCTAGAGTGATCAGTATACCATTATGGTCGCTGATACTCCATTCAGGCATCACACACCAGAATATCAAGCATTTTACATCCATACTACCATTCATCAAGGTGACATCAATATCTCAATGACTTCAAGGGCCCCTAGAGGTATGAAATTCTGAACTCTCATTCAGTTCGAGGCGAGGAGTTCTCTTTCAAAAATAAATTTTTTCAGCCTAATTCCCTTTCAACGCTATTTCCATATATGCCCATCCTCTTGCTGTGCCAGAAAGAGGATACTGCATTTGCATCTAACCCGACTAAAATCGGGCTTTTCCCCAATAAGTAAAACAAGCGTTCCATATATCCCAAGAATCGCCCCAGCTCATCACTATACTTGCAATATACCGAAGCCAAATACCCCTTCCCAGATCCATATACACTCATGGCACTTGGCAGCCCATACACTCTACTATCTCTCCATCTCTCACATATGGCTCCTGCAATAAACCCACACAGATTCTGACACGCATCATGCATACCCCTATTTTATTCATGGTGCCGTAGCACCTAGACGCATTCAGCTGCAGGATTCTCATATGCCCCATTTTTGCTTATGTTTCCATCAGCTTCCTCATCCATCCTGCCCGAAGTCTTTTCTCCGGGTAACTCATACTGGATGTGCTCTGTTTCACATCCTTCCTCCCATTCTCCTTACAAATCCTACATACATCCCCCTTCTTGCATTCCTTCTTTAAATGCCCCTCCCCTCCACATTTTCTACATGCATTCGCCTTCATCTTTCACTCTCTAACTCTGTGGTCAAGTCCCATGCACCTGTAGCACCTCTCGACCAAGTCTATTTCTTTCACTCGACATGAACTGAAGCGAATATATATATATACTCGCGCCTCACTCAACCATACATTCTTAAGTCATGCTGGTACTTCCAGTATCACATCTCCTTTTTCCCCAGAGCCATTCCTTCTTTTGATTCTGATACCATCCATAAATGCCTGCTCATTCATTACGCAGGAGTTCCCTTCAAAGAACTCCTGCTTTCTCCACTTTCATGCCTAATTCCTCAAACTTACTACACGTTTTCAGTTCATTCAACTCTTTCTCACTTTTCTTCTCAATAACGATTCCTCCTTCCTTCCAACACTTCCGCACAGCAGTCGCCCTAACATCCACCTTAGATCCTACTTCAATCACTCGCCTCTTTACATCTTCGCTTTGTGGCTTATCTGACACATCTCTCACCACCAAAGCAAAGCTTCTAGTCATAGGTCTCCCTTGAGTCTCCACTTTACGAGTGGGATCCACCTGTCTATATCTTGCTGCCACATTCTTGCCATTTACTCTCATGTTTCCTCTCCATTCGCAATCTTTTTTTTGTCACCTATCATTCTTTCAACTTCCGCCGCTATGTCGACAATCATACATTCATAGGAGGCCACATCACTGAGTATAATCTCCGTCGCTGACTTATTTACCGTATTCGTTTCCTTCAGGACATACTTCCTCAAACTTGCGCTCAGCCTTTTCGTCTTTTGCAACACATTCATATCTGCTCTCTGTCCTTCGGTCACAGCCCCCATGTTGCGGTATTAGGATACGCCGAATCAGCGCGCCACGATAAGTTCGTAACTTCCAGTTTGACTGTAGCTTCCAAGACTTAGGACCCCGCTGGCATAGGGCGAAGCACTATCCAAACCTCCAAACTTCCTTTTAACCCACATGCAAACTGCCTTGCTTTCTGACACACTTACACATGCCTCAACAGTCCAATTGCTTAATAGATTCAAATAGAATGTCTCCCTCTCCTCGAGGGTGAGACGACTGTTCCCTTTCACATCAATAGCATATGCTACCACCTCGCATCCTTCTCTTTCAAGATCTATCAATAGAACATGCACAGATTCCACACCTTAGGACCCGCTATGGAGACCTTCGGGCATCCTCTCATCGTCTTTCTTACAACAGATTCAGACAGTCCTATCATTCTTACTTCTCTTTCATTGAAATAACTTTGCCAAAGAGCCATTTCTTCGCAACCCATATTATTTAAAGACCTCAAGGCGTGCCCGACTTAAGATTGTCGAAGGCACCCTTGAAGTCCACAAATACACCCAGCACATATTTCTCCTGGCCCTCAATCACGACTCTCACAAACATGAGCCAAGCGTCAAGAGTAGAGCTCCCTTTCACGAAGCCATACTGCCTGTTGGGCATGCCCCCAATCTTTTTTTTCAGCCTAGTCACCATCAATCTCTCCAGAACCTTTCCAAGGTCGGGCAGAACACATGTCGGCCTATATGACCCCGCCTTTGTGTTCGGTTTCTCCGCTGACTTCAGCAGGATCACAACCGAAGCAATCTTCCTTCTACCTTCTCTCGCAACCGTGTTGTACATAGACAACACCTACTCAGGTATACTATGCCACATATGCTTGGGCATCTCAGGTTATATACCATTCACACCTGACGCTTTACCAGTTTTCATTCGTTTAATAGCCTCATTTACTTCTTACATACTAAACTCCTCAATCCCATTCGTTTCATATACTTTCCCATCCATAATACAGTCATCACTGGGAAAGAATGCACCCATGAATGCACCCACCCCAAGGCTCAGCTTTACCTTTCACACTGACAAACTGTTCCTAATCTTTCTTCTTATATCTCAGTATTTCATTCTTATATTGTCTCCGCAAGCGAAGATACTCCACTTTTTTTTCTCTTTCATGCGACCTTTCTCGCTTTTTTGCGTTCTGAAATCTTAATCTAGCCCTTCTCACCTGTATCTTATATATCTGAAGACTAGGAGACCACCATGACGCCTCATCAGGCGGTGGCCCTGGTTTCTTCAACATTCATTCATTAACATTTGTTATCCACTTATTCATCATATCAATCAATCTTTTACTCAGCTTGTAGTCCGTCATACTGGCTGAAGCAAATACTCTCAGACCCCATAGCTATGAACCTTTCATACTTTTTCTAGTCCATACCTTTCACCCTCCATGTGGTTTTCCCTGTTCTCGCTTGCTCATTCTATATTTCACGCCATCCTGGAGTAATCAGTATACCATTATGATTACTGATACTCCATTCTGGCATTCCACACCAACTTGTGGCACATTTGTAACGTCAACATCTGACTCACCCCTAAGTTCAGAAGGTATTAAACTCAGAACTCTCATTAAATACGATTAGTTTCCTTTCAAAAATGAACTCTTCCATCCTTATTCCTCTTCCAACGCTATTTCCATAGATACTTGTCCTCTTGCTGTACCACAAGGAAGATACTGCATTTGAATCTAACCCGATTAAAATTGGGCTACTCCATCTACGAACTCTCACATATGGCTCCTGCAACAAACACACACAGATCCTTTCGCTCATCATGCACACACCTATTTCGCTCATGGTGCCATAGCAGCTAGACGCATTCAGTTGCAGGACCCTCATTTACGCCATTTGAGCTTATGTTCTCATACGCTCCCTTATTCTTCCTGCCCGAAGTCTATACTTCAGGCAGGTCGCACCGCTTGTGCTATGCTTCACATCTTTCGTCCCTCTTTCCATACTTAACCTGCATTGATCTCCCTTTCTGCATTCTTTTCTCAAGTGCTCCTGCTTTCCACACTTCCAGCAAGCATTCTCCTTCATCTTGCACTCTTTGAACCTATGGTCAAAACCCATGCATTTGTATCACCTTTCCACTACATCATATTCTTTCACACTGCAAGAGCTGAAGTTAATATAAATTCGCCGGTCTCTCAACCATGCATTTTCAAGTTGCGCTGGAACTTCAGCACAACATTACCTTTCTACCCTGATCCATACTTTCTCATTATGGTCACTCCATCCATAAATGCCTTCAAATCCATACCACAGGAGTTCCTCTTGTAGAACTCCTGCTTCAACGTGTCCATCGGTATCTCCGACGGCACATCATACACTAGCACCCTGCTGAAGTTTCCTTGGCTGCACCACTTTCATACCTATACTCTCAAATTTTCCACACTTTCTGAGCTTTTTCAACTCTTTCTCACTCTTCGTCTCAATGGCGATTCCACTTTCTCTCCTGCTACTTCCCCCAAAACTTTCTTCTTCACATCCTCGCTTTGTGCCTTTCTAGACACATCTCTCACTATCAATGCGAAACTCCTGACTACAAGTTGCCTTGGAGCCTCCACAACAGGAGTGATGTTGAATGTGAGATGTCTGACGTTTAACTTCGTTGGTGTTCGTGAATTCTTTTCTCAAAAGTTCTTTCTGTTTGACCAATACATATTATAGAGCAATTACTAGAAGTCAACTTATAGACTCTAGATTCATTATCGTCATTTGATTTATTTTAACATACATTTTAAAATACTTGGCAGTACTATCTGTTATTTTATTCACGTAAGGAATGTAAATGTATATTTTAGTCAAATCGTTTGTAGCAGGCTAAATTCAATAATGCGATTTTCTTTCGTTTTTTGTTCAAAATTTTGTCTATTATAATTAGATGATAGCCATTATTGAATGCAATGTGCCGAATCATCTCGAATTCTATAAAAAAGTTATCATGATTCATAGGAACATTAACCAATCTATTGATTATATTGAGATATGCAGTCATTTTCTGATTCTGAGTGCTGTTCACTCATAACATCTACACAGTCGTTACTTTGAGCTATAAGTTTTTTTATGGCAAATTTACACGACAAGATCAAGAATTTTTGGATATTTTCATTTATTGTATTCGCATCAAATTTTTCAGGAACCAAATAACCCCAAACGGGTTCTACTGGCCGAAGTTTTGAAGACTCAACCACTTAAGATTTTGCTGAGATATTTTTTGATTCGTCAGCCAGAATTGAAAAAAACGAAATTGTCCTTTCCCCAGAAAATATTCTCTCTTGACAAATCTGAAGCATGCAATCAAGCAAAAATAAAAGAAAGATGCTCTTTCGCGCATTTCATACATTGCATACGCAGACGAATTAAGTCTAATTAATTCAAATGCAGTATCAATCAATCCCTAAGTGAGAGTACATTTTGAAAATCTGCATGGCATTCCAGCATTCTTTAGTAATTTACCACAATGAATAAAAAGCTTGAATGCATAAAAGGAATAGAGTCAAATGTGTTACTAATAGAAACACAGCCATTGCTGCAAACTGAATAATACGAATGTTGCAAGATCCAATATTTGTTTTTTATTGAATTTTATTTCTTGTGTTTGCTTCATATTCTATTGACCAACTTCCATAGAGAGGAATTGACTTTAGCCCGTCATGCTATCAAAATTTTTGAAAAAATATAGCGAATATTAAATCTCCCATTGATGATGTTTTTGATGAGGCAAAAGAAACCTATTTGTGACAAGGACTCTGAATCTCCAGTACCAAAATAGAGACGCTCGAATTCCCAAAAAGGGACAAATCGTATTAGTGCAGTATAAGTTTTTGATTTAATTATTAATACCGCGAGCGACAAGTTAAGTTTTGCTGGTCGTACTCAAACTACTTTTTTTTCAGAATTTTCAAAAATTTCTACTTCTTCCACTTTATATGTGAGTTTTGTGTCCTATCCGGTATTGAACAAAGATCATTTACGTTCTGAACTATCAGTAATCCTTTAGGGGCAAGTGAACTTTGTCTGTTTATTTCGTTTATTTTTATTCCTTTTGCGCGCTTGTTCTAGGGAACAGTGTGCTATCGTTTCACCAAAATGTCAGTAATTTTTCAAATTTGAGCCGAAAATGTTGTTGAGCAATTAAGCTAATTTTAATTGTTTGTCATGTGATTATAAAGTTCATATTTTTATGAACAATTTACTATAATCCCTAATATAATGAAAACCATTCTGCTATTTCGGTTAGTTACAGAAGCAATATACTATAGATATCCAATTTGAAATTGATGAAGAATTTGTTGAAAATATTTGTTATTATAATGAATCACATATAAACTTCAGTGAAATTATTGACAAGGGACAAGCTTAATTAAATATAACTTATCAGAGTTATGTAAATAGGACAAATTTGATTCTGTTAGGACTAAGCTTATAATTGGCTAGGAGTCACTTTGAGATGCTAAAAAAACCTGTTTTTCAGTATATTAAATTTCGGAATCATATTAGAGGTGTTCTGTCTCCCCAACAAAAAAATTCCATTTATTCAAACCATTTATTGAAAAGAATTATACCTCTAATCATAATTTCGAAATTATGCAAATTGAAAATAAAAGTTACTCTCGCACCTTATTGGAAACTTCAAAAATCAGTGGATACAATGATAAAATGTTGAAGAGGACTAACGTGAAATCGGGAGGTTTTGCGCACTTGGTTATATGACCCACGATTGTCACAAAATTTTGCATGAGCCTTCTTGTCGTTATTATACATTTTAATATTAAATTTAAATCCAATCGTAGGACTGTTGCTGTTATCTTCGCGAAATTTTTGCAATAGCCTTTGGGTCGTTAATATTCATTTTAATGATAAACTTAAACTCGATCATACGCCTATTGCTATGGTTTCGGTAGCGATCATCACTGCTCCTCCCACAATGTTTTTTTTGCTTGGAATCTTCTGATTTATGATTCTCTCGAATTTATGATAGATTGGGCCGTTGCTTGGTAGAAATCAGTTGTAATTGTCATTATAAAATAAAACACTTGTTTACATTTTCTACTTTATTTTTGGTATTGACGTACGTTTCGTCTTTGCTAGAAAGACTTCATCAGAATAGGAAGTAACAGTTGTTGCACAATGAATTTATAAGATTTTTTACAGAAGGTGTACATGTGTTTTTAAGATTCTCTCGAAATTTCGCATGAAAAATCTTGTTATTGTTTTGCTTCTAAAGACCAAATTTCAGATCAACTGGATTTGAAGTTTGAAAAACATTGGGAAAAATAAGAAAATAATTTCAAACATCAATATTTGTGAAACTACTGGACTAATTTTGCCCAGCAACGAAATCAACCGAAATATACCCTTCTATCTCTTCTGGAAAGTGATAGTAGACAAGGTAGCGCTCTATTTAAACTTCTAATAACACGATTCTTAAGGAATTTCGCACAAATATGCGCGCTGTAATGTACTCCCAAGTGCTGAATTTCAGATCCATCGAATATGTTGTTTCGAAAATATTGCGAAAAATATGAAAAATTTTCAAACGTAAATAACTCGGAAATTTTTAGAACGATATTGCCATTAACTAATTGAGACGAGATATTTAAACTACAAACCTTCCCCAGAAATTTCAAGGTTCTAGCCCTTTTCGTTCGAAAGTCTGTTCACGGATAGTCCGGACGGACAGAATCATTTTTGACCTAGGATTCTTCATCAAACCTAGTAGCTTAAGATCATTTTCGGCTCAAAATTAGAAATTGACAGACATTTGGATGGAACTATAGTACGTTATTCCCTGAAATTAGCCCGCAAAAATAAAACCGAACATTTTTTGAATAACTTTCGTTAACCTGGATTTCTTGAAGAACCTCTATTCTGAATTAATCATAGATGCTTGTTAAATTATGTACGGAGAAAAATATAAAATGAAGATATTTCTCAAATAAGTTTATTTATTCAATATGTAAAATAGCTGACGATAGCGAAACAATTGTTTTAAGTGAATATAAAAATTCAGAATAACCTTATTGATTTATCACTTGTAAAATTATAATAATTCTCATTCTTCTCATTCTCGAACTTCGATATGCATTTACGCGTTTTACCAAAACAAGCTAGTTCTTTCATTAATTTTTTATAATTTCATTTTGGCAGCGTTGCTGTGGCATAATATGTCGATGCTAATTTTTCTATCAAATCCAACCGACATCAACTGAATGTTTTTATTCTGATGTTTTCTGAATTTTTTTTGCTTTCGACTATATATAAGAGTTTCGTCACATAGCTCAATCACACTCAGCCATAAGGAGCAGGGAAGCGAGCAGTAAGAATGTGATCACTTCACTTCTCGATTTTTTTTATACAGGTCCAATCCACCTTATGAACGAATCCACCACACTGATGAGGAGTGGAGACAGTGTGGTGCTCCATACTTTTCAGTTTGTTGGGCTCTCTCAAACTCGCTCCTAAGGACAAATTTGCAAAAACTAAGCAAACAGAAAGAGTATACCCACTAACGGCCTGTCTTCAGGCTTTTCGACTCTTAGACTTCTTTAGCCCGGTCGGGATGGAGAGTGGCAATGATAGTGGCTGGACGTTTGCTTCCTCTGAAGTGATTTTCGAGAGGAGGTTTGAGACTGTTAGGACTGTGGAAGGTGTGTCAACCTTCGATCGGGGGGTTAATTATCGGACTTTCCTTTAAAGTTTTTGCATTAGGTGCTCACTTAGGAGAATTCACTGATTTAGTCGAAGGCTTGTCTGACTAGTGGATTAATATGACTCTCTGCTTTAGCGAGTGTTTTCAGAGCGGTTTCGTGGAGAAGTTCTTTTAACGGTGGTAGGTTCACTTCGCGGTGGAGTTGAGAATTGCGAACAAACCAGGGTACATCGTATATGGCCTGTGGATTCTATTCTAGAATACCTGTCACTGTTGGAGCATTGACGCAGAGGGACCGTGGGCCCAGGATGCGGAAGCATAAGTTACTGTAGATCTGATGATGGTTCTATAGATGGTCAGTTTATTTGGGATGGACATTTTACTGCGACGGCAAAGCAGTGGAGATAGTCCGGATAACGCCATTTTTCCCTTTTGGACGCCGTGGTTCAAGTGCTGGTTGAATGAGAGTCGTTTGTCAAGAATGACGCCCCACCGTCAAATAAGTATTTGACAATATTTTCGCCGAACATTTCAACGTGTTCTGACGGTGGGGCAACTTCCCTTTTTATGTCCATACAACTACTACTCGCGCTGCCCAAGGCTCACTGAATTGGCGGTTTTTATTGCATAAGTGAAAAAGCCGGCATTGGAATTGGCAATGTGTGATCACTTTCAGCCTAATACGGTCATCCGGAAACCAAAAATGCGTACCTACGTTGTTATTTTTGGGTATGTTTCAGTGAAATGTAATGTTTTCTCAAGCACCTACGGGTGGAGTAACAATAAAATAATAGCCTTTTTAGAACTTATTGAGACTGAAAGCGAAACTTGGGTCTACACAGATAAAAATCACAAAGTGCATGCTGCATGAAGATGAATTACACTTACATATTCATACATAACCATTACCATAACTAAAGAGAGAAGCATTGTGTAAATACTCGCTGCCTGTTGATACTGCCTCAGAAGTATTTCTGAAAATATTTGGTCAGCGCGAGTAGCAGTGGAAATGGCTGAGTGTAATCGAGGTGATAAAATTAGTTTATTTTTTGCTCGCTCGTACTGAAATGCCAATCATTCCATACAAATTTCCACGTTTTGCTCATCCTGAATGGAAAACGATCCAAAATTATAATTTCATACTTCGGTGATCAATTCATTGATAAACTCAATTCTTTACTTAATGAGCACGAAAACTCGGAAAAACTAATTCAACTATATTGCGTAAGCATCTCTTTCTTGCCAAGCAAGAGGGAGCATATAAGTAGTGTTTTATTAGGGGGGATAGGCTTTTCGTGGACGGAGTATCGTGTGGAATAGGTGACTTGGAAAGAGTGGATAAACCAGGGAATAAATCAAATAGTGCACCCCCTACACCTACTATTGTGGAGTCTATCGCGAGAGATTCCCCGAAACTGCAAGCTTGCCCCAATACTCCAAAGATCCTTACAACGAAACAACCAGTGCACCTGACTCAACCCAGCAGGACAGCACAAGAAAAACCAAGAACACGCTCGGTCTTGCGGATGGGTGGCTGGTGAATATTGGTGGTCTTCATTTCGTTTTTTTTCTTGATTCTGTTTTTCATTATCTGCTTTTTTTCCTTCGTTCTTCTTATGCTATAGTTATTACCAACTTTTTAGCTTATTAAACCTTGCACATGGTCATATGGATCCAGTTATTAGGCATTATAATATCTCACTGGTTTTTACTATTGAACTGAATAATATTGTTCATTATGATGAATTCCCTTGTGAACTTGACCGCCAAAGATGTTTCAATGTACTGCATCAGAATATCCGAAGTATAACAAGAAATTTCGATGAACTCACGTTGATGCTCAATAAGACTGAAACCAAACTCGACAGTAAAGTGTTAAGTGAGACCTTTCAAATTCGAGACCCGGGTTTGTTTTCTTCGCGAGGATATTATTTGATCTACAACGAGGGTAGGGGGAACAAAAATTATGGTGTTGTTGTTTTTGTTCGGGGTAATTACAACTACACAAGCAGCATAGTAAGCATTGGTGACCTTAAATGTATTGAATTGGAAATAATTCACCAGAATAAAAATAAAACAATAATCACTGTAATCTAAAGATCTCCATCAGGTAGTCCTGGGATATTCGTAGACCAATTGGGAAATTATCTGGTGCAAACAAAAAGGAAAACATCAGTAGGGCACCACAAGATCATCGGTGATATTAACTTGAATTTGTTAGATTGTAGTGATGAAACTGTTGGTGCTTATCTGAACATTTTGGGTGAATAGGACTTCCACTCGCTCATCAACAAGGCAAAATGGATCTGTGAGCTGTATCAATCATTGTTTCCTGAGGAGCCAAATAACTAATATAACAAACAATTTTTTTCCTTGCAAAATCAAGATTAATATAACTGATCATTATACCGAAGTAATAAGCATTCGCCTCGAGGAAAAACTCGATCAACCTGATCGAGTTACATCTCTAGTTACAAAACATATACTGACTATAGAAAAATCATAACTGATCTAGATGGCTTCGACTGGACAACATTTTATGGCATGCAAGATTCTCAGCAAGCAACCAGCTACTTCACTAGAACGCTACAAATAGTCATTAAAAGACGAACAACCTTGGTCAAACAGAAGAAAAAAGATATTCGCAGGAAATGTTGGATGACGGCCGGATTACTACGTTCTATAAACCATTAGCATGAATTATATGAGAGATACAAAAAAAAACCAAATATGTATGGAGATGAGTATAAACACTATAAAAATTATCTGAACCTACTTATTAAAAATATTAAAACCAATTATTATAAGGAAAAAACTAAAATACAATACCAGAAATTATGGAAGACAGTAAAAGAAAGAGCTGTAACAAAATGTGGACTTAACATAAAACAACTAATCACTGATGGTAATATTTTAGAAAATGATTTCGATATTGCTCGTACATTCAACGACTATTATGTTAATGTCGGTGTAAATATGGCAAATAAGATAACAGCCCTGAATGAAGCACTTCGCACACCTGAGCTAACTCTTGAATCTTTTTTTTTTTTGAACCAATGAACCACAACGAGATTGAAATAATTATAACAAACCTCAAATCAATTAAGGTTCCTGGATATGATTTGATCAGAGCAGAAACATTAAAACTAATTTCCAACCAAATTTCCAAACCACTAACACATATAATCAATTTGATAATAGAAAATGGTTGTGTACCACAGGAATTCAAATTAGCAGTGGTCAATCTAATTTATAAAAAAGGGAATAAAAATCTACCAATCAATTAACAGACCTATCTCGTTGATCACCACTTTTGCAAAAATATTTGAAAAAGTTATAAAGCGGAGGCTAGAGAATTATCTGAACAGGTTCAGATTATTATCTGATAGGAAATTTGGATTTAGAGATGGAAAATCTACCAGTGGTGCCATTAGTCATCTTTTAGGGAGCATATACCAAGCAGTTGATGATGGGGATCCAGCCCTGTGTGTTTTCCCTGATCTCTCCGAGGCGTTCGACACAGTGGATAATGTGTAACAATTCAGCTACAATTATATTTTAAAATGCCCGAGCCCAGTCGGTTTAACTGGGTCGTGAGCCTGATCTCACAATTCCACAAAATGAAAAGACACAACTCCCTGACAAACAAGTCACTCGTTTAATTTACCACAAGTAATTTTTCTTACAAATTACATATATACATTTGAAAGAAATATACAATTTTCTATCTTACACTAGAGTAAGTTTCAATAATATTATTACCGATAAAAGTAGAAAAATATGTATATCAAAATGGGAATGTTATTATTAATATATACAAAAATTTGAAGTTCCTCAATGTGATATGAATATATACAAAATTTCTCAATATTACTTCCCTGGTTGGTTTAGAATACAGGCTGATGTTTTGCCAATCAAAACAGGTGGTGGTTTTGTAGGTCGTCTCAAGCAGGCTGTTATGTAGTTCTTTGAACTTAATAGCTTCAACGTCTTCGGGCAACCAGTGTACGTGTAACTATTCCTCACCAAGAAAACTCCCAAACTCCAGGAACAAATCACAGGAAAATAATCCAAGAGGAATCCAGTAAAATATTCTAAAGAAAAATCCAGAAAAAGATAATCCAAAAAAATTCCAGGAAAAGATAGTCCAAAAAAAAACTGTCAAAAAGAGAACAAAAATGGGAAATACGTCACGTTAAAATTTTGAACACTTCTGTCTCTGGAACTATTCTTCAAAAATGGGAAAAAACACTTGTGTATTTTTTTCGCCATTTCTGATAAAAAAAATGCAGAAACTTTCAAGGAAATCGTATGCAAAATTTTCCAGGACAGAAGTGTGTTTTAAAAACGAAGAAATAAATAATAAATAATAAAGTTAAAATAATTTTACATTATAAATAAAAAACGTATACGTGCATCGAGCAAAAAGTTTCATACAACCAATATAAAAAATTTGACAGAGGCATTCCAGAAAGAAAAATATATGATAAAAATAACATGCTTTAAATGCAGTTCAAGCATAAAAACGAATGATACTTACCCCTTCTTTGAGGGTTTTTATTTCTAATCTTCAAGAAAAATTAATTACCGAGAAAATAAATTTTATGACATTCACATTTCAACTTTACTCTGCAATCGTGAACCGGAAAAGAAATAATTCCTTCATATCAACGCGCACGTGACGACACATTGACGAACAGATATCCCAATTTCTTCATTCCCCGGTCTTCTCGATAAAGGTGATATACCAGCGAATAAATTCGACGTGTAGATCGCTACACATATTCTACTGTTGGATACTCTGGAGAGGCTAGGAATTCTAGGAGTTCCCCACAGGCTTTTTGCTAGCTACCTATTGAATAAGAAACAAATTGTGCGTATTCGGGAAGCATACAGCGATGAGAGGGAAGTATTGTGTGGGGTTCCGCAAGGAACGGTGCTTGGTTCCATCTTGTTTACAATATATCTAAATGAACTTCTATATCTTGACGCAATTGGAGAAATCACTAGTTTTGCTGACGACACGGTCATATTTTACAGAGACGTCAGTTGCACGAACCTCAAATTCAAAGCTGAAACTGATATGGGACAGATTACAAACTGGTTCACGAAAGCTGACCATTAACTATGAGAAAACAGAAACATACCCTTTACCAGCTATAAAAACCGTCTTCCTGAGTTTGACTATTTGTCTATCAAATGTAAGAATGACTCCAAGATACAAGCGGCTTCTGGAATTAAGTATTTGGGTATTACAATTGACCATCATCTCAGGTGGGACAGGCACATACTAAATGTTGTAAATACTCTTAGAAGTATGCTATTCAGATTTAGATATTTCTCAAATATAATGGAAGTTTACCACCTGAGAATTTTATACATTCTGTCAAGAAAGTACCGGGAATTATCGATTTAAATCTGGCGGGGCAATGAGGCAGGTAAAAATTTTTTTTTCTGGGTTGGTCCTTAATTACTATGTCCTTAATTACTATGCCAAGCTTGAGCGGGATCTGTCAACTAGTGTGTTTGCAACAGCTGATTAAGTCAGTCGATGTCAGAGTGCGTGCCGATTTTTACTATGGGTGATTACGTTGAGCAAAGAATTTGTTTAAAGTTTTGTGTTGCAAATGAATTTTCGTGTGCCGATGCATTGAAAATGTTGCAAAAGGCCTTTGGTGATAATGCTCTATCGAAAACTCGTGCATATCAGTGGTACAGAGCCTTCAAGGACGGTCGTGAAGTGGTCGCCCATCGACGGCTTCGATCGAAGAAAACGTCGATAAAATTAAAGAAAGGGTGCTGGAAAACCGTCGTACCAACTTGAGAGAGATAGCACATGATCTTAAGATATCCCACGAGTCCGCACGTACGATTTTGATTGATATTTTGGGCATGAGAAAGGTGGCCGCACGACTCGTACCGAAAGACCTGAATTTTCTTCAAAAACGTCATCGCGAACAGGTTGCTTCAGACATGCTGGATCGCTGTAATTCCGATTCTACATTCATGGAAGGCATTATAACTGGTGATGAGACCTGGGTCTACGAGTACGATATGCAAACAAGCCAGCAATCATCGGAATGGGTGGCAAAAAATGAGCCGAAACCGAAAAAACCACGCCAAAGCCGCTCGAAAATGAAGGTGATGCTCATTGTTTTCTTCGATATCCGTGGCGTGGTGCACTACGAATTCGTTCCAGAGGGTCAGACGGTAAACAAGGAGTATTACCTAGGCGTTATGAAACGTTTGCGTGAGCGTATCCGTAAGAAGCGGCCAAATTTGTGGGCGAACAACTCATGGATTTTGCATGACGATAACGCGCCTTCTTACCGAGCTACGATTGTGACTGAATTTCTCGCCAAAAACTCAACAAACGTGCTTCAGCAACCACCGTATTCGCCGGATTTGGCTCCCTGCGACTTTTTCCTCTTCCCAAAACTAAAATTGCCCTTTCGTGGCACCCGTTTTGAGTCGATTGAAGCTATAAAACAAAATTCGGCGCGAGAGCGGAAAGCGCCTATAAAAAATGTTTCGATAATTGGAAGTGCCGTTGGCATAGATGTATTGGAGCAAATGGAGCCTATTTTGAAGGCGACCCAATAAATTTTGACGATTAAATGTAAAAATGTTGTTTTAATTGAAAATTCCCGGTACTTTCTTGACAGAGTAGTACTATGCCCTAATAGAATCTAGAATTCAATATGGAATCCTAAGTTGGGATGGTGCTGAGGATGTTCACTTGAAAAAATTATCCACATTACAAAAATATTTTCTGGAAATTATATACGAGAAGAAGGGGAATTATCCAACCGATCAGTTGTTCAGTGAAACAAAAATATTTGACCTAAGACAACTTTACCTCTACCCCATACTGATGCACACCTATAAAAACAAATCCACCTATTTACAAACTTTAGACCATACTTACCAAACCAAGCAAAAAACACATCTGCATACCAAAACAAGCGCACCAAAAAAGAATATTGGACAGATAAACCATATACCTATGCCAGAAAATGTACAATGTAGCACCAATTAATCTTAAATAGGAAATAATCATGTTTGATTCCATCGGTCTCATCAAGAAGAGGATAAAAATATATATTCATAGTTTGCGAAGAACGGATCTACAACCTCTCCTGAATACAAAATCAACGGACAAGAAATAACATAAAAAGAGGTTAATTCTTGATAGAAGGTATATAAAATTATTTAAATATTTTAAAAAAATTTTAAAATTAGCCTTCTACATATTTAATTCCAAAAGATTATATTTAATGATTATAACTTCTGAAAATAAATTAAAATAATGTCGTATAAGTACCACTTATATCATGACATATAAAATATTTAATTTATTTTCAGAAGTTATAATCATTAAATATAATCTTTTGGAATTAAATATGTAGAAGGCTAATTTTAAAAAATTTTTAAAATATTTAAACAACGGACAAGAATTTTGTAATGATTCTTAGGTCGCATAATCAAAATATAATATAATAATATATAATCATAATTTCAAAACTAGTTATCTCACTATTGTGTACTTACTTATTAATCCTTTTATGTTCTGTTTATGTGCCTAGAAATTTTTTAAACGAAAGTATTCACTGTATATCCATGCACTTCCTCGAGTTTTATGGGTCTCTTGTTTTGTTTACTATTAGTTTAAAAATGTAACCTGCAGCTTTGTAACAAATTGGTGAATAAACATTATTATTATTTTTATTATTATATTATTTTTTTATATTATTTAACCTTCAATTTTAGCTTCAAAACCCAATATTATTTGTGATTCTCACCATATTTTCGGATATCTCTAATTTAATTATAAAGATAGGAAATTGATGAAAGATATCACGTGTTCACTATAAATTCGGCCGAAAGCCAACAATGAGAAAATTAATAATATATTATTTGAGAAATAAGTGCAATTCGAAAACAGATAATAAAACACAACCAAACATTTTTGAATGCTACTCGTAGCATATTTTGATATGCTACAGAAATTTCCAATTCAAATTATGTATACAGTTACGGTATAAATTTTTCGAATCGAGAAATCAGAAATGAATGTAGCAACATTCTACAGGCGTTTTCAAAATTCTCTATACCTCTTATGCAACTTCTTCTGAAATGTCTTACTGTAAAAATCGTACCCATACCAATATCGGAGGTGTTTGTGGTATTGTCGGCCGACTGAATTCTAAACAGGCATCCAGCAGAATTACAGGAGATAACCTTATCGACGTGACAGCTAGTGGCATGGTAATTTCGACAAGAACTAATGATATCGGCGTATGTAAATAAACATCCGCGTAATACGGTCGGAAGAGGAGAGTGTACTTACGATCTTTCGACCGCTATAAGTCACTTGGAGAACGACGAATCAATGAACACTTTTTGCTCGCTTGTCGTACATAGAGTACAACAGTGTTTGTATTCCCCAAGTTTTTGTTATTTTCGAATTTTGAGCCAAAAAAATATCTCTAAAGACTAGGTTCGACTCACAGATGAAGAATACGGAGTCGAAATAATTCTGCCCAGCCAGATGAACCGGCCTGTCCGGCAGTCCGTAAACACTCTAATATTCGAAGATAAAATGCTAAATACATTCTGTCAAGAAAGTACCGGGAATTATCGATTTAAATCTGGCGGGGCAATGAGGCAGGTAAAAATTTTTTTTCCTAGGTTGGTACCACTGTCCTTAATTACTATGCCAAGCTTAAGCGGGATCTGTCAGCTAGTGTGTTTGCAACAGCTGATTAAGTCAGTCGATGTCAGAGTGCGTGCCGATTTTTACTATGGGTGATTACGTTGAGCAAAGAATTTGTTTAAAGTTTTGTGTTGCAAATGAATTTTCTTGTGCCGATGCATTGAAAATGTTGCAAAAGGCATTTGGTGATAATGCTCTATCAAAAACTCGTGCATATCGGTGGTACAGAGCCTTCACGGATGGTCGTGAAGTGGTCGCCCATCGACGGCTTCGATCGAAGATAACGTCGATAAAATTAAAGAAAGGGTGCTGGAAAACCGTCGTACCAGCTTGAGAGAGATAGCACATGATCTTAAGATATCCCACAAGTCCGCACGTACGATTTTAATTGATATTTTGGGCATGAGAAAGGTGGCCGCACGACTCGTACCGAAAGACCTGAATTTTCTTCAAAAACGTCATCGCGAACAGGTTGCTTCAGACATGCTGGATCGCTGTAATTCCGATTCTACATTCATGGAACGTATTATAACTGGTGATGAGACCTGGGTCTACGAGTACGATATGCAAACAAGCCAGCAATCATCGGAATGGGTGGCAAAAAATGAGCCGAAACCGAAAAAACCACGCCAAAGCCGCTCGAAAATGAAGGTGATGCTCATTGTTTTCTTCGATATCCGTGGCGTGGTGCACTACGAATTCGTTCCAGAGGGTCAAACGGTAAACAAGGAGTATTACCTAGGCGTTATGAAACGTTTGCGTGAGCGTATCCGTAAGAAGCGGCCAAATTTGTGGGCGAACAACTCATGGATTTTGCATGACGATAACGCGCCTTCTCACCGAGCTACGATTGTGACTGACTTTCTCGCCAAAAACTCAACAAACGTGCTTCAGCAACCACCGTATTCGCCGGATTTGGCTCACTGCGACTTTTTCCTCTTCCCAAAACTAAAATTGCCCCTTCTTGGCACTTGGAGTCGATTGAAGCCATAAAACAAAATTCGGCGCGAGAGCTAAAGTCCATCCCGGAAAGCGCCTATAAAAAATGTGTCGATAATTGGAAGTGCCGTTGGCATAGATGTATTGGAGCAAATGGAGCCTATTTTGAAGGCGACCCAATAAATTTTGACGATTAAATGTAAAAATGTTGTTTTAATTGAAAATTCCCGGTACTTTCTTGACAGAGTAGTATGTAAGAAAACAAAATAAATTTTGGTTAAATATGAGGGTAGGATGTTATTTCAATGCATTGAAAATTTGGGAATTAAATAGATCAGTTTGATCATTCATTATCTCAATTTATAAACTTCAATGGACTACAGATAGTTGGGCTTAGTTGCTTTTGATTCCACATGTAATATTTTTAGCTTATCGATGGTTGGGAATATGTGGCCATTCTCGATGCAATGTGTTGCGATGGTGGAGCTTCTTTTATTTATGGAGAAATCCATTCGATGTACATTATACCTTGTCTGACTTATATATTTTTTGTATTGCAAGTTGAACATTTTGACTCATAAACTACTTATTTTTGTGAATTTGGGGTTGGATGCTTCGCATTGAATAATAGAGACGACAATTTATTTTTTGGTTTGAAAGTTATTTTGATATCAAGTCTCGATATATTATTGGTTATTTTTTTCTGTTTTAATAGAAGGGTAAATTTGGTTCATGGCTATCTGGAACATTTTGTGTTTAATTATTTTATCTATTATCTTATCACTGAAACCATTGTTTGCGGCTATTGTTTTGATAGTATCAATTTCAACTTCACGATTGTTCTAAGACAAGGGAAAAGAAAAGGCTCTATGGATCATCGGTAGGCTGAAATTTTTTGTGAATATGGGTGGTTTGAGTCCATGGGGATACTTATATCGGTTGATTTGAGTTTTCTGTACACGTTAAATTCAATTTTTCGATTTGAATGTGATACTGATAGGTCTAAAAATGTTATATGGTTATTCAATTCTTTTTTTAACTTAAATTTTTTTTTGGGTGAATATTATTTATCAAATTTAGAAATTGTCCTAGTTGTCTAGATGTTGTCCAGATATGCAGGCAAATACATCATCTACAAATCGGTACCAAAAGTGTATTATTATTTTGAAGTGAAAATTTTCTTTTCCATGTAATTCATGAAAATATCTGCGAGAAATGGGCTCAGGGATGAACCCATAGCTAGGCCGATAAGTTGTTCAAATATTTTGTTATTGAACTGAAAATAGTTCCTTTGTAAACAGAGTTCCAAAAGTATAATGAACTCACAGTGGATCAATGGATTCACATGTGATTGTTCTAATATTTCCAAAACTAAATCTATCGACTCTTTCCTCGGAATATTTGGAAACATATTCTCTACATCAAGACTCAATAAATATGATTTGTTGGGCACACTGAAATATTCTGAATTTTTTTGTCATTTCTATGGAGTTTTTTATGGTATATTTTGGTGTTAAACTGGTAATAGTTTTGAATATAGTGTTTAATTCTTTTTCTAGTTTATATGTAGGACTATTAACATAGGATACTACTGGCCGAATAGGAATATTTTCTTTGTGAGTTTTCATTAGACCGTAAAATTTTGGTGAGCTTGGATTCATATTTATGTAATAATTTTTATTTTTCGGTAAGACGAAACAACTCATGGATTTTGCATGACGATAACGCGCCTTCTGACCGAGCTACGATTGTGACTGACTTTCTCGCCAAAAACTCAACAAACGTGCTTCAGCAACCACCGTATTCGCCGGATTTGGCTCACTGCGACTTTTTCCTCTTTCCAAAACTAAAATTGCCCCTTCTTGGCACTTGGAGTCGATTGAAGCCATAAAACAAAATTCGGCGCGAGAGCTAAAGTCCATCCCGGAAAGCGCCTATAAAAAATGTGTCGATAATTGGAAGTGCCGTTGGCATAGATGTATTGGAGCAAATGGAGCCTATTTTGAAGGCGACCCAATAAATTTTGACGATTAAATGTAAAAATGTTGTTTTAATTGAAAATTCCCGGTACTTTCTTGACAGAGTAGTACTTCGATGTTGGGAGTATAACAGAGGCATCTGATTTATCTGCTTTTGTGATAGTGAGTTTATTGAGTTTCATTTTTTCTTTCAAAGATTTTTCTATTTTAAAACTATTGGGGTCTGATTTAGGAGTGAAATTTTTAAGAGTTTTGGTAATTTTGGGGGTAATCCTGTCTATATTATTATCTCAGTGTTTCAGTGCAATTGTTGTCTCTACTGCAAGGATTTCCTTTGCATTATTATTAAATTATTAATAACAATGCAAAAAATATTAATTCGGTGAAAATTTGTGTCCTTTCTCAAGAAAATTCAATTCTACGGTTGAAAATTAAGTTTTTGATAAATAGGTTACTCGTTTAGTGGGTTTGAAATTAAGATTATTCCGGTTTATATAATTCGTACCATTTCTGAATTTTCAAGTTGGTTTAAATTATTAAGTTTTTTAATCTGTTTTTTGTATTTTTGGTATATAAGTTTACTGATATCATTTCTAATATTGTCATCAAAAATATCAAATTCAATTGGATGAAATTTATGAGTAAGTTCAGAGTGCAATACCTTTATATAATGTTGAATAATATATCTTTTTCTGTACATCAGTTTTGTTTCCTCTTTGATCCATGTTGTTTCGGCATATCTAGTGGCTATTCTTGCTGCTGGTGATTTTGAATTGGTTTTAATTTGGACGTGATTTGGTGTAACTTTTCTTCTTGAGCACTCTTGGTTGAACCAGATGTGCTGACAACATACTCTATACTTTGTGTGGAGTCTTCTTTATAAAATATAGAAAAGAAAATTCTCACTTAAAATTACCTATAATAATACACTTTTGATACCGATTTGTAGATGATGAATTTTTGCCTACATATCTGGAACATCTAGACAACTAGGACAATTTCTAAATTTGATAAATAATATTCGCCCAGAAATCAAATTTAGGCTTAGACCTATCAATGTCACATTCAAACCAAAAAATTGAATTAAACGTGTTCAGAAAACTCACATCAACCGATATATGTATCCCCATAGACTCAAACCACCCGTACTGACAAAAAATTTCAGCCGACCGATCGATGATCCATAGAGCCTCTTCTTTTTCCCTGTTCAAAAACAATCGTAAAGTTGAAATTGATACTATCAAAACAATAGCCGCAAACAATGGTTTCAGTCATGAGATAATAGATAAAATAATTAAACACAAAATGTCCCAGGTAGCCATGGACCAAATTCACACTTCTATTAAAACAGAAAAAAACAAAACGTTCATTTCTCTTTCGTACTTCGGTGATATTAGTGAAAAAATAGCCAACAATATATCGAATCTTGATATCAAAATAGCTTTCAAACCAGAAAACAAATTGTCGTCTCTGTTATTCAATGCGAAGGATCCAACCCCAAATTTACTAGAATCAGGAGTTTATGAGTCAACATGTTTCAACTTGCAATAAAAAATATATAGGTCAGACAAAACGTTCATTTCATACAAAGTATAATGAACATCGAATGGATTTCTCAAAAAATAAAAGAAGCTTCACCGTCGCAACACATTGTATCGAGAGTGGCCACATATTCCCAACCATCGAAAACCTAAAATTATTACATGCAGAATCAAAGGGAACGAAGCTCAACTATCTGGAGTCCATTGAAGTTTATAAATTGGTGCAGAAAAATATTCTTGAGATAATGAATGATCAAACTTGATCTATGTAATTAACATATTTTCATTGCTTTCAAATAACATCCTACCCTCATAATTACCCAAAAATGTCTATTTGTTCTAACATCTGGTCGAGACAAATTTCCTGTAACTCTCACTTCTCATTATCATTATGTTGTACCTGAATCTACGTAAAATACCCTGTACCATGTGCTTAGGGGTCAATTGCCTGAAGATGAACGAAAGTTCGAAACTAGTTGCAAATATCTAAACCTTACATATTGTAAAACATCTGAAAATTGTTGGTAGTAAAACAAAGTGATAACAAAAATGGTTTTAATTATGATCAACTACCAAATAGTAACGGCTGAAAAAGTTCAATATGTGAGAGTGAACAACTTTACACCTCGATGACATCTTGTCGAGTGAGGAAGCAGGGCAGTATAGTCTTAAGAAAAACTATGACTGCTGGAGGCAAGGATGAAGAAAAGGCAGTTATGACCTTTGAACTGCAGAGAACTGCATAAATTGAAGTAGGGGAATCACTGCCTCCGTTAAAGCCTAAAACAACGCTCCAAACCTAAATTCAGGCTATAGAGATATGAACCGCATAAGTCTGTGTCCAGACAGTACAAGGGCACTAGAATTTGCAACACCTCAGATTGTCAGATGGCACTAAAGCAACTGGCCGTTGAGTGTAAGTCAAAGAGCATGCTGAGCTATAAAAAATTCTTCAATCACAAATGGCAATAAACTAGTCCTACTCCACGATTACTATTATCTAAGCTAATATATGTGCGTCTCCCGTATACTGAATTCCAATTGTATCTGCCAAATTATGACAAAATAATCGCCAAAATACAGGTTTTGGAGGGTAATGTTAAAGGGCTTCTGACTTTCCACGATTTGTTTTAAGGCGTAGGTTGACAAAAAATTATATCCATATTTGACTTGTAAACTATAGTATACCCCGTATACAAAAAAAAATTCGGATATTCCAATAATTACTGGGTCTTCTTGTATAAATGTCATTTAATATCATAGATTTCTTTTCCATAAAATTCAACTTATATTTTTCAGAATTAAAAACCTTCATTCTCGTCAAAAACAAATGAGAGTTCGCGTCAATTAGAAGCTCCGCGCTCCATTAGAGGTAATTTCAACCCTCACTACAGAAGTTACAGATGTTCGTGGTGAACCACCTTGTAGAGTGTGTCTAATTGATTCCACTTGCTGTGAGGAACCTACTCTCATCTGCATTCCAAATTTTCCTGGATATGTATATTTATACCTACAGCGTTTAAATCTAGATGACTTACAACCATTTCCTCAGAATAGTGGGATATGCTATTTCACGACAACATGAACGTGAAATATTAAGCCAAATTCCCATTCAAAATCTTGGTTCGTAAAAGAATGTTGTCGAGAAGAAAAAGTTACTGGTGTTGTCAAATTCCTCTATATTTCAACATACATCATTCTTTTTAGGGTGGTATAATGAAAATTTGAATTTATTTAAGTAAAAAAAAACATACTGAATTGTTTCAGCCGTTACTATTTGGTAGTTGATCATAATTAAAACAAATTGTAGAACTTACTATGTTTTACTACCAAAAAATATATATTACACATTTTCTTGTGATTCGAGTTTCGGGAAATGAACTATCCCATCATCAGACAACTGAAGACCTAACATTGGTACAGTGGTATTTAAACAAAAGTGATAAATATTTTAAATATTTCAACAGATTCTCGGTAACACCTAATAGTGGTACAGAGGTTTAGAATCGGAACGTGATAAAAAAACCGGGTTAAAAAAGAGGGGCCTTCTTACAGATTTCGGAATGTCGACAATCGACAAAGAAGGTTGTTAAAGAGATGTTACCTATTCAAATATCTCAAATAATTTTTAGGGTTACATAGCTCCGTACAGTCATTCATTATTTTAACATTATTTTGTTGTATATCTCAAATATTTGGATTTACAAAGCTCCATGCAGTCATTCATTATTTTTTACATTATTTTTATTGTGAACGAATTTGAAAATTTCAATAATCAAGTTTCTTTTCTTTTGAATCTACATGTACAATTTTCTTAAGATTTTCTTTTGTCGAAAGGAATTACTGTTTCCTAAAGAATGAGTGGCGAAAGTTGAATTTTTGTTCACTTTTCATTAAATTCATTTTATGTTCATTTTATGAAAAAGGTTTTAAACAGGTGTTACTATTTAAATATCTCAATTATTTCCGATTTACATAGCTCCGTACAGAGTTCTTCATTATTTTTACATTATTGTTATTGTGAACTAATTTGAAAATTTCAACAGATTCTAGATAATCGAGTTTCATCCCTTCTGATTCTACATGTAAAATTTTAAGAGTATTTATTGTGTGAAAGAAATGACCGTTTTCTAGACAATGAGTGGCAATGTAGAATTTTGTTTATTTTTCCTGAAACTCATTTTATGTTCGTTGAACCTCGTCTTGAACGTCCTGTTTGTCCTATATATTTATTACTGCACGTAGAACAAGATAACTCATAAACTCCTGATTTGTGTTTGTTTGGAGTAGGGTCCTTTGCGTTAAATAATACCGATGATAATTTGTTTTGCGTTTTGAAGGCAATATTGACATCTGATTTTGAAAAAGTATTGGCCACTTTTTGACTTATGCTACCAAAGTACGACAGAGAAATGAATTTTGTATTTTCTTCGGTTTTTATGTATTAATTATTATGTTTAATGCTTCTTACAGAGGTATCCTCAGTTTTTTAACAATTGAAAGAGGAGAACTCTCAGCAAGAATATGTTCAGATTAAAAATTTCTTCTTCATGAATTTCAATTTCCTATTTGGGCTGAAAAATGACCTTTCTAATTTCAAAGCCTGGGAAATTTTTTTTTTTCTTGGAAACAGAGAATTGGAAGAAGATACAGAATTTAACAAGAAATCTTTCGAATGAGATGGAGAAATACTTTGTGGTAGTTAGAACATTTCGGATTAATGAAAAAAATAATTTTTTACTGTCACTTTTTGCGCACTTGTTCTAGCCAACAGTTCTTTGTCCAAATGTCTTTTATTTTCTTATATTGAAAATAAAATGGCAAACAACTAGAGTGGATTCAGTGATGAAGAAACCAAGATCAAAAATAAATCTGCTGCAGGCAGTCTATTCGAACGAAAAAGCTAGAGACCTGAAACTTTCAGGGTACATTTGGGGCTTAATAATTTCAGTCATGTTAGTTAATGTATTTTTGCGTTTGACCGGCCGCGAAAAGGGAAACCTCTGCCACCTAGTTGGTGCCCCTAGCGGAAAATTGTATCCTGTTTATACTTATCTTGAACTGTTGTAGATAATACATCAAAGGAAACACATCAGCTCGAAGCGTATTATACAACTTATCTACTGTGAAGCAAGGACTTCTGATAAACAGAACTTCTCAGAGTTTTTCAGTCAACTGCGTAGAGGTGTGCTGGTTGCGCAGCCCTAGTGGCATCATTTTTTTCAGTTGCGTGGAGCATCGACCGTGATAATATCTATAGAACAAGCATAAGTCGGCAAATCTCCGTCTATGTTCCAAATCGGGGTGGGTGTTGCAACACAGGGCACTCACCCATAGAACTGGCGTGGTTCTACCCGATAGCAGGTGCTCTGTCCATAAGGGGGAATACGTCAGAATTAAATCTGTGCTAGCTTTAAGGAGAGGGATACTATTCCGTGTTAGTTTCCTTGATTCCGTAGATTCTGGCATCGAGTTGAACTCTTCTTGGCTCATTTTAGAGACATGGATACCACAGGAGGAGACTATTTGTACTCTTGGTCACCCAATTTGGTGTTCAACTCGTGGAGGCAGTGGATGAAAGCCTGCATGCTAGGCAAGAAGGGTTCTCTGCCATGCAGGGTCGTAGTTCTTGCGCTTTGATGACCCGAACTAACCTGGAGGTTCAGAGGTCTCGACCACGCATTAGGCTGGGCTTCAACCCGTCTCGACTGGGGTATCTACGGCGAGTCTGGGCTTCGAGTGGTCAAATGGACGGTGGGGGCAAGAAGCCCCTTCGTGTAAGTGACGTCCCAAAAAACTCGGGCACTAACAATGCATAGCCAGTAGAAGTAGGATAGTGCTTTGAAGCTACCAGTCTATACTGGAAACAAAGGAGAACTTATGTTTCGTTTTGCGTGCTGATTGGAAGTATCCCACTCCCACGCTCATGAAGGCAGTGACAAAAGGCCCAACAGGCAGGTAGGTCACTTGACTCATAACTGCGGAACTATGTTCCACCGACTGAAAACTGGCTGTTATAGTTCGGCAGTCAGTCAATCAGTCGTTCTGCTCTTTTCTGCATGGAATCCAGAATTCTTGGGTGCTGAGCTCCAAACATGAGAGCAGTATACACCTCCTGGTTTGATCTGGGCTTTATACAATAGAAGAACCTGATGTATTGAAAATATACAAAATCGTTCCAATGATTCCGCAGTTATTCCCTTGAAACATTTTCCTATTTTCCCCAGAATTCTATAACTACAGATTCGATCGAAAGTATATTTGGATATTAACTGTCTAATAACGGCATAGAGACTAATACCCACTTCGTGAGACTTGAAATTTTCCAGGTAGGTTTGGAGTCTAAATATATCAATTATGTTTGAAAATGAACAGAATCAGCTGGTTCCTGAGTTATTTCATTTATCAAGTATTTTCGAAAGTACAAATGCAATCGACTTCACATTTTTTCATTTTGACACAAAATATCTAGCCTTATTTCGTAAAAATAAATCACAGGAATTTTTAAACCTTCAAATCTTTATAAATGGACGTTTTAAGCCTGCAATTTTTTTTTTCATCTCATTCCGTCAAAAAGTAAGAAAAGTATATGAACATCGAATTCTGTGTTTTGTTCATCCTATGTAACTTCTTCAAAAAGTAATCTTAGATTTGAAATTTCCAGGTTGAAGGGACTGTGGAAAAAGTGCGAAAGGCTTCTGAGTTCACGTCGGTGCTTTTCACCATTTTTGTTGTTCGGGATCTAAATATTTTGGCTAAATTCGTTAATTGGCAAAAGGATTAGAAATTTAAAAAAAAATGTGAGCGTTGCAGCATTGATCGCTACCGAAACCTTAATAACTATCCTACGATGGACTTCAAATATATCAATCAGACATAATACAGGACCACAAATGCTAATGCAAAATTTCGGGAAGATGTTAACTTCGTCCTTGTAAATAGATACAAGCTGTTCATCTATAAAAATGAAATGAATAAGAAATTACTGCATTTTTTATTATTGCGGATACAGTTACCTGAGTTTCGTAGGTTTTACTACGTTTTCCAACTGGTGTATAATAGTGTTTAATTCAAATGTTTCATATATTTTTGGAAGGCTTCGGCTTGTGAGGAACTTTGAAAACTGGAGAATAGTATAGTTCCGTCCGTTCGTCTGTTAATTTCATTGGGGGATCGTGATAATTTTGTTCGCCTCTATTGACTCCAGGATGTCTGGCCTTTATTTCCAGATGTAGTATAAAATACAGTACTACATCTGGGTTACTGCTAACAGATATATTCTGTTTAGCCTTCTACCTATGTAATTTCAAAAAATTATATTTAATATTATAAATTCAGGAATTGAATTAATGTCATATAAGCACTGCTTATATCAAACGAAATATAAAATAAACATTCATTATAAGACATCCAAATGAGATAACAAAATCCAATAAATATAAATTGTTAACAAATATCCTATAAGTTAAAAATTTGGAGTAGACAAAATTTTGTTTCTGCTCATACCTCTTATGAAATCAAAATGTTTAACATAATCCTAAGAATTTCATCATAAAACTATCTAACTTGGAATATTCAATATTATTGAAAATCTAACTAAGTTACTTTTTAGAAAATCTTAAGATATGTAAAAACATTCCTAAAAGACACGTCTTAAGAGAGACTATGCTCGTCAGTACCTAGTCTCTCTTAAAATGTGTTTTTTAGTAATGTTTTTATAAATCTTAAGATTTTTTAAAAAGTAACTTAGTTAGATATTCAATAATATTGAATATTCTAATTAAGATAGTTTTATGATGAAATTCGTAGGATTATGTTAAACATTTTTGAAAGATATCTGCTTTCATAAGAGAAATGAACAGATACACAATTTTGTCTACTCAAAGTATTCAATTTATAGGATTTTTGTTAACAATTTATATTTATTGAATTTTGTTATCTCATTTGGATGTCTTATAATGAATGTTTAGTTTATATGTCGTTTGATATAAGCGGTGCTTATATGGCATTAATTGAATTCCTTAAGTTGTAATATTAAATATAATTTTTTGAAATTAAATTTTAGAATGCTAACAGAATATATCTTTTAATATTGAAAAATTTGCAGTTTTTTATTAAATTGCCTTAAGAATTATTAGTTTTAAAAGATACATTAAAATTTTGTTTCCTTTTCGAATGGATCATTTAAAACTAATAATTCGCTAGCTAATTAAACTAAAAACAACAAAGACGTCATTTTAAAAAGTAGAAGATCAGGAGTTTATATGCTTTATGTGTTTGATATTATTAATCAACATTTTGAAATTCTTCTGGCGATTGGAAACTATTTTTTCAGCCCTGCTAATTTTTACTCTCCCCCTTTATTTTTTTTAATAGAGTTGAGTAATAAAGGAGCATTTCTGCAATTGTATCCTCAGTTTGAATTCTTACCTGATGAAGTTATAGTGTTAGGGAACAATTGTTATGTAAATAGCAAAAGCTAGCGGAAGTTAAAATTGTTTTTCATTTAAAAATTTCGAGAATATTCAAGATTACATTTCAATTATTTTGAGGCCTTATTGATCATAACATATTAATAAATTATATATAAATATTTTGCTACAGAAGTACAACATGTTCATGTTGGAATGAAAAATGAAGCGTATGTAAGCTGCAACTATTACTCAAGAAATTTAAACAAACAATAAACTGGAATAAAGATTATGTTTTACTAACCTTAAAAACAGAATGGTTTTTGAAAAAATTTTCTATTCCACAAAAATTTCAAAGTCATTAATATAAAGCAGCATTTTGAAGACAGGCAAAAATTAGGATAGGTAACAGACATTATGTATTATTTTAATGATATCTAAGGATTTTATTTGTTTCATTCGTTAATTTCCGAATATATAAACGGGCAGACGGACGGGTGGAGCTTCAGATATAATTACAAACGAATTTTTCATCTGTAGGTGTACCTAATATGGACTATTTTTGGGCGCAAATTTCGAAAATTTAAGATAATTGGACCCGCTCAGGCACGCAAAAATTAAAATTAACAATGTATAAAAAAGAAAACAGCCTCAAAGTAATATCAGAGTCATAATTTCACAAAAAAGAGAATGTAACCCGTGCAATTTCAGAAGCCAAAACTAACAATATACCAGGAAAGATATTTCGGTACAGGAATCTGTAAACTAACACTTTTTCCAGCTTTCGTAGTTCAGCAATTCGCCGTGAGAGGGCACGGCAAGTAATAAATCGGAATATTAAAATAGAATGGGAATATAGTCTGAAGGAATAAATTTGATTACATTATTTTATTGAATTCAACAACGGGCGATATCATCGCGGCAAATTCGAATTCAATTACGTTAAGAAACCATCAATTAAGACTAAATGAGTCTGTCGTGAATGAACAGCTCCCTGAGCCTCTAGAATCTCTCCGTGACCATTGTTTTGAATGATTTGTTATTCGGAGCTAAATTATTCGATTATTTGCATTTTTGCAAGTGATGAATTCCTGAAAGTTGTTGCTAATTTGTTTCAATTATTCGAATGAATAAAGATTAAGGGCGGGTCTCACGTATAAATGCATTTTAAGTGAGCATTAATCTTGAATATTTGTTTTCATTATATATACTCAGTTTAAATATTTTTATTCATGTTTTAATTTGTGAAGATTTATTTTGAGAATGTGGTTATCGGTAACATTAGCAAGTGTGAAGAGAAGCAATATTCATGAATTGAATTTGTGTATTTGATCATACCTATATGATGTGGACTGATGAGATTTAAATAAATTAATTCTGCTTATCTGTACCAAAAATCATTACTTCCATAGCTCATACTCCTTATTAATGACTGATGAGATTTATTTGAATACGAAAATTATAAATCCGAGACCCATAGATAATTTTTCGGAACTGTTATCAGTATGTTTGGTTTAGTTTCTTAGTTTCATTTGAAACGAAGATATTTCAATCTTTCCGTAATTTATTCAATTGTACGATATTTGTGTGCACGACAAATTCAATACAATCTGTCGATTCACAAGAAATTCGTAAATTCGTTGAAATTAGAATTAATAAATGGATTTTAAAATTTTGATAAATCCTGAAAGGATATCGACGAGAAATAATGCTGGGAAATTGAATCTTCCAATCAAGATTTGAAATTTTTCATTGACATGGAGGGAAACTTCAAATTCTAACGAACTTCTGTCAGACGAGTAGAGATGAAAGACTGGAATAGCTTTTATCTCATGGAAGCTCATCATTCTGAAGGAGATCATTGTATACTGTTTCACTACCAGAGGCGTAACAAAAGAATGGTTCAATACGTTATGAGACTTTTCGAAAATTAAAACATTTTTTTAAGAACTTGAACTTAAAGTGGAAATATTGACCTGTATCAATTTTATTACCTTAAAGCATATATTCCTATCGACAGTTGAATATTCAGTACTTTTCCCTGTAATATATCACAATAACATTTTTGGAGTGAACGTAGCCCTAATTGCCTTCAGAACTGATTGCTTCATTTTATCTGAAAAGTTCATTATGGTTCGGCATATCGTTTGTACGATAATATTCATATTTTTTTAATGGTAAAGTGATAATGAATTTTTGCAGGGTCAACGGACTAATATACTTCAAGTTGTAAATGAGAAGATTACTTCCGCCCTTCTCTAATTTCTTAATTGGGTCAGATTTGTATATTTCAATGATTCTGGAAGAATTATTTCTGCGCGCTTGTTCCAGGGAACTCTCAGGTTTCTGTTATTTTCGAATTTTGAGCCAAAAATAAACTTGAACGTTTAGGTTGGACTCATTGATGAAGAATCCCAGGCTAAAAGTAAATGTGTCCGGCCGGCCGTTCGTAAATTCTCTAACTTTCAAAAGGAACGAAATAAAAAGTTTCAACTTTTCAGGATGGGTTTGGGGTCTAAATATTTTGATTCATTTACTTAATAAGCAACATTGGTCTGATGGTTTCACAGTTATTCAATATTTCGTGATGAGAAATTTAATACAAAAAAAATAATTTGTGAGAGGAGTAGAGTTGATCGCTACCGGAGTCATGGCAACAATCTTCTTGAATTTAGCATTTAGGCGTGAAATAAAAACATAAAATAATGCAAAATTACGCGTGGATAGAAAATAAAAAAATATATAATCATAGGAAAAGACAAAATATTCTCTCCAATTAACTATTTTGTTTCAGGATTGTCGTCATTAGTAACAGAGAATATATTCAATGGTTTAGCCCCCTTTTAACGAAATTTTGAATTGTTTAAAAGAAACATAAATCACCTACATGAGGTAAAAAACCCGTTGGAATTTATCCTGTCGTCCATTTTACAGAAATATGCTACTGTTGTTTGCGAGAAATAATCAGACAGACATCTGCATATTATATTTGGGATGAAAGATCCAATGAATCTTCAGAAATGAATCATGGCATTTAGTTTGATTCTGATTAGGCTTATAGTTCTCAAAAATATCTCAACTTTGGAAAAATCGTGTATATGACAAATAAAATACTTAACAGTTATAAATTGATTTTAACAAATTCCAGAACGTACATTTCTTGATGAAGGACTCATTAGAGTCCTTCAAAAAAATTGATTAGAATTTTATGTTGATCATTATGAATATAACATTACTGAAATGAAGTACTAACTTCACTGAGTTAGAGCAGATAGAAAAGACGTTTTGAAAAAGTATATTTTATTCATGTTCACTTTATACTCTTCTCTTAGTTGGAATTGGGGAATAGAACACTATATTTTATCAATTTTTCACATATTAATCAAAAAAAAAATTGATACACGATTATTGCAAGTGTGTCAAGTGGAACAATCTAATCAGTCGTATATCACATTTTTCCTGACTAGTTGTGGAAAATTGATAAATCCTCCAATATACAATATATTTTCGTAAAACAAAAAAATCATAAAGATTATTTGGGAATACGATTAAATTGCTAAGGAATTAATCTTCACTATATATCGGAAAATGAAGCAAATTAATATTTTAGTAAGGGTTGATCAATTTTAGGTTCATTTTGTGAAATCTGTAGGACTTTCTAGTAGTATTTACACACATTTTATTAATATACGCACCAAAAAATTCTCAATCATTCAACGCATTTTTCAATAATATATACCTAGTGATATCGTATTCAAAGTGCTTCAAAATATTCTGAGTTATTCTGAAATGTTAAGACTAAACATCATGAATTTTTTAGAAAAAACTCACACTATTTGATGTAAATACTTCAGGTTTTATTTTCTATTCAACCATACAACTGTTTGTGGAATATTTAAACAAAAAGAGTGCATATATCAAAGATTCACAAATAAGTAAAGTATGGAAAAAACTGTCTCGAAAATCAAGTTATTTCTCGAAAGTTGCTATTTAGGGTTTATGCTAACAAGGAAATATCTTCAACATATTTTTGCTAGTGTTAATTTGATGTGAGAATGTCTGATTTATTGATATGTTTGCCTCATAGAACACATGAACATTATGAATAATCACATGTTATTTCAATCGCAAGGTTGATGAACTGATTTTAAATGAATTATGTTCCATTCGGATTTACATTTTTTATTGAAGTTTATTATTAAATATAATTGTATAGAAGTTTATTTGTATTTGTATATGGATCAAATGTGAAAAAACCCTTCGTACGCCTATGTACTCAAACTGCAGACGGAGTGTAAAGTGCGAGCGAGTATGACCCCTCGGTAACCCCCGTTTGAAGCACCCCTTATCGACTCATCTCGTTGCACCTTTCTACGTTTCAGACAGAATAGCCGAAGATAACCTTTCTCAACTGATTTGTCTTCCGTTCAATACCATCTTTTTGTAGTTTTGGCCGGTATTGTTGTGTCTTAGTATTTTCTCTAGTTACACAGTGTGGTATTGTTAGCTTCCTCTACGCAGGAGGTTCCTCGAAGAATGAAGATCGACGGGCTCGGATACCTATACGTTTGGTTCTTTTATTAGGTTGACACAAATTTAGCGGAATTGGTGAAAGGCTTGACAAAAATGGTGAATGAAAATATTGAACTTCATGTTTGCATCACTTTTTTGATGAGAAATCTTTTATTGTTCTTATTCCTGTATAGGTCAATATCCAAAATTGTCAGGATTTTTGAGATGTTGTTAAAGGAAGTTTCGATAAGGGACAAATATATAATTCATAATCAAACAACATTTACAGAAAATTAACAAAATTTTATTGTGACTATACAAGATGTAAACATCAAATTTATAATAAAATTTTCGTTAAGTATTTAATATTAATTGATTTCATTTACTATGGTTAACCATCTCAGCGAATAACAAGTTTCTTGGGAAGTCAGATATCAATATTTTTCAGGAAAAATGGAAAAAAACATAACACAAAACAATTAATTATCAGGTGTTTAGCAATCATTATATGGTACCTACCCAGAAACTTGTATTCAACAAACTAAATGGTCCTTTAATACTAGAATATGGGAATAAAGGCATGCAGAATATTTAATTACGGAAAAATTTTAACGAACTTTTCAAGATTTCACATGAAAAAGAAAGGCCTGAACAAAGCAAGACTTACTTGAAAGTTTGAAAATAAATTATTTAGGAATTCTGGGAATTTACTGATAAACCTGACCAAACAGAATTAGAGTTCACTTTTGTTGAGTTTATTCCGCTAGAAGCCTAGTGGTTTTTCCAAAGTTATGAAGTTTTATTGTACCATCATAAATGTTGTATTTTACTTTCATTTCAAAAGTTTAAACTCTCTTTAAATAGTATGTGTATCCAAGTCACTTGTTTGGAAACATCTGTAATGAATCTTCGTGTTATGTTTCAATTACCAATAAATATATATCAACAATATACTACTCTGTCAAGAAAGTACCGAGAATTTTCAATTAAAACAACATTTTTACATTTAATCGTCAAAATTTATTGGGTCGCCTTCAAAATAGGCTCCATTTGCTCCAATACATCTATGCCAACGGCACTTCCAATTATCGAAACATTTTTTATAGGCGCTTTTCGGGATGGACTTTAGCTCTCGCGCCGAATTTTGTTATATGGCTTCAATCGACTCAAAACGGGTGCCACGAAGGGGCAATTTTAGTTTTGGGAAGAGGAAAAAGTCGCTGGGAGCCAAATCCGGCGAATACGGTGGTTGCTGAAGCACGTTTGTTGAGTTTTTGGCGAGAAAGTCAGTCACAATCGTAGCTCGGTGAGAAGGCGCGTTATCGTCATGCGAAATCCATGAGTTGTTCGCCCACAAATTTGGCCGCTTCTTACGGATACGCTCACGCAAACGTTTCATAACGCCTAGGTAATACTCCTTGTTTACCGTCTGACCCTCTGGAACGAATTCGTAGTGCACCACGCCACGGATATCGAAGAAAACAATGAGCATCACCTTCATTTTCGAGCGGCTTTGGCGTGGTTTTTTCGGTTTCGGCTCATTTTTTGCCACCCATTCCGATGATTGCTGGCTTGTTTGCATATCGTACTCGTAGACCCAGGTCTCATCACCAGTTATAATGCGTTCCATGAATGTAGAATCGGAATTACAGCGATCCAGCACGTTTTTGAAGAAAATTCCGGTCTTTCGGTACGAGTCGTGCGGCCACCTTTCTCATGCCCAAAATATCAATCAAAATCGTACGTACGGACTCGTGGGATATCTTAAGATCATGTGCTGTCTCTCTCAAGCTGGTACGACGGTTTTTCAGCACCCTTTCCTTAATTTTATCGACGTTATCTTCGATCGAAGCCGTCGATGGGCGACCACTTCACGACCGTCCTTGAAGGCTCTCTACCACTGATATGCACGAGTTTTCGATAGAGCATTATCACCAAAGGCCTTTTGCAACATTTTCAATGCATCAGCACACGAAAATTCATTTGCAACACAAAACTTTAAACAAATTCTTTGCTCAACGTAATCACCCATAGTAAAAATCGGCACGAACTCTGACATCGACTGACTTAATCAGCTGTTGCAAACACACTAGTTGACAAGTTCCGCTCAAGCTTGGCATAGTAATTAAGGACAGTGGTACCAACCTAGGAAAAAAAATTTTTACCTGCCTCATTGCCGCGCCAGATTTAAATCGATAATTCCCGGTACTTTCTTGACAGAATGTATGTGTATTTATAAGTTAATGCAATGACTTCAAGTTGTATAAATATTGCCAAACACAACATTTTTTATGTGGTAAAAAATTGTTCTTAATACCTGGACCAACAGTAATCAATTTTCAAAATTGCTTTATTAAAATTCAATATTTTATATTTAATTATACAGTATGGTAAGTTTTCTGTATTATAAATTAGATACAACTTGCATTTTTAAAATCTATATAACACATACTTAGTGTAAATAAGTATCAACGATGTTCTTACTGAACCAATTCTAAGGAGAAATTCCCCGAGTCTGAAATATTTCCTAAGTTTACTGTGTGTCTAATAAAAATTCGGATAAAATGGCGAATCATACTGACGTGAAGCTGGAAGTTTTTAGACGATTATACAACAGTCCATTTCTTCTGAAAATTTCTAATATGGTGAACGAACACAAAGAAATCCGTGTTCTGTCACCCGAAAGTCAAACGAAGTTCATTCTGTGTCATTTCAGAACTGTTTTCTCGAAAACGCGGAAATTCTCATGAAAATGTAAAATATATACATAAAAGCATATCGGCAAGGAAAAGTGGGAACATAATATATTGAAAAAACTTCATTTACTTTGCATACATTTTTCAGGAAATCAGATAAGAAAACTTTTCAATAAATTCTCGTAATTTATCTTCAGGAAATTATGTATGAGCCTTAGATGAGATGATTTGGTGTGTTTTATTCGAATAAGGAATAAAAAATCCGAGACCGATAAATAACTTCTCCGGGAGTGCTAAATAGCATTATTGTTAGGTGTAGATTCTAAGTCTCATTTGAAACTAAGATATTACGTACTTTCCGTAATTTATTTCATTGATCAATATTTGTGTGTATGACGAATTCAATACTAACTGTCGATTCACAAGAAATTCTTGAATTCGCTAAAATTAGAATTAATTTGGATTTTAAAAGTTTGATAAATCCTGAAAGGAAGAATGTTGCGTAATAAACGGTCGTCTTCTGCCATTTTAGAACTGTTTTCTCTAAAACACGGAAAGTCTCCTGAAAATGTAAAATACATGCTCAAAAGACTTCATCATCCTTTTAATCTTGATCTGTATCATTACATATCAGCAAGAAAGACTGGGAATACATATATTGAAAAAAACTTAGTTTACTTCTTCTAATTTTTCCCGAAATCAGAGAAGAAAAAATACCCATATATTCTTGTTATTTATTTGTCTTCACGAAATTATGTTTGAACCTTCCTGTCATATCTAAACAGTCCATTGGCTTTCCATTGTATCTGTAATTTCTGAGATATTTCAAATAGAAATTCTTATGAGAATAGTTATATTTAGATTCCAAAGATACTCTGAAAATTTCAACTCACTAGGTCATTTTGTTCGGAAATTAATATTTTTACCTCTAGTCGTCCGACCGAATGACGGATCTCCACGAAATTTGTGTCATTATTATAAACGTAAATACTAAATTTCATATGGATCGGATTGACAGTTTCGCAACTATTGGGAAAATAAGAAAAAGTTTCAAATTTGAATACTTGCGAAATCATCGAACTGATTTAGGCCTTAAACTTATTGAAAGTTTTAAGGCTCTAGCTTTTACCGCTCGAAAGTTATAGTCTTTACGGACGGACCGTACTGGCCGGACAGAATTACTTTTGACTCTGGATTCTTCAGCGATGAGTCCAACCTAATCGTTTGAAACAATTTCGACTCCATGTTAGAAACTTACAGACATTTGGACATAACTATGCGCGTGTTTACAATGGACATAAAATCGGGTGCCATAACATACCTAACTTTATGTTAAATGGATTTAACTGCATTGTCAGAATGCGTAATACGGTCATCTCTATTCTACATACAGAATGCTTTAAAAGCAAGTGATACTATAAAAAATTAAATCCAAAACAGGTAAAATTGAAGATTACCTCTTTTGAAACTCCAATTTGATGATATAATTTATTTATTATGAACCGTGATTCTGGCTAGCGAGGAAGTTTTAAAGTCTTGGACCCTGAATTGTGTAAGAATCATGAGAATTCCAGCCGACAGTTCAAATATTTATAATAAATCATGGAAATATGAAATATTGAATTTTGTTTTGCAGCACTTGTAGTGCTTATTTTACATTTGATAATATTTATGGTCATTCATACATTTAGTATGGCTAGCACATTGTTCACTGTTAGACCAATTCACTCTCATTTAGCTCATGTGACAAATTTCCTCTTTTACACAACATGTCTAATTCCAAATTTAATATATGTCAACTATCAAATAAAAGGTATTCAGACGGAGTAAATGAAAAAAAGATTATTTCAAAATGGAAATTCTTTGATATTCTGGAAAATTTTAAAAATCTCTTGTCACTTTATCTTTCCCACCTTAAATTATGTTTCTCGATGATTAAATATATTTTAATTCAAATTGTCATTTTGCTAACTTATATTAGGGTAGTTTCAGATGGTCTTCCGTTTCATTTAGGAAGGAATAAAAACTAATAAATATTTTTCTAGTGAAGTGAAGATTTCTGGTTGAAGGAATGAAATATCCGTAAATATTATAGATATGTTAAATTTAAATTAGCACATATGATTTTGTGTTCCTAAAGTACGATACAGATCCTACGTTGGCATTCATCTTTTGCTATTTTTAATAATTGTCAGGATATTTATTACAATATAATTTAGGAATGTATAATTTAAAATTTACGATTGAAAATTATGGGAAATTCCAAAAACAAAATGGGAAGAGTTATAAACAAGTATTGTTAGAATGGTATATTCTATTAGAGTTCCGGAAGATATTCTGTTCAAAATTCAAAATCGAGTAACGCCGTGAAGAATTTCTTGATGACTTGAATGGGAAACCTTCTGTACTATTAGGAGAGTTCGTGCGGTTTTGATAATAGATGTCGCTAGTAGTATATTATTTCATTGTTTCATCTGTCGAATACCTTCATTTTGAAATATCAGCATAAGACTTTCATTTCAGTATCTGTCATTTTGCTAAAGTGTAAACAACATAGTTTCTGCGTGCTATGAAAATGTCAACCTTTTTACCGAATAATGTGTTTTTGCGGGTAGTTATACTTCTTTACTTCAATATGAAGAAAAAGACTGCTGAAAGTCATCGTATTTTAGTGGATTTATCGCTGAACGAACGTGTCGGAAGTAGTTTGCCTGATTTAAAAGTGGCCATTTTGAAGACCAAGGACGAACCCGGAGAATTTAAGGATGAAGAATTAGAGGTAAGGCTTGATGAAGATCCATCATAAACGCAAGAGGAACTCGCAAAAACACTCGAGAGTCACTCAACCAGCCATTTTCCATCGTTCAAAAGCAATGGGAATGATCCGAATGGTAGGAAATTGGTTGCCGTATGAACTGAAGCGAAGAGACGTGGAACGGCAAAAAAGAAAGGGGCTTTTGCATCAAATTGTGACTGGCGATAAACAGTGGGTCCATTACGATAATCCAAATCATCGGATAACGTATATGTCAACTGTCAAACCGAATATTCATGCCCAGACATTGCTTCTTTCGACTGATGCAATATGGCCTAGCTGACCAGCAATTCTCCATTTACGATGAAGTCAAAAAGTGTATCGATGCATGGATAGCGGCCAAAGAGCTGCCCTTTTTTGCGATAGGGTCCGTCAATGGCTAGAAAAATGGGAGAAGCTTAAATTTTCGAAAAAAACCTAAACGAATTTAATGTTTTTCTTTCTTTATTTCAGTAAAATTCAAATCAAATCAATCAAGTTCATGACATATACGTTCAAAGATTTAACATTTAAATAATTTTTCTACTGCAATCCTGACTGTCAATAAAAGACTATACAGATTAAAAACAGCACTTTATCTGAAACAGTGTCAACATGTAAAATAGAAATATTACCGAAGAACGTTGAAAATGAGTCAAGTCTTTAACGATTTATCGCTGAAGAATAAGCAATAGCCATAAGCAGAAAAACAAATTTAAAATGTCAGAAAACGATTTTACCGTTACTTTCGAAGAGCGAAATCTGATGAAAAAAATATATATTATGTGCTGTCCAATAATCTCAACCTAAATCAAATGATCGACAATAAGGAGCTTCTAGACATTTAAGACATCGTCGAGAAATCATAGTAGAACTATTTTTAGAACTGAGTCATGAAAATATCCATTCTCATATTAATAAAATGATTTATAAATTTGAATGAATGTGATATGGAAACATATTTAAACATCATGTAGGAAGAGAATTGTATACATTTATTATAAACACATTGTATTGAAGTTGGTAAATTAATATTTGCCATATTTTTATCTAGGTTATAACGATAATTTTAAATACGTAAATAAAACTTTTTCCCTTGATATTTGCCCATAGAATTGAGTCGAGTTTTACTTTCAATGATACAACGAGGATGATCCGCTTGAGTTCCCTTTTTATCATTTTCAATGTCTCCGACCCTTTCAAACTGTGTGATTTTGTTCACAGCTGAGGAGTGAAATGGTCTCAGGTGTGCCACGATCAAATGCAGGCGTGCCCATTGAAAGAGTGAAGATATGCTTCAACATAATATGATATTTCGAAGGATAAAAAACGGAACCCACCCACCTGAATTTAACACGACTTTGTTAGTATATCCTCTGCATGAGTTATGTTGTTCAAAATAAAAAAACGATATTGTCAGGAAATGCGATTTACACATTCATGATATTTCATCGAACTGATATACTTTCAATTCTGAAAATCTAAGTATAAATGAAACTGAATCGTACAAAAGGGCATGTATTTTAATTAGATGTCAGCAACGCAACAACTTGTTCATTTACTATATGCGGAAGAAATAAAATTACGTTTTGAAGTTCAAAAAATTACTCAATAAATTAAATCATATTCTTGAAATGATATAAAGAAATATATTCTGTTCACATTCCAAATCTCAGAAAAAATAAATTAACCTTCGAATCATACTTGAAAGATGTTAGTGAAAGTAGATTAAATTTAGAATTTTTTTTTATAATCTCTAGAACATATGTACATAATATTTCAATATATATTGTGAATGATTCTAGAAAAAAAATTCTTAATTCAATTTAGTTTCAAGTCTACGTATGTATAATGTATAATAATAATAATAATATAATAATATTTAAATAAGCTTATTCTGATTTCCACAAATATTTATTGTTGTTTACAATAATTTTTTCGCTATCACAGTAGCACTTATAACACTTGTTGTAAACATAACAATAAAAATTTCTGAGAATGAGAAAAACCTTATTTAAATATTATTTAATATGATTTTCACCAAGCAAGGACTGATTCAATTCAATAATAATATAGGTAACTATAATGTTAATTTCAATCTTAATCACTTGAATACCTTAGGTGAAATGTTGAAATATTAGGAGATAATTTTTATATTTTTAATAAATTACCTGCTTTAAATTGGAAATAATTGCAACCCTCTTTAAAACCTTCCTGTTATTCCAATAATGAAAATTATTGTCTTACGCTCATCTATTATCAGTTTATCGTGGTCAATAAATTAATAAGAATGTATATTTGGAAATTTCTATGATCCTAAATTTTTAATACACGCACTTATTTCAATTGAAATTTTCATAATTATCCAAAGATTCTGTTTCATGGCGCGAAGAAATTTTGCGGAATATCCGAGAAACTCGGCTATTATCTGTAATATTCAAAAAACTTCCTCATAGTGAATTTTCAATATATTTTATTTATTTATCATTTTTCCCAATGAAATTAATATCTTCTGGCCTCATATTCAATATGTCATTTTTGATTTTGTTTCAGATAATACTCTAATATTCTTGTTTTCTTTAACAGTATTTTTCATTCCGTTTCGTATTTGTTCATTTCAATCCTTCACTTTTATTTGAAGTTTACATTGGAATATATTGTGTGCAAACTATGTAATCAATGTTCGAAATTAAAGTAAATCATTTCAAAGCTTCAAATGCCAACTTATTACTTAATTCTACAAATCTTCAGATTAAACAATTCTGAGAATCTAACAAATCAGCAGTAAACAATCTCATAAAAATGCAAGTAGGTACACAAACAAGATGGGTAAAGCTGTTTGGAAAATCCAAAGGGTATACCAATTCTCCATTTAAATAGAAGGGACTATGAATTTTATTGCAAGGTACATGCTTATCTGAAATGACAAGTTCAGGAAGCTTCAAAATGTAAAATGAATGAACTGACTCACTGTGGAAAAACCAAAACTCCTCTACAAAAACTATTACGACAGAATGTTTAACAGCTTGTTGGGTATTGAAAATTTACCATGAAGAAATTTTTTTAATGTTACAGGTAATAGCTGGAATCAATTCGCCGGAACCTCTACAGATTTTAACCTGAATAAATCTTTTGAAAACATTTAGAATTAAATTTTTTTAAACATACCCTAGATAACACTATATCACTTAATATTTATATATATATATATATATATATATATATATATATATATATATATATTATCATTGCATGTGGTAGAAATTAACTAATGAACAATCAAAAGAAATATAAATGAATGACCAAATTATTAAAACATCACCTAAATTTATTAGGTGAACTTCCTCATTATTTTATATTTCTTTTGATTCTTTATTAGTTCATTTCCACCACATGTGATGATAATATATGTCTAAAGTGATACAGTGTTATCTAGGGCATGTTTAAAATTTGATTCTAAATATTTTTAAGAGATTTATTTAGGTTAAAATCTGTAGAGATTCCGGAGAATTAATTCCAGCTATTATCTGAAAAGCTTGTCAGGTAATTATGCAGAAAGTCTCGCTTCGAATATGTGAATAAGCTTCATAATAATATTTCGCTATACCTGTCATTTTGACAATTTTCAATCCGAATCTGATCCTGGCCGTTCTTTTACTTCTGAATGAGGCAAGTTTCTTAGTGGAGCGAATCTACTTTAAGTTGAAAGAATAATATTAATTTTTCCTAATTGTTTTACTTTAAATCATATATTAATTTTTTGTGAATTTTCTAGTATGAAGAACTTTGAAATTATATCATAGAAGGTATACATTTCAGAGCCGAAATTACTGAAATTAGGTGAAAACATTTGGAATTAAACGCATATAGAACTAGTGTTTTTAGTATTTATTGTTAACTGGGACGACAGTAAAATCTATTGTAGCCATAGTTTCGTTAAATTGTTTCAATTAATTTGATAAACACTGAATGGCCACATAAAAAAAGATCTAAGTTTTTAAAATCATAATTATTATGCTTGTAAGAGTTTTTTAAATGGTGTCAGTAAATAGTACCACCATCTGAAAGACATTTATACATTCACTGAGCTTATGTTGGAATTAGTTGAGTTCACAAATTAACTTGAAAGACCAATTGCGTTCGGTTTTACACTTTCTATAAACGTCCTCTAGATAACGGTTGTCTTCCTCAATTTCTCACGTGCCGCAATGATGAGGTTCATTCATAAATATCGCCGGAAATTGGACATTTCATAGAAGCCGGTGCAAATCAGCTTCAAATAGTTCATTTCATATTACAGTTCATTGATTTGCCGTAAAGACTGGCATAGCAAAATGATTTTTAATTCGATATAGTTACTGATTTCCGCTTTCAATTATCACCCGCTTGTTTACTATGTACGATTATGAGAAAAATTGGAAACTGTACTAGAATGTCAAGTATATTTTGCCATTGGTTATTCATAGAATGGCTAGGGCAATAAATGAGAAATACAATCGTATTAAACCTGCGAAATTTATGAACAATCTTCATCCGTTTTTAATTGAACATTTCAGAATGAAATATTTAACTTTGAATTTTTTCTTGAACCCTTCCATTTGGCCTACGACCGCTGAAAATTAATGGAATGCCAGGAATTTGTTCATCTCTCCAATTATTTGGGGAAATTTAGGGAACAGAAAATCTGCGTTATATATTATGTGTTTACATAGAGAATAAAATAGGCTTTTAAATGATATTGTTATGAACTCAAATATAAATTGAATAGTAATATCATTTCTTAGGTATTTTCTATACATTGTTGATTGAGTGAATCATTTTTTCTCCAATAGAATTAAGGTTTATTATATGATTATATGAAGGTAATAATTTTTTATTCATATAGCATAAAATATAATATGAATCTTTCTTTGAGCAGAACGTATTGAAATGATACTTTCCTGTATAAATAATTGAACATGTTCACTTTCAACGTCATATACTCGTTGATAACTGCCAAAAAATTATTGAAATCTAATTGTTGGTCAATATGAGGGAAGTTTTTCAATCGTTGATTTTTGAGTCGGTACTTTTATTTCATAAAAATACAAGTAGGTGCAAGAACAAGATGGACAAAGATGTTTAACGATATATGATAAGGGATGTTGCAACTGAAATAAAGTTGGAAAATCGAAAAGGTACCCCAACTCACCTTTTAAATAAAAGGCACAATTTGAATTATTGGAAGAACCTAAACCCATCTGAAGTACCCAGTAGTCCAGAAAGCTTCGAAGTGTAAAAAGAATGACCTGACTCACTGTGGAAAAACCAAAACCATCATGTTAGAAATCTACAAAATATATTACGATGCACAGTTTGACAGCTTGTAGTCAATCATGAAAAAAGTCTTGTTTGGAATTTGTGGATTTATTTCGAAATAATATTTTTGTATACCAGTCCTTTTATAGTGGATTTATCGAAAACTGAATGTATATATAGATAAAGAGCGAGGAAATATGCAAAATATTCGAAATAAACTTGATTTGCATTTTTTATTTACATAAACCTATCGTTGTGATCTTCAGATTTTCAAACTCTTCATTTACAAGTACTTACGTAAATATTCATGCACTTTCTATTCTCTTGTACAATTTTTCTGTATGTTTGTGAAATGTAGTTGAGAATTTTATTTAGAAAAAAAGACTGATATATTGCAAGTTTCCATTTAGTACTTTGGTGAGTTTGTCAGAAATTTTTCAACCTCAATTTTCACATCTCATAGAAAAAAAAAATTAATAAAACGCCCATAAAATTATTCGAATATGGTATATTCTCTGCATCATGATTCATGAATTTAATTTCTCCTACTTCAAACATGTGATATGAAAATGTCAGGTGACATTTTGGATAATGTCCATTATTGGAAATTAGACTAATTCTTAGTTTAGAAATCAAAATCGAGTATGAATCTCCCGTTAATCAGAATATATTAATAAAATATTACTTCTCTCTGGTTATAATTGAACACTTTGAACTTGAAATACACCCATTATTAGAAAACTAATAATGTCTAATCGTCGGTCAATATGCGGGAAATTTCTCATTCATGGATTTTAATTGTTTTTTATTTCATTTTCTCATTAGCCTCCAACGGAGACATTGACTTTATCTTGTGTATTCGGCTGATATGAAAAATTCGAATCGAATCAGGTAGTTGGATTTTTATCAACTTCTTCTGATTGTTCGAATGAACATCTATTAAAATGACATCAAAGTCACTTGGCACGTATCACTCAAGTAAAATAGGTTGTTACTTTATAATTACGAGAATGAATAATTGCTTTATGTTCTTTTCGGATGAAGGTTCACTTATTACTACTTGGGTAAATTATCAAGAATATTTGTGAATTCTTTGTGTAGATATATATATATATATATATATATATATATATATATATAAGAAAAATATTACATATTTGCAATTATGAATCAGTAATTTTCAGGAAAAGTTCATAATTGGGAAAATAGAACTGCTTACTTATAATGCAGAGTTTTTCTGAACAATTGCCTTTTTGAGCTTTTGAGCCGAGAAAGGTCTCAAAAAAAATGAGGTTCAAGATAATTGTCTCCGGCAGGCCGAAACACTCCGAGTTTCTAACGGAAAGAGCTATAGACTTGATTTTCAGAATATGTTTCAGGCCTAAATATCTCGGTTAAGTTCATTAATGGGCGATATTGGTCCAATGGTTACGCAGTTCTTCACATTTGAATCTTTTTCTTATTCTTATTTGCTCAGTAATCTGAAAGTGTTCAAATAAGATGTTTATGTGTATAATAACAGCAAGATATTTAGGTGTATAATAACCGTACAAAATTTATGCCAAAATTAATGGGGATCAGTCGTCTGGGGAAAGACTGGAGGTAAAAATGCTAATTTCCGAATGAAGAGACCTAGATAATTGAAAAGCATAGGTTTGGAGTCCAAATATATATTTTCGTCTCAATGATGCCCGAGTCATTCTCATTTGAAATTTTATTCTTCAAATGTTTTCGAAAGTATAAATACGATCTAGTTGAAATTTAGTATTTAGATGTGACACAAAGGCGCCCGCGTAATTTCGTGAAGATAATACTCGATAATTTTTTTGAATTATTCAATTTCTGTAAAAGTATGAACACAAAGTGAGGTTTTATTCAACATATTCCTTCACCTTTTTGCCAACAAATAACGATGCGGATTAAACATGGAAGAATGAAAGAATGAAATTTTCCGTTTCTTCACAAGAACAATTCTTAAATTACCAAAAATGAGGCGTATTTGACTTTTGTATGATAGAACTAAGACTATAATGATTTTATTCATCACATTCAGTTTCTTTAAGAATTAATTCACAGATTTGAAATTTTTAGCAGAAATGGACTATTGAACAAGCGAGCAGAAGCTTCATGTCACGTCGGTACTTTTCACCATTTTTCATCTGAACATTTATTCTGTAGCTGTAGGTAGGATTCCAATATTACTTTTAGTTCGTTTTCTGAATTTTCATACTTCCCCCTATCTTTTCTCATTTCGTATCATTTTTTTCCAGTATCTAATTAATGAAATCTAAAATAAAATATGGATTTTCGTATCTTCTTATAAGGTTTATCCTAAGATCGATAACGACCTCCCTTCCTCCTGAGAATTTCTTCAACGTTCAAAATTAACTGACTAAAATAAAAAACAGGTTAAAATATATTATTTTCAAAAAATGTCTTAACATTCATTCAGTTTCTCATACGATAAATTAAAAAATACCTATTTCAATATTTTGTATTGAATTGTTGTGCACACATTTCCACAACTTTCATTATAGATTCATAAAGAAAAATAGTCAAAAGTTATAATCAAGAAACCTCAATTCTCTAATATATACTCAACTATTGCTCATATTTCATTAAGCGAGTAAACTCGAAATCTACACTTCATTCTTTATTCGTAATCATTTGGCACCTTCAGTGGTAAAAATGGCAACAAATAAAACAGGTTACTTACTTATTGGGAAGAGCCTGATCAGATACCTAATTATCCCTTCAATCTATTGAGATATTCAAATCAAAGTGATATAAAAAGGTCGTCATTCATTCAAGTTGAAAATAAGGATATTTTAACATTGAATTTAATAACATATCAAGTGCCGACTGCACGTAACTTCTTTGTGATTCAAATTTGTGCAACAAGTTGATAAATATTCCATAGCAGTTCAAGTATGATAATTTTCGTGAATATTGTTTCACCCCCTGACCTAACCTACTTTTCGTTCGGGATGGTTCGATTTTATTCTGAATAATAACCTAGCACTACCCTAACCTAAATGAACGAAAAGTCACCATCAATGAAGATCTTATACATATGTATTAGATGTAAACGTTCGATACTTACCCCATTGTGGTGCAAATTGTATGTAGATTTCTGTGTGATGCGACGGACAATAGAGTTAAGAAGTCAGTGGTTTGCGGTCGGTCTTTAATGCCATTCACTGGATTAAAAATTATCAACAGGTGATTAGTTAGACTTTGTTCGAAATACAACACCTTCAACATTTACAACCCCTGACACTTCGTTGAATGACTGAATATATTAACGATTTATATTGGTTACTTCGTTTTTTCTTGTATCAAAAGTTTTTGAAAACTTTTTATATATTGAAAGAAATTTTGGGGTAAAATTCCATAAATTTAAGAAAACTAGTTGTAATATTTTCTAAAAAGTACGTAGGTACATCTAATTTTATGATATAATTCAGCATATACTTTTCAGTAAAACCTTTGCTAATACGCAATAGTTATTTCAGTTCTACCTCATTTCTTCTAATTTTTCGAATAGGTCAATTTTAAAATCAATCTGTTTGTAGGAATATCATGAAAAACAGATTTGTAATCGATATTGAGCAGCCTAAAATTTAGTTTTCATATTCAGTATTTAGAAAATATATTTCAGTGACAGAAATAAGATTATTGTCCACAAATGGACTGAACAATCCTTCAGTCCGACGGAAATGTCAGGGAACGTCGTATGTGTGTCCTGTACGCTCTGTTGCTTAGCTACCGTATCCTTCCAAGTGTAAACACTTCCCCGTCTTGGTGGGGAATATCTCAGGGCGTTCACGATTCCCCAACGGCCAACCAGAACTTTGCACTATGTGACGTCATCGAGGAAGCACAAGTTACACACTGCCAATGACGCGCGCATCTACTCTACCTCAATCAGAGGGGAAAGGTGGTGGGGGAAACCTTGTTGGATTGAGTTGAGAATCGAGATTCCAGACAGTAGTGCAAACAGAGTCGCCGTGAGTGTAGTTGATATGCATAACGCATGAGTATCAGAATAATAGTGATATAAATGACAGTTCGGCGACGTTTCTGTTTCGATACAAAACAGTGGTAATGAACAGTCGTCAACACAAGACGACTGTAACTATTTTGAGGTGAAGTTACTATAAACCGTCAAAGTGTTTCGTTTCGGTGATAGATACCAGTGGTACAAAGTGTACGAACACGAGGACAGTGTGGATTCTTCGCCTGGTCGCCCTTTACCGGGCATGGCAGCCACCACATATCTTCCGGCAAGTAGTGCTGTGTCCGAACTAGACGGTAGCGTTGTCGGGATGAATATTGTCGGTGGCTATCACGCTAGTGCGTCGCCTAGATCAGCGGCGGATGCTAGTGAAATGAAGTACCTGCCCCAGCATCATCATAATCATCACCACCATATGACAAATTCACCTTCACCAGGAAGTCATGCAGCAATATCTCTTTCCGCAACGAACCCTTGGGTCAGTAGCTTACAACCTGGATCTGACCCTTGGGCAGCGTCTATGGCGGGTATGCACCATGCTCATCATCACCACCCTCATCAAGACGTAAAACCCTTAACGCAACAAGCCGAAATGATGCATCATCGGCAACAGCAACAGCAATCTATGGGATCTCCCCATTGGCACGCACCAGTATCTTCGGCACATTATAATCCAGGAGGAGCAGGTTCACCACTTCAGCAATACCATGCCGCAATGAATGGTATGCTGGCACATCATCAATCTCCTCAATTACATCACCCTCTGCATAGAGATATGCAAAGTCCTCATCAGCCTCACCATCAGGACCGCGATGTTAGTGGCGGTGAAGATGAAACACCCACCAGTGATGATCTAGAAGCTTTCGCAAAACAATTCAAGCAGAGGCGAATTAAGTTAGGTTTTACACAAGCTGACGTAGGTCTAGCTCTGGGTACCTTGTATGGAAATGTTTTTTCACAAACCACGATATGTAGGTTTGAAGCATTGCAATTGAGCTTTAAAAACATGTGTAAGCTAAAACCACTCCTGCAAAAATGGTTAGAAGAAGCAGATTCGACGACAGGTTCACCAACCTCCATCGATAAGATAGCAGCACAAGGTAGAAAAAGGAAAAAACGAACAAGTATAGAAGTATCAGTGAAAGGTGCGTTAGAACAACATTTTCACAAACAACCTAAGCCTTCAGCTCAAGAAATAACCTCGTTAGCAGATAGTTTACAGTTAGAAAAAGAAGTAGTAAGAGTTTGGTTCTGCAATAGAAGACAAAAAGAAAAAAGAATGACTCCGCCAAATACATTAGGTGGAGAGATGATGGAAGGCATGCCTCCAGGTGGACATATGCACCCTGGGTATGGACACCATCCCGACATGCATGGATCTCCTATGGGTCAGCATTCACATTCCCACAGTCCTCCAATATTATCTCCTCAAGGGATGAGTCACCAGTTGACGGCCCACTAGCACACAAACCACTGGGCCTCCATTCTCCAACGTAGCGAGAACGGTTAGTGATTTTCGAACAAAATGCCAAAAACTCAATCCAAGTGCGCATAAAAAGTCACTTTAACGTCTTCCGACGGACTCTGTTTTAAAGCTACCTCAACAATATAATAAAACAACGCGCACGGAGGTTCTAGTGGTCTTCTTTAGTTAAGGACTGAAATAAATTAAAGACTTCTGTTAAATCACTGATTGTGACACAAGTGTGTTTGAAACTCAAGTTAAGGCAAGTCTTTGGGTAAGACGTTGATTAGATTAGCTGAAATTTATTCCTGAATATTTTTGACTGATATGTCTTATATTATCTATTCTAATTTTCACACAGAAAAATTATTTTCTGAAAAATTTTTTCATTTCAAACTCATATTGAGTTGATGCTCCCATGAAAATTTCGAAATTTGTATACTGTTTATGATTACTTGTGTTACAATCAGGACAAATATAGCTCCAGAGTGAGTACTCTGTCGTTCAGCACCCTTCACATTCAGAACTCAGACTCACCTAGTCGTACATAATTGTAAATTAGTTGTAAATAAGAAGAGTGATAATATGCTGATTCAGCAAATGTAATATATTGATATTTTAGATGCATACGTTTGTAAATGAAATTCGAAGACAGAGACTGTCGTCGTTTTAAAGTTTTTTTTGTTACACAGTTTGATGTACATACTCAGAAGTTTATTTTAATTAATTCGAATTTATCACGATATTTGCCACTCAAATGACATTAGAATATATTCATACAAAAAAGAATGAATCAATACTATTCATTTCATAATCATTTTATTATTGATAAAATACTAGTAGTACATTCAACCATCATAAAAAATTTAAGAAGACATAATTGATATCGAATAATTGCAACGAACTGCGCTAATCGAAAAACAAATTTGAACAAGTTTGGTAGCATTTTTTAAATTTTTTTTATGAATTTTCAGTCTTAATAGCTTATCAACATTTTGCTAAAAGATGTGATTATAGTTATTGATTTCTTTGAAACTAAACATAAATTATTGAAATTAAGGTTGAATGTCAAGTTAAAGAATCTCTTGAAATGTTGTGAAGAGAAATGTTGAATATTATTATGCAATATAAATAATCAACAAAATGCTAGATGGTACTTTGATTTCAGTATATTGGGAACATCCACAATCTAAAAATTTGTGGTTTCGTTTGATACTATCAATAAAATTTCGTTGTCTAATAATTTATAATATGTGATATTGTCCGTTAAATAAACATCTAAATCTCTTTTCTGACAACTTAATGAATTATATTGAGAATTTTATAGTTTGCAATTTATTAGTCAAGTTTAACTTAAAATCAGCGACAGCCTCCACTTGTAAATAAATGTCAAACATGACTACGTAAAGCAGTCAAACGTGATTTTTACTTAAAAGAAAAACTATTTCCAGATCAGTAAAAAACCAAGAAATTTACACTGTATGGTAAATATTGTAAAATTGTCGTATATATATATATATATATTATATATTTGAATGAAACATACACAAAATTGTTTACGTTGAGATATATTTTTTTTAATAGTGACGTGATTATTGATACTTATGTGACATTTGTTAATTTCAAATAATTCATATTGGAATGAAGGAGTACCCGTACTGTCTAATGAAAATTATTTTCAAGAGTTTTGTTAATGAATTGAAATGTACATATTTATTATTATTATTATAATATTATATATCGTTGTACGGTGTGACAAAAATTAAATTGAAAATGTTTTTAAAATTTACTTGTATTATTTGCAACTATCAAGCCAAAAAATATACTTCCCCGAAAATTCAAAAACAGCTGTATAATTGAATGAAACAAAACGATTTACTGATAATTCTTTTCAACAATTGAAAAATCAGAAAATAAATAACAACTTGATTGTCCTATTGCTCTCACACGAAACAAGATATTAACAATTTCCTGCAAAGTATAATATATAAAAATCTTGAAATATATTCATGGATTTTCGATTAAACATTTGCAGTTTTGAAAAATATTTATTACATTTACGAACGTTTGAACATGTGGTTATTGAATGAATTATAAATAGAAGGAAAAATTTTATTCTCAAGAAGAAACAACTTTCAGATTGCGTAAATATTCAAACTGAAATACTTTCTTCGACTAACTTGAATGAGGGTTTCGAGAAATATTAACCATCTCAGTACAATTTGAGTACATGGGTAAAGTGAAAAAATTAATGCTATTTCTGTCGAGTATCCTCTAGGTTAAATTTATTTTCATTATTATTTGAATATTGTCAAACTATTTGGTATTACTAGATTTATCTAATAAATATGAAAAAATTAGCGTGTAGCGGAACAACTGTCATATTCAAATCAATATTATTAATTACAATTTTTATATCGACTATATCTACTATGTATGTATAGTCTTCTTTGTTTTTAATGTCTCCAAAATTGATTTGAATAATTTTCAATCAGGTAATGTAGTTAAAAAAGTCCATTGTATAGAATCTCAGAAAGTTGAAATTATTGAAGGGTGTAAAAGTCGGGTTCTATCCGACATATATTGTAGTTTGAAAATTCATATACGAATTCTCACAGGTGGGCATTTTGAGTTAAAATTTCAAAAATAGTCCGTATCTACTGAATTGTTCAGGAAATATGTGTTTTTTCCGACATACTAAAAAAACTAAATTACAAATGGCTATAATATGGACTTAATAAGCGGAATCTTCACATTTACGAATTTAATTTTCTCAAGTTGGCCCCAGATGTGTTTTCTATTAATCTTTCAAGTATTGAACGTTACTAATTGATAGTAATAATTAAGGTGGTAGTTATAATTAAGATGGTAGTCATAATTAAGAACAAATTCTTCAAAAGAATGGAAACAACTCACCTATTGAGTTCTATTAAAAGTTTAAAGCAGTTGATAATAAAAACAAAATAAAAATAATGAACGACGGTACTAATCTGGATAGATCCAAAATAACCTAAAACTAGTATTTCTGGGCATTTTAAAAGACTTTTATCATTTTCTTTTATTTGATCCTGTATAAATGATTCATATTTTATTGAACTTATCGTGTTAACGACAGACGAAAATCGGATGTGGACACGAAATGAAGACATCCTTTAAAAATAGTTCAAATATATTTTGGGGGTGAACTCAAAAAACGAATTGAAGAAATATGTGTGCAAATGCGATACTTTCGTTATATATTATCTAACAATCTTTCTGTCGTGAAAGTCCTTCATACTCCAAGCGGTTTTTGACGGTCTTTTCCGAAATAATCTTAACTACGATCGGAATATGCGGTCATATCACGACCCTGTGTCCCTAATCAGATGTTTCGGCATTTTTATGCTACATTAAAACTGACAGACGGACAGGTGTACCCCCGAACCACCTTTCTGGGTTCGGATACCTACTCATAATACCCTCGCTTTTGATATGCGAACGCCTTTACGAAAGCGGGATGAACTTTTGATTCATCCATAGACTTTTTGACTGATTTTGAAAAACTGTTCTGTTGATGTTCAAAAGTTCCTAACTTTTCCACAAAATATCTGACTACATAATAATGGTTCACGCAAAAGTCATTTGAATTTTGGATTGGTGGTAACAGGAAATCGCATCTCTCAAATAAGGCATTCAAGTTAAGAACACAATCACTGATGTGAACTTTATTTTCAATAAAATAAATATGATTATGTTTGGTCTTTCAATAAAGAATGGTGAATACACGGTCGTGAAATCGAAGTCGAGAAATGAAAAACTTCATGAAATAAGAAACCATAAGAGGAACTGTAAAACTTTAAAAAAAGAACCAAGAGTCACAAACCTATATTTTCAGAATAAATGTTCATATTATAAATAGTGAAAAGCCCTGACGTGAAGTTAGAAGCTTATGTGCGCTTGTTCAGTAATATATACTATATATATTGTTAATCCAAGAAGGCGAATTAATGTTTACTTCAATTTCTTTTGTCGCGTCAATCTTGGTGTCATAATAAGAATGTCACTTACATATTATACAAAAAAAAAAAAAATAATATAAGAATAAAATATAAAAATATATTTTCACACGACCTTCAACCTGCTGCCGTGAAATTCGAACATTTAGCACTTCTCTTATGCGTTCCATGAAAAATACTAGATCTTGATAAAAAAAGAAGCTGTATTTAGACCACCATTTTTACCCTTTCATTACTATATATAATTCTATCTATATAATTTTAAATATCAAAATCATTTTGAAGTAATGATTATTTCGATTCTAACAATACTTCTGACATTCGTGTTGACAAAAAGCTGAATTTTTGATTGTTGACGGAAATTCATCTAATATAATTAAAAATGAAACACTGATAATATAGCAGAAATAATGTGTTTTGAATCATAGACAAAAAGTTGGTTTAATACTTGACATTAACAAAATGGGTCGATTTACTCCTGAAAAAAACTCAGAAATATTTAAAACAAAGTCGTGAATCTCATATCGAAACTGTTAGAAATTTACGTGGAAAAATCACTAGAAATGAAACGGCAATTTGTGGAGCGACTCCATGAAACTTGATCGTTAGTTGATAAAACAACCCGCTCACGTTCTCGTCTAGTGAGTACACCTGAAAACATTGATGGACTAGCCCTGAATGTGGCTGAACATCGTACAATATCAACTCGTCATCGTGCTCAAGAACTGAAAATTTCTCGCATTTTCTGAGGAAATTTTTGCATGAAGGCTTCGGTATGAAGGCTTACAAATTTCAACTAGTGCAAGAAGTGAAGCCTCGTGACCATTCAAAGCGTTTCAACTTCATTCAATGGGCATGGCCGCATGATAGCATGGCCCAAGATGAGCATTTTTCTAGAAAAATCATCTTTAGCGATGCAGCTCATTTTTACCTCGGAGGACTATTTTTCTGTTGAAAATACATGTTAAATCATTGACTGATGGTGTTTTTCATTCGTGAATGTCAAGGTTTAGTCTGTCCAATAAAGTCATAATTTAGAAAAAATATTCATTTCTGCTTTCATTTATAGCCGATTTACAGTGCAAATTTTAAATGGCCAACCCCTTATCATAAATATTTTTATGTACGAAAAATAGTTCACGGCTATTTGAGTTCTCATAGTTTATCAGGAATTTTTCAGATATACCTCCTTGATGGCAAGATGAACTTGCTTAAGGTCATGTAAATTCATTTTTTTGGTTTGGGGTGCTACCATTTGATGCAGATATAAAATAGAACTCTACTGATTCGATAAAATATGGAAATTTTCGCAAACGTTTATTTTAGAGATACTCATGGAGTGAAAAATTGTATATTTTTCTCGATATTTAAATAATATGAGAAAAATTTACATACAAAAATTCTTGAAACTGACACCTAGTTTAATTGTGACAATTTTAAACTAATTGCTTCCTCTCGCTTATTAGTGCTAAATGACTCTATTTCCTCACCTCAAACTACATTTTGGTGCGTTGGCAAACATTTACGGCACACCAAAACCTTATTGGTCAGCAGTTAATAATTTCAAAATAATCACTCGATTCTATTTCTAAACCTGTACGGAGAATCATTAATTTTTATTGTTCACTAATTATAAAACGAAATTGCGCAGAAATGTACACTCTCCATGCTCATTTCCCCCGTGAAAATTCTTGCGTATCGAGACATAGACGTCCGTTTCAAATTTAATTAGCCATATTATGTCATACCTTCTGTGAAAGTCTCCAACTCATTAGGCGGATTGAGCAGAAAAATATTTTTTTCGTACATCTCCTTTCTTCAGTTCTTCCGATCCGTATCAACGTTTATACGTTTACGTATTTATTATTGCGTTGGTGTCTAGTGTAGATCCAAAACAATATTCTCGGGACAGTGTTCTAGTTGAAACATTTTTTTAATCGAAATAGGCATTGTTTTCAGCACAAACATTTGTCTTGAGATTCTGGAAACAAAGTGTGCCGATATGTAATAGAAAATTTTCATCAATACCTCATTTCGATTTGTCATATTTCAATTTTTTTAAACAATATTGCAAACAATTATTAACTATCAGAACAAAATGTTAAATACTTGAAGGACAGTTATTGAATCTACAATAGAAGAATATGAGAAGATTGATATAATTGTTTATAATTTTTTAATGGTCCGCGTGCAAACGTGAATATCATATTTGTTGTAATGATAAAAAACATTGGTGAAATAAACATAGTCGAGAATAACAAATAAAAAACCCAAAAGGCATATTAGAAAAAACTTATAATTCTCCTGAAAAGTGGAACGACTTTTTCCCATCTGTGTGTACGCCTGGCCAAGTTCTAACTTTCGTATCTACCAATTCACCAATTTTTCGACGCGGTAATTCCAGTGCACTTATCTATTACTTCAAGAATATACCGGGAATTGATCATTTGAAAAGTCCTCTTTATTCAAACGGTGTTTGAGCGTCATTTACGTCCGCTTCCAGTACTCCATATATCAGATAATTTCAAGTATACTAATTGACAATGAAACTGCAACACTCAGAAGGAGCTGTTTAAATTAAAATTTTTTTTTGGTAAAATATAGACAGTATAGCAAGGAGTAAATGATTAAAATTTGGGGAAAAAAATCGTGAAGGTCTTTTCATGTAAAAATATGTAGGCGTTTTTTGCAAATTTTTTTAATTTTACAACAAACCAGCTGCTCGAGGAGATCCAAAGTCGATGTTCAGTTGTTGTTTAAATGCCTAGAGCACATGTACGCGGAATTGACCGCCAGCTAAGTGAATTTGAAAGAGGTCGAATTATTGGTCTACGGCAGGCGGGGTCATTTCGAGAAATCGCTAGCCGTACGAACAGAAATCCAACTACTGTTATGAGATGTTGTCAAGCGTGGTTTGATAGTGCCCAAAATCGAAGAAGAGCAGGCACCGGACGTCGAAGGGGCACAAATGAAGTTCAGGATCAACGTTTAAGACTTATGGCTATTAGAGACCGATTTGCGACAACTCGATCTTTGGCTGATGAGTGGTTAGAAGAACAAGGCCATCCTATAACTGTCCGAACGGTTTACCGCCGGATAAGGTCTTTTGGACTGCAGCATTATCGACCCCATCTTGTGCTACCTTTGACGGTTGAGCATCGCCGGCAACGATTACAGTGGTGCAGAGAACGTCAACATTGGAATGTGGAATGACATCAGGTCGTCTTTTCTGATGAATCTCGATTCTCCTTGGGTGCACATGATGGCCGAAGAAGGGTTAGACGACGTCGAGGAGAAAGACGTGAACCTCAGTTTGATATTTGAGCTTCATGTACACCGAACAGTAGGCGCTATGCTATGGGGTGCTATGGCACAGGCAAGTAGTCACCTTAAGTCTTTATTCGAGGTAACACGACAGCGCTGCATTACCTTCAAGAAATAGTCGAGCCATATGTTCTTCCTTACCTTAACCGGCTCAAGAATCTAATATTTCAGCAAGATAATGCTCGCCCTCATGTTGACAGAGTTAGTTTAAACATTTTTGAAGCGACCCATGTGAATCTTTTGCCATGGCCGCCCAGATCCCCTATATTTCGGCCCATAGAGCATGTTTGGGAGATCATGGGTAGAAGGCTTGGAAATTTATCCCAGTTCCCAAGGACTTTGGCGGCTCTGAGACATGAACTACAGGTAGCTTGGGATAGTATCTCTCAAGAAGAATAGACCATCTTATTGCATCAATGCCAAGACGTGTTGGGGAGTGTATAAATAATCGCAGTGGACAAACACATTATGAAAAAATTTATTGAAACAAAATTTTAAACCCTTCGTTTTTTTTCTTCAAATTTCAATCATTTACTCTTTGTTATACTATATATAATATGTTTTACCAAAAAAAAAATAAAATTTAAACAGCTCCTTCTGGGTGTTGCAGTTTTTTTGTCAGTTAGTATATATTTTGACGATACAAATATCGAACAAAAAATCTGTCTTGAATTTTGCATTGTAAATAGAATGTAGTGCGCAGAAGTTCCGAAAATGTTACAACAGACTTGCGATGTATTGACTTTATCAAAATACGTACGTACAGATTGCATTTAGAAGAGGTTGAGATATGGTGGTAGATTTGCCTCGTTCTGTACAGCAATCAGCGTCCTCAACTGAATTTAAGATCGCTTAAGTAAAGAAAATTGTTACTGAAAACACTTGGAGTCCGAGAAGGATTGTCATTGAAATTCCTTTGTCACTTTCGCACCATTTTAAACCACTCTTTGAACGTGAAACGCATTGTGGCTCGGCTAGTGTCAAAAGATATGAGGCACAAGAGTATCATTGTGAACGAATTTCTGATCAAATACATATCGCTTGCTCCATGGAACATCGTGCTATCGTTTCACCCGAATCTGTAATTTTTAAATTTTGCGCCGAAAATGGTCTCAGACGAATAGATGAGGAATCCCACCTCAAAAATATTCTCCTTCCAGTCCGTTAGCACGCTAACTTCCTAACGGAAAAAGCTAGGGCCTCGAAACTTTCAAAGAAGGTTTGGATTCTAAATGTCTTTAATCAGTTAGTAAATGATTAAAATTCGGTTGAGTAGTTTCGCAGTTATTGATGTTTGAAAATTTTTCATATTTTTTCCTGATATTTCCGAAACTAGAGATTCGATCGATCAGAATTTCAGAGTTAAGAAGTAAAATAATGACGCACATGTTCATGCAAAATTTAGTGAGGATCTTATGAATGACAGTTCAAAAAAAAATTATGAGTAGATCAACGTTGAGGGCTATCTGAAACATTATAACTTTTGAACGAAAAGAGATGAAATCTTGAAGCTTTTGAGATAAGTTTAGGGCCTGAATATCTCGGTTGAGTTCGTTACTGTACAGAATCAGTTCAATGATTTCGCATTTATTCACATTTGAAATTTTTTTAAATTTTTCCCAATGTTTTCTAAACTACATATCCGATAGAATTGAAATTAAGTATTTAGAAGGAAAATGTCGTGTGGAGCGTATAATTAGAAGACTTGAAATTAAAAAAAATATTTTGCGAGCGAAGCAGCCTTGAGTGCTACCGAAACGATAGCAACAGCTCTACTATCGAGTTCAAATTTATCGTTTGTAATGTAAATTAACGAGACAAAGGCTAATGCAAAATTTCGTGAAAAACTTATAATTAGAAGATCAAAAATAATTATTTTGTGAACATAGTAGCGTTAAGTGCAACCGAAACCATAGCAAAAGCCCTGCTATTCGATTTAAATGATGCATTTATATGTTAAATAACGAAAAGACGGCTAATGCAATTTTTTTTAGGATCGTGGGTGATATGAACAAGCCAGAAAAAGTTTCTAACTTCGCTCCAGTTCACCATTTATTTGGAGTAAAGGCATCAAGTACATAGAATATTTCATATAGAACCAATCCAATATCATTCTCAATTCTGTAAACACATAACATGATAATTTCGCAACATCACTTTTATTTATTCAAATCATCATTCCAAGGTAACAAACTCATGATTCTTTTTTTTTATAACTTTACTTTAAGGAAGAAGTAACTCTTGTATATTCAGAATGATATTATCACGAAGAGATCCCCCGTTTTCTCGCTTGTTCTACGCAATAGAGCGATATCGTTACTGTAATTTTGAGCCAAAAATGGCCACAAACGACTAGATTGAACTAACTTATGAAGGATCTAAGGTAAAAAGTAATTCGGTCCGTCCGGCCGGTTCGTCCGTAAAAACTGTAACTTTCGAAATGAACGAACGAGATACTGAAACTTGCAGGGTAGTTTTGGGGACTAAATATTTCGATTATGTTCGTTAATGGACAAAATCAGTATGAAGGTTCCGCAGTAATTCAGATTTGACATTTTCTCTTACTTTTTCCAATATTTTCAAAAGTTGAATTTCTGACATTACAGAAACATGCTATTATGGTTATGATTATTGCCGAATAGCAGATAAGGACTTTCTCACGTTGAAGTAATAGAACAATAAAGCAATAAATATTTCGGTACAACAATAGTGGTACGTGTCAGTAAGAAACCCTTGATGTATCAGTGAGGTATTAACAATCCAGCCGAATGGCTCAAATCTTCTTTGGTCATCGATAGTCGGTTGTGCTATAGATACCTAAATATACTCAGGTAACCTTTTCTGTGAAGGGTCGATCTTGGCACTGTATGTTAAATCTGTATTGCAAGATTTGTTAGAAATATTTATTTGAATAAATAGACATTAATTCAAATTGAATTGCATCGTATTAAAAGACACACAAAGAATTCGGTGGTGAATTATATTCCACTAAGATGCATTGTTGGTTTCAAAATAAAATATTCCGCATTTTGACAAATATTTTGTATTCAAAATATGTTTAGTTACTCAAAATTCGTAACATTTGTAACAATTTGTACATTCTAGAAAATATCCATAAATGTTTATTTCCGATCGCTTGTGAATTCTGAACTATAAAATACAGTTCTGCCTTAATAGATATAACATCTTTCTGAAATGGTTCAAGCAGTTTCAGATTTCTTTCTTGTTGAAATTAGTAGTTCGAAGATAATCAATAATACCGAAATTATTGAACACAAATATTATAGACCATTTATTCTGACTTGATTTTAGTTTGATCAAGAAGTGAATATGCATATGTGCATTTTGTGGAATTTTCTTGTTGCACAAATTGAAATATTTTCTGCTGACAATATCACCTGGCGATGCAGACCTTGCACAAATGTGAGAAGTGATTTATTTCAGTTGATGAAAATAGGGGATATTTTGAAGAAGTATGATCACATTATGGTATTTTTGTAAAGTATTTTCGATGAAATTAAAATATTAATCAAAAACTTCTCTTACCAATTGACAACTTTAACTATTATAAATGGCAGGAATTGATTTTCCATGCAAGCGGAACGATTTAAATGACTAGATTAGGACTGATGAAGAATCCGAAGTTAAAAGTAATTCTGTCAGTAAACATTCTAACTTTCAAACGAAAAGAGACTCGAAACATTCAGAATAGGTTTGATATCTAAATATCTCCGTAGTCTTTGTTAGCAAGATCGGTCTAATGGTTCCGCAGTTACTTTCATCTGCAGATTTTTATTGGAAATGAAATTTAGTATTTGGGCCAAATTTCTTTAGAATCGACAGTCCAGACAGACAACTGTAGATTAACTCTCGAACTGAAAAACCTAAACACTAGAAATTTTCAGGATAGGTTCGCAGTCTTAATGTATCAGACATGTTGAGAAGTAGACAGAATCTGCTAATGGTTTCTGAGTTATTTGCACTTGAAATTATATTTTTCAAATAATTTGGAAAGTACAAATCCGATCAAGTTCAAATTCAGTATCAAGACGTGCAATAACCACAAGAAGCTTATGCATAATATCAGGAAAATAAATCAATATAATTTTTGAGCATGAAAGGTATATGAAGTTTTGTTAAATATATTATTTTTCCACCTTTTCTTGCCAATATGTAAAGATGCAGATCGAACGTAGAAGGATGGAGCCTTTTGACCATGTATTTTCCAGAAGATTTTCCTTTTCTCTAGAACAGCCGTTCTAAAATTTCCATAAATGACGTTTATTTGACTTTCGGATGACAGAACACAGAATTATGTGATTTTATTTATCATATGTAGGTGGGTCCTTCTAGAATAGACAAGCGCACAAAATCTTCGGACTTCAGGTCACTGCGTTCGTTTGGCACGTGCACTTTAGAATCGGGTAGGAATTGCATCCGTGAATAAAGCTATCAAGAGTAACTGAAGACATTCTTGGTATCTTTTGAAAATCGTAGTAACTAAGTGTTGATTCCTGAGAATTATCATTATAATAGCAAATTTTTGTGAGGGTAAGGAATAAATTTAATAATTAAATTTTTAATTTAACTATTGAAAAACATGCGAGGGGTTCGAAATTTTCAAACACTCGATTGCCGAAATCGAACCTATTCTTTTTTTAATAAATGTTTCTGATAAGTCATCAAGAAAAAAGCGAAAGAATCAAAGTAAATGATATTCACACTTCTGTTGTGAATGTTTATGGAGATTAAAAATCACATTTTCACTGCAGCGTAACACTAAAAACTGATTGATTCCGTATCAATCAAGAATTCGAGTCGAATTCGAAGTCAAAATCAAGTCAATTAAAAAATGTTCATTCAATTTTCAGTTGCTCAGAATAATAATAGTTTCGCATAATTCTAACAACTTATATAAAATACAAATATTTCCTGCTATATTACTCAACTGTTATTATATTCTATCAACTCGAAAAAACCTGCTTATAGCGTCCCAAACGTTCAAAAAAGTAAAGAAGATATTCACTAAGCTACGTGATAATAACTGCAGTAGATTATAATTAGTTCTTCGAACTTATTGACAATGGAAAAACAATTCCTCTCATATGGAGTTTGCATATATAATTTTTATAGCATGGTTCTATATTCCATCTTATCCGAAATTCTGCTTTTTTGAATTGTTAGTGAAATAAAAAACGAGCATACTTTCAAATCCAACAGGTGGATTTTGAGTGTCCAATAATAAAACTTCTCGTTCGATCTTAAAATTTACCTCTCATTTTTCAGTTTTTTAGATGGACTTCTGTAGAAAATAATGCTGCATATAAATTAACAATCGGACAAAGGATTAAATATGACTGAATTCGCATCAATGTCAGGAGATTCGATCCATTAATTGTATTTGCAGATTGCGTCAAGCAGTTTTTAAGGTACAGTAACAAGCATGTTCTACAAATCTAAGTTTGTTAGAGGCGGAGAAATGGAACTGACAAATTTTTTCTGTGATAGGTGAAGTTCCATTTCTGGCTTGTTTTGAAGTTTATTCAGTTTGGAAATTGATCGTTAATAGATCCACGCCGGAGTTGCGTTTGCGGATTTTTCTAATTTGATCCGCAATTAAAGTAGAAAAAGTAACACATATTTGCTTAAAAGGCTTTTTCAGTGGAAAGCATTCGAGGCGATGTTTATGCAAAAGTGTTTATCGAAACACTATTACATGGAGAAAATATTCGAGAAAAGCACGGACATGGAGTCAGCAGCTTTTGCGGTCTTGTTTACATCACTTGCAATCCTCATGAAATCTAACTTTCGTCTTCTTGTTGTCATTTTACATCTCAATGTTAAATATACACTCGATGGTATTTACAATTTCGAAAATATTCAAAAAACAAAATTTCCAATGGGAATAACTCAGGAATCATTTGGTCAATATCGCTCATTTTTGAGTTTCAGTGACATATTTACATATATTCATTTTAAGTCTATAGGTCTATCAGTTCAATCGTCAATTGATTTGAAAGTTGAAAGTCATAATTTCACATATTCGTACCTTATTTGAACTCTGCAATTAAGGTATTTATGGACAATTACATTTGTCAGTCAGTGAACCTAGCCGTTTGAGACTATTTCGGTTCCAACTTCGAAAATTGCAGATATTTCGGCAAAACGTTCAAAAAGCACCGTTTGATGCGCCTTATGGGCTGATGGAATCATTGATGAACTTATCTTCAAAAATGATGATGACCAAATATTATAGTCATTTATGAGTGGTAGAGATACATGAATTTTACGATTAACTTTTTCCTTCCTCAATTTGACGACATTAACCTTGCAAATATGGTATTTTAGCAGAAGGGAACTCTCTGCCATATTTTTCGCCATACAATAAATTCACTAAAAGAAACATTTTCAGAAAGATTTATTTCACAAAATGAGCCTGGTTCTGCGATTTGAGACAATTAGATTATATCTCCTGAAGATATGTAGAGTTACATGTCTACGCCCATAAATCAGAAACAAATAAGCATTTGAAAAAAAGTGTGTGAAAATAGGACCGTTACATTACTATATTAATTCAACAGCCGCGCGAACACATCACGACTATCATATTCAAACGTTAAAGACATGAAATTATTTGTTCAATAAAATCGTGTTTATGGATATAAAGAACATTTGAACATTTTTCTATGTTTTATTCCAATTTAATTTTCTCCATCCCCAAAAAAATCACCCCTTTAGTAGTACTAAGTGGCATTCATATGTGGATAGCTTAGTGGTAGAGCATTGGGCTCGTGATCGGAAGCTCCGTGTTCGAATCCTGGTCAGGTGGAAAAGAAATGTTTTAGTTGGACGATGCTGTTGGCCACCATTTCTGGGTAAAAAGTTAACAGTGCTGTGACCTAAAGTGGCGTGTGATCGCAGTAACAAAGTCTACCCAAAACAGAACTGAACTCGCACAAGCTGAAAAAGCTTTCAGAAGACCTAGAGTATCAGGATAATGATAATATAAATGGTTAGAAAGTAAAATTATAGGTAGGTATTTTTAAGAGTAATTTCTTTCTTCTCAAAAACTATCACTGATATAGTAAAAAAGATATTAAGATATTCAATACCCACTTTTTCAAGCCATATTATAGATTCTTAACGAACGAACAACTTACATTTGACCATTCCAACCTTTCTGATCGATTCTCACACGTTATCGTGTCTCTTAAAACCGTTCAACTTTTTTCCCATACCTTACATAGCTAATTTTGTGAAATTTGATATTTCCAGAAACACGATAAAATCACCCTAAATTACGATATAATGAACGAAAACATAGGGGCTGCAAAAATACATTCACCCTAGAAAAATATAGCTTTTCTATGGCAATTACATGAAAGAAGTGTTAATAGGTGACAACTAAGGTGTCATGTGGGTAATACCGATGAAAGAAATGGGAATAATAATCTAGTCCCTAGCGGTTGTCAAGTTTCTTCACGGGCGTGTGGTTTGAGTAACAATGAGGGTTCTATGATTTCCAATATTGTTTGTTCTTTTACGATTATGTAATTTGATATAACACAAGAATTAATGCGTCTTTCTGATCATCGTTATTCAACATGGAAGGTTTTATTGGATTAATTAAGTGTGACAAATCACAAACAGAAAATATGGCGGTTTTTTGCAAATCCAGAACGAAAAGAGAGAGGTACCAGCATAGGAGTTGAAGCAAAGAAAATTAGGAACCATAATCACCCTTGGTGTAATTATTGTTGAAATGGAATATCAACTAAAACTTTTGAAACCTCTGCGATGTGAATGCAATTTGACAAATAAATATTATGATTTGAGGAAATTACTCTATAAATATATGTGACATTTGTAGACCTTATGATTATTACTTCATCATTCATAACAAAATTTCACCGAGGTCTTTGCGCGCTTGTTCTAGGGAACAGCCTGATATCATTTGTCAAAATATATGTAATTTCCGAATGATAAGTGCGGGCAGTTCAGTGGTAGAGCATAGGGCTCGTGACCGGAAGGTTCGGTTTCGAATCCTGTTCAGGTGGAAAAGAAATTTTCTAGTTGGGTCGAAAATAAACAGTGCTGTGACCTAAAGTGGCGCAAGATCGCAGTAACAAAGCCTACCCAGAACACTACTGAACTCATAACTCGCCCAAGCTGAATAAGCTTCTGAGGGATCTTCACAGAAGAAGGAGTATTCGAATAATAATAATAATATTGAGCCAAAAATGGTTTCCGATGACTAAGTTGGACTTACTGATGAAGATTCCGAGCTCAAAAGTAATTCTCTATGGCCGACCGATGCATCCATAAGCAATCTAGCTTTCGACGAAAAAATAAGAGTAGAGAGAGAAACTTTGAGGGTAGGTTTGAGATCTAACAGCCTGGTTGGATACCTTTAATAAGTAACAACGGTCCAATAGTTCCGCAGTTATTCAAATTTGAATTTTGTTCTTATTTTTCCAATAGTTCCGAAACTACTGATTCGATCGGAACTAAATTTGGTATGCTGACATATATTAACGACGTCAAGACTACTGGATAATTTTATGAAGATCAGCCATGCGGGCGGACTACTTCAGTTAAAAATGCTAAATTTTGAACGAAAACGGACTTTCAGGGTAGTTTTAGGGTCTAATAGGTGAGTTATGTTCAAAAATGGACTGCAATATCTGAATGGTAGTAAATAAATTATTTTTATTTGAAATTTAATTTTCATATATTAGGATAGGAGTATAAATAAATTCGTTCCGTTTTGATAACAGATGTCGCTTGTGGTTTTCTATTCCAGTGTTTCATCTGTCATTGCGCTGAAGTGTAAACAACATAGTTATGTGTGATTTGGAAATATCCACTCTTGTATCGAATAATACATTTTTGAGGAGAGTTTTCCTTCGTTAACTAAATAGAAGAAAAAGGCTGCTGAAAGTCATTGTATTTTAGTGGATGCCGTAACTTTCTAGTGTCAGAAGTGGTTCACCCAATTTAATAGTAACAATTTCGATTTGGAAGATGAAGAACGACCCAGAGCGCCACCAACGTTTCATGATGAGGCATTAGAGGCAAGACTAGATGAAGATCCAACACAAACGCAAGGCGAACTGGAAAAAACTCTTGAGGTCACTCAATCAGCCATTTTCCATCGTTTAATAGCAATGGGAATTATTCGAAAGGCCCTATGAACTGAATCCAATACTAAAGGGGTTTTTGCATCGAATTGTGACTAGCGTAGGTCCAAAAAGTCGGGCAGTATATGGATACTCCAGCCATAACAAATCATGTCTACCAACGACAATTGATAAGTTTGAGCCGAGAAAAATGGTTGCAATACGCCGACAGACACGACGATGTTATTTTGCAGCATGATAGTGCATGGCCACAGTTGCGTCATCCGTTAAAACTTACTTAGAAACGCTCAAATGGAAAATTTTACTTCACCCGCCCAGAAATTGCTCCTTTCGCTTACCATCCGGCCTTTTTTCGCGATAGGATCCATCAATTTCCAGAAAGATGGGAAAAAGTAGTTAGTGGCGGACAATACTTTGAATGTATAATCAATCAATTCTTTACAGTGAAGCTTTAATTTTGGAGAAAAAACCGCACGAACTTATTTATACACCTGATATTTACGAGAGTACAGATCCGATCGAGTTAAAATTCAGTATTTAAACGAGAAATAACAACACAAATGCTCACGTATAATTTCGTGAAAACATATTAAGGAAAATTTTCGAATTATGGCTTATCTGATTTCGGTAAAAAGTATGAAAAGTATATGAAATTTTGTTCAATATATTTTTACGCGCTTTTTTCAAACTATCGTTTCGCCCAAATGCATGGTATTTTAGAATTTTGATCCGAAAATGATTCGGTTGGAGTCACTGATGAAAAATCCCAGATCAAAATTAATTATTATATATCTTGCCGGTCCGCCATCACACACTTTAACTTTCGAACGGAAACAGCTAGAGCCTTAAAACTTTCAATGAAGGTTTGGGGTTTATCTAGCTTAATTCGTTATCTTAGCTTAATTCGTTTAGAGGTAAAATCGGTTGAATAGTTTCGCAGTTATTTATGTTTGAAAATTTTCATACTGTCGAAACTACAGATTTTTACTATCTGAAATTTCGTATTTAAAAGAGGCATAAACGTTCATGTTTGTGTGAAATTTCGTGAGGATCATTTGATTGAAATTTTCAAACAAAAAAAAATTTATGAGCGGATCAGCGTTGAAGGGTATCTTATACACTATAATTTTCGAAGGAAAGAAATAGATTTTCGGTAGGTTCGGGGCCCGAATATTTCTATAGAGTTGGTTACTGCTTGAAATCGGACAAATGCTTTTGTAGTAATTTATCTTTCATATTTTCTTTTTTTTTTATTGAGACTTATCAAATTATTGATCTGATTGATCTTAAAGTTGGGTAATGGGAGTAAAATGATAATGCTTTTGTTCCATGAGTATTGAGAATCATCCTAATATATCAATGTACAGCGTTATCCATTTTGTGATTCCGAAAATTAACTTAAAGGTCTAAGGATTATCAGCATAAAAACGATCTTTCGCATAAGCCCACTAAAAATTCAAAGGCGATAAATCACAAGATCTTGGTGGCAAATCCACATCGCCGAAATGAGAAATTACGCGTCCTGGGAATTTTTCCTGCAATTAAGCTAAAATGGGTAGTGTTGTGTGGCTTGTGCACCATCTTGCTGAAACCACATCTCTCCCAATTCCATATCATTAATTTCAGGCCAAAAAAAATCGGTATTCATTTGGCTACTTTTTGTGGATGTAATGATCTCTTAGCAGTTACATGAGGTTTTTCTCTGCCCCAGATTTTGCTTGTTCACGAAGCCACCAAGTGAAAAATGTGCTTCGTTGCTGAAGAAAATTTCATGCGAAAAATCGTTATCCAAACGTTGTTGTTCAAGCAGCCAATAGGCATATATTCTACACATTCTATTGTCAGCTGGCTTTAGTTCTTGTGTCAAATTAACCTTGTAAGGACGGAGATGCAAATTCAGATGCAAATTACGCCATAGCGTGCCGTAAGAGTGACTCAATAGTTGTGCGCGTAGATGAATTGATAAATTTGGATCTTCTTCAACACTTTAACTTAAAGTAGAAATATTTTCAGTCGAGCGTGCATTTGGATAATGTATGGGCCTTTAGCATCAGTAGCAGATCCAGCCTCTTCGAATTGTTTCACTGTGTTACCAATTGTTCGCTCAGATAGACGATTATATCGATCATAATCTGCTTGTAATGCAAGAAACGTACTTACTACAGAATGATTGTTTTTGTAATAAGTTTTCATAATTTTGCACGTTCAGCAGTAGATAAACGATCCATATTGTTGAATGGCTAACTTTCAACTAAACATATGAGGCTTCGGATCACAGTTCTGTTTGACATATGTCATGGAAACAGGGTTGTGAAATCCGGACCAGGAAATGGATCACCCGTTACTTTTAAATCTCGTTATATGGATTTCTCATCCTACATTAATTCAGGATAAGTGTGGAGTTGTAAGTGTTTTTGAAGGATCATATTTTATGAGTAATATTCACGAAATTTCAATAGAATTTTCACACGGTCATGAAAATCCGCAGATAAGTATGAGAATTACTAAATGCAGTTGACAATTTTTAGAATTGAATTAGGTGGAAACCATACTGGTAGAAGATTAGTTTCCAAAAATGTACGAATTGCATATCAAGTTTCATATTCAGTTGCTTCAAAATAAAATATTGAATGTATTACGGTCCTATTTTTCAAATTAATATTTGCATTCTGTCTTATCCCAAAATGTGATCATTCATAATTCTTAGAGATTATGTGGAAAAGAAAGAATGAGATAATGATAATAATAATATAAGTATATTTGATGAATGAATGATGTACATCACTGAGGTACATAATAGGATATTATAAGCTGCACATGGCATTAAACACAATACAATATTCTCAAAAAACAATTCAATAGAACTGTCTTAATAGAGAGAAAGCAAAATATAGATTAATTTTTATATACAAACAAATTATGTGAAACATGTGAGAAACCAAAGAACTTCAGAACAATGTCCCAGGGAATTGAAATAACCTAGGAAAAGATCTCCATTTCCATATTCCCGTCTCGAAACGGGTTAGTGTTTGTCATCATCAGGAAAACAAACATATGTCTCAAATTGGGTAAGTTTAGGTCATAATCAGGCAATACGTGTCTCAAATCAGGTATATATCGGGTGTTTGTTTAGAGTGATAGAACTTTCGAAAGCAATAACTGTGATTTGACAGAAGGTAGAAGCCATGTTGTTTTGACATTTCTGTTCAGTGAGCATTGACAAATTATCATGGAAAGACTCACGCAGCAACAACGTTTACAAATTGTTGAAATTTATTTTCAAAATCAGTGTTCTATTCGCCAATCTTATAGAGCACTTCGCGAAATTTATGGTTTACATAATCGTCACTCAGAGCAGCTTATTCGTCGAACTATCGATATATTTCGGACAACATTTTCTCTACTCGATGCAACAACAACAATAAGACAAAGAACAAAGTACGTGCAGAAGAAAATATCGCTGCTGTAAGTCATAGGGTTAATGATGATCCAGATTTGTCTATTCGTCGACGTTCACAACAAGTTGGACTCTGTGCATCCTCCACATGGAAAATTTTGCGTAAAGATCTTGGTCTACACCCATACAAGATCCAACTGGTTCAAGAACTAAAGCCACTTGACCATAATACGCGTCGCTTGTTTTCTGATTGGGCCCTAGAACAGCTTGAAGTTGATCCACTTTTTTATCGTAAAATTGTTTTTAGTGATGAAGCTCATTTCTGGTTGAACGGCCACATAAACAAGCAAAATTGCCATATATGGAGCGAAAACAATCCCTAAGAAGTTCTGCAGGTTCTATTGCATCCTGAAAAATGCTTCACATGCTGGAAGGCATCATCGGTCCATATTTCTTCAAAAACGATGCAGGAGCTAAAGTTAGAGTGAATGATGCTCGTTACAGATCGATGATCAATGATTGTTTGTTTCAAAATTTGAATGGTATCGACCCAGAAGTGTCTTGTTTCCAATAAGATGGTGCTACACCTCATGCTGCTACCCTAACAATTGATTTATTGAAAAAAAGATTTGGCGATAACATTATTTCGAGAAATGTTCCAATTAATTGGCCTCCAAGATCATGCGACATAACTCCACTGGATTACTTTTTTAGGGTTATGTCAAATCATTGATTTATGCTGATAAAAAGCCAACATAACTCATATTATTGATGAAATAAAGCCTGAATTACTCGAAAAAGTGGTCCAAAATTGGTGTGGTCGAATGCGGTCCCTAGGAGCTAGTCGTGGTGGACAGATGCCGGAAATTATTTTTAAACATAAATGTCATAAAATAAACTTTCAAATAAAAAAAACTTGGCTTCAATCTTAATTTAAATGTGTTTTATTTCAATTTAAAGTTCCTTCACTCTGAAAGAAACACTCGATACAAAATTTATTTTTATTCAAATTTTTGTTGTTTATTCAAAATTTATATATTGTGTCTTCATTCAAGATAATGGGATAGTAATGTTTTTAACTGTGATTTATTAAATTATCAAAAATTAGTTTCGTGTCATTATTCAACCAGAATTAAATTTTTTTGAACGTTTTTATATTTTTTATATCTTTCAGATGTTCGGGAACAACGTTTAATATTTTTGCACTAAAATAAGTGTAACATCTTTGTCCTATTCTCTTGTGACATCTGGGTAGTTGGTAAGTATGATCTCGTCCTCTGGTTGCATATTCATGTTTTAATATTTCCAAACGTATTTTCCTCGAAGCGAAGTTTAAAAGAATTTTCCCAGCATATAATTGTCTCACACCTTGCAGATATTGATTGATATCTATTCAGAGTTCCATAAAAATATCATTTAGAGAAACTGAGGTATAAAATATTTATGAAATTTAGGTAAATAGAATCGATATTAAAGTGAAATAATTCTTGCTATTAAAGGCTCTTATTAACATAAAATTGAATAAACAGAATTACTACTTAATATCTTCAGTTAATATCTTACGATATTTCAATATCTTACGGAACAAATTTCGACAAAATGTGTATCGTATGATATGAAAATATCGTCAGATATTCACTAAAAATATTACGTAGTGATTTATTTTATTTAATTTTACGTAAATAGATTCATAGTCTAGTGGCGCTTTTTTACAGGAATTGAATTAAAATTTTATATTTTGTTCCACTCTTGTAACAAGTTTGATAGTTTTTAGCAATTTCATGCCATTATTTTTATAATTGTGGCTCTTAAATGAATGGGGTGTTATGAGGGAACTTCAACTTTTTTAATTCGGAGATGGCCTTTCGTTCGAACTTGTGCACCTGAACTCTTCAGATAGGAGTGGTGGGTAAGTTTGCCAATGACGCCAGTGACTTTATTCCACGTTGGAACTCGGCTGTCGGAATGCTCGTACTCTGCTCTGCTTGAACCGAGCGAGGACGGTGAGCTCGGTATTCGGAAAGCGGTAGCGTCCTCTATGCTGCGCCGGGAAGCAGCAGCAGAGCAGAGTGTAATTCTGGACGAAGAGCGAAACAAGTCGCTACATAATAAAACTTTTTCAAGTGGTTTATTTTATATATATTTAGTGAAAAATTTGGTGTTTTTTGATTTGATGAATATAATATGGTATAAGGAGTTATAATTTATATTTTGTAATTTTAATAGGAGTACAGGCTGAAATAATTCATGTTAGTTTTCATTTACAGTCTAACCAAGAGTTCTAGATATTGCAAAAATTATGAATAATTTAATATACCTATTGTTATTATTTTCGATTGACCCTTGGCCACCACTTTGAAGAACAATTTATTGTGTAAATTCGATTTATGCATGATTTGTTGTGAGTGAGTCGTTAAAAGATGTGTTATTGTAATCTGTTATATTGCGTGATGGTCACCTCACTCTATCAAATATTATTGGGCGAATAATAATATTGAATTCATTTTTAACGAAATTTTTCAGGAAAGCTTCTGATTAAATTTTTATATTCCTTCTGCATTCACAAACAATGAGAGTTTTCTTAACACCTGCTTCTACGTTTTAACCGAACTTATATCTAAACTAAATTTCAGATACGTGACGAATTGAAATGAAATTCTTTTCGGATTGCGAGAAGAGTAATGAGGAACGCATTTTTTTATTTTTGTGCTGGCAGGTAAGCATGAATTATTAATTTCAATATTCCTCTTCCTTGATTTCTTTATTTCAACGCTATAATTTTGTAAATATTCTATTCGGAGGTATTAGAATATTCAACCGTGGATTTCTTCTGGTTTCAGTTCCATAACAAATTGAAAATTACTAGATGTACCTTCTTCCTTATTGATTCATAATTTTGTGAATTCCATGCAGATACGATATTTCGTATTATGCCAAACAATTAGCTCACTCTTCATTTCATTTCTTTCATCATGTGAAGTTAATTTACTTTGATCTTCACACATTCAGCTGTGTATCATTTCATTATTTTAATTATGGGAAGTTGATTTACTTTGATTTTCACACATTCATATAGGTGTTACGAATAATATTTCTAATACTTATAACTAATTTATTTCGAATTATTTCTCCTGAATATGATTACAACGTTTACATGCTATAATCATCTCAAATTTGAATTCTGTATACAAATTTTTTCGCGCAGTTGTTCGCTGTAAAATTTCTTCCAAATTGATCGGTTTTATTCTTTTTAAACGTATTTTGAATAATTCCTTTCAGTAAATTATAAATGTCACAATAGTAGCAGAACTTGAATAAGTTTATCACTTTCTTCAGAATAGGAGTCTGTCATTATTATATAAATTTCTTTCGTTTCTTCAATCTCTCGCCTATTAAAATATTAAATTATGTTGAATTTTTTATTCCCTTCTCAGATTCCTTATATTTCTTTGAAACATCTTTAAATCTTGAGTAATGTTTTTACCTATTCGGTTAATGATATTTCTGCGAATTTTTCATTATTCATGGGTTTTAAAGTAGAATGTCAAATTGTTTCGTCTCATTAAATCTCATTTTAGTGCTATATGCTATATGTGAACTATTCCGTTTCAGAAAATACATAACAACTCATTGTATTTCAACCTTGTGTTATGAAATTTAAAAGAATAGTCATTTTAGTTTGTAGTATAGAGTTAGTCAAATATTAAGTTATATAATATTACAAAAGGTAATGTTTTGGAGGGTACCATTACTTTCTCAAAAATTAGTTACATCTATTCAAGAATGTTATATGAAGGGTGATTTTTTTTAAGGAAATTAGTGGAAAGGAGTGAAAGTAGACCTGGAAATAAATTTCTCAATGTAACTGTGAGCTGAAACGAAATATACCTAGGTAAACAAAACCGATTTGAAGATGTGTAAATATATACAGATGTTTTATGTAGATATATATATATATATATATATATATATATATATGTATTTTTCAATATTCATTTAGGGGCTATGAAATATATAAAAACTTTCATAAGATTTTATGGTATTAATGTTGATTTAACTTCAAAAGTTGCAGATTATAGAATTCGCTGAGAGCGATGCGGGCTATGAAAAATATTATTGATTTCATCAGAAGTTATCGTGATATTTTTCATATATTCTTACCAGATATAAAATTATTAAATCGAAATTTCCCCATAGATGGTGCTAGCCATCGGTTTAGAGAACTTAAGTTCGCTTCTGCAGCCCAATCATCTCCCCCTAACAACCGACAGAGTTCCATACCGGTTTATTTTTCTTTAACCTTAAACATGTCCAGTTTTGTGTTTACGAACTGCGATTTGCAGACATAAACGGTTTTCTCTTACCATTTGAAAAAATCTACTGCACAATCGCACTGGATGCTTGTCGAATCTTGGGTGAACAAGCTCTTGATAAAACAATGTTTCGAGTTGTTCGAAAAATTTTAAAGTGGTTATTTTGACGTATAAAATGAACAGGGTAGAAAACGACACTATTAGATGAATCTCAAGAAGTCGCGGATCAGTTCAATGTGAATTGTGAAATGCTGATTGACAGATACAAAAAAGTCATTTTTCCATCGAATCGTGAAAGGATATAGAAAATAGATATATTTTGAGAATCCCAAACGTCGTAAAACATAGGTGAATCGGAGTGAACCAACATTCATTGCAAGACTAAATCGCTTTGGAAAGAAGAGAATGGTTCTACATTCTGTCAAGAAAGTACCGGGAATTATCGATTTAAATCTGGCGGGGCAATGAGGCAGGTAAAAATTTTTCGTGCCGATTTTTACTATGGGTGATTACGTTGAGCAAAGAATTTGTTTAACGTTTTGGGTTGCAAATGAATTTTCGTGTGCCGATGCATTGAAAATGTTGCAAAAGGCCTTTGGTGATAATGCTCTATCGAAAACTCGTGCATATCAGTGGTACAGAGCCTTCATGGACGGTCGTCCATCGACGGCTTCGATCGAAGAAAACGTCGATAAAATTAAGGAAAGGGTGCTGGAAAACCGTCGTACCAGCTTGAGAGAGATAGCACATGATCTTAAGATATCCCACGAGTCCGCACGTACGATGCTGATTGATATTTTGGGCATGAGAAAGGTGGCCGCACGACTCGTACCGAAAAACCTGAATTTTCTTCAAAAACGTCATCGCGAACAGGTTGCTTCAGACATGCTGGATCGCTGTAATTCCGATTCTACATTCATGGAACGCATTATAACTGGTGATGAGACCTGGGTCTATGAGTACGATATGCAAACAAGCCAGCAATCATCGGAATGAGTGGCAAAAAATGAGCCGAAACCGAAAAAACCACGCCAAAGCCGCTCGAAAATGAAGGTGATGCTCATTGTTTTTTTCGATATCCGTGGCGTGGTGCACTACGAATTCGTTCCAGAGGGTCAGACGGTAAACAAGGAGTATTACCTAGGCGTTATGAAACGTTTGCGTGAGCGTATCCGTAAGAAGCGGCCAAATTTGTGGGCGAACAACTCATGGATTTTGCATGACGATAACGCGCCTTCTCACCGAGCTACGATTGTGACTGACTTTCTCGCCAAAAACTCAACAAACGTGCTTCAGCAACCACCGTATTCGCCGGATTTGGCTCCCAGCGACTTTTTCCTCTTCCCAAAACTAAAATTGCCCCTTCGTGGCACCCGTTTTGAGTCGATTGAAGCCATAAAACAAAATTCGGCGCGAGAGCTAAAGTCCATCCCGGAAAGCGCCTATAAAAATGTTTCGATAATTGGAAGTGCCGTTGGCATAGATGTATTGGAGCAAATAGAGCCTATTTTGAAGGCGACCCAATAAATTTTTTAATTGAAAATTCCCGGTACTTTCTTGACAGAGTAGTATGTTTAGTGGAAGCAAAAGGGAGTTATCTGTTATGAGCTGCTAATACTTGGTGAAGCCGTTAACACTGAACGTTATCAACAGCGAATAATCGATTTGAATCGAGAGTTACAAGAAAATCAGCAGGAATATAGAAAAGGACTAGACAAAGTTATTTCGATTCTTGATAATACATCACATAGCAAAGCGGATCATGGAAATAATGGTGGTCTTCAGTTGGAAAATACTAGTGTTTATTCTCCAGATTTTTATCCCTACGCTGAGATACGCTTTCGCTGAAAAATGCTTTAATTCGTATGAAAATGTACAAAATCGGATCGACAAGTAGCTCGTTTCAAAAAAAGAACGTTCTTTTGGCATGTCATTGATAAACTGCCGGAAAGCTGGAAAAAGTTATAAATAGCAATGGAGATTATTTAGAATGAAAAACTTTTTATCATTCTGAAGAAATAGAGGTGTTATTTTTATAAAAAATTCCACTTTCAATCTTCTACACCTTATGATATATAAAAATGTTCAGATGTCATCTGCTTTGATCCCGATTTTTAGACATACCATAAGTGAGACTAATATGGTTTAGACATCGAATATCTGAGAAAACGAAATCATATATCGAAAGTTCACTCGTAGTTTTACCTAACTTCTTTACTGGATTGCAATTCATATTGTCATGTGGTTTCGATTTTCAAACAGAGTCAGAATTGTGATTCGAAATCTCACTGAATTTTTAATCTTCAATATTTTTTTGTCATCGAAAATGTTATGGTCCGATTTTTATTGATTAATAAAATTAGTGAATGGAAAACTAAATTATCAACTCATTTATTTTTCTTAACTAGGTGAACAGGTAATTTGGCCGCTAGCTTAATTTATTAATCAATTCGTGCGATAAAACTTTATTGCTTTTCGTCATGCTAATGATGCAATGGAGTTTACTACAAAGCTTCACCGATTTGTCGAAGATGAGGAAGAGTCGGTTGTGGTTTTGATTGATACTTTGAACATTATTAAGTTGTTTTTAATGAAGTTATTTCAATTTTAATTTTATGTGATCTTTAGCGAACAAGTTTGAGAATATGAATATTCCTGAATATTTGAAGAGGCGGTTTATACCATTGTTGACACTTATTTCTTCCTTGATGAAGCTAATTTTTCAGGTGGAGTAAATAGCTTTTCTCCAAATTTCAAAAAACAAAATATAGTTTCTTTTTAGCTTTTTTTTTCTAGTGGCGAAACAAAAAACTACCCCTAGGTAAGGGGTGTGCACTATATGCGGATATAGGGCTTCATAAGTTGACTTGTAATGATTGCTCCATAGTATATATTGGTCAAACGTGTAGATCCTTTCAGAAAAGATTAGGGAATATCAGAGGAGTCACACTTCAGAAATCACACACCCAACGTATGCACATCATTTGAAAGAATTTGGATATAATTGCAACAAACATGCTCCATCAAAAAATAAATCTTCCTCCCGAATAAGAACAACGTTCGAAATTTCACAGACTCAATTGCTGTTGAACAAAAAGCAGAATTCGCAGAAAATAGAGACAATATTCCATGTTTGATCAATTGAAAATTCTCACTTTGTCAGAGTAAATTTTTACTTCTCATTGAACATGAATAACTCATCAAAATTAAATATTTAAATATTTTAATATTAGCCTGTTACATATTTAATTTCAAGAAATTATATTCAATAATTATAACTTCAGGAATTAAATTAAATTAATGTCACATAAGTACCACTTATATCAAACGACATATAAAATAAACATTCATTATAAGACATCCAAATGATATAACAAAATTCAATTAATAAAAGTTGTAAACCAAAATCCTATAAATTAAATATTTTGAGTAGACAAAATTTTGTTTCTGCTCATCATACTTATGAAAACAGATATCTTTCAAAAATGTCCAATATAATCTTAATAATTTTATCGTAAAACTATCTTACTTAGAATAATCAATATTACTGGATATCTAACTAAGCTACTTTTTTTAAATCTCAAGATATGTGAAAACATTACTAAAAAACAAGTTTTAAGAGAGACTTTGCTTCATCAGTACTCAATTATATTCATATTCAATAAAATATAACATCAATCAACAACAAATTTTTCTCACCTTTTAACAATTCAGAAAATTATGGTAAATGTATACTGAAAATTTAAATCAAAAGTAATGTTAACTCAAATAAATAATTCTGTGCTTTACCACTGATCTAAAAGATTGAAAGGCTATTTAACGGCCTCTGTTATAGCACAAGGACCATATGTATCAAGAATGTTAAGGAAACCAAATAATTATTATATATATTATGAATAAAATAAAATAGAGGTTTATACTTGAAAAAAAAATTTTGAATTAAATATTTCATGAAAATTACACAGAAATTACTAATTTAATCACTTCGTCTATAATAAAAAACAATTTGATGTTATTTTCATAGCAATAAAGAAAAGAGTTTAACACAAATAAGGAGGTGATCGCCAAACTACCACCTTTTGTGAGGCCACAGATGAATCGGTTTTCAAGAAAGGTATCGAAATATTACGCTGTGATGTTTGTATAACTTTTGAAGAAGAATATGTGGACACATTTTGTCGAAAATTCTCCGACTCGGAAAAACACTAAATATTCAAAAATATTTTGTGAATAACGATAATTACGAAGTTGAGATAGAAACTTTTAATTTTCTTCTAAACAAAGAATAATTAATGAATTAATGAAATAGAAGCTAAATGAATAAAATGAAAATATCACCACATATATGTGTGCTAATGCCAATTTTGAATTTTCAGGTGAATTTTTGGGTAACATGCCAAACAACTTGAAATATGAAAACATTGAAATGAATATACATACACTGGTTTGTTATATGACAAACAAAATATAAGTTATCAATCAACTATGACATCGACTAATATAAGCTCCTGATCATTTTGAATTTTAATATTAAGTTAAGATAAATAGTATTCCTGTGAAAGAATTATATTTATACCTCTCTAGAATATATTCTGATGTACATTCAAGATGAACATCTCTCAAATTTCTTCAATTAAAACAACCACCTGGTTAAAGGATTGTGGTTTATCGGTACACTCGTTCATTAAAGCTTTCATTTCATATTATTTAATTCATTTAATTTCTTTATTCTGTGAAAAAAACTTGACATAGTCTGCAATAATATTGCGGAAATACCTTCTTTTTTATATCCAATGGTTATCGCGTGTGATTTGACTGAACCTGTGCCCGTTTAAAATGCCTCGTCTCCACCAAACGGTCAGTGATATAGCCGGACCAAACCTGTTTTTGAATTTTCAAGAATTCATTCATTATATCGGCGATATGTGTTTCTCTTCGTGTTCGATTCTGTTTGCTTTGAATCGAAATCTACGTGTGGGATTTATTTACAGTGAAAAAAGAACGAAGGTTTGAATCCCGATTTAAAACGTACAGGATGTCGAAATCTCGTTGAAAAAGTTGAACCATTCGATTTGATTTTTTTCTGGCCTTTCCCGGAACTGAAAATCTCTAGGATTCACAGTTGGAAAATTTTCAGATGGTAAAACAAGGGGCTTTGATACAAATGAAATTTTGGTAACATGAATAACATTCATGTGTTTTGTTTTCAACGATCCCATGAAAAAAGCCAACTTTTATTTCACTATAAAATAGTGTGTCATTAGATTCAAATTAATGGTTAGTGATGATGATATTCAGAGATCTATTACATGATATCAGGTCGAACAAATGAGGGTTTATTTGAACAATTATCTAATTTAAACAACCGAATCTCTGACTTTTTTTAATTCCAGAATGAACTTTTTTTTTAATTGTTCCTAATGGGTAATCATAAATTTCAAACTCAAAACTCTAGAGCAAATGACTGCTTTAATAAATTAAAAATTACATTCAGAACATTTTGAAGAGCTTTATAATATATAATGAAAACCTTAAAAAGTTATTGATCGCAATTAACTCTACAGGAAAAAGTTTTCAGGATATTCGGTCTTAAAGGATGAATAAAACACTTTTATATCATCTAAGCTTCCGGTAAACTTTTTTACCTTTTTAAAGGATCTGTAATTAAAAAAAAAATTACCAACATTACAACAAAATACTAAAGTAACAAGACTAACATACATATAGCCTGATTGTTTCCTTACGATGTTTAAATAATACAGACAGATAAAATGTTCCATTACTCTCACTAAGAGTTTTCTTAGTGGATCTGCTTTGAGATTTAGGCAAGGTTTTTTCGAAAGAATTTTTTTTTAAATTTAAGTTTTGAATATTTTGAAAACACCTTCCCCAAGGATGACTCAAAATACATTATTCTCATGTCTTCATTATTTTTAGTAATGGGCGCCTATTATCATTGATATCAAAAATTCTTTTTACAAGTCTGTCAAAAATAGTGGGTTTAATAGTTATTAATTTCATTTAATGATAAACACTAGTCAATGAAAAAAATACTTTTATGGCAACAGTTTCAAAATGATATAAGCTAAGATTACCAACTTGTGTTGTCTAAATCACATTTGAAGAAGAGAACTCTTAAAATCGACATAAATCTATAATTTATGATAGACATTTCTGTTTCGGGAGCAATATTGAGAAATAATTAAATCTGTGAAAAATAATCCAACTAGTTTCAGCAGCATACTTTATTTTAGAGCTTTGGAGTATTAAGGAATTCATTCAAATATTACACATATAATTTATTTAGGTACATCTTTTTTACATCTCATGAATTAAACATTGCTTTTGCTCGCTTCTTTTAGGGACAAAGTGTAGTTCTGTCCAAATGTCAGTTATTATCGAATTTTGAGCCAAAAATGGCCTCAAACGACTACAATGGACTCACTGATGAAGAATGCGACGTAATTCTGTCCTGCCGGTCCATCCGTAGTAAACACTGTAACCGTTGAAGATGAAAAGCTATATATTTGAAACTGTCACAGAAGTTTTTGGGCCTAATATCTAGGTTTATTTCGTGAATGGATAAAATGGAACTTTTTTTTGTTTTCCCAATAGTTCCGAAACTACATTTCCAATCGAAATCAAATTTAATGTTTGAGTGTACGTAAAATAATGACCCAAAAATTAGTGGCAAATATCGTGAAGATTGGCTTTTTAGGCAGATATTTGGGAGTGAGCAAAAGCATGAAAAGTATATCGTTTTATTCAATATATGTTTTCACTCTTCCTTGCAAAATCGGAGGCAAAAGGACGGAGCCTTTTAACCATGTATTTTACATTTTCATGGAATTTTCCGTTTTTTCAGGAAAGAAGCTCTGAAATTGCAAATAATTACGAAATGGACTAATGAACTAGCGCTCAAAAGCATCTGACTTCAATCCCTGCTTTTCTAGGTTCTATTTTCACTGTTGAACTAAAGATACTTATTAGAGCGATAGTTTTAGTTTTTAGTAGAAGTTGAGTCTTTTACATTTTAATTTAACAGTGAAATAAACTGGATGATACAGTGATTACAGTTTATACTGAAGAAGTTATTTCACTGACGGTTTCTCAGAGTTATGGCTTCATACTAGACTGTTGCAAGTGTCCCTATATTTAAACAAAACAGGATATAAACACGGAAAGAACCTCATTTAATATTAAAATAATTTTTTAGAATTTAAGCTGGTTGATTGAAGAGAAATTCAGAGTTTATACATTTTCTTAGACTGAACTTTCAAGGTATTAGTCTATTTACTGGCAAACTTTGTCTGTCTCCTATCTCCCATCAGAGTGAGCAAATATCATGTTAGAAAGGTACGCACGGGTATGACTTGAAACTTACAATCGATTTATTTCTGTGAGACTTCCTTCTGTCGAAAAAAAGATCTAGCTTTTAATCCGTACAGTATAATAATAATATATTCATTACATAATGAATACATACCTATTCAATAACTTGAAAAAAATTAATTGAAATAAACTACAAAGGACTTAACTCAGTGAAACTGTTATTACTGTAACCCCTAGTTTTAATAAGAACTAAGAAAAAATTAATTTATAAAAATTTTAAATTTGTTGAAATATTTCATTTCCCATGTTTTACCCCAACCCATAACAAAAGTACGCTCACTAGGATGCATAATTCCTCACACCCACACAAATCTGAGATTCCTCAATAATCGTTCAACTAATCGAGCAACAATTTTAAAGCTTGATGGACCGTAAAGCTTCAAAGAAGCAGGAATGCCTTTATATAATATTCAAGTAGAAAATGAAAATGATCGTCCAAAAAAGTTGGTTGTATGAGCAGATGGAGAAAGTAACCCCTAAGTCTTAGATCCATACTGTGAACATCTGATCTGAACTTCAGTTTGTTATACAGATATAGAGGCGATTTGAACAATATGATTGAGTGAAATAAAACCGTGGACTCTAGATTCCTCTTTACTCCATGTTCAATCATTGACGATGGTTTACTGTGCTGATAATTTTTAAATGTTATAAATGAACCTTAAGCATGATCTCTTCACTCTATGAATAAGTATCTTATAAACATCACAGAAGTTGAAGGGACTCAAAACCTGCGAATCGGTTATGATATTTTGGTTGTATGCGGAAGTAAATGTCTGCTGTCGTATACTCTTCTCTAGAAGCACGTTGAACATTTGAAGAAACATGTTCGGTAAAACGGAGCTAAGTGTCCAAAATAACTCCCAAATTCCGCGCCAATGTTACGACAAGAACTATAACTCTACTAAGTTTTATGTCGTGTTGGTCCTTTATTTCCCTGCTTTCCCTATCAAAGAAGAAGACGTTAGTTTTATCTGGATTCGGCAAAAGTTGTTCAGCAGTATGTCAAAATCAGCATTGACCTCCTCCAATATTTTTAACTATGAATGAATACAGGAGCTGAGAGTTATTAGCGTATCGGAAGTCTGTATGGAATTTTATGTCGTAATTTTTCATCGGTGATGAAAAAAGTTTAGATTATTATTATTATTATTATTATCCTGATACTCTTAGATCTTCTGTGAAGACCCCTCAGAAGCTTTTTCAGCTTGTGCGAGTTAGGAGTTCATTTGTGTTCTGTGTAGGCTTTGTTACTGCGATCTTGCGCCACTTTAGGTCACAGCACTGTTAATTTTTGACCCAACAGTGAAATGGTGGCAGATATCTGTTCAACTAGAAAATTTCTTTTCTGCCTGGACAGGATTCGAACCTGGACCTCCCGGTCACGAGTCCGATGCAGAATAAAATTGAAGCAAGCACAGAGCCTTGTGATACGCTTCTTTCCAAAGCCCCCACTTCCGACCTTCCAGACAATGTCCCAACATACTTGATATTAGGAGTACAAATAAGTTTCCGCCGTTTTTTAACACAAATTAAATATTTATTATAGAAGAACGATTTTAAACGATGTGAGACTGCTTGCTGAGTGACTTCTAATATTAGAGCAAGTTCTTTTTGTGTTTGAGATGAATCTTCCTCCAATAAGTCCTCCAATTCTGCATCCTCGTAAATTTTTGGCCTTCCACTGCGATCTTTGTTTTCTACGTCGAAATCACCGTTTTTAAACTTTTGACACCACTCTCGACACGTTCTCTCACTCAAAGCACCCTCACCATATGCTTCTACGAGCAATTGATGCGCCTCAGCAGCAGATTTCTTTAAATTAAAGAAGTAAACTAATATTTCCCGCAAATGACGCTTACTTGGCTCAAATTTTGACATTTTCAATTTATAAAAATTATATTTTACCAATATAAAATTAATGATATTAATAGGTTATGTTGTTCTTGAATGTCCAAACAATTTTTTAAGCCGGTTATCATCTGCGAAAGCTAACCAAAACTCCGTGCCGCGCCATCTACAATAAAACGGCGGAAACTTATTTGTACTCCTAATATCTATCCTGAAGATAGCTTTCGATCAGTTTAACGGCCGATTTCGACAATCTAATGTGTTGCAAAATCACAGTTAATATTTTATGGTTCACTCTAACAAAGGCCTCGGAATAATCTCAAAGCACCAAAATACAATTCATACCTGAGTCTATGTCAGCTGATAGTATGTATCTACTAGAGCCGCAAAAATAATTGTAGCCCGTCCAGAATTCAAATTTGTTTCAAGATTTCCATTGAAAATTTGGTATCTCTTGAATTGTTTACAGGTTTTTTTCTATGAAAATAATATGACTATATTCCTAACTGGATAATAATAAGAGGATAAATTCTTGAGGTACGCCTCAAGTACATATTAATAAGGAGACAATATCATTTTTGGGCAATCAGTTTATAGATGGAGCTATAACTGAAGACAATAGATAATCAAATTTAAAAGTTTCATGCGCCCACTATTTTTTTGCCTCACCCTTTTTCAATTCATTCCATTTCGTAAAACCCGGAATAGAAAATAAATTCATGTCCCTTATTTTGATTTCCCAGCAAAATCATTTTGTTCACTAGATAAAAAGACCAACCGAAAACAAAAACTCCATGAATTTTCCATCGGAATTACTACAAAAATAACCCAAAAAACCTTAATCGCTCTCGCAGCTGTACTAGAAAATATTTATTCACCTGTCCGGCCCCAACTATTCATCCCTGAATATTTATTCAATATTATGTTGGAAATCAAATCGGCCTATTTTGTTTTGTCAATATTTCAGTGTAAATTCGTTTGCGTTTTAGCCAGAACGTGCGCCTACACAAGCGGACACAGGCTATTTCGTTTACGTACTTCAAATGCGAAATTTGAAAATAATGAACAATGGCTCTATTTAAATTGGTCCCGGATAAATGGAGACCTTTATTGACTCTATAACAAAACATTTTGCATTCATCAATAGAGAGCACAATGGTAAACTAGTTTTTATTGTATGTTCGGTTGTTCATGAAATACGTCTGGAAATTTGTCAAGCGATTTTTCCATCAAATCGGACGTTCTGGTTCCTCGTATGTGGTATCTGAACTCTTTCAGTTAATTTTTTCTCATATGATAAACCTTTCTGATCACATAAAAATAGTAATGTAGATTTCAAATATCAAACCTCAAAAAACTCGGTGCATCCCATGGCCACAGTCTTTTCAAAATTTGGATAAAATTGAAACTTGGAAGGAATTGGATGCTACAACAACAAAAATGAAATGGGCATCGTTTGTTCATAGATGTTTTCCTCTGGGAAGAATTGAATTGAAAAAAGATTTAAGGGGCTCGTCTTTGCTTACTGAAAATATTTAAATTGTTTTCTTTCTTTATTGATATAAGATAGTTCCACATCTTTCGTTTGGTATTTTTCGTTGATTAATTTTGAAAATAATATTTAAATTAGGTTATTCTGATTTTCACAAATTTTTATTGTTATGTTTACAACAATCGTTTCGCTATCGTTATTCAAAATGCCTGATGATGCTACTGTGATAGCGAAACGTATGTTGTAAACATAACAATAAAAATTTGTGAAAATCAGAATAACCTTATTTAAATATTATTTAATATGGATTTTCACCAAGTAAGGCTATTCAATGCAATAAGTTTTAAAAATATATACTGCTGAGCGAGCATTAAATTATATTAATTACAATTCTGTCTATAATTCACATTTATTTTAATACAGAAATCTTTTCTTTTTTCGGAGTTTTTCGGTCGTAACATAGTTCACTAATTTTACCCAATGATAATGTCGTAATTGCTTGAATACAAAAAGTTTGGTTGTTTTGTCCAAAGATTAGTGAAAATGATAAAAACTGAAAACATAAATATATTTTCTTCAAGATCAAGCAGACAAAATTAAGAGCTTCAACAGCGAGTTTTTCCTCCTCTATTACTGATAATCTCTTGTAGATGAAAATGCATGCTTCGGATCAGATTTTGAACCGCATTCTGCGTAATATTCTCCTTTTCGAATCTTACAAACATTTTCTACTGTGAGTTACACTCTAGAAAACTAGCTTTAAGATTGTCGTTATTAATTATAAGTTCACTTTTCATTTCATTCTTTCTCGTATATCCTAATATTTATACTATTCTTGCACCACAATGTAGCAACGCTCTCAAGAATTTTTGAGAACCGGCAAATATCTCCATGAACGTATGCCCAACTCATCCCAAACATACTGTATTGGATTTAAGTCTGGAATTCAAGCAGGTCAAACAAATCTTGTGATTTGAACCTCGCCAAGATAAGCAGTAACTATCCGAGCAGTGTGGAGCCGTGCATTACGATGTATAAAGAATGCAGCTTCTCCAAGAACAACAATGAATTATACAAAAAGGTCTTTCAGGTACCTATGAGCAGTCAAAGACCCATTTTGGATAAAAACTCAGTCCTTCACTTTTTCATAAGATATGCCTCCCCATGCCATAGCTGAGCCTCCACCAAATGGTATTCGTCCGATAATATACGCTTGAGCATATCTCTAGCCTTCTTGTCGCTGTACCCTTAAACGTCTGTTTGAGCCAATAAAACAAAAGACCAATTCATCGGAATACACTACGCTTCCCTTTCCTTTATTGTTCAAACCAAGAGTTCACATGTAAAATTCAACCTTTCAATCTGGTGTTTATTTGAAATCAGCGAAACATAGTAGCCCTTATTCGAGAAAATAGTTAAGTAGCATGAAGTTGCATCCTCACCTTCCACTCACTAACCTCAACATTTCTCACTTCTTGCAGGTGATTTTGAAGAGAAACTACCGTCACCATTCGGTTTCTCAAAGCATTTCAAATCAACTTGAAAATTGTGGTTGCAAGCTGTGGTAGTCCTTCCTCGTACTTAGATAAGTAGCCTAGTGAGCAGATATGCCCTTCAGTGCTTGGGTTCACTGCACAAGTTTAAACCTTGGCGGCATGGTTCTCAGTCAAAGGAAGTACTGATCCTGGATGGTCTGAAGAAAGTCAAAAGATGCGAATGCTGCGATGAAGAGTAGTATGCATTAAATATAGAAAATCGCACATTGTTGATCAAGAAGAGTGCCGGTAGTCTCACAGTTTAGCACTTTTTGTTAGGTTAACCTTGAATATAGTTTTTTTGTCGTTAATCATCTCGAATAAAACTTTTCGCTATATTTCACTTTGCTCAATTTCCTAAAGAAATTGTTTTCAGACTCATTCTTTAATGTGAGCAGTTATAATTTTTTTTATTTTCAAATAACAATTCAATCGCAATTAGCACAATCAGTTCAGTTTATGATGAATGATGTTATAAAATGAGCCACTAATGGAATACAGAATTGTATTGGAGGTAATAAATTTTCTTTTCTCAGTATATTATCTCCTAATGGAAACTATAATTAATTTATATCAGGCTCATTTTTTCCACCAATAAAGTTCACAATGTCTTCCCTGAACATAATCGAAGGAATATCAGATTGAAAAAATCAAGAGCTATCAAAGTCAAAGAGCTCAATTAAGCATTAAATGAAAAATAAACGGTGCATAACGCCTGTCTGGCACGCATGTTGAACTCAAGAGGGCCCTTTCGTACCATTATCAGATTGCCATGCCACTCATTTATTTCACATTTGTGTAATTTTATAGACCCACATCAGATCGTTCGAGAACGTTGCAAGTTCTTGTTGGTATGCCTTAATATGCTCAAATTATTAGATTGTTCAATTCGAGGGTAGTTAAGGCGAATTCACAATTTACACTGATTAGTTTTTTTATCGAATGATACATACAGAAGAGAAAAAATCTTGATTTAATCCTGAAATTGTTCTAAAGTGTAACCCCATCATATGAACTGATCTAGTAATTTGTTTCTTTCAGAGGATGAAAAAGCAAATTGAAGAAATAATTGATTGTTGCATCTGATGTTTAGATGTTGTCTGTATATATGTAAAAAAATGTAGTTCAGAATACAAATATTCTTATGGGGTATTAGATTGGTACTTGAATTTATGTCACACATGTCAAAAAAAGTTTCTGTAGTTGAATACTAGGACTCTACTTTGTGCTGCTATCTGGAAATAACTACTTCTTTTAATTAGAGAAAATTTGTTTTGAATTGCTACTGATTAAAAATCAAATTAGATCTCTAAAGCTTGAAGAGCTTTTTGAGGCGGAGTATTTCAAATTGATAACTTTGTTTACTCTGACGGCCGGTTTGATCTTGTTTTATCTGGCTTCTTTTAAAGTTTGTTTGCTTTAGCAATTCATCATGAAACCATAGCAGAGCAATATTTCAGAATATTTCAGGACTATTTTGAAAAACATGGATCAATTTCAGAAACTCATTGGGAATTACATGCATTACAAGGTGCGTTGTCGCCCATACAAATGATTAATTTGAGAAACTATGGATCGGTTTCACAATACACCTGCGCATAAAGTAAAAGGATATTAAAAATACTCAGGTATTAACAGCTTTAAAATCACACAGAGTTAACCAGTATTCAATATAATTATATTATCCACAAATCACGTGTATGTTATGGAGAATAGATTTGTTTGGTCTCCAAATTGTTTCGATAAACAAATATGTACTAATGCAGAAAAAATGCGATTCCTGAAGAATAGATGAGAAATTGTAAAATCGGTGTGTAATCATTAAGTATTTAGTTGTTAAGTAATGATGGAGTTTATAAATCCTTATAAAAAACAGACTAGAGCTTCACTTAGCACAAAATCATACGTTATGAGTCGATGTTAAGAGTTGATGTTGCTACTGCTTTGCAAAATATTCAAAGCGTCATTTCTCGACTCTGGAATGGACAAATATGTTCAGTTCGGAGCACTAAAAACATATATAAATATAATATAAAGGTTATACGACTCGTTTAACTGAGAGAATTTAAGTAAAACTCTTTATTCTTGGCGAAGTTTTCGAATTTATTTATTTTATTCTTCTTCAGGGCTTCTGAAATACAATACAAACTTCAATTTGAACATTCAGTTTTGGTACTTTACTTACTGAATGTATTAATTTAGCATCAAATGTAATACATTGGGAATTATTTTTATTCATCTTGAATTTATTAACAGGGAACCATAACTCAGCTTGTTTTAAAACTATTTGTGATTTCTCTGAAGCTCCTCCTGGGAGGCACCAACAACTAGAAATGAGATATATTAAATAAAAAGCACCGTATTGTGCGACTCAACATTTGGTGGTGAGTTATTCATGTGAATATGGAATAGCAAAGGCCCCAGGATGGATTTCTTGGACCCACTAAGGAGCCCCACAATCCAGACATCCCCAGCCTGAATTTTCCTCCTGAACCACTTTCATTTGGAATATATGTAAGTAGATTTTTATCAGTTTTAGTGCTAGTTTTAGTTTCTAAGTGTATTATAGAGTCAAATATCTTACTCAGATCACACGCCATCAGCTTGTACATCTTTTTGGAGTAAAAATTTCCCTACCTCAACTCATACAGACAACATCGCTGTGTTCGTAGATCTGTTATGCTGGAATATTAGAACAACATAGCCTTGATTGTTGCTTCAACTATTTCAGAGACGGACGCAAGGATGCCTGTGGTTTATATCCTAGGATTCATTATCTCTACCTCTACAAATTCAATCTAAACAATTTCTTTAAAACTTCTCAGAATTATGTCAAATAGAACCTTCAAATAGAAGTTATTTAGGCTCTATTTAATTACGAAGTGGGTCTAGAATCAATGGGGTAATATTTTATTTACCTATGGATTTTGGCTTATTTTTATCTAGATTCTAGAAAAGTTCGCGTTTGGGAGGCACCGGGAGCTAGAAAACGAATATATAGGAAGTACATAGTTACAGAAGCATCAAGAGTATGGTCTGCACTGGAAATTCGCTTGATGGCCGAAGTGAATTCTTTTTGCTAGATAGATTTTGACGCACAAAGATTACACAAAGGATATTTTCGAACCTGTGTTGCTTCCGTACAGAAATTTTGTTGGGCTCGATAATGTCCCTGTACACACAAAATTTTTGGAAGAACGTAATGTCCCGATGTAAGACTGGCACCCTCAATTGGCGGATCCGAATCCAATTAGACCTGGAGTATGCATTAGAAACGTATTCTTTGGGATCAGAACCAGAATTTTCCAACATCGTCAACAACTTTTTCAAACACTTCAGCAATCCTGAAATGAAATTTCTCAAAAACAGCTGGACAATCTCATTCTTTACTACTTGTGATTAGCATTTCTCATATTGATTTCTATTTGATTTTTTACGGGAAATTTGTTCTCGAAATATACTACATAATTTCACTTATAAAGGATCTTTTTTCTTCAATTCTTGCCCCGAATGATGGTTGTCCAATTACACTCGAAATTTATTTCTAGAGTTTTTCATTTTCCTCTTTTTCAAAATAGCCAAACTATTTTAAATATATCTACATATTGAACACCTGTGTTTGTTTACTCTTAAAAATAAAATGCATCCTCGTCGTACACATATCAAGCGATTGATTATGTGGAGCAAAGTGATGATCCAAATGTATCAATTTGTTATCGTGATCAATAATTTAACTTGCTATCTTGCTATTTTATGAAGAATTTTGAGTGAAAGTCTTGGTTTACATGCTCACAAAATTCAACTCTTATAGGCCGCACGAACATGGTTTTTGCCATGTTTGCTGAATGAGCCGAAGGAAATATATTGGTATACATTAACAAATGGAAATTTTTTTTAAGTAATGATGCTCATTTTTGGCTGGATGGCTATGTGAAAAATCACAATTGCAGAAATGATACCCTGAAAGCCGTTTTCATCCAATCAATATGAAATTTGGTATTTAGAACTGGTACTTTCAAAGTATTAAATCAGAAAAAATTTACAAAATACAATCTTAAGTTTTTAAAATTTCTTTAGAATATCCAGTCCTTCTTCATGATACAAAAACAATCGAACCGATTCGCAATAGAAATTAGGCCGGAAGTACGGATGCATAAGGTACGTCTCGGCATAACTTTCCAGGAGGAAGTCGATCGAACAAAAACAATTGAGATCTACATTGAATTCTTAAATACATTTTTTGATTACAGGTTTACTTTCCTTCAATGATAGTCCCAAAATATGAAACATGCTTTAGTTATTATGTATGTTAACTAATGTTCCGGCTTGCTGTTTCCTTCAACTAGAATTATAACTTACGAAATTCAATGCCGAAGAAGTTCACGGTTATTTTGCTGCAGCTGAAAGTTTAGACCGTTCATTATGTGGCAGTAATGAGATTCGTCGTATTTCTTGATATTTAATCCTTTGGAAAAATACTTTTTTGAATTTAATGAATAGTTCTTGATTCCATTTGACATTGTATGATGAATTTTGACTTTATACGTCTATTAAATATGAGCAGTGCTTATAAAGACATTAATTTAATTCTTGAAGTTTCTTCAAAGAATTTTTTTAAATTAAAATTGTAGAAGACAACAGATTAAATCTGTTTTGATATTCAAATTTTGTAATAATCCTTCTATCAAGTAAAAAACCGTTCCTTCTTATTTTAATGAATAGTGAGTTCCTTGAAAGAAATTTCCAAATTATGAAACCTACTGTCCTCTGAAACATACAGTAGGATTATGAATTTGCGTGTAAAAATTAGTTTGAATACTAAGAATCTGATATAAACATTGTATAAATCGGTAGTCAAACTGATTTTTATTTGTTGCCGACATATTTACTACGTGTAGAAAGCTTTACTACTAAAAGGGATCTGTGTTAGTCAGTAATTTACATTTTTAATGACAAAATAAGTTTGATATACATTCTGTCAAGAAAGTACCGGGAATTATCGATTTAAATCTGTCAGGGCAATGAGGCAGGTAAAATTTTTTTTTCCTAGGTTGATACCACTGTCCTTAATTACTATGCCAAGCTTGAGCGGGATCTGTCAACTAGTGTGTTTGCAACAGCTGATTAAGTCAGTCGATGTCAGAGTGCGTGCCGATTTTTACTATGGGTGATTACGTTGAGCAAAGAATTTGTTTAAAGTTTTGTGTTGCAAATGAATTTTCGTGTGCCGATGCATTGAAAATGTTGCAAAAGGCCTTTGGTGATAATGCTCTATCGAAAACTCGTGCATATCAGTGGTACAGAGCCTTCAAGGACGGTCGTGAAGTGGTCGCCCATCGACGGCTTCGATCGAAGGTAACGTCGATAAAATTAAGGAAAGGGTGCTGGAAAACCGTCGTACCAGCTTGAGAGAGATAGCACATGATCTTAAGATATCCGACGAGTCCGCACGTACGATTTTGATTGATATTTTGGGCATGAGAAAGGTGGCCGCACGACTCGTACCGAAAGACCTGAATTTTCTTCAAAAACGTCATCGCGAACAGGTTGCTTCAGACATGCTGGATCGCTGTAATTCCTTTTCTACATTCATGGAACGCATTATAACTGGTGATGAGACCTGTGTCTACGAGTACGATATGCAAACAAGCCAGCAATCATCGGAATGGGTGGCAAAAAATGAGCCGAAACCGAAAAAACCACGCCAAAGCCGCTCGAAAATGAAGGTGATGCTCATTGTTTTCTTCGATATCCGTAGCGTGGTGCACTACGAATTCGTTCCAGAGGGTCAGACGGTAAACAAGGAGTATTACCTAGGCGTTATGAAACGTTTGCGTGAGCGTATCCGTAAGAAGCGGCCAAATTTGTGGGCGAACAACTCATGGATTTTGCATGACGATAACGCGCCTTCTCACCGAGCTACGATTGTGACTAACTTTCTCGCCAAAAACTCAACAAACGTGCTTCAGCAACCACCGTATTCGCCTGATTTGGCTCCCTGCGACTTTTTCCTCTTCCCAAAACTAAAATTGCCCCTTCGCGGCACCCGTTTTGAGTCGATTGAAGCCATAAAACAAAATTCGGCGCGAGAGCTAAAGTCCATCCCGGAAAGCGCCTATAAAAAATGTTTCGATAATTGGAAGTGCCGTTGGCATAGATGTATTGGAGCAAATGGAGCCTATTTTGAAGGCGACCCAATAAATTTTGACGATTAAATGTAAAAATATTGTTTTAATTGAAAATTCCCGGTACTTTCTTGACAGAGTAGTATATGTTACCCTGCTTTTTAGTGCAGCAACATTATTATTTAAAATTCGTTGATTATTAAATGGGATGGAATAAACAATGACTTTATTCCTCTACTGACTACGTAGACCTACCGGTTCAAATGGCTTAGTGCTTGTGTCTATTCAATTGATCTATTGATTCAGTTGATCTAGCGATTCATTCGTCTACTGGCAAGTATGTCAGTGGGATCAATGGTTATGCTTATTCCTTTTTTTTATAATTGAAGGAAGAGAAATTAGCTGTTTTCAAATTAGTTTACCTCATTTTAAAATCAGAGTAGGTAGTATCCATAAGGACTATACATTCATACTTAAACGAGAGATGCTGACCAAGGATAAATTTAATATTAATTATTATTCTCACAATTAAAAGGGTTTTCCAATAGCAAAGATACAAGTTAGAAATTAAATAAAAATATAAGTTATTCAGTAAGACCCTTACGTATGGAAAAAACATCACGACACACGACTTGTTCGTATATACTGCATTCTCTCAACCCAATTTTTCATCACTTTCTCACATAAATTTGGCTTTATTCCATCAATGAGTGGCTTAACTAAACAGTCTTTATGAATGAGCACTAAAATTATTTAACAATTTCTAAGCGTTGTTGAAGCCATAACGAATGGCATGATATTTTGAACACAAATAACTTTCGATTTTACTGAAAATATTTCTGAGAATTTTTAAATATCGTGCTTTTGATGACTAAATGCCTAATTTTTGTTTCAATTAAATCAATGAAATCATTTTTCTTCACTTACTATTATGAAAGTTTCATTTTAAATAAATGATTTCTTTTCATTAACTTTAAGGTTGATTGAATATTCAGTCTAATCTATGTAGAATGAAAGCGATTGTTGTATTATCGTCTCCAGAAGATTTCCTGACGATTATAATGCTTAATGTATAAATAGACTATTAGGTCAAAAGGATTGGATTTAGATGAAAACATTTTAACTACCTTTATTAATACTAAAATGGTATTATTTGTTCTAGATGTACTTATTTTGGGCAGTTTTTACGCAATGTAATCTGAAACTATCGGGTGTTCCTTTTGGTCAGATTAATTTCGGTAAGCGTGGACGTCTGATTTTGTTGAGCAAAATAACTTTGAAGGTGCTTTCACCTTCGATTTTTTCGCTCACTAGGAAAATTTGGAAAAAGACAAATGGTAACCAAAGGAAAATTTGTGAGAGTGGTAAGAAGCTCCTTACTTCATGAAACAGTTTTGAGCATTTTTGCCTATTAGTTACTTCGAAACGTCGATCCAAGTTTCTCAAAATATAAGGGTTAAGCTTTTAATCACTACATTATTGTTTTTTGCATGGTTGTACCAGAACTTGTTTAATTTTCTCAAATTTCGTGGTTTTTACTAGTTTTGAACTAAAAGTAGCGCAAACGATTTTACTGGACGAAGATGTGAACATTGTTGGTTTCATTTTTATCTTTTCTGTATATTCGTCGGACAGCTTGTATGTTAATACAGTTTATTTGAAGAAAAATCAATTTATAACTCGAAAATTTCTAGTAGGTTTTTAGTTTGATTGAGATGATCAAGTTAGTGACTGAGAATAACCCCTGAAGATCCGGAACAAGCCTATAAAAAATAAAACATTTTTATGATCTTATATGTTTTTCATTCAATTAAGCGGTAATCTAGAAGGTGAATAAAGAAAAATAATTTGAATGTTTACTCAAAATTCGTGAGACTCTTTGAAGATCAATTTCAGGAAAATGTATATAATATAATTTTAAAAGTCTCCAGGACAATTTATAATATTCAAATGGAAATTTGATATAGATCTAGGGTGCATAAAAAATATTTTTCTGAAAAATCAGTTCTATAAATTTTTTACGGTTTCGTTCATTTAGTGAATCCATAATATTTTATTAATATATACGGCTTTTAATTAAAAATGATAGAATTTTAATTTAAAATAAAACAAGAAATGTTTGACATATCAACATAATTATTCATTTAATTTGAAGTTCGAACAATGCAGATCTGTCCGGAATAAGATATTGTTCAACTATCCACCATGGCTGACGTACCCGCGCCAACTTTTGATCCTTCTGAGCAATAATTCCGGCAGTATTTCGCCAATTACTTGACGAATATTCTCTTCCAAGTGAACTAAAATCTTTAGTTTGTTGGCATAGACTTGTGGTTTCAAAAATTGATCTAGGGGTGTCAAATCAAATGCCTTCGCGGCCAAATCACAAATCCTCGCCGCGAGATCCTCGGCAAAACAAGCGTTACATCAGCTATATGGCATGTAACGCCATGTTGTTGGAACCACATCTCTTCAATATTGATGTTCTCTAGTTTTAGCTGTGGAAATTCGAGTAAGACAATCCTATAACTGTTGCCATTTACGGTTAAGTCTGTTCCATCCTCATTTCCGAATAACAAATGTCCAACGACGCCGTCGCGCCATAAAGCGCAGTTTTTTAAAATGTAATAGAATTTTGTGTAACTCTTCTGGATTATCCTTGCATAAATAGCGACAAATTTGCTTATTAACAGAACCGAATAACCAAAAATGTGCTTCTTCTGAGTAGATGGTTTCTTGGCCAAAACAGGATCGTGTTCCAACTGCTCAAGGACCCAATTAGCAACTCTCGACACAACCTGTGATCATTTGGGTTTCTTTTTCTTGAGCCAATACGATTTTATAAATATGCAACCACAGATTCCTATGGAGTATTCTCGAAGTTGACGTCTGAGAAAGCCGCAACTGGCTTCTTCACTTCTAGTATTTTAGAGCAGATGTTCCATATGACCACTGTCCATTCCAAAGCAGGAAGTACATCGTCACATGAAGAAATTACGTACTCTTTCGAAAAGACCTGGTTGTGTTCGGATCGTTTGACAGGATCGTTTAATCCGATGTTGCAACTCTTCGATGTTATTCACTGACTTTGCATAAACTAAACTTTTCAAATAACCCCAAATACAAAAGTCCAAAGAATTCAAATCGAGAAACCTAGCGGGCTATGGCACTGGGCCTCCTCGTCCTATCAATCTTCTGGAAAATGTTTGATCTAAATGTGTTGTAACAACAAGTGTATAATGTCGGGGCGACCTATCTTACATAAAACAAATATTCATCCAGTGATTTAAAGGTACCACATCTATATAATCGGGCAAGGTATTTTGAAGAAAGTTAAGGTATGCGGCTCATGTTAAATTCCGTGGTAAAACTACTGGTTCTAACAAACTATCTCCTAAAATATCACCCATATATTTATATTGAAACGCTGCTGATGCATGGATTCGTGAATGGCCTGTGGATTTTCATCCTCCCAAGTATAGCTATTATAAGAGTTAAAAATCCCATCATCAGTGAAAAGGATTTCAAAAGTAAAATGCGGATGTGCAGCAATCTGTGGTGAAACCCATTGACAGAATGTCCTTCTGGCTTGATAATCAGGAGGATTGAGAGCTCGCACGTGTTGAATATAGAATGGATAGAGAAGTTGTTGATGCATAGTTCTCTAGACAAGGGGGCCACTTATTCCTACTTCCGCTGAAATTATTCCTATACTTGTACCGGGAATTTCAATCACAATATTTAAAATTTGCTCTTCAACTTCTGGAAAACTTACAGATCTTGAACGTCCAGTATCAGGAGCGTTTTTTTAAAGAACCAGTTTCCCTCAGCCGCTTAAAAACTTGATTGAACGTTACACGAGAAGGAAGTTGACGAACAGGATAAGCGATGTACAGCTCCTGTTGTCAAGTCAACGCTTAAATAAGTTTTCAGTAAATATCTGTTCATTCATTGAAATTATTTGAATAGTTTCACAAAATGCTCTATTTTCTCTTATGAATAATCATCGTTCAAGTAAAACATATTATAATAGAGGGTACCAATAGTTATGACAACCAGAATGATGTAGATCTAACAAGTCGAAGGTAACAATAGCGATATTATCGAATACCTTAGAAATAACATCAAATCCTCCATCAACATCCTAACATTCCAGGGACCATCGGAAGCCATCGTTCGGCATCAATCAGAAGATGAGTGGCAAATGGGCGCATTAGCACTTAAATTTCATACCAACAATTCGATCGAGATCTCCAAAATTCAGCTGTCAAATTATCAATGGACCTATCATCCCCGCTAAGCACTCTCCATTTATCCATCGGTTCGTGTCAGTCTATCATTGTTTTCGCTCAATAGAGCCAAGACGTAAGATGCAGACTCCCGACCATCAATAACAGTTTCTTCTTTAATTATCCCCGTTGCTCGATCTTCGATTGTTTGTTATAACCGTGGCGTAACAGAGGAATTGAAGATTGACTAGGAAGATAATCATCAGGGACGACTCGTGAGTTCGGAGGATAGGTTAATTATCTCCCTATCATGTAATGAATTAAGAATTATTCCATAATTCATTAACTCATAACAATTGTTTCGTTAATCTAAAAATTACATCTTCACATCATATATGGCTATGGTTTAGGCAAAAACTTAAAAAGGGAGAGAAATAACATTCAATTTTTGGAAATATAAATAATTGCTAAAAATATCCAAAATAGATACAAAAACCATAAAATATATTGGGACTAGTTATCAAAAATACATCACTATCTACAATATTCAACAAGGTAGATCTGTAGACATCTGTTTGTTCGTTGAAAAGAATTTTTATTTATTAAGTTCTTTGCAAATTTTTTCAAATGACGCATATGTTGAGTGTGAGATGTCTGACGTATAACTCCTCTGGTGTTCATGAATTCTTTTCTTCAAGGATCTACCTGTTTGACCGATAGAGTAATCGTTAAAGGTCAACTTTTAACGACTAAATTTATTCTCTTTATTCGTTTTATCCTTATTGTATTTTATGTGAATTCTCAAATTAATAACTGTTCAAAAAACAACATTTGAATCAAGTTTTATTTTAAAATACTTGGCAATATTATCCGATATTCTAATCACGTAAGAAAAAGAAATATATTTTTTAGTCAAATCTTTTATATCAGGGTGTGCCAGATGTATAGTAGATTCTGAATCAATATATTCGCCGTTAATTGATTGAAATGATGAAAAAAGTGAAACAAAAGCCTGAAAAATGGTGAAAAGCACTGACGTTAAGTCAGGAGCTATTTCGCTCATGTTCATATCACCCATGATTTTTATAAAATTAGGATCAGAATTAGAATTCGCATTAGTCGTTTCTTGTCATCAGATTGCTCGTTTAAATTCGGTCATAGGACTGGTGTCATGGTTCCGGTAACACTCTGCTCACAAAATGTATTTTTTATTCTTCTTATTGAACGATCCTCACGAAATGTTTCACGAACATGAGCGTTATTATTTAGTTCAAATTTCGGTTTGATCTGATCCTCAGTTTCAAAAATATTGGGGAAAATAAAAGAAAATTTCAATTATGAAAATCTGCGGAACCAAAGGACCGACTTTGATCATTACCGAAATTAACCTAGATACTGAGATTTCAAACCTACTATGAAAGTTGCAGATTACTAACTATACCGTTCGAACCTTCGCGTATTTAAAGATGAACCGTTCGGAGAGAATTACTTTTCAATCCGGATTCTCCATCAATGAGTCCAACCTCACTGCTAAAAATTCGAAAATTACAAACATTTGGTTAAAACTGTAGTAAGCTGTTCCCTAGAAGTTAACGCTCAAAAAATATTTTCTTCTTCTTAGCGCAACTATTCATTCTAACAAAGAAGAAACTGCCGACACATTGGTGATTTATGAAAGCATTTTAGGACATATAGGATAAAATAATAATCTTATTTCAATAAATTGAACGTCTTAATTGACTTCTACTAGTTATTGTTGTATGTAGAAAAAAAGTTTTTCTATAATTGCTTTTGATGAAATCAGTCAAAGTGTTCCAGATGTTATCGAATATTATGGTGATTGAATCGTTTATTTTTTTCGCAAGCGATATTGTCCCTGAAACCGTGCCGCTACTGGTAGTAATAAGCTTTCGAAATGAAAAGACGGCTTCAGCTACCAACAAGCTGCGATGGTCAATGCATATATTATTACAATTCTAGAATGAAGGTATAATGAGTTTGTTCTATCTAGACGAGAAAATTCAGATAATCATCAAGGTGTATTATAGTAGCTGCAGTAGCTGACATTAATCTTTTAATTGATACCGTTTGACACGTAACCGAGGTAGTCTAATGTCCTTAGAAGGTTACAGAGGTCTTATCTTCGAATTCCACATACTTTGTTCTACGTAAAACGTAAGAAAGTTCCTCGATATACTTGGTGCAGTTATGTGCATTTTTTTAATCGTGGTTCTGTTTGTGCCTCCTGCATTCTTCGTATAGAATTTATTTATAACCTACGATAAAGAAAAAATTGTTGGATTGTTTTGAATTGTTTCTATTCACGTTCGTGTAATGACGGACTGCAACTAATAATTGTTCATTCTTTCAGTGCTAAGAATAAACTTGTATAAGTTAAGAACTTCCAAGCTTGATATTTCATTTCTCTATAACTACAAAATTGGACATTTATTTGTTAGGAAGTAAAGATTTAATGGTCTGAACATAGAATAGATAAGATTTAGAAACATCTGAATTATTATGTTTGTGAGGATTGAAATTTTCCTTTCCTCAAAGTTTTTATTTTGAATTTTTTTAGTGCAGGGTTCATTGAATCCGATTTTGAGTTTTTAACATTGTAATTTTTCATGTTCACCTTATGGTATGTATTACTGGTAAACTTTTACATCCAGATTCTCAACTGATTATGGATTACATTTTATTTATAATGTTAAATAAAACTTTCCATTTCAGAATGAGCAGAAAAATTATAAAATAAAAGATATACATCATCAAAATAAATAAATGAAAAAACTGACCCCAAATTTTCTTGAAGTTCTGCTATCTACCAAATGCTTTTTAACAAACTTTGAAGTCTTTCGAAGTTGCTTTGTTCATTTTGTGGAATTACATAAACCTTATGTTCAAGATCAACAGATGTTTGAACCATATAAATTTTTTTTTTACACATATCGGGTGTTTTTTAGAGTGATAGTACTTTAAATTGAAATAAAACACATTTAAATTAAGATTGAAGCCAATTTTTTTTCATTTGAATAATAATTTCATGACATTTGTTTTTTGAAAATAATTTCCGGCATATGTCCACCACGACTAGCTCTGAGGAGCCGTATTCGACCTGACCAATTTTGGATCACTTTTGCGAGTAATTCAGGCCTTATTTCATCAATAACGCGAGTTATGTTGGCTTCCTAAGCGTCTTTTGTTTCTGGTTTATCAGCGTTAACCAATGACTTTACATAACTCCAAAGAAAATAATCTTGTGAAGTTATGTCGCATAATCTTGGAGGCCAATTAATATAACCATTTCTCGAAATAATGTTATCGCCAAATCTTTCCTCCAATGAATCAATTGTTACGGTAGCAGCATGAGGTGTAGCACCATCTTGTTGGAACCAAAACACTTCTGGGTCGATACCATTCAAATTTTGAAACAAATAATCATTGATCGATTTGTAACGAGCACCATTCACTGTAAAATTAGCTCCAGTATCGTTTTTATAAAAATATGGACCAATGATGCTTTCAGCGTGTAAAGCACACTATACAGTGCATTTTTCAGCAATGGAATCTGCAGAGCTCCTTGAGGATTGTTTTCACTCCATATACGGCAATTTTGCTTGTTTACTTAGCCGTTCAACCAGAAATGAGCTTCATCACTAAACATAATTTTACGATAAAAAAAGTGAATCAACTTCAAGCTGTTCTAGGGCCCAATCAGCAAACAAACGACGCTTATGGTCAACTGGCGTTAGTTCTTGAACAAGTTAGATCTTGTATGGGTGTAGACTAAAATCTTTATGCAAAATTTTCCATTTGGTGGATGCACAGAGTCCAACTTGTTGTGAACGTCGACGAATAGACATATCTGGATTATCATTAACACTATGACTTACAGCAGTTCGACGAATAAGCTGCTCTGATTGATTATTTAAACCATAAATTTCACGAAGTACTCTATAAGTTTGGCGAATAGAACACTGATTTTGAAAATAAATTTCAACAATGTATAAACGTTGTTGCAGCGTGAGTCTTTCCATGATAATTTGTCAATGCTTACCGAACAGAAATGTCAAAACAACATGGCTTCTACCTTCTGTCAAATTACAGTTATCCCTATCGAAAGTTTTATCACTCTAAAAAAACACCCGATACAATATGTTACAATATTTCGAAGAGTGATGTATATAATGAAATTAACAGATCATACAGAAGATTTTTTCGCTTTGGATTTAAGCACATCATTTCTCTACTTTGTATTGGAAGAAACTAACAGATTAAATCTGTTTTGATATTCAAATTTTGTTATAATTCTTCTATCAAATAAGAAGCCTTTCTCTATTTCATTTTATATATAATTATATGTAGGCTTGATTAAATCTTATTCTGAAATGTCAATGGTTTAAAGAAAACCTTATAATACCTTACAGTTTCTGTGATTTTGTAACGAACTCACTACCTGGATTTTTAAAGTTAGACTGTTTTAAATAAGTTCCGTTTTACACTCCAAGGCATATATACTGATGGTTAGTTGATTTTAATATTTTAAATACTATCTAGGGCCGATGAAGAGATTATTAGAATTCTATTTGTTTTTTGAAGATATAGTGCATGGTTTGAGAGATTTTTGAATTAACTTATTTGAATATTTAAATATATTAAATATTTCAAATAAATTATATTTTCTGAGAAATCCTGAAGTTGTGTTTTATGTTTTTGAAAAGGAATTGGTTTCATTATGGTAATATCAGAAACAAAATTTTGTCTCCTTCAAATATTTATTTATTAATTTTAATTCCCTTTTTTTATATTGGTTGGTTTATTTATTCCATTTGATATTGTATATTGAGTTTTGATTATATACGTCTATTAAATATAAGCGGTGCTTATTGTAGACATTAATTCAGTTCTAAAAGTTTTTCGAATAAAAATTGTAGAAGACTAACAGATTAAATCTGTTTTGATATTCAAATTTTGTTATATTTCTTTTATCAAGTAAAAAGCCTTTTTCTATTAATATTATATAATATATATATATATATATATATATATATATATATATATATATTATATAATATATATTATATATACATTCTGCCAAGAAAGTACCGGGAATTATCCCTAATTACTATACCAAGCTTGAGCGGGATGTGTCAACTAGTGTGTTTGCAACAGCTGATTAAGTCAGTCGATGTCAGAGTGCGTGCCGATTTTTACTATGGGTGATTACTATGGGACGATAACGCGCCTTCCCACCGAGCTACGATTGTGACTGACTTTCTCGCCAAAAACTCAACAAACGTGCTTCAGCAACCACCGTATTTGCCGGATTTGGCTCTCTGCGACTTTTTCCTCTTCCCAAAACTGAAATTGCCCCTTCGTGGCACCCGTTTTGAGTCGATTGAAGTCATAAAACAAAATTCGGCGCGAGAGCTAAAGTCCATCCCGGAAAGCGCCTATAAAAAATGTTTCGATGATTGGAAGTGCCGTTGGCATAGATGTATTGGAGCAAATGGAGCCTATTTTGAAGGCGACCCAATAAGTTTTGACGATTAAATGTAAAAATGTTGTTTTAATTGAAAATTCCCGGTACTTTCTTGACAGAGTAGTATATATATATTATATAATATTATATTATTAATATTTTATATTATGACTGTAGTATTCGCATCTTGATTTGTCTCATACACTATGTATTTTACTTCCTGTAGGAACAAATAAATTATTATTAGATATTTATCATAATTTATACTGAAGGGTACCGTTCGGCTTGTCGATTCACTCTTTCGGCCTTATAGACATCAAGCAAGGAGCAAGGCAGAAGTAAAGACATCATAAAAAGCGAGATCGTAAGGCGTAGGTGGGATCGGGCCACGCTCATTAGACAAAAATCGAAGCATAGCCGGGCTATATTAAGAAACCCGCGCGTCTGTGTTCCATTGTCACAGCTAATACCCGTATCCTTGCATTGTGTTTAATGCGCGACACACCGAACGCGCGGAATAGCACAATGATGTCAGTTCACACTTATCCCGCGCCCGGCCATTGTTGTTCAAAAGTGGAAATCCGGGGGTCTCCACACACGCACGGCGGCCATGTATTCCGCAAAAAACGTGTAGGAATACATACGGTGGAATTCGTTCGATTATTCACCTGATTTATGAGGACAACAGAAATAATTCAAGATGAAGAGGATCGCCATTATGTACTAAAGCTGATGTTTGCCCTTGGTCTTTTTGTTTTTGTCATCGCAAAGGTAGACACTGTCACACTATTTAGTAACAGTTGTTTCGTATAATTCTTTGGAAGGCTATGTTTTGTGCCATTCTTTCTACGATTTTTCCCTTTCTAGGTAAAACTTAACATTTGAGTTGGCAATGAGAGTGATTGAGATTTCACTGTTTAACAATTACAGCGTGTAAATTTCGCCAACGTTATACTGCACTTTGTTCGCTGAATTATTGTTGATTTTTCAATCGATCGTTCCCGTGTTATGTATGTTGACAGAAGTTAATTCAATTGATCATTTATAATTGAGTGAAATTCGTTCAAATCAGATTATACCTGTGGTTCAACGAATTTTTTTAATGACAAATTAATCTTGAGGATACCTGTCAGTTTTAATTTCAGTTTATAACTTTAGAGTATTTTCATTTTCGGTTTTTCTATTTTTTTTATCCTGAGTTATTCCTATTTTAACTTTGTTGATATTTAGAATTTCTGTTTTCAAGGCTGAAACTCTTTTTGTGGTTAAAAAACCATCCGATAATGAATAATATAAAATAACGAAAATTAATAACATTCTACTGGGAACGATAAGATAAAGAAAATAAACCGACAAGGGTAGGAACAATTGGAAATCAGCTGATATATTTCAGTTTTCGGTATATAATAATAATGTCGCAGCACGACTAGTGCTTAAAGAGCTGAATTTTCTTCAAAACGAGCACCCAAAGACAGTGGCCATAGAGATTGTTTGAAAGAATTCTACCGATTCAGCCTTCATGAATATTTGGCGATGAAAGATGGATCTACGAGTACAACGTGAAAACATCTCAACGATTTTCGGAATGACGCACACCAAATTGAATGCGAAAAAGCACGTCAAAATCGATCGAAAAACAAAGTCATTCTCACTGTTTCTTTGATTATCGTGGTGTCGTGCACTATGAGTACTTGCCTCCAGGTCAAACCGCTAAAAACGAATATTATCTAGGCATTATGAAGCGTTTGAGAGAGGCTGTGTGTGGGTCGACGTGGATTTTGCACCATGATAACAAGCCATGTCACAAAACGCACATGATGCTGGATTACTTCATGAAGCACGGCGTCAAAATTGTCAACGCTAGATTTAGCACCATGTGACTCTTCCGTTACTGTTGGCTCAAGTTATCCCTACGTCGATGGAAATTTGAATTGTTCGAATCCGTCAAACAAATTGCGACGAAGGAACTGAAGGCTATTCCTTCGGAACTTTGGAACTCAACGATGATTCAAGTGTGGTCATAAATGTGCCGTTTCAGATGGATATTATTTAAAAGGAGATAAAATACATTTGGAAGAAGATTAACACGGTATTGTCTCATTTACGATTAACCGGTATTTTTTATCATAACGTATTAAATTTTACTGCCTCATCTCCTCTTTTTGAAAAAATGTTTCAAAAACATCACTTCACGAGAGGGGAACAAAAATGTGCGACTAAATAATTACATATAGAAACAATTGTAGAGTATTAACAAATTTAAAATATATAAGAAATTTGCAGCCTGTTCATAATTTCAACTGGGTATTTGATACTTATAATTATTTATATTGAAGTAAATTTAATAATAATAATAATGATAATATATTTCTTTATTTTACCCAACAGGAATATCTCAATTACAGGGTAACATGTTACAGAATGCGGAATATTACAACGCAATAATGAATGAAAACATAAAATAATCAATAATTCACAAAACTAACCAAATATATTGAAGTTTATCAGCACATTTACACTTACAGTTAGTTGGCTGGTGCCCGCTTCGACAAGTTAGTACGAGCTGTACGCAAATAAAAAGTAGATGTAGACCTCGCTGCCAATCTTGGAACATTGAAATTTATTTTCGATAGCAGATAAGGTGAGTTGATACTTCCGGTCAACAGTCTCTGAGCAAACTTTGCACATTGATTCTCATGCCTAGCAAGCAACGATGATATCCTTATCTCATCCATGATGAAGATCAGTACCACGGTCAGGATATATGCCAGTCCGCCTAGACAACATAAACCTGAAAAACTTTTTGTGAATGCGCTCCAGTGATACCAAATGACAGTCGTAAATAGGAAATTATATCAAGTGTGCATAGTCCAACTTACTGATGACCAGCGTGAAATACAAACTCCTCAAAATTGACAGATCACTGAAGTCCTTGCCACAAAGCCCAAAGTGCGGCTAGCAGACGCACACAACTCTTCAATATGTGGGATGAAAGTGAACGTGGAATCAAACAAGACTCCAAGGTCATATATTTGATCTTTATCGCCAACATAGTTGTTAGTTATATGATAGCTATAAGTCAACCGATGTGACCTTCTACTGAATGTAACTTTAAATCACTTCTCCATATTCAGCATTAGTTTGTTGCAGAAACACCAACTATTAATATACTCGAAGCTTGACTGGAGCAGCACCAAATAATTAGGACTGCGTATTCTCTTGTAAATCTTCAAGTCATCGGCAAACGCTAAAACAGGACACCTAAGAGAAGTGAGAAGATCATTTATATACATGATAAAAAATAATGGTTCCAAATTTCATCCTCGAGCACTCCACATGAAAGGACATACTCAAGTGATCTGTAACCATTGTAGAAGAAATAGTTTATCCTATTCTCCAAGCAGGATCTGATGAGCTTCACATATGCCGGACTGAAACCGAAAGACGAGATCTTCATCAGTAGAATATCGTGATCGACAGAGTCGAAGGCTCGTGATAAGTCAGTATACACCACATCAACCTGACCTTCGTCATCTAAACATTCAGTAATATACTGTGCGATTGTTGCCAAGTTAGTCACAGTAGATCTTGCTTTAACAAAACCGTGCTGCTCCGTGAAAAATATGAACTAGCTTTGAAATACATACTACTCTGTCAAGAAAGTACCGGGAATTTTCAATTAAAACAACATTTTTACATTTAATCGTCAAAATTTATTGGGTCTCCTTCAAAATAGGCTCCATTTACTCCAATACATCTATGCCAACGGCACTTCCAATTATCGAAACATTTTTTATAGGCGCTTTCCGGGATGGAATTTAGCTCTCGCGCCGAATATTGTTTTATGGCTTCAATCGACTCAAAACGGGTGCCACGAAGGGGCAATTTTAGTTTTGGGAAGAGGAAAAAGTCGCAGGGAGCCAAATCCGGCGAATACGGTGGTTGCTGAAGCACGTTGTTGAGTTTTTGGCGAGAAAGTCAGTCATAATCGTAGCTCGGTGAGAAGGCGCGTTATCGTCATGAAAAATCCATGAGTTGTTCGCCCACAAATTTGGCCGCTTCTTACGGATACGCTCACGCAAACGTTTCATAACGCCTAGGTAATACTCCTTGTTTACCGTCTGACCCTCTGAAACGAATTCGTAGTGCACCACGCCACGGATATCGAAGAAAACAATGAGCATCACCTTCATTTTCGAGCGGCTTTGGCGTGGCTTTTTCGGTTTCGGCTCATTTTTTGCCACCCATTCCGATGACTGCTGGCTTGTTTGCATATCGTACTCGTAGACCCAGGTCTCATCACCAGTTATAATGCGTTCCATGAATGTAGAATCGGAATTACAGCGATCCAGCATGTCTGAAGCAACCTGTTCGCGATGACGTTTTTGAAGAAAATTCAGGTCTTTCGGTACGAAACGTGCGGCCACCTTTCTCATGCCCAAAATATCAATCAAAATCGTACGTGCGGACTCGTGGGATATCTTAAGATCATGTGCTATCTCTCTCAAGCTGGTACGACGGTTTTCCAGCACCCTTTCCTTAATTTTATCGACGTTTTCTTCGATCGAAGCCGTCGATGGGCGACCACTTCACGACCGTTCTTGAAGGCTCTGTACCACTGATATGCACGAGTTTTCGATAGAGCATTATCACCAAAGGCCTTTTGCAATATTTTCAATGCATCGGCACACGAAAATTCATTTGCAACACAAAACTTTAAACAAATTCTTTGCTCAACGTAATCACCCATAGTAAAAATCGGCACGCACTCTGACATCGACTGACTTAATCAGCTGTTGCAAACACAATAGTTGACAGATCCCACTCAAGCTTGGCATAGTACTTAAGGACAGTGGTACCAACCTAGGAAAAAAATTTTTACCTGCCTCATTGCCTCGCCAGATTTAAATGGATAATTTCCGGTACTTTCTTGACAGAATGTATGTCCATATGACAGCTCCTCATAAACCTTCGCAAAATTGGACAATATCGAAATTAGTCTATAATTTTCAATTTGGGAGCCATCTCCCTCCTTGAATACAGGGACCACACGAGCTCTCTTCCATTTCTTAGAGAAGATACATAATTTTAGAGTTAAACTAATAATATGATACAGAGGCTTTGCAAGCACGAAACTGTTATCCCTTATGACGTATGATGGAATGCCATCATCACCAGCGGTAGACTTGTTCGGAAATTTTGACATAATTTATATTATAATGTATAAGAGTCATTCACATTCATTCCAAGATAATAGTTTTTTCACGAAAACACTTATACTCACATTAAAAATATTTCAGCAGGTTAGAGTTTTGTTTTTAGTTATGATTCGTCTGAATCAATCTAAAGAAGGATGAATATTCAAAGCGAATAGTGGGGTCGGGAGGAAATACTCAAGATTACATGCGCCACTCAGACATTGGGCGCATATTACGAAATCTGACATTTTAGCGCTGGTAAACAATATTCTTTGAATATTTCAGAAATGACACGAATTTCTTTTTGAGTGCTTGTTCCAGGAAACAGCCTGCTATCGTTTTGTCCAAATGTCTGTAGTTTTCGAATTTTGTGCCGATAATTTTTTCAACAACTAGATTCTTCTTATTCATGAAGAATCCTAGGCCAAAAATAATTCTGTCCGACCGATCCGTCCGTAAATATTCTAATTTTGTGTTTGAATTTCTCAGAGCGGTTTGTTGATGGGCAAAATCTATTGAAAAGGTTAAACAGGTATTCACATTTCGTCATTGTTTCTGATAGTTTCAAACCTAGAGATCAGATCGATCAAAAATTTGGTTAAATAGTGACGGGCATGTACGGCAAAAGGCGTTGGAATCGTTCATTTGGAAGCATCGATGAAAAATATTTTGTGGACAGAGTATTGTTAAGCGCTACCGGAATCATATCAAGAGTCTTCCGATCGAGTTAAAAATTTAATAAACAGATGTTAAATAACGAGAAGAAGAATAATGATTTTAACCTTCAGAGAAAACACGCGACAGCTTTCACATTTAAGTCCATATTTATATTAATTTTTGGGGAAGCAAGATTATATTGGAAAAATTATTTTCAGCTCAATTCCAATTGTGGATACATACTTAAGGAAAATTTTAATCATATTATTGATTGAATATAATATTGAGTTTGTATTCATATGATTAAAAAGTGAGATATATTACGTTATGTTTATCCTTATTTTAGTGAAAAATTCAGATGCAAGGGAATACAAAGGGGTAGAGCCTACTTCTTTCCACCTTGAGAATCAACCAAATTACTGAAACGTTTTCTGTATCTTTTACTCAAATAATCCATCGATAAAAATATACACTCATAATATAATTTGAACTGTTCAAAATATAAACCTGAAGAAGCTACCGTATTAGCGAAACCTTTCTTTCCGTTAATTATAAATTAATGAAATATTCTTTATTATTTTATTTGAGTGGTAGTATAATGAAACGAGAAGTTGAAAGTGTCATATTCTATAAATGTCTTGATGAATTTCAGTCAAGTGAAGGCCGTTACAATCAAAGATACATTCATTTTGGTGAATATTGCCAACTATTAATATATCCTCAGGAAAAAATAATTTTCTTGATGAGGCATAGGATACCATAGGAAAAGTAAAACTTTTTTCATCCAAATTTTCATAACCTCGGTAGAAAGACTTCCAGACATGTAATTGCGATGATTTTGATTTAATCAGAATAATAACTTCTTTTTGCATTTTCGAATTTTTTGATCAATAGGAAGGTTTCAAAAAACGTCATTGTCCCGGTAATAAAAAATATTGGTGTCTGATAGAGCTGAAGACACTTACTGAAGTAAGTACTTTCATGAAAATTTTAGATTCATCTATGTACAATAGTTCTTGATGGATGAAAAGGAATTACTTATTTCTTTGATTTCAATTTTTTGTTGCATAAAGCACTTTTTAATAATCCGAATTGCGTTGTCTGTTGATATATATTTTGTGATGAACATTCAAATCCAACTGAAATGTTGAATGTGAAGGGAAAAGGGTGAGTAAATTCATGTCGATTGTAATCATTCGTTTTATATTTAGGCTGATATTTTATTGGATGTCCCCCTTTAAGACATCGCGACGTCGACAGTGCAGTAGCGGGCGGCCATTTTCGCTTTATCACGTAGCAATTAGGTACACGTAGTCTACCTAAGTTGGCTATGCTATTGGTGTCGCGGTATTATACTTAGCCCGCTTCGATACCCTTATCAGCCGCCATTTCGTGAAATTCAGTTAACAGTTAACGGGCCTACTGGTAGGTCTTATCGACAAACAAGGCGACAAACTCTTTATTTTATATATTTGAGTCGCCACGCGGGCTCATAACAACGACCTTATTTGTGGGTGGAATGAATCAGCGAAAGTGAAACGGTAATTGTTGATAGTGTTTGTGACAACTACCATTCGATAACAACTGCCTTTTTATTAGAGACCGTGAACTGCGTAGAACTGGTAATATCTAAAAGCTCCGATTCGTATTACTTAAGCACGTTAGTGTCAATTTGAAACTAAGGATATCCTGGAAACATAAAAAAAATCAATATTCCACTATTTTTCTTAATAACAATCACATTCTTTTATTAGAAATATATTTTGGTCATCTATTCATCTTTAAAACAAAAATTAATGATAGAGGTATAAAATCAGCTTCAATTTAAAAATAAATTTGTTCGTACTTATTTTGAACTAAACCGACTAACAGCATTCAGGCTGATCACTTACATTGCTCAGAATGTGACGTGCATTGGTTAATAGTTAGTTGATTAGTCAATAGTTATATTTAGGAGTAAACATATCAGAATACATTTACACAAATGAAGTCCAATTTTTTTTTAGGAACAACATTGTGGATAAAAAAATTTTCTATGATTTTATGAATTGAAGAAATTATATACGAATACTTCTTAATTTCTACTCATGAAAGAATAACATTTCGACATAGGTATAGAAAAGACAGTCGGAATGATACGAAATTCATTGTTAATCAAAACGTCCAGTGGAAGAATCAAAATCTCAGTGCCATGTGATGACGAATAAACGACTGTTCTCCCTCAATGGTAGTGGGGAGTGAAAGCAGAGTGCAGAGCCTTTCGATCGAAGCATAAACACTGCGCACTGCTACTGAAAGAGAACAGTCATTTATTCGTCATCGCATCGCGCCGAGGTTTTGATTATTCTATTGTTCCACTGGACATATTGATTAACATTGAATTTCGTATCTTTCAGACTGTCTTTTCTATACCTGTATAAATAATCAAAATTCATTTGAATCTTACTATTGAAATCACTTGTCAGATTTCATGAAAGTTTTTCGTTGACAAAAAAAACTTGGATCGATGTGATGAAGGTTTTAAATGAACTTCATTTCCGCTGAGAAAGTGTTTTACTCTAAATTATATATGATGAATTTTCATATATTCCGAATATAGGGACCGAAACAATCAAGAAAAAGTTCTTTACATACTTCCAAAACAATTCTAAACTTTGGAATAGCAATAAGAATTTCAAATGAGTTTTTCTCCAGAAAATAACGAATGTTAAAACATTAACTTGATAGCTGGTTGAAGAAATGCGATATTTTACATTCTTGATTGTTTTCTTCTCTATTTGACGGAAAGTCATCTTATTTAATTTAAAGTGAAACACTTTATTTCCGCTAATATTTATTGTTGACACATAAATAAAATAAATATTAGCGGAAATAAAGTGTTTTACTTTCGTTTCTTCTCATCGATGAATTTCACTATTTCTCTCGATCTAAGAGGCTGGATTTACCTATAGTTACTGGTATATTCATTCTATTTCCTGGCAAGTTTTATTTTTCTGATGGAAAATACTCACGTGTTGAAAAAAAATTCTGTAGTTTACTCCTTTCACCTCTATAAATTTAATATGTTACCAATAAGGTCGCTTAATTAATTCCATATGATCGATAGAGAACAAAAAGATCTCACAATTGAGTTTCATCTTTTCATGCAATCAATATGCCATGTGGCCATCAACCACGGATTCTGACCGCTCATTGAAATGCGCTAAGGAATATAAGTCACTATAACGAATATCTTCAAGACACTTCAGGAATGTATAATTTTTGAATAGAGAATAGCAATTTGAGAAAATCTTTTCTCACTTGTTTTGGCATCAGCTGAAGGATGATCTCGTATGAGGATTTATAGCTCAAGGTTATATTGAAACTTGGTAAATTTGCCTTGTAGATAGTCTTTGTATATTGAAAAGAAAACACTACATCTTTTTATACAGGTATACTACTCTGTCAAGAAAGTACCGGGAATTTTCAATTAAAACAACATTTTTACATTTAATCGTCAAAATTTATTGGGTCGCCTTCAAAATAGGCTCCATACATCTATGCCAACGGCACTTCCAATTATCGAAACATTTTTTATAGGCGCTTTCCGGGATGGACTTTAGCTCTCGCGCCGAATTTTGTTTTATGGCTTCAATCGACTCAAAACGGGTGCCACGAAGGGGCAATTTTAGTTTTGGGAAGAGAAAAAAGTCGCAGGGAGCCAAATCCGGCGAATACGGTGGTTGCTGAAGCACGTTTGTTGAGTTTTTGGCGAGAAAGTCAGTCACAATCGTAGCTCGGTGAGAAGGCGCGTTATCGTCATGCAAAATCAATGAGTTGTTCGCCCACAAATTTGGCCGCTTCTTACGGATACGCTCACGCAAACGTTCATAACGCCTAGGTAATACTCCTTGTTTACCGTCTGACCCTCTGGAACGAATTCGTAGTGCACCACGCCACGGATATCGAAGAAAACAATGAGCATCACCTTCATTTTCGAGCGGCTTTGGCGTGGTTTTTTCGGTTTCGGCTCATTTTTTGCCACCCATTCCGATGATTGCTGGCTTGTTTGCATATCGTACTCGTAGACCCAGGTCTCATCTTCAGTTATAATGCGATCCAGCATGTCTGAAGCAACCTGTTCGCGATGACGTTTTTGAAGAAAATTCAGGTCTTTCGGTACGAGTCGTGCGGCCACCTTTCTCATGCCCAAAATATCAATCAAAATCGTACGTGCGGACTCGTGGGATATCTTAAGATCATGTGCTATCTCTCTCAAGCTGGTACGACGGTTTTCCAGCACCCTTTCCTTAATTTTATCGACGTTATCTTCGATCGAAGCCGTCGATGGGCGACTACTTCACGACCGTCCTTGAAGGGTCTGTACCACTGATATGCATGAGTTTTCGATAGAGCATTATCACCAAAGGCCTTTTGCAACATTTTCAATGCATCGGCACACGAAAATTCATTTGCAACACAAAACTTTAAACAAATTCTTTGCTCAACGTAAACACCCATAGTAAAAATCGGCACGCACTCTGACATCGACTGACTTAATCAGCTGTTGCAAACACACTAGTTGACAGATCCCGCTCAAGCTTGGCATAGTAATTAAGGACAGTGGTACCAACCTAAGAAAAAAATTTTTACCTGCCTCATTGCCCCGCCAGATTCAAATCGATAATTCCCGGTACTTTCTTGACAGAATGTATGTCATACTTCTAAGATATCAAGAGACAACGTAACGCGCTAACCAAATCTGGTTGATATTGAGGCAATCAATAAAAATATTCATATGTCAAATTTGAATAACGGATATCCCATACATCTAGGGTTCATTTCTCACTAGGCTAGAGACTTTTCAAAACTAATTGGAGTGAAATGAAAAATTTTGGGAATGGACATTATTCTTTGAAATCAAGATATACTTATATCTAATTTTTTGTAGCTAGAAATAAAAATATTCTGTAATTAATCATATATATTAGATATAACTACACTCAGTGATATTAGGAGTGTCAAACTGAGAAAAAATTATTTCATGAATTTAATTTCTTGACAGTATGACTACGCATAAAATTAGGGTCGCCCCATAACTTGAATTGTTTTACAAATCTTTCGGTTTTTCATTTGTTGACAACATGTGATGATTTTGTCGCGATTGTTTTTGTTGTTTTATTCAAAATGTATTAAAACTGAGAATATATTTTGATATGTGTTCTAAAAAAACAAACTTTAGAACTTCAGCAGCGAGTATTCTCTCCTCGCACACTTGTGCTAAAGCTACCCGCCTTTCGGCTTCAGCTGTTGTCTAAGCTTACAGCTGGTTGTTATGCTATAGCGAATTGTACTGATCTATTGGTAGATGTCTTAGAGATGGATGTGGTTTGTCTTTGGTCTTTGTTATTGTCGTTTGTTCTACGTTCTTGTTTGCTGTCCAGTTTTGGTGTCTGTGTTTTGCCCCGATTCACCATGGAACTATGCCCGCCAAAACATAGTTGCTGTTGGTGTAGTTATGTTTGCCCTGTTCATAAGTTTTAGTATTAGTCTCTCTGCCGCGTCGGTCTGTCTTCTCAGGAGTTGTCTTTTTACGTTGATGCCACATATCTCAGAGGCATACAACGCAGCATGCTTCATTCAATACATTTTAAATTATTGGTTTAATTACTTCTTTGTTGTGTCCATATGTTCTGCTCAGTTTACCCACTATTATTGTTGCTGTTTCTTTTAAATGTGGTAGGTATGTTAATTTTCTGTGTATCGTCAGTCCTAGGTATTTGACAGATTTTTTGTACAATATTGTCTGTCGTTCCTGTTTTTCTTGTTGGTGCTCTTATATTATTTGCATTTATTATTTTTATTATTATTATCCTGATACTCTTAGACCTTCTGTGAAGATCCCTCTGTAGCTTTTTCAGCTTGTGCGACTTAGGAGTTTAGTTGTGTTCTGGGTAGGCTTTGTTCCTGCGATCTTGCGCCACTTTAGGTCACAGCACTGTTAATTTTTGAACCAACAGTGAAATAGTGGCCGACACCCATCCAACTAGTAAATTTCTTTTCCACCTGAACAGGATTCGAACCTGAAACTTCTGGTCACAAGCCTGATGGTCTTCCACTGAGCTGTCTACACTCATTATGTCTCTTACATATAAACATCGTCTCCGTCTTGTCTTCGTTATATGTCACTCCACTTTCATCTTCCTAGCGTTTGCAGCCTTCCAAAGTATATGTCCACTTTTTCTCAATAGACTTCGCTGATTTTGAATTTGCCTTCTCTCCTCTCTCAGTTATAACAACTTGTTAACAATGAGGCATGCTTTGCGTCAAATTTTGGATCAAACTGCGCAATATTATCCTTTTATCATACCAATAAGTCGCGAACTCTCTAGAAGATCTGAGAGCCGGCACTTTTTTCTGTAAACGTTTCTCCATCTCATCCAAAATATCTGATTTAAAGGTAGACTTCGAGTAGGGCAAACAAATCTGGTGATTTTAATCACATCAAAATAAGCAGTGATTATTTTGTTTGAAAAAATTCACACAGTTTTTATGTTTCACAGTTTATTCAGAATCCTGACACGTGTTTCGGTCTTTTGGCCATCTTCAAAGGAGTGCAAAAAGTAATCATACTTTTTGTCCATCTTTTTTGTACAAATAAAATTTGCGTTTTCTCTAAGCATAACCATAAATGGAACAGCATGATTTTCTAGAACTAGAAAGTTAGATTTTGCATAAAGGCGAACTACGTGCGAGATTAGAAAGATATGCTCCATCATGCAATAACTGAGGCTGCACCAAATGGAAGTCGCTTGGCATAAAACCCTTGAGCATTTGTCACGCTTGTTTTCGCCACACTGTCACACGTCTATCTGAGCCCATAAGACCAAATCACCTGGAATCACAATAAGCGGCTGAAATTCTCTACTGTCCACGCCAAGTGTTCTCGTGTAAAATTCAACCTTGTTGACGTGAGATCGGTAGTACAGGTCAAGAAGACAATGCCAGCAGCATGATGTCACCTCCTAAATGTCCACCAAATTTTCTTGCAATTTCTATAATCTCCACAATTTATGCCGGAACAAGACTATTTTGAGCCATTTCAATACAAACAATGACAACATATTTCAATCAATTAGTTTACAATATACACATAAAATAAGTTAAATGAACGGTAACAAATGGTAACGGTATTTAGGAATTTAGATAGAAGACCTCTCTTGTCGAACATTTGTCATAGCCACAACAATTTTTTTTTATTCAATTAATCACTTTAAAATAATCACATGCAGATGTGACTATGTTATAAAAAAAAACAAAAGATTTTTAAAATATGCAAATTACGAAATGGCCCTAATTTTATCCCTGGCAGTATCTTTGGTAGTTTCTCACGTAAAGAATACTCGTGTTTTATTTTTTAGCGCAACAAAATGCTTTAAGTTCGAAGACCTAAAAATAATCACCATTTTAGCGATTGGGCAGGCATTAAATTAGTGTTGATTGTAGTGCAATGATGGTAAGGTTAATGTGTCATATGTGGACCGAAGAAGTTAGAGGAATACGAAGATAACCAACTGGGAAACCGAAATGCACTACAAGCAGATATTCGATATTTCATATTGTAGTTGCCTAGACGTGTCTGTACTTTGCTACGGTGTATTAATATGGTAACATATTAATAATTTTTTTTCAGGATTAGTTGTGAGTGAAATTTATTGAAAATGTTATTTTTTCATTTCTGATATAAGATAAAGTATCCACACTGCTATGAAATCAAGTTGTATTTTACGCTGGCACTTTAACTTCCCGCCTTTGAAGCATACTTTGAATTATCACAAGTCCAACATACGCTCAATTCAATTTCATCTACGTGTTCATCTAAATGTCCACCTACTCACAACATTACACTCTCCCACTTTTCACATCTTCACCGTACAGACTCCGTTGTAAAGAATTCACGATCTTATATTATTCCAAGTCATCCAAACCTATAACCCTAATCAACTTGGTTCCTCTTAATTTAGTCCTCTTGAAATACCTGGGTGAAAACTGAATACTTCAGGTCTAAGTACTCACCCTGCACCTGAATTCCATAATCGCCTTGCACTATCTACTTTACACCTTTGCAGACTTTGAAACAGTTGATCCACGAAGTTTAAGATGCTTGGGAAGGAGGTGTCACAAGCAAACCTAGACAATCTTCTCCTGTCGATACCTAGACGTGCAAGAATAAACTTAGCTACGTAGCCGCCAAACGTATTATCAACTATTTTTTTTTTTGGATTGCGTGTAACTAAAAATTATTGAAAATATAAGCGTATTTCCGTGAGATTAAATTGAAGGATTTATTACTTTTGGGCGTTGACCTTTCAAAGTCACTGCGTATTCAATAATATTTGAAGAGCTATGCGAAATTTTGTGAAAACTCAAGAAGTTAAAATTTGAGATATTTCACTATCTGGAAAACAATTCTTTCAATCTAGCCGGAAACTAGTATGAACATTCAGATAAAAACTTATAAATGGTAATTCATTTAGAGGTACTTTTTGTGGTGGGGATTTAATTGCAGATTGCGCATGCCTCGTGTTAACTGAAGTACCATTTCTGTTCAGTAGTGTTTGAAAATTCATAATGGAAAGACTTAGCCACAGCGTCTACAAATTGTTCAACTTTATTACGAAAATGGACGTTCTACGAGAAATGTGTATCGGGCGCTTAGAGTAACTTATGGTCCACATAATCGTCCTACCGAACGCACAATTAGCTCTACCATCCGTAATTTTGGGACCCAATTTTCATTACTGGATAATAGTCAACAAAATAGACCACACCCAGCACGTAATGAAGAAAATGTAGGGGCTGTAGCGGAGAGTGTACGCGAAGACCGTGAAGTGTCGATTCGTCGCCGTTGTCAATAGCTTGATCTGTTGTATTCAACAACTTGGCGTATTTTACGTAAGGATCTTTCTTTAAAAGCTTACAAAATTCCACTAGTGCAAAAACTGAAGCCGACCGACCTTCCGAATCGTTTCCGTTTTAGTCGTTGGGCTCTTGACAAGCTTGCCAAAGTCTACTGTTTTCGACAAAAATTTTGTCGATGAGGCCCATTTTTGGCTTAATGGGTTCGTGAATAAACAAAATGCGCGTCTTTGGGGTGATGAACAACACGAAGAGGTTCAAGAGCTGAAATTGAATCCAGAAAAAACAACTGTTTGGTGTGGTTTATGATCCGGTGAAATAATCGCTCCATATTTATTCAAAACAGTGCCGGCCGGAATGTTACTGTGAATGGCGACCGTTATCGCGCAATGATAACAGACTATTTGATATCAGAAATTGAAGCTCGTGATCTCGACGAAATTTGGTTCTAACAAGATGGCGCCACTTTCCATACAGCCCGTGAAACTATGGCTTTACTGCGAGAGCGATTCGGCGAACGGATCATCTCACGCTTTGGAACAACGAATTGGCAGGCTAGATCGTGAAATATCTTACCTCTCGACTTTTTCCTTTGGAGCTATGTAAAGTCCAAAGTCGATATGGATAAGCCAGTGACAATTGAGGCATTGGAGGCCAATATTACTCGTGTTATTGGCCAAATACCACTAGAAATACTTCAGAATGAAGTTGTTAACCGTATTCGCGGACAAGATTTGAAAGAAATTATCTTTAAAAAATAATTGTAAAGAATGGTACTCTTGTGTTAAAATAAAGATTATAAAATAAAATTGCTTATATTCATTTTTTTATTGAAAAAATACCTCTAAATAAATCACCCGATACAACTGTTCGATAAAAAATAAGATTCATTTGGAAATTGTACCTACAAAATAGACAACCGGGAAAATAGAATGCACTAGTTGCTATTACGATTCACTATTTTCGATATTATGTTGGGAGCCATTTAATCAAATGGCAAAGCACTGTGGGCTTTTGAATAAAGCAGGACAATAGTACCGAAGAGCAAACATAACTTTATCGATTTCATTTTTCGGCAGAATTTCCTTTCTTGATGCATTCGCGTTCAAATATTTATCGATAATAAAATTTGTGACCTAGGTGTAATTATAGAAATTTAGTTGGATATAGGACAAATGCAATACTCGCTGGAGGTAAATATGTTGTACTAGCTTTTTACCCGCGGCTTCGCCCGCAGTGGAGTCATTAAATAAGTATGAAAGATAAAGGGTAAGGGTATAATAATAGTAAAACTTCATTACTGAAGTAGCTAAATTTGACGATTTTTTGACAAACAATTGTTTTATCTTTCGTAAAAAAATTTTTTTTTTTAAATATAAAGTACCCTATGTTACTTCTAATACCTTCAAGAGTATATGTACAAAGTTTCATGATGATCGGTTCAGTAGTTTTTGCGTGAAAGCGTAACAAACAAACTTACATTCGCATTTATAATATTAGTAGGGATTTGCCGACGTTCTGACCCAAATTAGGCCATCCTCAGGGCACTAGAAAATAGGATTTTAAAGTGTTACACGAAAACAACAATAAATTTGTATAAAAAATACCATAATACGAGAATTAAAAACAAATATCACCTACATCCAAGTTATTACTCCAGTATTCTAATTGATAAAATATAAATACTCTTAAAAGGCAAGGTGATATTTGTTTTCAATTTTCGTATTATATGTTATTTCTTCATACAAATTCATTGTTGTTGTCGTGTAACACTTTAAAATCCAATTTCCTAGTGCCTTGAGGATGGCCTAATTTAGGTCGGAACGTCGGCAAATACAACATATTTACCCGCTAACGAGTATTTAACTTCACCTATATACAAAAAATTTTTTATTCAAAAAACTTTCAGAATTAAATTTATGTCTAAAACAAGCACCGCTTACATTTAATAGACGTATATAATCAAAACTCAATATATAATGTCAAATGGAATAAATAACCCAACAGATATATGAAAGTAATTAAAATTAATAAATAAATATTTAAAGGAGACAAAATTTTGTTTCTGGTCTTACCTTTAAGAACACCAATTGCCTTTTAAAAACATGAACACACTTAAAGGACTTCTCAAAGAATATAATTTATTTGAAATATTTAATATATTTAAATATTCGAATAAGTTAATACAAAAATCTCTAAAAAATGTGCACTATATCTTCAAAAAACAAATATAATTCTAAGCAATCCCGTCTTCAGCCCTCATTTAATATTCCAAATATCAAAATCAAAAAACTAACCTATATCTCTCCACGTGTTAAAAGACTAAAGCTTCGAAACACAGATCAACTATATAATTCAAGATTGATCTATGTTCTAACAAAATCAAAGAACAGTGTGAGTTATTTTAAGGTTTATTTAAATTTATTGACATTCCATAATAAGATTTATTGAAGCCAAAATATAATTATATATTATACATAAAATAAAATAGAAAGGCCTTTTACTTGATAGAAGAAATATAACAAAATTTGAATTTTAAAACAAATTGAAATATGTTTATCTTCTACAATTTTAATTTCAAAAAATTGTAGAAGATAAACATATTTCAATTTGTTTTAATATTCAAATTTTGTTTTATTTCTTCTATCAAGTAAAACGCCTTTCTATTTTATTTTAATTCACCTATAAACAACTAAATTTCTATAATTAAATAATTATTACTTTTCTCCATGAATGACGAAATGTATGGATATTAGATATTTTATTATTACGGATCAACTGTAAATTAAGAGGTCTATTATATTCCATAATATAAATATTTTAAAAAATTTTAAACAATTTTAAAAAATTAGCCTTCTACATATTTAACTCCAAAAGATTATATGTTATAGCAAAGGCCATTAAATTTGTCTTTCAATCTTCTAGATCAGGTTAAACCACAGAGATATTTCTGTCTGTATTGGATACCTATTTAAGGTTCTCATTTTTAAATAGAACTTTTTCTCGAAGACGAAGGGTGAGTTTAAATATGTGTTATTAATTGATTTTATATTTATTGAATATGAATATTTGAATACTGATGAGCAAAGTCGATTTTAAAACTTGTTTTTCAGTAATGTTTTGCATATCTTGAGTTTTTGTATAAAGTACCTTGGTTAGATATCCAATAATATTGAATAGTCTAAGTAAGATAGTTTTGTGATAAAATTCCCAGGATTATGTTGGATATTCTTGAAAGATATTGGTTTTCATAGGATTGATAAGCAGAAACAAAATTTTGTCTATTCAAAATGTTTAATTTATAGGATTTTAGTTAATAATTTTTATTTATTGGATTTTGTTATACCATTTGGATATCTTATAATGAATGTTTATTTTATGTCATGATATAAGTGGTACTTATACGACATTAGTTTAATTTATTTTCAGAAGTTATAATCATTGAATATAATCTTTTGGAGTTAAATATGTAGAAGGCTAATTTTTTAAAATTGTTTAAAATTTTTTAAAATATTTATATTATTTTATATACCTTCTATCAAGAATGACCTCTATTTACGTTATTTTATTTATAATATATAATTATATGGTTTACCCAAACATTCATAAAGAGAGTCCTTGTGTTATAGCAAAGGCCATTAAATTTGTCTTTCAATCTTCTAGATCAGGTTAAACCACAGAGATATTTCTGTCTGTATTGGATACCTATTTAAGGTTCTCATTTTTAAATAGAACTTTTTCTCGAAGACGAAGGGTGAGTTTAAATATGTGTTATTAATTGATTTTATATTTATTGAATATGAATATTTGAATACTGATGAGCAGAGTCGATTTTAAAACTTGTTTTTCAGTAATGTTTTGCATATCTTGAGTTTTTGTATAAAGTACCTTGGTTAGATATCCAATAATATTGAATAGTCTAAGTAAGATAGTTTTGTGATAAAATTCCCAGGATTATGTTGGATATTCTTGAAAGATATTGGTTTTCATAGGATTGATAAGCAGAAACAAAATTTTGTCTATTCAAAATGTTTAATTTATAGGATTTTAGTTAATAATTTTTATTTATTGGATTTTGTTATACCATTTGGATATCTTATAATGAATGTTTATTTTATGTCATGATATAAGTGGTACTTATACGACATTAGTTTAATTTATTTTCAGAAGTTATAATCATTGAATATAATCTTTTGGAGTTAAATATGTAGAAGGCTAATTTTTTAAAATTGTTTAAAATTTTTTAAAATATTTATATTATTTTATATACCTTCTATCAAGAATGACCTCTATTTACGTTATTTTATTTATAATATATAATTATATGGTTTACCCAAACATTCATAAAGAGAGTCCTTGTGTTATAGCAAAGGCCATTAAATTTGTCTTTCAATCTTCTAGATCAGGTTAAACCACAGAGATATTTTTGTCTGTATTGGATACCTATTTAAGGTTCTCATTTTTAAATAGAACTTTTTCTCGAAGACGAAGGGTGAGTTTAAATATGTGTTATTAATTGATTTTATATTTATTGAATATGAATATTTGAATACTGATGAGCAAAGTCGATTTTAAAACTTGTTTTTCAGTAATGTTTTGCATATCTTGAGTTTTTGTATAAAGTACCTTGGTTAGATATCCAATAATATTGAATAGTCTAAGTAAGATAGTTTTGTGATAAAATTCCCAGGATTATGTTGGATATTCTTGAAAGATATTGGTTTTCATAGGATTGATATGCAGAAACAAAATTTTGTCTATTCAAAATGTTTAATTTATAGGATTTTAGTTAATAATTTTTATTTATTGGATTTTGTTATACCATTTGGATATCTTATAATGAATGTTTATTTTATGTCATGATATAAGTGGTACTTATACGACATCAGTTTAATTTATTTTCAGAAGTTATAATCATTGAATATAATCTTTTGGAGTTAAATATGTAGAAGGCTAATTTTTTAAAATTGTTTAAAATTTTTTAAAATATTTATATTATTTTATATACCTTCTATCAAGAATGACCTCTATTTACGTTATTATATTCCAAGTCCAAGATCATGGCTCATTTTGCTCTACAAAAATACAGCTGATTTCCAATCATCATTACGACGAGTCAATTGAGAATATAATTATCCCATTTTGTAGGTAGAACGATCTACCGTTATTGTGGAAACTCAGTTTTTATTTCAATGAAATTCAAGTATTTTCTATACTGTCCAGAATAAAGTTGATTTGGTCTAACGAAGAGAAGAAAATATATCAATATCAATTTAACTTGAATTTTATTTTTCCATATATTTGGGTATATATCGATTTATTACTGATGCAGTAAAATACAGTAGTATAAAACTACATGGTATTATTTCTCATTTCGAAGAATTCGGACAGGAGTGGTAAGAAAACCGACACAATGAACTCCACCCAAGACCTAAATACGGCATGTTATATTGTTCAATATGTTTCGCAAATATTTCATTCTCAATGGTAGCAAAAACGACCATGAGGTGAAATATTTCGAATTATAATTGAGAAAGAAATTATAGTTGAAGTTTTTCGTTCATCAAAAGTAAAGAGTTGTGAAAATATATTTGTTTTATCTTCAATAAGCCATGAATTAAATTTAGGCTTATATTTTTCATCCTTGCAATAAAATATTAGTAAAATTTAAATATACGAATGAATATGAGAACGTTCTCTCGGGTTTTCATGGATTTATTCAAAGAACACGAAAATATGAATAGATCAACATTTCCTTGTTCTATAAAAAAATCAGATTCTGTTCGCATGTTATTTGTTGTAGTAGTGCAAACGTACGGTTGCAATTTGTTTTTACTTTTTTCTAATATTGTGAAATTTTTGTTTAACAATGAATTCTGTAGCTAAAGCTGAGAGAATTTTTATTTCATTTTTAAATCAATAACTAAGTTATTATATGGGCTTTTTCTCAGAAAGGTTCAAGAATAATGTGAAAGTTATGATTGAAATAAATTTCACATTTGAAATTTATAAATAAATAATTGTCGTTTCCACGCTTTCGATCCATGGCTGAGGCCTTTGCGTTTTTTTGCGTTATAAGATTGCTTCCAAATGCTGAATTTCAGATCGATCGAATTAATAGTTAAGAAAATATTCGAAATAATATGGAAAATTTTCGAACAAGAATAACTGCAGAACTATTGATCCAATTCTGCTCATTGAGGAAACTAGCTACGGTATTCAGATCCCAAACTGTCAGTGAAAGTTTCTAGATTTTTCATTTCGAACATTAGCGTCTTTACGGTCGGCCGTCGGATAGAATTACTTTTGATCTCAGATTCTTCATCAGTGAACCAAACCTAGTCTTTTGAAACCATTTTCGGCTAAAACTTCCAAAAATACAGACATTTTGGGTGAAACGAGAGCACCCTCTTTCCCTGGAACCAGCAAAAATGATCAAAAAACTGACGGAAGCTTGTATTACAATCTATATTTTCTGAATATTTCGAATCTGTGAATTATTTCTTAATTCTGTATTCTGTCATCCTAAACTGAAATAAACATAATTTTTTGCCACTTTCGAATTGTTTTCCTGAAGAACCGGAAAATCTCATGAAAATTAAAAATTTATGATTGAGAGGCCCCATTCTTTCCCTTCGATCTGCATCGTTACTAGAAAAAGTGGAAAAAATACATTGAACAAAGCTTGATTGATTTACTTTTCATACCCTTTGCTGGAATCACATAATGAAAATATTTTTGAAAATCACGCTGCACCTGGATTCGAAAACTATAGTTCAAAAATTCGGAGAAGTATCTGTTAACCTTGCTATATATATATATATATATATATATATATATATGTTATATATATATATATGTATATGTTTTTTCTGGAAGAATTCAGCTTTTGTGTAATAAGAATCAAGGGAAGTTGATGAAGAGAAAAAATAGTTGCGTAAATAAATATGATGATTTTTATTACACCAAGAATCGAAATGATTTAGAAATAAATACTCTCATTCGATTTAATATACTTTTAAAATGTTCTTCTGGAAAAAATTTCAGCGATATCTTTCTTTTTAGTACTTAAAAATGATTCTACGAGTTCCATCTTCCGATACCTGAATATTTTTTACTCCTAATTGATTTGATCCAGGGCCATTTGTTAAGTAATACCTACATATTTTTTGGAATGTGCTATCTACGCTGATTTATCGATAGAAGGATCATGGTTAACTTCAAAATAAATTATCATCAGTTTGCGAACAAAGCGCTAGTGACAGCAATGAAAGAAATCGACAGCCTTGTAGTACATACAGTAAAACCCGTATACAAAACGCAGGAAAACATAAGTGTTAAGAGCTCTGCAAATCAAAACATGTAAATTAATTATTTCGAAAAGCTGTCATGCTAATATCCCCCAATGATTATTTGTCTGTCGGACTGTTTTATGGGCAGTAAATGTTGTCTAAGTTTAAGTGCTTGTTCCTGATAGTTTCGCATGTAAATTTTATTGTTGCAATTATATTTGATTGGAATTTTCGCGAACAAGTGAAAGAGGAAATTCTTTCCCTAACTGAATACTGCGTATCATTTAAATGAAGGAGAAAGATAAAAGTAAGTGGGTAAGTAAGTTTCTCTATTAGGGATATAATTTAATTCAATTTTTACAGTCTATGTTCTTGGGCAAATAAACTGTGAAAAGTTCAGGAGGAAGAAGTACAAAACGCAGTATCTTCCAACCTTCATATAATATTAGCAATAATAGATGGAATATGCCAGATTTGAGATACCCAAAGTTAAAAAAAGGACAAAAGGTGAAGCATTTTTTTGCGGTAAAAATTATTAAATGAGCTAGCAAAAATTTTACCCATTTCTTCAAATATTTCATATCTCATGCTTGCTTATTCTGAGAATTGGTGAAATATATGCATATGTTAATATCTTTCAAGATATAAAAATTATTATCGAGCCGGAAATGATTACCATCATTTAACTTAATCCTCGTCAAAATCAAAATTTCAATATTCTGACGAATGATTTTCTTTTGATGAGTCGGATTGAACAAATATCACACAACTTGTCTATATTAATTTAATAAATTTTAACGTATTTATTTATTGGCATGTTTGCTTGTTGATTTGATAATTTTACACTTCCAAGTCCAAGTTTAATATTACTGAAAATTTTTAGATTTTAAGTAACTGCAACACTGAATTCATTAGAACACTCCTTCCGGAAATATATTATTCGGACTGAACTTCAAATAATTTTGTGCTACTTAGTGAGCTTACAAAAACTTCGCTTGGTACCACTCAACCTTATAATTATTTCAATATTTAAATACAAATTTTATTTTCCACACACATGAAATATTTGTTATATCGGCATGAAGAATACCTCTTTTCATCACAAGGACATATCTTGTAGAAAGAAGTATATATTCTGAACATTCTAATAAATTTGAATATCAAAACAGATTCAATCTGTCAGTCTTCTTCAATTTTAATTTCAAAAATATTTTATTCCAAAAACTTTTAGAATTAAATTAATATCTTATAAGCACGGCATATATTCAATAGACTTATACAATCAGAACTCAATATACAATATCAAATGGGATAAATAAACAAACAAATATAAATTGTCATTAAAAATTAATAAATAAATATTTGAAGGAGACAAAATTATGTTACTGATCTTACATTTATGAACACCAATTCCTTTTCAAAAACATAAAACACAATTTGAGGACTTCTCAAAAAATATAATTTATTTGAAATATTCAATATAATTAAATATGCATATCAGTTAATTCAAAAATCTCTCTAAACGTGCACTATATCTTCAAAAAACAATTAAACTTCCGATAATCTCTTCATCGGCCCCAAATTATATTTAAAAATCAAAATCAACCAACAATCAATATAGCTTACCTCAGAGTGGTGACTGGATTATTGCTTAAATAACTAACTTTAAAATCAAGATATTCTAAGTTCGTCACAGAAATCACAGAAAACTGTAAGGTATTAAAAGTTTTTTTTTGAAAAAATTATCATTTAAAAATATATTTCAATACCTTCTTTATTTAAATAACTCCTTACTGATGAGATTTTGGGTCCGAATGTATCAGGTTCTTTCTTTGGAGAATGTGCTATATATTTTTTAAAAAAGGAAAATAAAAAAGGGCTTTTTTGAATTATATGTTGAATATTTTTTGGTGATGGAACTTATGATTCTTTAATATCCATTCGAAACATACCAGCACATGTGATGATAGTATATATGCCTATAAAGTGATACAGTGTATTTACGACACGTTTTTTTAATTTAATTCTAAATGTTTTCATGAGATTTATTTAGATTAAAATCTGTAGGTGTTTTGATGAATTAATTCCAGCTATTATTCTGAGATATTCAAATACTTCTTCGTAGTAATTTTCAATTTATATACTTTAAATGTAATAGTCAAATTATAAAAAAAAATTATTTCTAGAGGAATTCCGAGACAAATAAACTTTTATTTTGAAGAGGAGACTTTTTTGTGTATTTCCTAGTCTAGAGAGAGAGAGAGATTTTCACTGTTTTCATTATACCAAAAAATACATTTCAAGATTTTTCAAAGACTCTTTGCTTCAGTTATTGAGTGTCACTTTTTGTCAACACGCATAGTAAAATGGTTCTCACGAAATACCAAAACACTCGAAGTGATACAAAAAACTAATTTATCAAGAGGAATCACCTGTATTAATGAAAATAATATTGGAGCATAATAATCTGTTGAAATGGGCTCGGTTAGACCTTTCTGGAGGATGAATACACAATGTAGGATAATGTGATAAATGTTTCCACCCGCAAAACTGAAGCAGTAGATTTCACGAACATTATCCTGATTGTTGTTTTGTTGGACATCCTTTATTTCCAGAGAAGCCTATGAAAACACTGAGAGAAAATCTTACTGAGGATTTATCAACTGAAGTTCTCAAAGTAGGTTTATTTTGTTCCATCTTCTTTCTTAAAAAAATCAAAATTGTGACAACCCCTCTGTAAAGGAGGAATGTATTACATTCTTAATTACAGTAAAAATATGTCGCTCTGAAAAGAAAATATTACGAATTTCGGCACACATTGTTTTTCTTGCGATTTAGATGGTATTCTTTTATCTGACCTGTACCCGAGAATTGAGCTGTTTGGACGTTTATCAGGATTAAATCTACTCATAATTTGAATGAAATCGATTTATTTCATCACTCAGGAGTTTCGTGCATAAAACATTAATGTTATGCCGCTGTAAAAAATTATTTGATTGTTTTGAAAAACAATATCAAGTGCAATTAAAATTGGAAGACGGAAAATTATATGAAAAAAATATTGTTAAAAATGTTTTATATTGTTCATGTTCTCAAGTCCTTGAAACTTCTAAAAGTCTATCAACCACTACTACTAAATTCATATTTAAAATAATTGATTAATTATTCTGGTAAACAAAATGAATTATTTTCATGAGATTTTCAGGATGGAAATTGCTCATACCGCATATTTTTAACTGAACTTGAGCCGCAGTCGGTACTGCGTAACGCAAACCAAGTTAATAATTGCGACGATAAAAAATTTATCTAACGATAATATGTAGTTGTGTCTTGTTAGTATCGTTGTTGAAAAATACAACAACATATATTATGGGGAACATAACCCAGTTCTGCAATCACCAAAACCTTGCTGCTACCTTCCTTTTCGCTTCTTTTACCCACCACAATTAAGGTCATAAGCATAAACCCGTGCAACGAAGATAAGAATGGAGATTGCTATGTTTCAAAACTATGAGGTTGAACAAATATTTCGTCTTCAATGACTTTGAGATGTAATTAGGAACAGAACGATGCGTCTAATATCTTTTGCAGCAAAAATTATGATTTATCGTTCGAAATGGGATTTTTCAATTATCTGTCTATTTATTTAACGTCTCCTATTGGGGTAGTCAAATGAAAGAACAAAACAAAAATGAGAAATATGAAGCATAAGTTATTCTACACATTGTTTGAATGTCCTACGAATATATTCATATTTCGGAAAAACAGATTCGTTCTGAAAAAGGTTTTTTTCAGATTGGAAATATCACTCATAAGGTTTGTCGATTTTACATGACAAGAATTTATAAGCATAACCAAAAGAATCAGTTTTGGTTATGACTGAATTTGAAAACACTCTTGGGAAGTTGCATCAGGTTAAATACTACTTTTTCAGATGAGCCTTCCTCTTGTTGGATCTACCAGGTGTAGAATTATGAGATGGGAAAATTTTGTGAGAAGTGCACGTTCCTTGTTTGAAAATAATAGGGAAATATTTTATTCAAAATAATCTCCATTGCTACTTATACATTTTTTCCATCTCTCCGGCACTTTATGAATGGTAGCCCATTCAGTTTTTCCTTAATTATATTATCATGGAGTTAAATGACTTTTTCCATTTTCCAGTCATTTTCATATACTACTCAATTTAAATCGATCAGTGAAACGGTTTCACAAGGTTTAGCATTTTATAATGGATTATATCCTTATGCTACCATCAAATACAAAGCAATATCTTCTTCCGAAAGCTATTTAGTTTTATAATATCTTAAATATCACACAGTTTAATTCTGATACCTCATTACAAATTTTGATTTTTAAAAAATTTTTCTCAAAAACTTTTTGAAATAAAATAAAATGAATGTCTTAAAAACACAGTTTCAATTTAATAGACATATAGAATTAACACAGCATCAAAAAAAAAAAAATAAAAGAATCCAAAAAAATTCAGAATATTAATTAAAGTTATTAAATAAATACTTGAAAAATAAAAACGTTTGTTTCATAGAGTTATTATGAAACAAATTCTCCAAAAAAATTCCTCTCCAAAATTGGACAACATAACCTCAAGGATTTCTTCGAATATAACTTTGTTTAAGAATTTCCTTAAAAAATCCAAAATCATGCACAACATCTTAAAAAAGGTCATTTGGCATTTCCCCCAATAATCCTCAGTCCCACTTCGTATCCAAAAATGAAAATAACCAATATACATTTCACCTGACAAACCTCATGTTCTTCCATAGAAGAGTAATGATTTTATAAATTGGCGAATCATATGCATTCCATGTGCGTCCATAGAAGTTACATAAAGTTTGTTTGGTAAAGTATTTTTAAGCACTCAGTCATATTCAAATGATACCAGGTATTAGATCTTGACGTGACCCTAGATTCGTCCCGGCGAATTGGAGGGTTAAGTCTTGGTGTCTAACGTAATGCCATTTCGCGCCAGTCACTGGACCTGTATGGTGGAAGATCTCCGAATGGGGCCCTAGTTTTACTCAGGGCTGAGCCGGTTGATTAACTCAGTGACAAGGGAGTCTGTCGCAGCACAGGGCTTCTCCCTTAAAACTGGCGTACTCTACCCTATCGCAGTATAAATCTCCGGATTCTGTGTAATGGCCGAGTGCGTTATGTAGGATACTGAGTTACCTCGGGGGGGTGGTCTTGCCCACAGGTGTTACTTGTACCACCTGGCCACCCCAATTGGTGTTGGACTCGAGGGGGCAGTGGTTTAAAGTCCGCATGCTAGACTAGGGGGGTATTTCATTTATCTGTTCGCAGACCCCCATTTTCGGGATATTCTCATGAAACGACTCGGGGTTTAACGAGACTTGACGGTTCGACCGGCCTGTCCTGGCCCCTGGATCTGTGCGTAACAATTTAGGGTTTGTGGATCTCGACGAAATGGCTCCGCCATTAGTGCTTGACGCCAGGATCAATCAAATGACTTCACATGGGTTCGGTGGGTCAGGACGTATAGTCCGCTAGACGGTGCTCGTACCAGGATCAATTGTAGTAGCCAATCTTGAGTTTATCTTAGTTCATGGGACTGCGTTCGGGTGGATGGATAAGAATTCCCTCTGGCGGGTGAGTTGCGTCTCAAACCAACTCGGGTACTGACCTGCTGAGCCAGTAGAGGTTGGATAGTGCTTCGCTGCTACCAGTCAGACGGTTCTGGCTTTCGAGTCGGGGCCCAAACTGGAAGCTGGTGGGTTCATCTTTTCGGAGGGGTTCTCGCCACGCGCGATGATATGGCGTAATCCTTATCACACTTTCTACCTCTAGGGGTGGACTGTGGAGACTGCTTGGTAGTCACTTGGAAAAGAGGTCTTTCTCAAATAGCCAATAACTATTCTGGTAGAATTCACCTGATACCAGGTGTATGAGTGAAAGACCAAAATAGAATAGATATATACAGGCTGGTCCAGCGAAAACTTAACACCTCGATTCCGACTTTAAAATGAAAATATGGAAAATCGCTCGAACCCCAATTTCTGATTCGAGGGGGAAGAACTTTTCCGCTTTTTTCATCCCCGTAACTTTAAGCCCTAACGGGGTTGATTGATTGATTTTGAAAAGGGATGAGAGGGTTGCGATAACTAATTTTGAAGATCCTATTGAGTACTATCCGACCCTAAAACTTCGCTTCAAAATATTCATCGATAATGAAATAACAGCGAAAATACTGAAAGAGGCAATGTGGAATTGAGATCGAGAATATAATTCGTATCTGACAAATTTCAAAGGTATTTAGTAGTTATGTTGTTGATTTTTTGTCCAAAGAAGTATTAATTTCTCATCCAAAAATGTGGACGGTCTATGTTTTTGATTCACCTTATTCCATCGTAAATTTCCAAGAATTTTACAAGTGTGTCAAAGCGATTGTAAATTGGTAGTAGAATTGAAATGGTGTTTTCCGTAGAGCAAAGTGTGGAAATGATAAAATTATTTTTCAGAAATAACCACTTTGCGCGAACAACAGCGGCTTTATTTAACAAACGACATCCTGAAAAAATATATCCGCTGCTTACGTTCTGCAACTGGTTACAAAATTTGACGCTACTGGTTCAGACAGGAACAAAAAGAAGGTGCATGAAAGAGACGAACCGAGGGACGTGGCTGTCTTAGGTCATGTAGCAATGAATTAGTACTAGGAAATTGTCCGATTCATCTGGTGTTTCAAGCAAAACAATCATGAGAATCCTGAAACAACATAAATAACAAGCTCATGAGATACGAATGGTTCAGGAACTGAATGAGGATGATCGCCGACTTCGGTTCTGTGAAGTGGTCAGTGAAATGATTAACGGTTATCAAAACTACATGTTCGTTATCTGTTTTTCAGACGAGTGTTCATTTTACCTTAACGGCATTGTAAACCGGCATAACTGTCGGTTATTGGTCAGATGAAAATCAAAAATTATTTTGTGAGGTGCACACTCAGTGTTCCCAAAAATTAAATGTTTTATGGAAATAACATAATCGGCCCTTTTTTATACCCGGTAATATCACTGGCCAAATTTATCAGATCTATTGGAGAACGCTATTTATCCAGCCCTCGTGCAAGTATTGGAGAATGAAGAAGACCCTCAAACGATCATTTTCCAACAAGATAGCTAACTACCTCAATTCATTCAACCGGTGCGTCAGTTTTTAGATGAAATTTTTCCTCACGCCTGCATTGGAAGAAGGGGACATATTCTGTCCCCCAGATTCCCTGATCTGACTCCACTGGACTTTTTTCTACGGGGTCACCTGAAATCCAAGATTTACGCTACCCAGCCTGAGTCACTGGATGATTTTCGAACTCGTATCATTAATGAATGCCGCCAAATTACACCAAAAATCTTGAGTACCGTACATGAAAGTTTTCAGCAAAACTATCATTACTGCATGGAAGTGAATGGTGCCCATTTTCAGCATTCAATAAACTAATCACAACAGTAAGTACTCTTTCACTTTTTTACCTGTCATTTAGTTATCGATGGAAGTTTTGAAACGAAATGTCAAGATCAGATAATACTCAATAAGATCTTATAAATGAGGTATCGCACCCTTATTCAAATTCAAGGGGTTGTGTTCACCCGTGTTAGGAGGTTGCAGTTACGCGGATGCAAAGAGCGGAAAAATGTTTACATTTACACACAGTGTGGTCCAACGAAATCCTAACACCTCGATATATTCTGGCTTTAAAATTAAAATATTAATAACTTTCATGAAATATTGTATTATGTGTAGATATTTTGTAGTTGGTAGTCATCACCGATCATTTGTGTAAGTACCATGGTGACACTTTTGATAAGATCTGGCATTGATGTATATTATGTTTATATTCTAGTGTCGCTGAAGAAGAAACAAAAAAAGTTTCGAAATATTTTTGGCATACATGGGAGATCCTTCTTTTAATTGCCGTTTAATCTATTTAGCCCCAAGCTCTTGAGAAATTATATATATATATATATATATATATATATATATATATATATATATCTAATTAAGATACTTAACTGATGAATTTGATGTTGACATGAAATAGATAGTGGTTATGAAACTAAATGAATGTTTGCGGAAATTTAGTGTTTTACTTTAATTTTTAATCAAGATGGATTTTTGTCATGTACTCATAACGATCAAAACCATCAAATATTGGAAACTAATATTAAAGTCAAATTAATGTTCATAGAAAATGGTACAAAAGCCATATTTCAGTGTTAATAAGCTTAAGACGATTATCATCAAATATTTCCTCTTCACAATATATTGTTATAACAGAAAATAATAATAAAGGTGATCGCGTTTTGTTATTCCGAAGGTGGGGTTTTATATCAGCAGTATTGTTTTATATACGAGTACCTACATTCTGTATCTGATACATGGCATATATAAGACTGTTGAATCTATATGCAGAACTGGAGTTTATCACCAATTGAGGAAGCTGAAAAATTTTGAATTTAAAACTACGAAGGGCGTTCAATATATTCTCGGTATCGAGGTTATTTGTAATGTGAGTAGTCTGATTATCTCATTCACTAATGACACTACCTGAGGGTATAAATATAAAATTTCACTTATTTAGATCATCAGTTTTCTAGGTGTCCTCAGTGAAAGACGATCAGAATGACTAACCCCACAATGAGGAAGAAAATCGGGCGTCGGGCCGTTATAAACTACCTCACTAAACAGGAAAAAAGTCAAAAAATCACTCCAAAAGAGATGGTTGCTGTTTATCAAGACTGTGCCACGTTATTCACCGTTCAAAAGTCGCCAATTGAATTCAAAAGAGGCAGAGAAAGCCTTGAAGACGAACCTTGCTCGGGAGGGGTTGTAAGCGGCACCTCTGAAGAAAATGTGGAAAAGCTGGTACTTGAAGATGCCAGAATAAAAATCAAGATGTTAACAGAGTTGGCAAACATATCCTTGGGTACAATACATGCTATCTTCATGACCATCTTAACCTCTCAAAGGTCAGTGCAAGTTGCGTACCAATAATGCTCAGCTCACCTCAGAAGCAAGTGCGAGTCGAGTGCTGTAAGGAGTTTTTAGGGCTTTGAGGGGACACCCCATCGACTATTTTCAACCGTCTTGTTACTGGGGATGAGACGTGAGTTCATCACTATGACCCTGAGAGTAAACAAGAGTCCATGCAGTGGATTGAAAAGGGTGCACAGCCCTCAAAGAAGTTAGAAGTCACCCCATCTGTTGAAAAAATAATGACTACAGTCTTTTGGCATTCTAAAGATATTTTATTGATAGAATACACTAAAAAGGGTGAAAGAATCACAGCAGCGTCATACGCAACCACTCTGCGTATTTTAAGAGAAGCAATTGAAGGAAAAAGGTAAGTTAAACTCACAGGAGGTGTGTTGCTACTTCACGACAACGCGCCGGATCATAAGACCCGCATGGGGAGGGCTTCTGTATGGGAATATTGCTTCGAAGAAATTACTCATCCTCCGTATAGTCCAGACTTGGCCCCCTATTGCCAAATATAAAAAATATTTCCTGGAAAACGACTTTCCGACGATGAAGAAATGAAGGTAGCAATTAATACCTATTTTGAGGAGAAGCTGGAAGAATATTTTTTGCGAGTTTAAGAGGAGCTTATTTCTCGATCTAACAAATGCATTGAAGTTCTAGGGAACTACATTGAAAAACAGAATTTTTCCAAAATTCAAATAAATTAATTCGGCTGATCAGTACCAAAGATCATTAATAAGTTCAACAGATTCAGACAGTGTATCATTCATCTGTATAACAATTCTAAACTCAAACAAACTCTTCACATTTTGTTGATCACAGGGAAAAATTGCAGCCATGCGCACGTTTGAAACTTATTGGTTTTCATCTGTGCAATTACTGCCAAATCTGTCAAGTATCTATATTCGCTATACACAGAGACACTTAGGTATTAATCATATACTAGCGCCATCTAGAGTATGCAAACATATAAACAAGACATACCTTCGCAGTTCATTCAAGTAAAGAAATGTATTCCCTATATTTTCACGTTACAAACGCAGAAAAAAATTTCCTCATGCTCACGTTACACCATAATATGTCATAATGCTTATAAGTAGCATATTCGTATTCAAATAAATTAATTCGACTGATCTGTACCAAATATCATCAATAAGGAGTGTGAGCTATGGTAATAGAAAGTTCTACAATTCGAGACAGTGTAACATGCATCTGTATAACAATTCTATTCTCAAACAAACTCGATAACGTTTTGTTGACCACAGGGGCAAATTGCGGACATGCGCACGTTTAAAACTTTTTGGCTTTCATCAGTGCAATGAATTTCTATTACCATAGCTCACACTACTTATTAATGATATTTGGCACCGATCAGCCGAATTAATTTATTTGAATATGAATATGGTAATTATGAGCAGTATGGCGTATTATGGTCTGACTTGAGCATGAGGAAATTTTTTCTGCGTTTGTTACGTGAAAATATATACATTCCTTTACTTAAATGAGATCGCAAAGGTCTGTCTTGTATGTATATTTGCATACTCTAGATGGCGCTATTGTATTATTAATACCTTAGTGTCTCTGTGTGTAGCGAATATAGATATTTTATAGATTTGTAGTCGCTGGCATTCATTGCACTGATGACAACCAACAAGTTTGAAACGTGTGCATGTCTGCAATTTGCCCTTGTGATTAACAAAATCTTATTGAGTTTGTTTGAGTATACAATAGTTATACGGATGTATGTTACCCGATTTGTAGAACTTTCTGTTATCATGGCTCACACTCCTTATCAATTATTTTTCATAAATTTTATTAGTTTTCTTTCATGTCTATACTGAGAAAACATTGAACACCCCACGTAAGAAGTACCAAGCCGTTGGATTTTAATGAAGATGAACCCTGAAAATCAAAACTTCTTTCAAATTAAAACTTAATTGATACCATAATATGTTTTTCATTGTAAAGTCTGGAAAAACTAATAAATTGATGGAAAAAAGTTATATCCATGACGAATTTTCCAATGAACACGTCTTGAAAAGAATATAAACATTGGTCATTTTCCGCCGAATTCTTAATGCTTTGAATGAAAGAACGCAAACCATAGAAACTGTGTCGAGTGAGTTTTTCAGGGAAAATACTATTATTTATGTACCTTTCACGATTTATTTGAAATTATCTAATTAAACAGAAAATTTCTTCATGATCCTTGTTACTCGTGACGTAAAAATAAAGCTTCGCGTGAATGATATTCGAGCCTAGAAGTAATTTTTATTCGACTTTGAATTCAGAATTATTCAGAATTATATATTCTAACTTCTACATTATATATTGAAACTATATACAAAAACCATCAAATTGATATCCTTATATATAATCAATATAAAATATTTTTCAATGTTTCTGAAAAAACCGTTTTACATCCCGACTTGAAATGTATTAATACAAATGTATTAACAAAAACTATATAAGTATGTATATTAACATACAAATACGAGCAAATCCACTATTCCAAAATTATTTAAAATTATCAAAATAAAGGATCAAATAAAAATAATTGAACGAGAACTCGAACATTTGATAGCTATTTCGGCCTATATGACCTCATCAGAAATGTATTGAATTCAGATTCAAATATATAACAAGATCAAAATTCAACTTACCAGAATAAGATAAAACATGGAACGAATAAACTTGAAGTAAGCTTTAAAGTATCCAAAATAAAACAGAAATGATCGACGTATTGTTACGTATAACCTATAACTATTTGTACTCGGAACACAGAAAAACAATAACAAAACTTATTCTGCCCAAATAATGTCTCATGATAAGAAAAATAACCAGAATTTCAAAAATGATAAATAATTGAGGAATATATTGTGGATATAAAGACTCTATATCAAATTATCTAATAATTTAAAAAACCAATTTTAATGTGAGTCAATACTTGATAGAAGTAAAATTTAAATGACTTTAAATTCAGAATTATATATTCTAACTTCTACATTATATAACTATATACAAAAACTATCTAATTGATATCCTCATATATAATCAATATAAAATATTTTTCAATGTCTCGGAAAAAAACCTTTTTACATCCCGACTTGAAATGTATTAATACAAATGTATTAACAAAAACTATATAAGTATGTATATTAACATACAAAATTACAATATTAACATACAAAAACATACAAAAAAAATGAATTTTTATTTTCCCTCTTTTTCAGTTCCTTTCTTGAAGTCTGTTTCGATCCCATATCAACCAGTTCAAGATTTCACAAATCAATATGCCATTTCACTAGTATACACTTAAGACCCTTTATGTGAGTCCTTTTATAGACTTTTTACAACGTGCATGTAACATATATTGTAAGCGATTTAAAGATTTTCTAAAAATCTTCACACATCCGGAAAAAGAACATAGTGATGACTACCTCTTGCCAGATGGTGATGTATATCTCCATCAAGATCACAGCTACCGTCGGACCATCTTTCCGTATGTATATGTGTGTCCCATTCGGGCTTCCTCTCTTCGACCAACAATGTAATGGTAGCCATTGCTTGGTTCTGCCGCTGAATTATGAACGTATACTTACTGCTCTTATCGTTGCTACCTATAATATGTTCTTCCACAATAAGAGGCGCTCTCACGGATGCTCCTGGCTTATCCAAATCGTCAGAGGTGGCTCTAGTACTTGATTTTACACCTATTTTCCACGTTGAAGCTTTGTCATGTTCGAAGAGATGCACTATCATATTTCCCTTTTATGATATCCTCCATGTGATAAGTACTTGAATTTTTTTTATGCATTTTCATGTAATGTTATTTTTCTTCAGAATTATTTGAATATTTTAATATTCGCCTTCTACATATTTATAATAATTTCAAAAAATTATATTCAATAACTTCAGAAATTAAGTTGAAATAATGTCATATAAGTACCACTTATATCAAACGACAAATAAAATAAACATTCATTATAAGACATCCAAATGATATAACAAAATCCAATAAATAAAAATTGTATTGAATTGTATCAGTCCTTACTTGTTGAAAATCCATATTAAATAATATTTAAATAAGGTTATTCTGATTTTCACAAATTTTTATTGATATGTTCACAACAATTGTTTCGCTATCAAAATGTTATTCAAAATGTGATCTTGCCTGATGATGCTCCTGTGATAGCGAAACAATTGTTGTGAACATATCAATAAAAATTTGTGAAAATTAGAATAACCTTATTCAAATATTATTAAATAAAAATTGTTAACCAAAATCCTATAAATTAAATATTTTGAATAGACAAAATTTTGTTTCTGCTGATCAATCTTTTGAAAACAAATATCTTTCAAAAATGTTTAACATGATCTTAAGAATTTCATCGTAAAACTATTTTACTTATCTTACCTTCTATCAAGTATTAACCTATATTTATGTTATTTTTCTTTAGATTGATTTATTGAAGATTCCCCCCACATAGTATGGTACTGATGTGTAAAAGGAATATTCTGAATGAAGTCGACAAGAAAGCACAAAAATTAAAAAACCAATTACTGCTGATTTTCATTTCGTGGTACTTTACGAAAATAGACAGAAAAATATATTCAAAAATAGATTGAACCAGTTGCCATATATTAATGATTGTTTAGTTTTTCTTCATCTTATTACTCATTTAAATATTTTATTGATTTTGTGTTAGCTTTAAAGAGCTTTATATATGTTCATTGGTAATCTTATTTTTCAGAATAATTATTCAAAATAATACTCGTATATTTTATGTCGCAACTTTTTTTGGAGTTATACAATGATTTTCGATGTTGTGAAGAAAAAAGGATATATATCTCTTTATTGCTGTTTATTTGGGAAATAATTTAATTAACAGGATATTACAGAACACTTTTTCTAAATTAATGTGAAACCAAATAATTATTCTACATTTTTTGCCGAATATAATTACCCATGCCTGAAACGGTTAACCTGAAAAGCGAGGATATATATATATATATATATATATATATATATGTATCCTCGCTCTCAACAAACATTTTCAAGCATAGATTCAATACAATTTCAAAACAGTGAACCCTCTGTTTGTTTCATTTTCAGTTTCGAGCCTAAAAGCATTTTTCACTACTCTTAACAATTACTAAATTGAGGACGTTATGAATATCATCACATCTATTTGCCTCACTAATAAGAATTTCATTTTGTAATCGAAGTTTCTATTATTTCATTCAAATATCTATATATCTCGAATTTTAAGCCAGATATAAACGTTAACGATGACTATTAATTTAAAAATGAAGAATTCGTTGTTTATTTATATTTTTTTCGCTATTTGAATAAAATAATTTCTGAAGAAGTACTATGGAAATTTGAGATTCGATCAGTTTTATGCCATAATTCGAATTCAACTGCGTGAATGGCCAAAATTCATTACTGAGTTCGGAAAATTTTATAAAATTTATTGAATGAAAGACCCATTAAAACGAACATTATTATTTGTGAGCTAGAAACAATACTAGAAAATAGATATGAAGATCAATTTGTGTTTTTTGTAATAAAAAATCTTCGAGAAAAATATGATTTTACAGTTAGACCATCCGTACTAGTAATGGTAGAATTTTGACACGATTAGATTTGTGGCTAAAATGGTTACAAGTGAAAGTAAGCTCTACGATTCAATACCTGAAATCAAGATTTTTTCATTTAAATTTTTTGCCGAATAGAAAAAAATGCCATATGGTGAGAAACGGTGTAATAATCATATATAATTGAAGGCGCTGGAGCTTCTTAAGCCAAGTAAGTGCATTAAATTCTTTTCAGATAGTGATAACGCAAAACAAAACTCCAGAAATATCGATCATCTATATCCAATAATTCTATTATATAAACTTTTAGTTGATTAATATCGTTAAAAAATTTGAAACAGTGAATATTCTCAAATATGTTTGAAATTATTGACATTAAATTGATTTCATGATTTTGAAATACTATCTCTTTATAGATATATAATAATAAAAGTTTTAAACCAATAAGTAAACCTAACCTAACCTAACCTAACCTAACCTAACCAATAAGTATATGTAACATAATATTGAACCATAATTGTACCAAAACAAATACTATCTAAATAGAATGTACCAACGTTTGTTCTTCGGAAATTTATCAGCAATATTTTTCATCTATACCAATTACTTATTTCAAAACAAAATCCGTTGGATAACTTGACGAAAGAAAGCGCAGGTAGGCGTAAGTTAAAGATACATATATATATATATATATATATATATATATATATATATATATATATATATACTCTTTGTATAATATTCTTTGGCGTAAACTGTGGAACTTTATCTGATTGGCTATTCCAATTGAAAATGATGTACAATGCCTATATTACTTTGTATATATGGCTCATTTCGAACGAATATTTAATCTTAGTTCACAAATGAAATGCCTGGAAAGACAAACTTCTAGAACTATCAACAAAGCCAGGAAATAATAAAGTAGTTGATTGCAAGTTCTCAATTTGTATATCTTCGGATATAAATTATTATAATTTGGAATAACCTTACTCGGTAGATTTTATTGATTAATTTGAAATTGTTAAAAATATAGATGGATTTTCTTGAGGAATACTGAATGGATGAATCGAACATACAATTTTGTATTTAGACTGCATATGTTTTGAATGAAAAATAAATTTATAGACCGTATCCTTGATAAAAATTAATTTTCAATTAATTTATGAACACAGTAGATTCTCTTACTTTTATCGAATTTTCTAAATTAAAAAAAATCAATAAAAATGTCTTAAAAACACAAATTCTATTCTATAAACATATTGAACAATATTCTGAAATATGAAAACCTATGGAAAAAAATTTATAGAAAATAAACTTCTATCTTCGTCTAGACAATGTTTGAAATGCATATATTGAGTTCACCCTTAAAAGAAAGATAAAAATTATTAAAAATCATTCACTACAGCAAACAATTTATTTGCATTGCAAAAAACTAGAATAACAATTGGGAATTAATTCAATAACGTAAAGACGTCATTATACTCTACAAGTATAAACGCCAAAAAATTCACAAATTCAACAAATCTGAAAAATTGTACATTTGAGAAAACAAAAAAAAATATTAACTAAAAATAATTTCCCTGTTATACTTGATCAAAGTTAATATTTAATTAGAATATACAAGAGGACATTCTGTAAGCTTCATAGAATAAAATTATTAAAAAACTAAATGAAAATATCGGAGTAAGTATGTATAAACTTGTTCCGATTAAATAATTTTTTATATTATTATATATAATAGTTATAATGGTACATTTCTTAGGAAAAATTTGTGAGTCAATCAATTTCTCTGTTTCGATAAATTTTTTCATGTTTATTGCCATTGAAAAGTATTTCAAATTCAGTACACAAAAAAGCGAAAGAGTTCCTCTAATCTCATTTTTTTTTCATAGTTATTAGAAATAAATTTTATAATTTTGAACTAAAGTTCAAAATGTAAGCATGAAGAAACGACAATTGTTGTTAATGAATAAATTGCCGAAATATTCCATATTATTTTATTCAATTAATTCAATATGGAATGACACTCAAATATGCCTAAAAACAATTTTCGATTTTATTAAACGGAAAATTTGATTCGGACCTGAATAAAGTTGGACTCACCATTGTATTAAAAGCGAGTCCAACTTACGATTTCGATAAAGCTTACAGATTAGTTGACTTTGTTGACCTGCTTCTCAGGTGGCTAGAAGCCGCCTACTGTTTCAAAGGCACTTGTAATGCAACCTCCCAAGAAAATGCGATATTTCACATTGACCATCATTACACTCATGGACGAAACAATGATGAAATCAACAATAGTATTCTAGATGTATCACGAAGACAATTATCCGAGGATTATCTGTTGTTATTTTTATATAGAAGAAAAGTTGATTACGAAAAAAGGAAAGATTTGTAGAAAGTTTTAAAAAGGAAAAATTTTTCACAAATTGAAAGTTAACGAAAATTCAATATGGATGTAAGAAGTTATTCATGTCACCCCTTATCAATCAATCATGGCACACATTCATTTCTCGATTATTTTATTCTCTTAGTATATTCGAATAGTTCTCCATTTATTCATGACTTAAAGCATATTTTTAATTTTCCTATTTGTTTCATCTCATCTTTATTATTTTTGACTACAGATGTACATTTGTATATGTCTCCTCAGTCCGTTCTTCTACGTAAGGATGGGGTGACGTCGATATGATGTACATATACGATTAAATTGTATTGTTCTTCGTAAGAAATTTTATCAACACTTAATCCGAAAAAGAATCAATAGTTTATTTGGAGACGAGTACACTCCTGTATACGGTAGGTGTGTATGAAATGAAAAAGTCGATGTCTGCTTGTGGCACCTCGTTCCAAACAATTTGAATTTCGTAGATTAACTCTGTCAAAGTCTATGGAGGATGATGTATGTGTATAGACACCTGTACATTATATCCATATTTGATACGATTTAAATTCAATGAATGAGATGGTCACGGCAAAATATCAATGCCTGCTTCTTAGTTAGACGAACAATATGGGGGACATGCGTTGCCTTGCTGAAAAATAACTTATGGACGTCCATCTAAATAGGCGATAGATGATAGGCATAAAGGACGTCACCAACATAACACGCAGTTATCGTACTGCCTTAAATAAGCGACCACCATAGGCCCAAACCGTTTTTCAACAAGACTGTGTACATGACTTTCAATATCTGATCTTTCTCCACGGCGCAGAATCGCGATTCATCGCAAAAGTTTCCAATATGCTATTCTACCTCCTAATGTTGCGGTTATCTAAATTAGCTGCAATTTTGATGATTTGAAAAGAGTTCGAAGTTTCGAATATACGATATAGTGGATAGTAACAGGTCTAAAAGGGTCTTTGTTCAGTTAAAGTATAGTACAAATAAAGAAGTGGAACATTCAGTACAAATAATAGAAAGGTGCATCTAGAAGGATAAAGCTCTCCAATAATGAAAGGTTTGATGGAGATGATTTTGCCAGGGTACAAGTTGTCTAATGCTTCCAAGAATTCTGGTTATTTATAAGTTACCGCCTTACTGTCTTGAGTAAGTATGTTTCTCTAAGGAAATTTGGGCACTCCTAAGAAATACCGATGTCGGTTACCATAATAGTGTTGTCACTCGTACATAACAAAACTGGTTGTTCAGCCATTCCCTTGAGTCTAGGATTTTGGGCTCCTCCGACTTCTTTGCATTGTCATCCCAGATAGATGGCTCACGATGTGATTCCTTGCGATACTTTAGGTTTACTTCTATGCACGTACCAGAAGGTTGTAATTTTGCTACAGTACACTATACACATCCTTACTTCCCTACTAGCATGAGAAAGACCCTTGATGGGGAGGGTATTTGTCTTCAACTCAATAGCAGCTCTCGTATTCCAAACCTTCGACGAACTATCCACAAAAAAGTTTGATGCGTTTCTCCAAAGCATTGTTTAGCGATTTGATGTCTAGAAGCAGAAGAGTCTCGTGAAGTTAATTCTATGAAACGCATGTCTTAACGCTCTGTGGTAGGTTTCGGTTGGTACCACAAACAGACATTGACCAACTCATTTTGTTGATGCCTAGACTGTACTCAACTACAGAGTAGGTAAAATACATTTTTAGTTGTTTTCGAATTACCTTTTAATGAAATTTGTTGCGAACGCTATCGTACTTTTCTTCATTAAAGACTGCCACGTTGCTTAAAAATTTGCATTTAAAAAGAACTACAAATTTCTGAGTTATTGGAACTATAATCAAACAATAAATGGCTCCCATTTATGTTGGGTCTGAATTGTTATGCGATACTGAGGAACTACATGATAAAATATAATTCATTTAGTTTTAAGAAAATTCCAGTAACTGCATTCTTTGTTTGAAAGTTGAATGGCTTATGAAAAATTTACTATTATTAACAAAATATCAGGAAGGAGCATTTGGATATTTCATTAATCCACATTTTAATTGATGAAAATTAACATTGATAAATATTTGAAGTAAAACAGTTCTATTGATACTAATATAAATCTAGATCATTTCGTCATATCATAACTTTATCAGGTAAGTTTAGTTACAATACCTATATTTAGAGGGTTTTTCATCTTGGGTGGGTCGATGTTGGGAGCTTGTGGTGGCCATTTTGTTTTGGTGGTATCAGACTAAGCTGTTATTTATTTTTCAGATACAGATGACAACTTATCCTGATAAGTAATACGATTAAGCACCACGTTCAAAGGATAACATGTGATCATCAAAATGAGTATTCTCCAGTCTAAAATTTGCAACGCTACGCCCATTTTACGGCGGACGCGGTGAGCTTTCAAAGTCGACTCTTCAACATTTGTTAGTCAATTTCGAGACGACCGGTTGGTAAACAAACAATCAGCCAACATCCTACGTCCAAAGAACGCCAGATCTGCTGAGAGTATTGCTGCGGTTAGTCAGTGTCCAGTAAAATCCAAGGCAGTGAATTCGTCGCCGTGCACAAGAATTTGGCCTTTTGCAGACTTCAAATTGGCGAATATTGCATCAGATCCTAGGACTACACCTGTACAAGATCCAACTGACCCTGGAGCTCAAAGATGATGACCATCAACAACTGTTTATTCGCTAACTAGGCTTCCGAACGTTTGGGTCGGGACCTCAGTTTTGATTGAAAAATCATCTTTTCACAGGAGGTGCATTTTGAGAAGAATTGCTATGTTGACAAGCACAACTGCCATTTATAACCCCCAATAAACATGTGATGTGCACCAGGTGGCTTCACATGCACAAAGAGTTAGTGTTTGGTGCGGGTTTTGGACTGGTAGAGTTATTATTAGTTACTTTTTCGAAAAAAAACATTAGTGAGGTCATCACCGCCAACGGGAAGCGTTACAGAACGATAATAAACTTCTTCCAGCCCAAACTGACCGATATGGACGTAAACGCCATGTGGTATCAGCAGTACAGCTCTATATGGATTTTATATCCTTAAGTGTTGTATGTTGTTGAAAATTTTATATGGTTACTCAAAAAAAAATAGTAATAAAATTTTAAATTTAATTGTTAAAATTTTATACAAAAAATTGTTTTGAATTGAAATCTGTAGAGGTCCACAGAACAATTCTTTTAATATCTGAAAAATGAGATCGCTCATCACATTTCTAGTATTTTCGTTACTTGAAATAGTTCTTTATTGTTTGAGTTGGGATCATTTATGGAAAAATTTCAATTTAAACAGGAGTTCTATATTTTTCGTAATATTATTGTATGCAATAATATTAGTATTGCATAAAATGATTAACTTCGAATAAAATTCTTCAAACAATAGAATCATATTCGCAGTTCAAAAATTCAATAAGAAGTATAAAACAATCGTTGTATCACTGATCCCTTATAATCACCTTCCAGATGATCGATCTGCGTGTAACAAATATTTTAAAATTTTTTAAATTCAAAAACTTTTCCGAATTATTTCGAAATCTCGACACGCTCTTATTATCCCAGTCACATTCACGATTCGCACGAACATTTTTCGCGTTCAATTCAAGCGCCGAATATGAAATTACATTCTTCCCCGAGTGGGTCTACTTTTTCGAAATTTGGACATCGACGAATTACTACCAAATCATGACCGCATTTGCATCGTTTACCCGGAGGAATATCCACAGCACCGTCAATTCTGAAATTATAATTGGGAAATTTACATCGAAGTTTTATACTCGAGGGTATTGAGATTATTCAAAGATGATTCGGGCGAAACGCACGAAAAAGTGAATTGGCACTGTCGGACAATTTAGACCTTTTAAAATTGGTCGGAATTTGAAATTTCGATTTTGAAATATTCGCATGATTCGCATGCTATTACCCTTGTCAATCAGACTGTTCATACATTATACATACAGGATACATAAGATGGTCTCATTCAGATGAGATCTATTATATCGTCTGGAAATTTTGATAAGGGCATTCACATTTGGCGAAGTTCCTATAACAAATGCGAAATATTAAGCAACTCAGGTGTGTTTTATTGAAAGCATTTTTAATTGTCGACACTGTTTTCTGTGCGAAAAAGTATAAAATTTTGCGGAAAACGGAAATTCTGAAAATTTCAAAAATTCATACTTGTATTCACTCTTTTTACAAAATATGACCACCAGGTGTATCAATAACCTCTTCGCATCCTCTCTGCCTGTTCCACCAAGTTATTGAAAATATCCAGGTCAATTTTTCGCCAAGGTTGTATCAAAAATTTCGGAGCTGTTGAAGCGTTTATACGGAAAATATTCATCTTCGTATAACATCAATATCCTCAACTTTTGACGAGTATATTTAGGATGAGAATTTCATCATGAATATACTCGAGGTGTATCACCCAACCAATCGATCAATTTTCTTAACAATTCGTGGTATCCTTTTCGAATATCTGTTATTGAAATAGACGACTACTATCACGAAGTCATTTTTCTACTACTTTTACTGATTCCAATTGCTCGTAGAAATACCTAAAAAAAAGTAAAAAATCGGTCTTGCTGCTAGTTAAGGAACCAGCTAATTTTTTAAAGTTTTCCTAATACTATGTACAGGTTTTTGTAAAACACATCATATGCGGCAAATTATTCTCACAGCCAGTAACTACTGATATACTACTCTGTCAAGAAAGTACCGGGAATTTTCAATTAAAACAACATTTTTATATTTAATCGTCAAAATTAATTGGGTCGCCTTCAAATTAGGCTCCAATTGCTCCAATACATCTATGCCAATGGCACTTCCAATTATCGAAACATTTTTTATAGGCGCTTTCCGGGATGGACTTTAGCTCTCGCGCCGAATTTTTTTTTATGGCTTCAATCGACTCAAAACGGGTGCCACGAAGGGGCAATTTTAGTTTTGGGAAGAGGAAAAAGTCGCAGGGAGCCAAATCCGGCGAATACGGTGGTTGCTGAAGCACGTTTGTTGAGTTTTTGGCGAGAAAGTCAGTCACAATCGTAGCTCGGTGAGAAGGCGCGTTATCGTCATGCAAAATCCATGAGTTGTTCGCCCACAAATTTGGCCGCTTCTTACGGATACGCTCACGCAAACGTTTCATAACGCCTAGGTAATACTCCTTGTTTACCGTCTGACCCTCTGGAACGAATTCGTAGTGCACCACGCCAAGGATATCGAAGAAATCAATGAGCATCACCTTCATTTTCGAGCGGCTTTGGCGTGGTTTTTTCGGTTTCGGCTCATTTTTTGCCACCCATTCCGATGATTGCTGGCTTGTTTGCATATCGTACTCGTAGACCCAGGTCTCATCACCAGTTATAATGCGTTCCATGAATGTAGAATCGGAATTACAGCGATCCAGCATGTCTGAAGCAACCTGTTCGCGATGACGTTTTTGAAGAAAATTCAGGTCTTTTGGTACGAGTCGTGCGGCCACCTTTCTCATGCCCAAAATATCAATCAAAATCATACGTGCGGACTCGTGGGATATCTTAAGATCATGTGCTATCTCTCTCAAGCTGGTACGACGGTTTTCCAGCACCCTTTCCTTAATTTTATCGACGTTATCTTCGTATCTTCGTATTCTTCCTTGAAGGCTCTGTACCACTGATATGCACGAGTTTTCGATAGAGCATTATCACCAAAGGCCTTTTGCAACATTTTCAATGCATCGGCACACGAAAATTCATTTGCAACACAAAACTTTAAACAAATTCTTTGCTCAACGTAATCACCCATAGTAAAAATCGGCACGCACTCTGACATCGACTGACTTAATCAGCTGTTGCAAACACACTAGTTGACAGATCCCGCTCAAGCTTGGCATAGTAATTAAGGACAGTGGTACCAACCTAGGAAATTTTTACCTGCCTCATTGCCCCGCCAGATTTAAATCGATAATTCCCGGTACTTTCTTGACAGAATGTACATGTATCAAAAAACTATTTTTTGACTGCTAACATCTGCTCATCCAACATAACACATTTTCTTCAAACTATATTGAAAATGTTAAAATAAATAGCATCTGCCATGTTACGACTAAAATTATGAATTTAACGTTATGCAAAATTGTACTATTTTTTAAGAACAAAAATAATTCCTATTGGCAAAAACAACATTCTTTCATTTGAAAGTGGATTGTTTTTGGGAATAAGATATTATGTTAAATTCTGTGCAATACTATATGTCTTTGTTTACTTCTATATATTTCAAGAAATATTGTTTTGCAATAGTCTAGTTCAAGATATTCCCAGAAAAAATTTATTCTTGAATGATAACTTTACGGTGTTAAAGTATCTGTTTGCTCCTGTACGAACTGTTTTGAAATTTTTGTCAAACTTTAACTCTTTTGATTCCAATAAGTATGCTCATGCATCTTGCTCCCTTCTTCTCGACACCATATGATATTATCATCACAAAAATTTGCGGCTGTATTCGATGACTAAAGTTTTGAAGGACAATAAGAGGATCAGGTTATAGAACTGAACCTTTTTTTAAAACAACCACGATAATTTCAATTTTATACTGAAATATTTCTCAGGACTCTACAATGAACACACAAAAAATCATTTAAGTAAATTTCTAAATGAAAAAGGAGACATCAAGAATGTATAAAATATTGTTTACAATTGTGCAAGATGCAAGAGTATGATATCTCAATAAGAAGTAGGAATTCTCTATGAAAGAAAAGAAACTTCGACTTAATTTTTCTTGTTTTATTTTCAGTTGTTTCCAAATGTTGACAATGAATAATATTTAAATGATTTTTCGGTAAATTACTAACAGAAGACAATTTTATTGCTCAATTGTTCAGATGGTTAACAATATTGATTTCTAGTGGTATGTTTAGAGTTTGAATTTAAAACTAACCCTGGAACAGTTGGTATTTGATGCCAATTTGATTTTATTTCATCATTCTATCTAGTAACTAAGACAAATAGCAAATTGTCATCTTCTGACTCATGTCCAATCGTGAATTTCAATCTGAGATAGATTCTGTTACGCGCTGTCATTAACTATCAGTTTTTAGTTTGTAGGTAAAGATGTGCAGATATCATCAATATTCCTCTTGAAAAATGGTATACTAAAAGGTAACCTCAATAAAATCATCTTTTGAACCTCAATCATTTCGATATCGGCCACCATAAGGGGATGAAGTTATCCATTCCCAAACCGAGAATTTGTTTCAAATATTTGTTGCTAAAGATGAAAGAACTCTTTTCAATACAAAAATTAGAAAGTTGTAAAAACTTTTGGATTGACAGTGTTATATATGGTTCGATTTTATTCAATTTTCTTTCTGTTAAAGTTGCGCCTTAATCAAGAAGTATATAATATTCATCAAAGAGGAATTAATTTGGGGACATTCAGAAAAAAATTAATATCGTCCATATTATACTTAATAGTAATAACATTAAATCACATTGCTGCTCTGAGATAAGTTGATAATTTGATTTTTTCCAATAAGTAAACGATTGCTTATCCATTTTCCAAAATAAATAATAACTTTGGGCGGCTGTATATTCCTCCATTTCTAAATTACCTATGGGCGCTTTTACGTTGAAAAATATCTCCTATTGAAAAACCTCACCTTGGAATTGACTGTATTTATAAAGGTCCATAATAATCCTGCATCAATAGAGAGAAATCTTGAGCAGCTTCTGTAATACCCCAAAAAAAAATACATCGAAAAAGAATGTTGCCGATTTTTCCGCTGCGATAAGCAGTAGTTTACGAAACCATCTGTAATTATATCCCCAATTCTCGTCATTGTTGGTTAAACTTATCTAGAGCTTCGACCAATTAACTATTATAACTGCCAGAAATTTGGACGCCCTGAAAATTTCAGTTCACTGCCAAGTCCTCATTAAATCACCTCAATTAAGAGGAGCACTATAATTTTGGCTAATTAAAAGCATAATACTGGCATATTATATGTGGTAATAGTATTATTTATTAATGATCGCCTTGAAATATACAATACAATTAATTTTATAATAAATACAATAAACGAAATGATTAAGAGCTGGAACCTTGGTAGAACCACGTATAACGGCTATAAATGTGCAGTATTCTGTCTATGATCGTTGAGTTAAACGGTAACACCTAATTATAAACAAAGAGAGATATTCATAAAAAAAAGATTATCTGAAGAAACGCATGCGGAAAAAATCAATCATAGATACTGAAGTTGAAATGGAAACACTGTGTTCAGTATGCATCAAATTTCTTCTTCGTGATGCATCAATTAATTTTTTGAACAAATTTTTAGTCTATTCCATCATCACTTAGCAGTGAAGGTAAAATATTGTACTACAAATTTTTTTCTTGGTATAAGAACATTGATACTTATATGCCTTATGTATATGCGTACTTTAGTCAATACGTTTTTGCTGGTGTTCGACATTAGATTTGTGAAGTCATAAACTCCGAAATATAGAGATTTCAAAACATCACTCAGATTCAGTAACTGTTTCTTGAAGAATGCTCTCGAAGTGTGAGAGATTATTTTAGAAATATTTGCATAATCAAAAAATATCTAAAATATCATTGAAATAAAAAAAGTTCGAGAATTGTTCAATGTGCCTACTGTTATGGTTTCTTTTTTTTAACATTTTCTCTTACATACTGTAGCTGATTTTTTTAGAACAACTCCGCCAAAGAATAGTGTCAGCATGTAATGTAATATTGGAGTATTACAGAATGTGAGAGAAAATGTTGAACAAAGACACTATTAATTACTGTTGAGGAATGAAAGAGAGGTAATTTGAACATTTGTTAATTGAAATTCTTTCAGAGAATTGACTAGATGATGCACATTACCCATCATTTCCAATAAGTTTGTCACATAGAAAACGAACGCCAAACATTAAATTTAGAGCATATTCACAAATAAAATTGCAAAACCTTCAAAATGATATGCCACCTGATCCCTATTGCTATTTGAGGTTCTTGAGGAGGCTGCTATCTTGATTGGAATGAAATGAGAAATTACTTTGTTTCCTATCACTTTATTAACGATTATACAGTGACTCGAGTTTTGTACATTTTCAAACTGAATGCTATCTTGCTTAGGAGGATGATTGTACACATAAAAATTTACCTTACTCGTCATTTTCCGGAAAAATTCATACTTACCCAAATATCCGGCTGGAATCTTTTATATGGGTTATTGTGTATGAATCAAATTCACTGATTGACTTTAATATTCTTCGGTCTAGTGAGTTTGTCAGAGTTTGGCGGTTAAGATTTTGATGGAACAAAGATGATTTGAACAAAGAATTTTATAGAAATCTTGATAAATGCACTTTTGCTGGATGGACATATTCTTAATTGGTATTAGCTGTTCGGAATTCTTATAACTTTTCTTTCGCAATGGGTTGATCATAGGGATTAAATATATCTTCGAATATATGAATTGCGATTAATACTCTTCATTCATTGAAATTTGTACGATTTTTCTCTGATCCTTCGAATTTTTGATGTATCGATGGAATTTTTTATCGAATGAATGTTTTTATATAGTAATAACATATCACCATAAATATTTATTTTAGAAAGCAAGACTCTGAAAACGTTTGCAAAATAAGGAACATTGAAATTAATTCGGTAAACATCTATTCCATTTATAAAGATATAAAGAATATATCTATTGTTTTGAGATAAAGGACCATAAGCATATTTGAAAACATATAAACTCCGATATGAACCAAATAAAAAGTTTTGTGACACTATTTTGATCTTAGTGGGATGCAATCAAATGTGATAGTTAAAAATATAAATATTTCAAATTTTAAAACTCACCGGACACTTATATATAGTTGCAAAGAATTAATTCTCAATACCAAGTGATTAAACTGTCTATGTTATACATATCTTATATAATAAAGAGTAGGTTAATAGAAAACAAACCTAAAATAGAGTACAAAATAAAATCGGAATCACGCATGCACACAAGTTCTTTCCCAAAAAAAAATATTCTGACCATTTTGAAATCTCAAGAATTTTGAAACTTGAAATTTTTATACAACAGTAGATATTAACTTTGACGTGAACAACATTTTACTCAAAAATGATGATAAAATTAATTGAATTTAAAATTTTTTAGAATTCGAAAAAAAAATTTATATGGTTTGTTTTTACCATTTCGAAAAAATATAACTATTTTCTTATTAGCCATATATTGTTGAGGGATGAAGATTTGTAATAACAAGTAATTCCAGCTTACATGATATGCTCTTATAATAAGAACAATAGGAATGCGAAATATGAGCAAAGCGCAATGTGCGTAAAAACGTGAAATCTCGTATTGAAAATTCCTTATTATTTATGGTCTAGATAATAATTCTAAATTTAATGAAGTTTTTATATAAGAAAAATTTGGATACAATACGTGAGTCAAAATTGCATCTCTTTATCAGCCTTTGAAATTAATTTGACAACTAATTTCACACATTTTCAGAGGGATTATTTTTTATGCATATAATTAACAATAAACAGCAATTTTTAAATTTCTAAAAAATTCTTTTGATTCTATAATACAACAAATCAATTTATTATGAAGAAGGATTTCATAAAAATTATTGGTGTTTATAGAATTTTTCACTTGCAAACCCTTCATCAGATTTAATTTAAATAAAAAAAAATGGTGAGAAGCATCGACCTGAAGTCGAAATATTGTTCAACAGACGATTTCGAACCTGTGATTGCTCCTTAAAGGAGCTACACAGATATATCAGAACACATAATTCTGCGTTCTGTCATCCGTCAAATAAATGTCGTTTTTCTCAATTTTAGAACTGCTGTCCCGAAGAAACGAAAAATCCAATCAAAACGAAATGTACATTGTTGAGAGCTTCTATACTTCTGCTATCAGTTCCGCAATTAGAATTATAGTGGCTTACCTGCCTGCTGGGCCTATGGTCATTGCCCTCATGGGCGCGGGATTGGAATATCCCCATTAACTTACAAAACGAAATAAAATACCCCTTCGCTTCGAATATAGAGTAGTAGCTTCGAATCACTATTCTACTTCTACTTGCTATGCACTGAAAGTGCCCGAGTCGATCCGGGTTCGAGACCAGCCAATGCGTGGTCGAGACCCCTAAACCCCCAGGCCAGTCCCGGTTATTCAGGCACAAAAACTACGACTCCAATCGGCAGAGTACCCTTCTATCCTAGCATGCAGGCTTTCAACCACTGCCCTTACGAGTCCAAAACCAAATTGGGTGGCCAGGAACACGAATATTGCTCCGGGCCGATTCACCCTCTCGAAGTATCCCTGTTTCTAAAAGAAGCCAGTGAAGGCTAACGGTCGCTAAGAAGAGTTCAACTCGATGTCAAAATTCACGAACTCGAGGAGAGTAACATGTCATAGTATCCCTCCCCTTGAAGCTAGCAGATATCTAATTCTGACTTATTCGCACTTATGGACATAGTACCTGCAATCGGGTAGAACCACGCCGGTTTTATGGGTGAGCGCCCTATGTTGCAACGCCCACCACATCCTTCTAAAGTAAGGTAAGGTAGTTTAATGTGACCTACCTGCCCTCAGGCCTACGGTCACAGCCTCCATGGGCGCGCGATTAGTATACGCTGAATCAGCGGGCCACGATAAGTTCGTAACTTCCAGTTTGGCTTCAGCTTCCAAGACTTAGGCCCCCACTGGCATAGGGCGAAGCACAATCCAAACCTCTTCTAACTATGCAGGTTAGCTCCCGAGTCGAAAAACGCAACTCACACGCCGAAGAGACAGAAACCCTCTAGCCCAGCATGCAGGGCTTTCAACCACTGTCACGACGAAACCTATCCTCTAGTAGAGCGGCCAGGATTACTCTTGTGGGCATCTGCCCTCCCGTGGTAGCAATCATCGCGTTATTGCTAAGACTTACTTCGGGAACGCATTCCCTTGTAAATTTAGGGCTTTGGAAACCCAGGCCTTGCTGAAGCCTTCTTTCTGCCTTCAATTTACATCGTTACATAGTGGCAAGGAAGAGTGGAAAAATAATAATATGTATCAAACAAAACTTCATATACTTTTTATATCTTTCGCCGAAATCAGAAAATTTAAAAAAACATCGTGATATACTTTCATTCAAATTATGCTTGAGCCTTTGTGTTGTTATTTCACACCTACATATTAAATTTGAACTCGATCGAACTAATTGAAAAATATAATTTCAAATAAGAGCAACTCAAGAACCATTGAGTCAATTCTATTCATTTTTGCACATGATTGATATATTAGGACTTTACACCTACCCTGAATTTCAAAGCGCTAGGTCTCTTCGTTAGGAAATGATCCTTTTTTTCTTTCAGTCGTTCGCCCGAAAGACTGATACCAACGAATTTTGGCAAGAATTTCAGTGTCATTATTCTACATTTAAATGTCAAATTTAATTAAGATCTGACCAGTAGTTTCGGAATTATTGAGAGAATGCCAATAAATTTTAAATGTGAATAACTGGGAAACGATTAGACTGCATTTGCTCATTATCAGAATTAGTCGAGATATTTAGGTACAAACCTACACTGAGAGTGTCAATTCTCTAGCTTCTTTCGTTAGTTAGGGTACTTACGAACCGGACAGACTTAGTTTCAATCTCTAATTCTTCATCAGTGTGTGCACCCAATCGTTTGAGATCATTTTCAGCTTAAAATTCGAAAATAACTGACATTTGACCACATGATATCACGTTGTTCTCGTCTGCGAAAACTTGATAACCTTGATTATATCAAGAGATTACTCTTTTGAAATAAAATTGAAGAAATATTCCTAATTACGCGACATAAAAAAGAAATTATGATCACTCACTAAGACTAGCCATAAACTTCACTATTTTAATTGTAGGTGAGTATCTTTACATACTAAGGAAAAATAAACTCTTGTGTAAAATTGTATTTTTTATGTATTAAATTATATATTTCATTGTATTATGATCGTCTTTTGAATGTTATTTTTCGTCACATAGTACCACTAATACTCGTGTCACAAGTCGTGACTAGGGGAATTGTTTCTGGTTTCTTATTTCAGATAATGTTCCGGGAAAAGATACCACACTTCCCGAAATGTTCAGAAGAATCGTTCTAAGAACGTATCTGCATTCATTGCGCGAACTGGGGAGCAGATTGAAGTTCCAGGAACCAGCAACGTCCAGATATATACAGATGGTCTTAAAGTGGGTAGAAGATGTGTTTGTGTTGAGAGTTGAACCCCAATATTTCCACAGAATTTTGAGATTTTTTTTATTACCTGTTTGTTTTTAATATCGATATTGACATCATATAGACATTCCTATATCTTCAATGAAGATCCCTAAGTCTTTAGTGGAGTTAAATCAGTTATGTTCCGGTTAGGCTTTGAAACTATCTCCTTACGCAATCGTAGGTGTAAATATTAATTTTTCATACAAAAGTGAAATGGTAGTCGGACTTAATAGCGAAAAATGTCACTTCTTGCAGGAATCCATACAAAACAAGAATCTCTGATTGGAAGTTGAAAGTTTAAACTACTGGTTCACCGGCGCTCATAATGAGGAATTCTAATAATGCATAATCAGGATTTATTCTTAAATTCTTCCTCAGAAACATTTTCCGAATTATTCAAAATAACACATGCATTTTATGACCGAATATTTTTGTTTAATGCATTGGGAGTATGAATTAATTCGACCCATCTTTTTTAAAATTTAAAAATGTATTCATTTCAAAAGATAATGTGACAAATAAATCAAAGTATTGTCCTTCACTGCTTACTACTTTTCCCCACCTCTTAGGCAATTTCCGAATTCCGTCTCGGAAAACTTCTTGTCTTTTAAGGCGATCCAATTTTCAAGCTAATTTTTTATTACTTCGAAAGAAATGAAGCTGTGTGCATCCTTCAAAACAGCCAGTAGCGCCATGTGAATACGGCGGGTGCGGTAAGATATTCCGTTTAATCGTTTCTAAATATTTTTTGACAATTTTTCCGACGTGAGGCCGAGCGTTGTCATGCAAAAGAACAACTTTGTCATGCTTGTCCTTATATTCTGACCGCTTTTCTCATAAGTAATTACAGTCTGTTATAATCATTCGTCATGGATTCACCATATTTTAGCATCTCGTAGTACACTACGTCTCCTTGGTCCTACCGCACTGCATAACTTTACACCATAAATGTTCAGTTTTGGTGTTAATGTTGCGGTCGATGGCAATGATTGGCCGGGCAAAGCGTAGTTTGTTATCGTAGAATATTCACTTTTCGTCACCAGTCACTACCCGGTAAGAAACGTTTTCTTTCTTGCCTTTAAAGCTCACAAGAAAATAATCAACTTTCCAGATCACTTGGTTTCAATTCATAAAGAACAATTGCCTTGCTTTTGGATCAGGCACATAGATAGACTTCCCGTAAACACTGTTCAATTATCAAAAAATCTAACGAATCCCAAAATAATTCAAACTGAATGTTATCGGCAGCTGTCCAATCTGTCTAAAATCAAGGCAATCAGGTGTTACTATTTGAAACTTTAATGTTTTTAGAGCCATATTTTGAAAACGGAACGAATTAATTTGAACTCCTAATAGCCCATTATATCTCTCAATTTGCTGATACTGTTTATGATCAAAACAATATTCTAATTTCCGCTAATATTTTATTAACACTACGATCGTTACGTCATACCATGACTTCTTCAGGTGAGTATTACAAGATGATATTTTCAAGATGAATTTCCGTCAAGTAAAGACCAAAACAATCATAGATCTGTTTATGATCTATTTTTAACAAGTAAAATATATCAGTATCTCCATGCAACATATAAGCTGTGCAGTGTTCTTGCAACATGAAAGACCAACCAAGGGAAAATCATCCTATAGGATATTTGAATGTCTAACGATTATCTTAATTAACAGTTTTTTCAAAAAGATCTCTTGACAAATGGAAGAATTTGAAAACGGACCTGAAAAATTAATTCGAATACCTTCTACACTTTAAAACTTCTGCTCTGTAATTTGGTTTATAGTGACATGATCAGATGTAGAAGTATGAAACTGGATTTTTTTGTGAAAATTATCCATCTGTTGTTTGAAAATAATAAGAACCGTTTCACCAGCTATTAGCTCATTATGGATTACACCTTTCTGATTCCATTTGATATAGACTTTTGTCATCGTTCCAAAGCGATTTGGTCTTGAAGTGGAGGTCGATGCCTAGAATCACCAATGATTTACGACGCTAACGATTCTCAAAATATATGTATTTTTATCTCCTAACTCTATTCGATGAAGAAATTACCTTCTTTTATATCTGGCGAACAGCAATTCACTAGTCATTTTTCAGTCAGCTTACGCAAAATCCAGTTTCTCAGTTGCAGAATCTTTCCCATACCACACAAACGAATGGAGATGGCTTTCTGCGTTACATTCAATTAATCCGAGAGATCTTGTGGACTTTGAGTATCATGACCATCCAATAAGGATTGCAATTCGTTGTCTGTGAACTTTTTTTGTGTTTTCTCACGCTCTTATATCTCTGATCACAATCACCACTGTTGAATTTTTTTAACCACTCGAAACAGTGCGTTTTATCGAGGACATATTTACTGTAAGCTTCAACAAGGATTTGATACGATTCTGCAGTAGCTGTGTTTTATAAGACATTTGTTTAATTTTATTTCAAAGAGCTTTTGAGGAAAAACATTTTCAAGTTAAAACTAGTAGTGAGATTGGCAGAATTAATCTGTTTGATATTTAAGATATAGTGAAAGCCTTCTATCAAGTAAAAAACTCCCTTTTCATTATTTCATTTTATATATAATATCTATAGTTTGGTTTTTCACTCATACACACGGTATTATTTGGATATAACTAAGTCCTTAAAAATACGAAGAACATGGGATACGTATGGTTTACCATTTAGAAATCATTATAATTCTATTTTAGTTTGTGAAAGGACAAGAGGTTTGTCAGGAAAGATGTATTTTTTATTGATTGTTTTAATTTTTTCGGACAAAAAGTGGAACTTATGACTATCGGCTAGAATTCGGAATAGCCTTTTTGAAGATGTGCTGCATATTTTCAAGAGTTTTTTTGAAGGAGCTTGTTTTAAGGAGAGTTATTTTCGCAGAAATTATGTTGTGCATATTTTGATAGGAATTTGGCTTTCATAAAACCGTTATGAAACAAACTCTAGTATTCTTCAAGTGTTTATTTGATAATTTCAATCAATATTCTATATTTCCTTTTGATTCTTTTATTCCTTTTGTAGTCACTCCATATATTCCATAAAAAACTCAGCAGAACTAACTTAAAAAATTAAAGATATAACTTCACCTAACAATGCAAAATTGATTTCGTAGGATTTTAAAAACCTTTTTCCTAGTGTCCCCCCAATGGAAACATTAAAACTGATAGAAGAACTTTTAAATTATAACAAAGTAAACCCCGTCATAAAATCAGAAATAATACACTTATTAAATATTTGCATAACTTTATATAAATAAGTGTTAATTCTATATATTAACCAAATTAAAACTGTGCTTTCTGAGATATTTATTCAATTTAATTTCAAAAAGTTTGCAGAATTAATCTGTTTAATATTTAAGATATCGTAAAAGCCTGCTGTCAAATGAAAAAACCCTTTTTATTATTATATACATTTTCTCAGAAGGATGCTGGTCACCATTTCACTATTCAGTCAACAATTAAGAGTGCCGTAATGAGACAGAAATAAAGCCTTACCAGAACACAACTGATCTCCTAACTCGCATAAGATGATGCTTCTGGAGGATCTTCACAGAAGATTTAGAAAAAAAATATAGAAAAAACAACTGTTATAAAAAATGCTTGCTTGTAGATGATGTGTACCTGAACATGATTTCATATGACGACGAGTTTTGGAAAATTCAGAGATTGAGTTGCGTTTCAATTGTACAAATGTAAAACATTAACGTCGCCGATTCCAAAACTAAGAATTGGCTTAGTCTCAGGGGAACATCTTTTGGACCACCTTTAGCCGAACAGTTGGTATACAGTGCCAACGCTACCATGTACCGATTACGGCACCACAATAAATTAACGCGGTAAGTATTTTTGCATGCACGCCTCTCTCTTCTCTTTTTTCCGACAATTACTTAATTACGCCAGTATGTTTCATTAAGTCAGTTTTATCGAGGCATTAGGCTCGCGGACGGTAGGTCTGCTGATGTGCGTGTAGACGTCGACCAAGAAGTAGTAGAGTTAAAAGTAGCGCAAACCCACACATTGGTACACGTACCTAGAAATTCTTGGAAGCTGTGACTAAAGTTGTTGGAGCTTGAGCATCGGGTTTAATTAGTACACTTACATGCACTGTCCAGTGTGTATTGACTGCATCACAAGGAAGTTCATCGTAGGACAAAGGTTTGCTTGAAAATTACCATAGGTTTACAATGATAACCAGAGGAAAATTATTTTGGAGTCTTCAGATATGTCAATTGTGTGAATTAAATTGATGAATTTTTATTTTATGAAAATTCTTTGTTTATTGAAAAATAAAATCCCATAGCGTATTTTCCAAAATAAAAGTATTATCCAATTTCCACAATTAATTTATTGAGAAAATGCTTCATCTTATCACATTCTTAGTGAATAAGTTATGACACCTTAATAAATTATAGCGTTTTATTCTTCAATATCAGTTGTACATGAATTGAGAGATGAAGCTTATAGCCACATTGGCTCATCCATACAAATTCACTTTTGTATTGCGATAAATACATCCCATAATGTCTTTTAAAGGAACAATATCTACAAAAAGACGAGAAAACCTGAATAACTAGAAAAAATGTTTTTTGTCAATTTTGTGAAACGGCCTGCACCTACTGCATGTATGATACTGAAGAAATTCAGATTCTGCACTATTGTTTTTTTCCTGCAGCCTATACGTACAGATCTGCTCCAATACTCATAAAAAATAACCTTCTCTGAATAATGTAACCATGACATCGAAGTTGTCGAGTAAGCTCAGTTATTACAGGTGAATTCTACCAGAATAGTTATTGGCTATTTGAGGAAGGCCTCTTTTCCAAGTGACTACCAAGCAGTCTCCACAGTCCACCCCTAGAGGTAGAAAGTGTGATAAGGATTACGCCATATCATCGCGAGTGGCGAGAACCCCTCCGCAGAGATGAACCCACCAGCTTCCAGTTTGGGCCCCGACTCGAAATCCAGAACCGTCTGACTGGTAGCAGCGAAGCACTATCCAACCTCTACTGGGTCAGCAGGTCAGTACCCGAGTTGGTTTGAGACGCAACTCACCCGCCGGAGGGAATTCTTATCCAAGCACCCGAACGCAGTCCCATAAACTGAGATAAACTCAAGATTGACGACTACAATTGATCCTGGTACGAGCACCGTCTAGCGGACTATACGTCTTGACCCACCGAACCCATGTGAGTTCATTTGATTGAACCTGGCGTCAAACACTAATGGCGGAGCCATTTCGTCGAGATCCACAAACCCTAAATAGTTACGCACAGATCCAGGGGCCAGGACAGGCCGGTCGAACCGTCAAGTCCCGTTAAACCCCGAGTCGTTTCATGAGAATATCCCGAATATGGGGGTCTGCGAACAGATAAATGAAATACCCCCCTAGTCCAGCATGCGGACTTTCAACCACTGCCCCCTCGAGTCCAACACCAATTGGGGTGGCCAGGTGGTACAAGTAATACCTGTGGGCAAGACCACCCCCCCGAGGTAACGCAGTATGCTACATAACGCACTCGGCCATTACACAGAATCCGAAGATTTATACTGCGATAGGGTAGAGAACTCTAGTTTTAAGGGAGAAGCCCTGTGTTGCGACAGACTCCCTTGTCACTGAGTTAATCAACCGGCTCAGCCCTCCATTTCACCTGAGTAAAACTAGGGCCCCATTCGGAGATCTTCCACCATACAGGTCCAGTGACTGGCGCGAAATGGCATTACGTTAGACACAAAGACTTAACCCTCCATTTCGCCGGGACGAAACTAGGGTCCTAGTCAAGAGAGCGCCCCCATCACGTCAAGATCTAATGCCTGGGGGGCGGCTCAGTTATTACATGTGCCTCAAGTATGAAGCGCATTCTTATCAAACCATATGATTCTGTAATTGATATCGTAAAATAAAGGCAACCAAAAATTAGTTGCCATTGACGTGTATTCGTTTCCGTGAAATAAAACTGCTGCATACTCTTCTTTGAGTAGAAGCACTGACCAATAGCACCGCAATCCACACTAATCAGCGGGACCTATTCTGAAGTCATTTGCAATTAATAGTTCTCATATGTAATGTAATCCTGTAAAATGTAACAAGTTATTATTGAAATTTCATTTAATAATGTTCCTAGCCGATAAAGATACCTGCTCATCACTTCCAACTGTTCTTAGAGCAGTTCGTTCAGACCAGCGTTCGTCTGTTTTCGAATTGTATCTCAATCAGTCCTCATAACACGAAGGTGCAAGTTTGCAGGCGGAACTGTGATATATTATTCTGATACTGCTAGATCTTCCGTGAAGATCCAACAGAAGATTTTTCAGCTTGTACGTTGTGTTCTGAGTAGGCTTTGTTACTGCGATCTTACGCCACTTTAGGTCACTGCACTGTTATTTTTCAACCCAACAATGATATGGTGGCCGAAACCAGCCCAACTAGAAAATTTCTTACCTACTTGAATAGGGTTTGAACCCGGACACTTCCGGTTCTCAGCCTAATGCTCTAATCACTGAGCTATCGACACTCATTCGGAGTAGATATCATGGGAAGGAGAAGTTCTTAGATATAACATAGGGTTGATTCCCTCGCATTATTCTTCTATATCCTGATCACCGAATATCCCATATTTTGGCGACGTGAATCTATTATTTGATTGTTTTGTTAACCGATTCATCCGAACTTTTGTACCAAACGACAAATGCTTTACTGCACAGGAAAATGGTAAAAGTCATGATGGAGCATAGGGCATTACTCATTGTAATAATTTACGAATGTACATAGTTGCTTATCATAGTGACTTTTCTTAATCAAAAATAAATTGTGACAACTGCAGCATCGTCAGTATGTTATTAAGATGTAAGAATATTTTCTGAAGAACGTGATATAACTGGTAGAATATTGGAAATTGAATGCTCCACACTTAATTCTTGTAGGTGATAGAGTGCAAAGGTCTTGGTCATTTGTTATTATCTACTCTTTCTGAAATATCTAAATGGAAATAAATTTTAGCAGAGCATACCAAATGTAATGGTATTGTGAGCTATATTTGAAGCAGAACTACAATGTGTTGAATTTAATATTATACCAGTCCATTAACGACATAAAAGGATCTGTTGAAACAATTGTTGTCACTGTCACACTGACATCACTGATCTCTGAAATAAAAAAGGATCCATATTTTTACATATCGAAAACTTGATAGAAGAAAATAAAATAGAAAAAGGCTTTTTACTTGATAGAAGAAATATAACAAAATTTGAATATCAAAACAGATTTAATCTGTTAGTCTTTTACAATTCTAATTTCAAAAAAAAAATTTTCATTCAAAAAACTTTTAGAATTAAATTAATGTTTTTTGAAATTAAAATTGTAGAAGACTAACAGATTAAATCTGTTTTGATATTCAAATTTTGTTATATTTCTTCCATCAAGTAGAAAGCCTTTTCCTGTTTTATTTTATATATAATATATAATTATATTTAGGCTTTAATAAATCTTATTATGCAATATCAATGATTTAAATATAACCTTAAAAACACCTTACACTTTTCTGTGATTTTGCTAAGAACATAGACCATCTTGAATTTTAAAGTTAGTCTGTTCGAAGCAATCATCCTGTTAAACACGTGTGAGGTGAGATATAGTGATAGTTATTTGATTTTGATATTTGGAATATTATTTAGGGCCGACGAAGAGATCACCAGAATTATAATTTTTTTTTAAGATATATTGCATGTTTTGACAGATTTCTGAATTAACTTATTTGAATATTTAAATATATTAAATATTTCGAATAAATTATATTTTTTGAGAAGTCCTTAAGTTGTGTTCATGTATTTAAAAGGCAATTGGTGCTCTTAATGGTAAGATCAGAAACAAAATTTTGTCTCTTTAAATATTTATTTATTGATGACTTTTTTATGTCTGTTGGTTTATTTATTCCATTTGACATTATATATTGAGTTTTGATTATATACGTCCATTAAATATAAGCGGTGCTTATTGTAGACATTAATTTAATTCTAAAAGTTTTTCGAATGAAAATTTTTTTTTAATTAAAATTGTAGAAGACTAGCAGATTAAATCTGTTTTGATATTCAAATTTTGATAGAAGAATTTCAAATACTGTTGGACAGGCTGAATTTTCAGTGTACAATATGAACTAAAAACGTACATTAAAAAAATAGTATTTGAGAATTACGAAAAAGGAAATTATATGAGAAAATGTTACCTTTTGAGGTTGACGACTGAAATAGGTCACGAAATACGAATATTCAGGAATATAGATTACACAAAAAACGAACAAACAAAAAAGCTCAGATTAAGAAAACAGATAGCAAGAAACATGATCGCGAAAATACTATATAACGTAGACTTCTTAATTGGAATGAACAGTTTGAACACTTCAATGCTATATGATTTCGATAGATTGTAGAGCTGAACCCTGAAAATAACATCTGAAGAGGTAAAAATACTTCAAGTGATGGTAATGAAGAATGCATAAAATTTCTTGAACTGGATAAAATGAAGAAATTTTAAAATTAATAATAATAATAATAATAATAAATGGTCTTTATTTATCAATCCAAAATATACAAATCAAAAAAATTACTTATCTGAGGGCGAGATTTAGTTCGCATGACCCCAGGCCAGAAAATAATACAGTAACTTGTTGAAAACCACCTGAAGTCATACGTCTATGCTTCCATCTAACCCTCTACAATTTAAAACACAAACGAAAATTAAAGAAATCCGAGCATACCCAACTAAAAAATAACAACTTCAACAATGCCGCAGATTATATAATTAAATGTTTATGTTTGCCTCACCTCAAACAGAGCCCAGAAATAGTCAGTCACACAACATCTTTATTAGACTCTTCAGTAAACAGAACTGCAGAAGCCAAAAAAGTGAGATGAACAGTTGAGCCGTACAGGGGATCGTTGCGAAAATTGTCGAGCAAACGTAATTTGAAATTATCGAGTGAGATATTTCTATACTCAAATTTTAATTCGTTCATAATTTTTGCCACTTGGTAGGAAAATGATCTCGTGAACAAGTCAGTTGAATGTTTCGGTACAGAAATACTACATTTAGAGCGAATATTCACAGAATGCACACCAGATCGGAACAAAACTTTGTTGAAAAGTGTTATCGGTACTCCCTTCTTGATTATCTTGAAAAACAAAACCGAAGAATGAAATTTCCGCCTATCTTCCATGTTGAGCCATCCTGTCTTCTTGAGGGTATATGTTATGGGATCTTGTTTTCGAATTCCGTGAATGAATCTCAAACAACGATTCTGAAGCATCTGTATTCGATTCTTATCAAAGACTGTTAAACAAGGACTGTAGACAACATCACAAAAATTCATATGTGACAGTACTAGGGATTCACAAAGCAATATCTTGTCCGATCTATTGAGGTGGTTTCTGTATTGATATAAGAGTCTTAGGTTCAAGTAAGCTCTGCTCAGCGAATTGGATATATGCCTCGTAAATCGTAAGTCAGTATCAATTGTCAAACCCAAATTCTTGGCAGTATCCACAAAACATCAAGGAAGATTGTGAATAAATCAAGAATATTGAAATTGTAAACTACTACACCTTATGAGAGGAGATGGATATGAGCTTTCGAGAACAATAATGCAAGGTAGATTAAAGGGAAAACGAAGTATAATAAGATGGACGAAATTATGACTGGGAAATCTGTGGAAGTGGTTTAACTGTGACTCATTCAAACCTTTCGGAGAAGCAGTGAGTGAAATGAGGATTACAATAATGATAGCCAACCTTCAAAAGGAGAGACACTCAGAAAATGGAAGAAGAAGAATATTCACATATATTGACAATCTCTACAGTTATTAACAAGCGCAAGCAAGTATATCGTTCTACATTGTGAAGGGTTGTTTATTATGAATGACAGAATTTTAATTTCAAATAAAACAACAGTGGTTTCACTCGCCAACTTAATTCCTGTTCAATGTGAAGTTTGAACAATGAAATGATGTTCAGAATAAGATATCGTCAAATGTGGTTTCATTGACATTGACTCACCCGATCCCTCAAATTTTGGATCAGGCTGTGCAATAATATCGATTGTATGCTGACAGTAACTGGATGAATATGCCTTTCTGAGTGAGAAAAAAGTCTGTGGTTAGCTCCAAATAAATAATCTGGAGGAGTTAAATTACTAGACTTTGGTGGCCAATTCACAAACTTTCGTCATGAGATTATCCTATCATCTAACATTTTCCTCAGCAAAGGGAGCGCAGCATCAGCTGTACAGCGGTTATCTTGCTGGAACCACATTCCTTCAATATTGCTTCCGACCAAAGAAATCCAAATAACATGGTCCTGTAGTGGTCGGCATTCACGGTTACGGCTGTTGCTGTCTCATTTCGGAAGAAATAAGGTTGGATGACACCGCTATGCCATAAACCACACCACATTGTAAGTTTCTTGGAATAGAGCCGAGTTTCATGTTACACTTCTGGATTGTCATCGGAACAATAAAGCAATTTTGCAAATTAAGCCATTATGAAAAAATTTCCTCGTCTGAAAATGATTTCTTGGCCAAAATTTGGATCGTGTTCCAAGTGCTCAAAGGCCCTGTCACCAAACTCTCGACGGAATCCAAAATAAAAAAAAATGCTCAAAAATATATGCGGTTATAAAAGAGAAATAAAAAGATTTAAATTGTCAGTGCCCAGAGAGTGATTTCATGATCTAATTGAAACTAGGCGTTTTACATTGTAAAATGTGTGGGTACACCCGTTCTCATATCTGATATGCGTCTTTCAGTTCATTCATTATTTTCAACGTAATTTTAAGGATTTACTCTCCTGTTTAGTAATGTATAAGTAAATATGTTTAAATTCACTATCAAACAAGAAAAATAGTTTATTTTTTTGAGTAGAATCGTATAGCAAATAACTTAAAACAAGTGTGTATTCACCTCCAGAACTTTTCCTGCTTTATTTCTGGCTCTATTAGAAACTTTATATCTATATACAAAGTCATATGTATATGTTGACGAAATAAAGTTTTTATTATTATTAATCTGTGATTATTTGGCTTAACTTTCTAAGTCAGTATCACTTTATAATGATGCAACCCCAGATTCTTACGTAATATTCTACAAGTTAACGTCTGAAAAAGGTTCAGTTGTTGCGATCGTTGTGAAATCGACAAATTTGGCTCATCTACATTGGTCGCTGCAGCTTAAATGATCTTATCACTTCGCATGTTTCGTTTCCTTTTTAATAATAACAATAAACTATCGTTTATTGTCTTGTAAAGTTAACTCACGTTCAAACTTTTTCACAGTGCGGCGTATAAGCTGCGCATTATACGCCGCACTGTGAAAAAGTTTGAACGGCGTATAAGCTGCGCAGAGTACCGATGACGGCGAAGCAATTTTTGAACGAATAAACGATGAATACTCACAACTTAGGTTCCCCTTTGGTAGTATTTTTTCATTACTTACAACCCATTGAGATTAATTAAATGCTGCATTATGAAACTTTACACTATAGTAACGCCAGGTAATGAGAAAAAAGTAGATTAGGAACTGAGAAATCCCAATTTCAAAAACTCTCACCCATATTGAAAGACGCTTTATTCAAATTTTTCGTAAGCTGGTCACATGTATGTGAATGAAATGTCCGTACGTTTAACCATTATACGTTATAGAATTAAAACTTCTAGGAGCATTGTTAAATGTTTCTGAAATAATATTAGAAAAAATTTTGAAAAGCACTGACATGAATTTGCAGATTTTGCACATTTCTTCGACAGTCTATTTCAAATCTGTGAAACACTCCTCAAAGAAACTACATATGATGAATAAAAATCATATGGCACATGTATTTGAGGAATTCTTCGAAATAAGGCGGGTAAGCTATTCAACTACTTGAGCTATCATAATTTGTTGGTTTCTTTTTATAAGATATTGGGTTCAAGTTCCAAACGAACAATTTTGGAGATTTGAAAGTTGAATAATTCTCATGATTTATCTTCACGAAATTATACATAATCATCCTTCACAACTCCTTCAAGTATAAATCATTTCAACAAATTTATGACTATTCATTTCACTTTTAATATTGCAATGAAATAGGAAAACATCAGGTGACATCTTCATGAATCACTAGCTTTTATATCTAAAAGTTGTAATAAAGCAATCTTTCAAGTCTTAGTCAAGAGTGTGCAACTGTGTACACGTTAAAAAGGTTGCTGACTAATATGATGAATCTGCTGTATAATTGCAGTAATTATATTAGTGTATGAGTTCTTATGTAAGGAATTCATTTCGTATTTGAAGCTGATACTGCCACTATAAAGAGTTAATTATCAGTATTGAAACAAACAATTAAATGAAATTAGAAAATTTGAAACTCAATAAATATAAAATAATTGTTATAGAATATAGATCGGAGTTTAACTTTTGTCTTTTCTTCAACAGATAAGAGAGAGATTTCTATTTGTTGACTTAAATTGGAACACGAATATACTGATTTTTCGATTACTCATAACTCCCTTTCGAATATATGCTCTGAATAATGAAATTTATATCATCGTCAAAAAGCAAAGCCGCCAGGAGTATAAGCATGTTGGATAGTTGTTTGTGTTGGTTACGTTCCGCAAGATGAGCGTGCACAGACGCAGTCACCAGAACTAATGAGAGCCTCTGTTTCCAGATTCTGAGCAATCCTGGCGAAGAATGGCGATCAAGGCGCGATTACCTTAGTTGTCTAGGCCTCCTTGGGGATCCCTACCGTGGCAAATCCGGATTTTTTCGAGATAAGTATTGATGAGCAAGGTGTTAGAGACTGTGCCATTTAATTGTCAAGGTTTATTGTTTTTAGGAAGTGTATCAAATTTATGTGATGAAATCCTGAACCTCGTAAAAATGATTGAGTTTTGAATTTAACCATGAAGGTGAGCGATTATCTGATAACAGGTACACCTTCTTATTTTGCATTTAGAATTTCCTGGAGAAACTTGTCCAAAATTGATACATGCAGAAAGTGGAGATTTTCACATATATTAAATGAATTTGATGAAAATTAAGTTTTTAATATTTGCACATTCAAATTTATTTCAGACCGATTCTTCTTGTTCAATATCCTATATGAATTTTGAAGTTATCCTTTGGCTCGAGGTCAAACACTCCATTCCATATCGAAGTTTTGTATCTATTATAAGACGAAATTATACAGGAGTACCGAAGAAAATACAAAATATTCAATCAAAAACTTGTTGAATTTATAGACAAGTCCGACAATGTTCCTGCTGATATGAGTTTATTTAGATAATATTTTTTTATAATCAACGTAGCTTAACTGATAACTCTTAGATAAACTTCGCTTAGTTAAATGTTTGATTGTATCGGTCTCTACTTGTCGGAAATACATTCTGTCAATAAAGTACCGGGAATTATCGATTTAAATCTGGCGGGGCAATGAGGCAGGTAAATTTTTTTTCCTAGGTTGGTACCACTGTCCTTAATTACTATGCCAAGCTTGAGCGGGATCTGTCAACTAGTGTGTTTGCAACAGCTGATTAAGTCAGTCGATGTCAGAGTGCGTGCCGATTTTTACTATGGGTGATTACGTTGAACAAAGAATTTGTTTAAAGTTTTGGGTTGCAAATGAATTTTCGTGTGCCGATGCATTGAAAATGTTGCAAAAGGCCTTTGGTGATAATGCTCTATCGAAAACTCGTGCATATCAGTGGTACAGAGCCTTCAAGGACGGTCGTGAAGTGGTCGCCCATCGACGGCTTCGATCGAAGATAACGTCGATAAAATTAAGGAAAGGGTGCTGGAAAACCGTCGTACCAGCTTGAGAGAGATAGCACATGATCTTAAGATATCCCACGAGTCCGCACGTACGATTTTGATTGATATTTTGGGCATGAGAAAAGTGGCCGCACGACCTGAATTTTCTTCAAAAACGTCATCGCGAACAGGTTGCTTCAGACATGCTGGATCGCTGTAATTCCGATACTACATTCATGGAACGCATTATAACTGGTGATGAGACCTGGGTCTACGAGTACGATATACAAACAAGCCAGCAATCATCGGAATGGGTGGCAAAAAATGAGCCGAAACCGAAAAAACCACGCCAAAGCCGCTCGAAAATGAAGGTGATGCTCATTGTTTTCTTCGATATCCGTGGCGTGGTGCACTACGAATTCGTTCCAGAGGGTCAGACGGTAAACAAGGAGTATTATCTAGGCGTTATGAAACGTTTGCGTGAGCGTATCCGTAAGAAGCGGCCAAATTTGTGGGCGAACAACTCATGGATTTCGCATGAAGATAACGCGCCTTCTCACCAAGCTACGATTGTGACTGACTTTCTCGCCAAAAACTCAACAAACGTGCTTCAGCAACCACCGTATTCGCCGGATTTGGCTCCCTGCGACTTTTTCCTCTTCCCAAAACTAAAATTGCCCCTTCGTGGCACCCGTTTTGAGTCGATTGAAGCCATAAAACAAAATTCGGCGCGAGAGCTAAAGTCCATCCCGGAAAGCGCCTATAAAAAATGTTTCGATAATTGGAAGTGCCGTTGGCATAGATGTATTGGAGCAAATGGAGCCTATTTTGAAGGCGACCCAATAAATTTTGACGATTAAATGTAAAAATGTTGTTTTAATTGAAAATTCTCGGTACTTTCTTGACAGAGTAGTACATCTCGATGATTAAAGTAAAACAACTTAATTTCCGCTAATTTATTTAATTTCACAACAATTGTTTCGACATGACAACATGACTCTTCTTAACAAAATGTATAGAACTTAAAGTCTTTCCCAATTACATCCAACTAAAAACTCCGAATACAAGCCAATCCGCTGAGAAAGGAAAAATGTTAGAAATGAAGACTTGGCTGAAAATGGGCAGAAAACTAGAATACCAGAAGAGAGAAATAACCTGCATATACCTTAAGGTAATACATTCAGAATTATCCCATAGACTCCATTATATCTTGTTTGACGATCTCGATAGGAATATTAGACAAGATGTAAACGAATCCATACACAAAAAATATTTAGTACAGAATAAAAAACTGAAAACTTATTATACAGAAAAAATAATCAAAAGACACAAAATTCAGCTAAACAACAAAAATTTTCAGATCACGTTTTCTATCCTAAATTTGTTAATCTGTCGGATGTCGAATTCATGCAAAACGAAATAAAATTATTATAAAAAGGTTATAAATTTAATTTACCTAGCAATAATCCCAAATATCTAGAATATACATTCAGAAATTACTTCGAGAGTCTATCAAAATTCTAATGAAGATAAATAATATGTTGATTAATCAGATAAAGAAACCGTTACCAGTACCATACTCACCTGATGAAACGATAGTTGTGAAATTAAATAAATTAGCGGAAATTAAGTTGTTTTACTTTAATCTTTGCTTTGTTATACAGTCGACTCTCGTTAATTCGAAACTCCAGGAACTCTTGAAATATTACGAATTATCGAGTGTTTGAAATATCAAATGGTTTGAAATTTGTGAGAGAAAATAAATAAAACTTCGAATTATTAAGTGTTGGTTAATTTTTATTTATTAATATAAAAATGACAAGAATTAAGAGGTACATTCGTGTACATCCATGTATTCGTAATGTGCATTAATTAATCTTTCGAAAGAACTTTGTTATACTGGTTTTCTTTAAAGCACAATTCTGCTGCTCACACTGCTCAATAACTCATAACTAACACTAACTTTTAATCTTCATACCAACGAAAGAGTAATAGTAACTGAATAACTAAACAAACCAATTCGTAAGAAGTGTGTGCGTCAAATAGTCAAACTAATCAAAAAACAAAAACAAAGGCTTGTGTATCTTGATACAAGTTTGAACTTGTCGCAAAATGTACTTACAATCTTTCCGCCTCTTCTCTCTGCAACTTTGAATTGTCGAGTGTTGGACGCTGATGAGTTCGAATTAACGCGTCGTTTTGTTAAATAGCAATGATTTTTTAGTTCGAATTACCAAGTGTATGAAAATGTATTGATTTAGTTCGAAATATAAAGAGATTTAGTAGGGAACTCGTGATAACTTTGAATTATAGAGAGGTTCGAATTATCGCACGTTTGAATTAACGAGAGTCGACTGTATATACACAACCAATTCTGTATCGAGTTACCGAGTATTTTATAGAAAAAAAATCATTTATAATTAAAATGACGTTGGATTTAAGATTACATTTGATTTAGTTGAATCAAATTAGAGAAATTGACAAAAATTTTTTACTATATTATATATTTGTATAATCATGTTTTTAACTTCGTAAGAGCAACTTGAAGAAAAATCATAATTTTAAGAGAAACTAGGACTTTTAACAACCTTTATTTCCAGCTAATGCTTCAAAACAAGCACAAAATCATCAGGGCATCATCATTTTTACAAGACTGTTACTTTTTTCCTGAGAATGGGTTCCTCATTCTGAAGAATAATTTCAAATCATTTAATTTGTGTTAACCGAGATCTTTTCGCGAGTGGTAATTCTAATTTCATACAAATGTTAAAAAGGATCATAGTCGAGAAAACAAGAAGGCTATACTCATACGGAGTCGCATTCTCTGTATTCAAGATGTTTTTGGCGATTCTGCTGTTAATTAAGGAAAGAATGTGGGGCAGAACTTGCGATTTGTTTGCTATTAATGAAAAAATATCTGACATTTCTCAGTTTTTTCAATTTTCGGATAGAACTGAAGCCAATTAGACACGCCCTTTCGCCATAAATGTCGTATCAGTTCATTTGACCTACTGACTGGCTCACTTTATTGCTTTTTGTTACTGGTTAGATTTTTTTACTTATTCACATAACACATAAATGTGTCTCCATAGAGATAACTAATTTTTCATCTAATCCATGAAACTTATATCTGGCGTGTTTCTGTTGTCAAATTAATTGTCCCCTTCTTCGTCTTACCGCCATCGCGAACTTCTATTATTTCACTATCCTTAACATGAATGAACTCAGAAGAAGACCCCACTTCTTCAATCAAATGAGTGAAAAATTATGATACCGATATATGTGTGAAATGTTAGTGAGTTTTTATTCTTTCGCAACCACCTAACACTATAATATACAAGTGACTGGCGTGAAACAATCCAGGCTATATCTTGCATCAATCTATTGTTCTCCATTGTGTTTCAAAGGTTATGACATAATGACTCTTCGTCAGGCCAAACGTATATTCAAGGCGTTGAAAAAATTGTCGCAAGGACACCAACAAAAGTAAAGTTCAACTGGAATCATTGTTTTCGTGGAAGGCACGAATTGTATGAAATTCTCCTTCCGCTTATTGTTTCATTATGGCCTATTTGGGAAGAGTGCGATTGGGAAAATTTTCGGTTATTATAACTTTGAATATAACATGTTTCGATATTATGCTTGAGGAATTATAAAAAAAATATTGAGGTAACTAATAGCACTAAATTATAATATTGTAGGTTATGAATTTTAATATCTTTATCGATTTTTGAAGACAAAGTGTTGAAATATAACAAAATATTCATTTAGTCGTAGCTTAGTACCTTCTTCAGACAATTTCCAAAATTTATCTCTGCAGATTAGACCAGTAAATTCCCCAAATATATTTTTTTATAGATTTCTAGTGTAATATTCAAGCCGTAGATTAATGAGAATTGATTAAAAATATCCACTTCATCAAAAAATTTTGTGCAAGTAATTTTTCACATACGATCGATTTCGTGCGGTAAAATAAAGTGTTTCTAATAAGAGTTTCATTTTGAATAGCACGCTATCTGGGCAGCTGTTACTTTTGAAACTGTCATCTTTTGACATTTGATAAGTAAAATTTACGCCATTATTAAAAATGAAACGATACACGCTCCACTCATTGAAATAAATTCTCAACAACAATGATGAAAATTTTGCAGTCACAGTTAATAAAACTGAAGCACTTTTGGGTCATCGTGAAGCACCTTCTCGGCTGGCAATAGTGAAAGTGATGGAAAAATTTGAGCTGTTGGGAGAAGTTAGTGAAATGGAGAATCGAAATCGTGTTCGTCGCTCAAGAACAACTGAGAATATTACTGCTGTAGCCCGTAGTATTGACGAAAACCCGGGTTTGTGGATTCCTTGTCGATTTTTGGAATTGGGCATTCCACCGATATAACACCGTATTTTGCATAAGGTCTTAATTCTCAAGGTTTTCAAAGTTCAGTTAACACAAGAACTCAAGCCGGTCGATCATCATCAAAGACTCTCCGCTGACTAGATCATGAAAATGCATGAAAATGATCCGGATTTTCATCGAAAAATCATCTTCAGTTATGACGCCCATTTTCATCTCAGTGGCTGCTTTAATAAGCCGAATTTCGCTTTTCGGAAAATCCGAGAATGATTGTTGAAAAGCCTTTTCATCCTCAACGTGTCACTCGTTGGTGCGGTTTTTGGGCTGGAGGTATGATTGGTCCTTACCTATTGGAAAATGAGGCTGGTGCAACTGTTACGCTGAATGGATTGCGCAACAGAGCTATTAGTAATGATTTTGTATAGCTAAAATTGGAAAATATTAATGTGGACGACGGTTATTTTCAACAAGACGAAAGGCGCTAAGTGCCACACAAGTAACGAAATAATTGCAATTTTGCTCGGAAAGTTTCCTGGCTGTGTTGTTTCTCAAAGAGGTGATTACAAATAGCCACTGATATATTTATATTATTATTATTATTATTATTATTATTAAATACAAAAAGAGTTGAGGTATAAACCTATAAACTCATAAACCAAAGTTGATAATCTAATTGATGTGCCAATATCCAGTTGTCGAAGCGATTCTTGAATCCGTTAACTGAAGGCGCACCAACAACATCAGGCGGTAATCGATTCCAGCGCTCAAATATCCTATTGGATAGGAAGTTTTGGCGAACCGAAATTCTAAATTTCTCCTTGGCAAGGTTATATTCGTGGCCCCTTAGGTGATTTTGGTTCACTGTGAATAAGTCTTGCAGACAACCATCAGCACATCCATGGAGGGCCCGGTAGGCATTATAAGATCACCCCGCTAATGTCGGTGCGCAAATCTAGGGATGCCCAAGAGTTGGAGTCGGGAGTCATAATCAGGGCGGTTGCGGCCATATGGCAATCGTGTACATGTGCGCTGAACAGCCTCCATTATCCTGATACTCAGAAGCTTTTTCAGCTTGTGCGATTCAGGAGTTTAGTTGTGTTCTGGGTAGACTTTGTTACTGCGATCTTGCACCACTTTAAGTCATATCACTTTTAATTTTCGACACAAAAATGAAATGGCGGCGGAAACGCTTCCAACTAGAAACTTTCTTTCCAACCAGAATAGGATTTGAACCCGCTACCTTTCGGTTACGAGCCCTGAGCTCTTACCACTGAGCTACCGACACTCATCTTGTGATAAGATCTTTAGATTTTTTCTTTAGGGCCACGTGAAAGATGAGGTCTATGCCAATGCTCCACAATTAATTCAAGACCTTAAAGATGTTATTCGTGAAGTTTAGCAGAACATACATTTGCAAATGTCATGGAAAATTTCATGAAAATGATATCGTGCTGCAACCTTAGCCGTGGCGGCCATTTGGCTGATATCGTTTTCCATTGTTAACGGCATGCTTTACCCTTTCCAATGAAATAAATTCATTGAATTCTCTTAAAATACAAAATTTTTTCAATATCAAAATGAAAAACCCTTTATAATTTATATTTTGGTGTAGTGTTATTGGCGTTTTATAGCCGCATTTTTATTATTTTGCCGTTTTTTGTGATAGTTGTTTGTGGAATACTTCACATTGATGGAATATACCCACGAGTATGCTAAGAATGATCCATCTTTGGAGGTACGCTGTGTCGATTTGTACCTGAGAGGTTTTAACAAAAAATAATTAAAATATGCCAGCTGAAAACTAATAACTCAGTGTTTTCAGTTTTTCTAAATAAGGGGTATATTTTCGAAACCGGAATCTCGAAAAATTATTTGAACATTGATTTTTGGCATAAAAACAGTTTTCTCTGAAAAATTAAATTAATTAATAAAATACAATAAATCAGGATATTTTTGAAAACATGTCTTATGTTTGATCTATTAACAAATAATAATGGCTGAAACAGATCAATATCTGAAAAGTTTAAGTTTGCGAATAGGAAAAAACCATTCATGATCTGCGAAAATTCTAAGAAATTTATATTGAGGAAGATTCTTCAGTCACTATTTGAGGAGCCATTTTTACCATTCAGTTTTTGTTAACATTGAATTACCAAAGAAAAATATAGCAGCGTTTTTATTTGAATTTTAGTTCATTTGACAAAAAAAGTTAGAAATCTGAGACGATAATTTTTTCTTTCAGGAAGAATATTCATCATTCAACTCCTCAAACTATAATTTATAGAACTCAAAAAGGAAACGAAATATGAATTGAAAATTTAAATGAATCGGTCCTTACTTGATGTAAATCCATTTCAATTGAATAAAATGAGTTTGTTTAATCCTATAAATACATAACAACGTACAGATACGAGTATTATGCAGTAACCCAAAAAGAGTCATGATCGACAGCTTATTGCACCAGCAGTCAATTACCACCCAAGTGATAAGAATCAATGATTCCAATTGAAGGAAATCGAAGAATTCCAGCAGGGGATAATTTCACAACGACGATTCGAGTAACTTATGCCCAATCTTTTCGCAGTAGGAAACATCGTTTCCGATTTCCAGTAACGAGGACATGGTCAATAACACAGCGCAATGGTACTAACATTGCCAACAATACGCGACGGATCCAGAGCCGACTGTGAAATTAACGCAATGGTTTCATCGAACGCAACGCTGAATAATATCCAATTAGAAAAAGGAAGAGCAAATATCGTGAGCGTTTCACTAGGATAACTCTATTATTTGCCGTTATCAAAGATCTAAATAACCGTGGAGGACACAGCACTTTGCTAATTGTGCTTTAACGGCGTGTCGGCAGGGATGGAGGAAGAACAGGTGAGGGTAATGCCAGAATGGCCGTCGCAGTAAGATATACCGTGAACGCTCCTCACGGTTCTGTCACGGTAGGAAAATGAAGAAGTGGTGGTTTGAGGACTGCGCTGTATAATTATTTTGCTCAGCAGATGGCGATTTTATCTTTGATCGCGGTTTATTCTTTTATTATATAATTTTCGGTCATTTTGGTGTACTAAATAATTCAACTGACTTTTATATGATGGATTAGCTCTGAATAGTCGTGTCCGATTGTCTGGGAGTCGACTGTAGTCGCCGAATATCAACGGAATTGGCTGAACATTGGCTGTTCCAATGAAGAAGATATGTTCTTAAAATTAAAAATACAGGATATTTGTGATGAAAATAATTTTTTCACTTTACTTATGACAATTGTCTGAATTACTCAACAGTTAAATTCCTATCTTGTTTTCATTTGCAGGATAAAAAACTTTCAGGTACTTCACGTAATAAATAGGAGTAATTCAATTTTTGCACCGGCGATAGCCTGTCTTATTCTTAATTTGTTGGTATAAAGACGTTCAAATTTTCAGATCGTCTTTGACGGTGATGGCCTGACCAATGTCGTTCTCGAAAACATATGGAATGATGACGCCGTCAGCCGAAAATCCATACAAAACAGTCACATTTTCGGGATGCATTGGACGCTCTTGGATTTCATGTGGATTGGTTTCGTCCTAAATTCGACAATTTTATTTGTTGACCTAGGCATGTATCAAGAAATGTGCCTCATCGCTGAAGATGATTTTTTAATGAGAAATAGGTTCAGTTTCCAAATGCTCCAGAGCCCATTCAGCAAATACACGCTGTTGTCTAGGATCGTTTACTTTCAGTTCCTGGGTTTGTTGAATTTTGTACGGGTGTCACTACGCAAAAGTCACCAAGTTGTGGTGTGCGAAAGGCCGAGTTTTCGTTGAATCAACTGCCCGGTTTCTCCGCCATACTCTCACAGATAGCGGCAATGTTTCCGACATATCTTGCGTTTCGTGATCGTACGTATGTTTTTTTATGTTCACACAACCAGTGGGCTCCAATTTGTCCAGCACAATGAATGGTCCTCTCTGTAGGACGATTATGGCATGTATGTTGCTCTGCTCCACTCTGTACATCAGACACCCCACACCCATCATATATATTCGAGAAAATTCGGACACAATTTATATCACATCTATGAAATTGCTTAGATTTATGGTAAATGATCTGTATTGAATCCCTAAAAGTAAGTTAAAAACATTTTTGTAATTTTTTCTAGAAAAAAAAACGGTTCTTGATAGATTGTCTTTCTGTATATCTTCACATAATATCTAATCTCAATGCATTGCGTCTTAGCCGAATCAGACATCTTAGGAATTTCGTTCGAAAGAAGACTCCTTCACAATTTGTTTATCTCAGGAAACTATTTTCTAATATATACGATGACCCCCCGTATGTTTTCATATATTTTCAATGACCTCTAATATTTTTATCATGACGCAAATTATTATAGATTTTTTTCAACGATACAGATCTTATTCAGAGAAAACTGCAAAAAGTTGAGGGAAGAGTAGTAGAATCAAAATAAAATATAATCACCAAAAAATGCTCTTCAAAGAATTCAACAAAGTCTCTTTTATTTCCCTCTTTGAAAAATAGATAGCATATTCTCCAGAAAAAGAACCTGAAATTTTTACCCATATTCTCCTTGTTTAGATGCTGAATAAAACAAATCAATAAAATATATCTACATGCCATCTACATTCACCAAATATTATGCTTGAAAGCAAACTAGCCAAGTACCGTTTAAAAAACTAGGTTATTCCACAGAAATTACCTTTTCGAAAAACAAAGAATGATGAGGGAAGTGGATCAGACATAACTAGTCATTAAATGTTTGGGGAGCAGTTATTTACAATCATCTCATTTTTTCGAAGGAAATCTCGACGGTGCTGCATATTTGAATTTCCTTTAGAATATTCTTCCTGGATTATTATCAGTGTTACCTACGCAAATAAGAAACGAAATGTGGTTTCAGCAGGATGGAGCGCTCGCTCATTGTTTTCCTGTGAGAGATTAGATTAAAAGATTCCTAATAGTGACAGACCGACAAGCTAGCCTAAATCACCGGATCTCACCAATTCAGTTTTTTTTAAGGGGTCATATAAAAGGAATTGTGTAGGATGAAACTCCAATACCAGCTCTCTGTATAAGGGAAATAATAGTGAATGCTTCTCGGAGCATTTCTCCAGATATGGTGACCAGGGTAAATAGGTCATTCCACGATTTGGTTGCTTGGTATTCGAGAGATGGTGGACGACACTTTGAACATTTCGTGGATCAGTAAAAAACAGAAATATGCACCGAATATTACCTGAATAAATTCTGCCGCAGATTCCATTCTTTCAACTATTTTCAATATCCGTTGTTCATTATTGGAATAAAATTTTCAGTTGTGATATCATTTTTTGGGTCTGGTGAACGCTGGAGTAAAAACAGTCAGAAGCTTACTTCAGACAAAATGTAGTACATTCAATTCTCTACAAGTCACGAAAAAAATACAGGATATTACATTTAAACAAATAACAATTTGAAGTTCTCTATATTTGGCCATTAATAACACCCTATGACAGTTTCTCCATTTGGGAATGACGACTAGGCAAATTTTTCAGTTAAAAAAATTTCTGATGAAATTCGTGTTTAGATTGCTTCTAGCAATCAGTAGAGAACTTTGAGCGAAGTACTGTGCCCTCAACTTTTTGTATTTTTCTCTGAATAAAATCTTTCTACCATTGGAGAAATATCTATAATATTTTGCGTCATGTTAGAGATATTGAAGGTCATTGAAAATATCTGGATATTTACGGGATGATCCATTTAAAAAATCACTCCTTTGTTGAATTTTTTTGTGAACACTCGGTATATTATAAAATAATCTTCTGAGACGCAGAAATGAAAGTACAAGAAGTCTTTTTTAGAATGAAATTTCTAAACGTTTCGTTTGGCAGCTATGAAGCAGCAGGACCCTGTATACCATTTAAGATGTAATTTAAAAAAAAAAACTGAGAAAACCATATTGTGGTGAAATAATTGTTATCTCTCCACACGTTATTGAAAGTTTCTGTTTCTACTCAAATTAATCAAAATGAATTTCTAACAAGGAGTGAATCAATCCAATATTTGTTCCAATGTAATAGTTCCAGAATATTTCGACTGAAATTTGGGCAAATGCAGACACTTAAACAGTAATAAAATCTTCCTAAAAAACGCAGGAAGTAACATCAAAAACGCAAAACTGAACATTTATATATCGTTTTATTTTGTTCATATATAACTTCGCCTCATTGACAGGGGACTTCATAAACCGAAAAAAAATGACAAACACTTGCCGTCTGTTTGAAGTATTTGAACAACGGTTCTTCAGAGTGAATCTTCAACTTTCTGTTGTCCTTCATTCGACTTGATAAAGCAAACGCTTCCAGATTCCATGTTCCAGTTACCGTTAGATGGATATTGGGAGCCACAAAAAATATTCAAGCTGCGGATTTTGACCAAAAGTATCCCGACCTCGTAGCGAGGCAACATAACTGCCCACCTAAGAGGATTTTCAAAGGAACATATGTTCCGAATTCCCCTTAGCAAGATATCATTTTCACAATCTCGAAAAAATGCGGTTAAACAACAGCTATGCGGTGTCGCCTATCGACCTCTCACCTATGTAGCATATGCGAGCCGTAATCGAAAGCCATTTTTTCCTAGGCCAGATTTATTTGCGTATAATTCTCGAAACTAGAAAACCAGTTATAAATTCCGCCTGGCTAATAAATATTGGAAGTTGGCGATATTGCACACTGGGACAATCGGACAGACAGACGCAGCAGCTCCGCGAGAGAATTTCTAAAATATTAACGTCATAAAAATGGATGCTGCAATTAATTCACTTGTTAAAACTTATGATTTCTTTCGATGTTGTAACTCGAGATAAAAACACGTCTATAAATTTTGCACGTGTTTTCAAAACTAGCAGAGATTCACTTCTGGACTGGAAACTACTGGTTTGAAGGTAACACGATTTGTCGATAGATTTTGTAATTGTTGACGGGAAACTCAAAATCTTGATCGATAGCTTTTATACAGCTATAATTAAGTATTATTGAAACCTGACCTTGGGGATTACTGGAAATTAAATTAAGCTTAATTCGAGAACTAATCTCAGTAGTTATAAGTAAAAAGTGTGGATGGTGGTTATAGCAAACTTGGCAGTTTAGAAATTCGAATGATAGTTTTGTGCTTAAATATCTTTTTTTCGAGAATTATTTATTTTAATTGAATTATACTCTGGGAAAAGAAGATATGATACCTAAATGATATTTTGTTGAAGTTGATGAGTATTCTCATGAAATATCATGAATCTGTTGAACGAAATTCAAATAAAAAACGATATAAACATAAAGTTCTGTGTAGTTCTGTGTGAAATTGTCTTTTCAAAGGAATAAACTAGCTCTGCTGAAATGAAAAAGATTATTTTCTATGGAAAATTTCAATTTTCCTTTGGTATTCCTTTTCTATTTTATTATGTATTTTAAATTAAAACAAATTGCAGAAATTACTATGTTTTACTACCAATAAAAATATATTTTACACATTTTCTTGTGACTCGAGTTTCGGGAAATGAACTATCCCATCATCAGACAACTGAAGACCTAACAGTGATACAGAGGTATTTAAACGAAAGTGATAAATAATTTTGTATTTTAAACGTCGATGGTATAATCAGTTAGGGCACTCTGATCGTAATTGAAGAACTCTTCAGTTTACGGTAGATGTATTGATGAAAAAAAAATCTTTCGGATAGGGTGGCCAGCCACCATTACTACTATTCGCCACTATTCGCTAAAAAATAACACACTGCCTAAAGATTCTTCTATACCAGAGAATTGTTTTGATTAGGCTTTATCACTATTTCATTTCACCACCTTAACTTATAACGAAACCTTACAGAATATAAAATAGAAAAAGGCTTTTTACTTGATAGAAGAAATATAACAAAATTTGAATATCAAATCAGATTTAATCTGTTAGTCTTTTACGATTTTAATTAAAAAAAAATTTTCATTCAAAAAACTTATAGAATTAAATTAATGTCTACAATAAGCACCGCTTATATTTAATAGACGTATATAATCAAAACTCAATATATAATGTCAATTGGAATAAATAAATTAACAGATTCAAAAAAACTCATTAAAATTAATAAATAAATATTTAAAGGGCACAAAATTTTGTTTCTTATCTTACCCTTATGAACACCAATTGCTTTTCAAAAACATGAACACAACTTAAGGACTTCTCAAAAAATATAATTTATTTGAAATAATTAATATATTTAAATATTCAAATAAGTTGATTCAAAAATCTCTCAAAACATGCAGATATCTTCAAAAAACAATTATAATTCTAATAATCTCTTCATCGGCCCCAAATAATATTCCAAATATCAAAATCAAATAACTATCACTATATCCTACCTCCATGTGTTAACAGGATAAATTGCTTTAAACAGAATAACTTTAAAATTCAAGATAGTCTATGTTCTTAACAAAATCACAGAAAAGTGTAAGATACTACTCTGTCAAGAAAGTACCGGGAATTTTCAATTAAAACAACATTTTTACATTTAATCGTCAAAATTTATTAGGTCGCCTTCAAAATAGGCTCCATTTGCTCCAATACATCTATGCCAACGGCACTTCCAATTATCGAAACATTTTTTATAGGCGCTTTCCGGGATGGACTTTAGCTCTCGCGCCGAATTTTGTTTTATGGCTTCAATCGACTCAAAACGGGTGCCACGAAGGGGCAATTTTAGTTTTGGGAAGAGAGAAAAGTCGCAGGGAGCCAAATCCGGCGAATACGGTGGTTGCTGAAGCACGTTTGTTGAGTTTTTGGCGAGAAAGTCAGTCACAATCGTAGCTCGGTGAGAAGGCGCGTTATCGTCATGCAAAATCCATGAGTTGTTCGCCCACAAATTTGGCCGCTTCTTACGGATACGCTCACGCAAACGTTTCATAACGCCTAGGTAATACTCCTTGTTTACCGTCTGACCCTCTGGAACGAATTCGTAGTGCACCACGCCACGGATATCGAAGAAAACAATGAGCATCACCTTCATTTTCGAGCGGCTTTGGCGTGGTTTTTTCGGTTTCGGCTCATTTTTTGCCACCCATTCCGATGATTGCTGGCTTTTTTGCATATCGTACTCGTAGACCCAGGTCTCATCACCAGTTATAATGCGTTCCATGAATGTGGAATCGGAATTACAGCGATCCAGCATGTCTGAAGCAACCTGTTCGCGATGACGTTTTTGAAGAAAATTAAGGTCTTTCGGTACGAGTCGTGCGGCCACCTTTCTCATGCCCAAAATATCAATCAAAATCGTACGTGCGGACTCGTGGGATATCTTAAGATCATGTGCTATCTCTCTCAAGCTGGTACGACGGTTTTCCAGCACCCTTTCCTTAATTTTATCGACGTTATCTTCGATCGAAGCCGTCGATGGGCGTCCACTTCACGACCGTCCTTGAAGGCTCTGTACCACTGATATGCACGAGTTTTCGATAGAGCATTATCACCAAAGGCGTTTTGCAACATTTTCAATGCATTGGCACACGAAAATTCATTTGCAACACAAAACTTTAAACAAATTCTTTGCTCAACGTAATCAACCATAGTAAAAATCGGCACGCACTCTGACATCGACTGACTTAATCAGCTGTTGCAAACACACTAGTTGACAGATCCCGCTCAAGCTTGGCATAGTAATTAAGGAGAGTGGTACCAACCTAGGAAAAAAAATTTTACCTGCCTCATTGCCCCGCCAGATTTAAATCGATAATTTCCGGTACTTTCTTGACAGAATGTATTATAAGGTTATCTTTAAACCATTGACATTCCATAATGAGATTTATTAAAGTCTAAATATAATTATATATTATGTATGAAATAAAATAGAAAAAGGCTTTTTACTTGATAAGAGAAATATAACAAAATTTGAATATCAAAACAGATGTTAGTCTTCTACAATTTTAATTTGAAAAAAAATTTTTTTATTCAAAAAACCTTTAGAATTAAATTAATCTCTACAATAAGCACCGCTTATATTCAATAGACGTATATAATCAAAACTCAATATATAATGTCAAATGCAATAAATAAACCAACAGTTTTGAAAAAGTCATCAAAATTAATGAATAAATATTTAAAGGAGACAAAATTTTGTTCCTGATCTGACCATTATGAACACCAATTGCTTTTCAAACACATGAAGACAACTTAAGGACTTCTCAAAAAATATATTTCATTTGAAATATTTAAATATTCAAATAAGTTAATTCAGAAATCTCTCAAAACATGCACTATATCTTCAAAAAACAATTATAATTCTGATAATCTCTTCATCGGCTCTAAATAAAAAAAAATAAAAAATATTGTTTTGTATTCCTATTAAGGCATTTCATCAAAACATCAAGTACAATTATTCGAACTCAATGCACTCTTCACTTCCAAAATGAATAGAAGTAATATCTATAAAATAGGGAAGCTCAGAATGAAATTTTGTACGTTTCATGAAATTTTTTCGTTTCATACCACAGTTTGTTTACCGCTTTATTTTCTTTATTATTGCAGTATTTTGAAGCAACAAACAATAACAAACTAATTAATCGCAGTGATTAATCCCAATGGCTTAATCGATGTAGTATGACGGTATTGAACTTTGAAAAGCATTTGTTTGTGGTACTCTCGAGAATTAACCAGATTTGTTAGATGAACAACGAGGGTGGGGAAGTGAAGAAAACCCGATTACTTTAAGTGGTAACAAATTCTTCACCTGGTGTGTATAAACCAAGCTAAGGGGTAATATTATTACACTAAGAGTAAATTTAATGAATTTGCCAACACTTTGGCAACGGGCGATATGTGGATTACTATGTCAACATAGTAAGTGTCAGGGAACACAAGCCACAAAGTTGTCAAATACAAGAATAAAAATGAATGGGATAATTTAGGTCTAAGCCACAAGTGACAAAGTTGACTATTACGATAAAAAATATTAAATGCGATCATTTGGACTGAAGCCACGACCGAAAAGGCTGATTATTATCATGATAATAATAAATTTATATCCTCTTCGGGGAATTAAAAAACTAAAAGCTAGGAGTGTTTGAGCGCATCTCTTCTAACGAAAAGAAGACAATTAACGCAATTGATTGGAAAATATGTTTCAAGGTTAAATAATTGAGGATTCTTATTGTTTGCCGTTATTTTAGAATAGGAATTTCGAAATCAGCATGTTAATATAGAAGCAGAGAATAAACGTTAATAAATTTTGTCTCTTAAGCCTAATGCACTGGCAATTAACTCATTCTCGAAAGAGTCTCTAGGCACATGTGATTTTAAATGAGCTATAAGTATTCGAAGCAAAACATTATCAAAATTCGAACAAGAGGTCGGCAAAAGAAGTTGCGAAGTGCGAATATTCAATAAATTATAAATTTAGATACACATTCCTAAAACACCCTCACATTAAATTTTCAACTTTTTTTAATGCAAAAGACAAAAACAGCCGGCTGAATAAATCTGGAGCCTATAAATTAAGTTGTCAACAGTGCAGTAGCGTATGTATAAGACAAACCGGGAGATCTTTTCACAAAAGGTACAAAGAACATCAATCCTCATTTAGGAACCGAAGAGATAATTTTGCGGAACATTTGTTCGAAACCGATCATATCTTCCCAGAATTGGATAATGTTGAACTATTGCACATACAAGCGAAAAGGAAAAATTAGACTTCCTGGAATCCATAGAAATCCATAATTATAAAAAGCAGTACCGATAATGAAACTATCAAATGAGTGTCTCACCCGACTTTTCGAAGTTTTGCTGAAGTCTATATATATATATATATATATATATATATATATATAATAGTTGAGATATAATTTGTTTATTCAGTTTGAAAATATAGTAAACACTATGAAACTCGAGTCACTTTATAGTCCGTGAATAAAAAGTGATAGAAAACAAAGTGATTTCTCATTTCATTTTAATTCTAATACTATAGTTCACACTCCTTATTCATGACATTGTCATTTCTTTTTTTAAATAACTTGTGGCTCAAAATGCTTTGTGCGTTTTTCAAATTTAGTTTTCGAGTATTATGTGTTGAAATGTTGGAAAATCATATTGAATAGAATGAAAACAGATATGTTGAAATATACCCTGAGCTATATGGAGCTATATATAGACAGTTGAAGAAAAATATGATTTTATATCACGAATATATTCTCCTTCTCTTAATAAAATGTCTAATTCGAATAGGAAATGATTATATTTTTACAGGCCTGTCAGAATATTTTAAAGATACAAAACTTCATTGAATTAACTAATTATTACTTACTGTGAAAAGTTGAAACGATCGTATAAGATTCGAGATTAGTAGAGTTTTCCTTCATTGAAAATACATTTCGTTCTGTATGCTTCTGTCAAATGTCGTCAAAATACTCACATATCAGGAGGTTCAGCGTATTGATATGCAAATATTTCATTAAGTTTCTATGATATGTAACACCTGACACAACTTAAAGTTGAATCGAAAAAAACTTCCGGAGGATTATTAAAATATTAAAAATGTATTGAATGTTGATTAAATTGTGTATATCAATATTATAATTATCTTACTCACAAGGATATCGACCAGATTGCAAGAATAATGAAGTCAAATTTGATCAAAAACTTTTTTGATTTTGGCTTAAATAAAATATTTTCCCCCCAAGTTTTGTAAAAATCAGAGGCTACTATAAAATAATCTGCGCCTCTCAGCCCAAAATAGCAATAAAAGCAGGACCGAGTAATCATTGAGTTCTTTTATAATCAATCTGATGGTAACAATTTCATCGAATTCAACAAAGTCTACAAATTAGAACTACATAGAAACTTCTGAGAAATTAAATGAAAACCAAATTTATACGTTTTAACATTCGAATCTATTTTTCTGGCTCTCCATATGTTTCGTTAAGAATTTCATCCATTATCTTAACAATTATCATTCATTATTTATGAGCCAATTATTAGCATGCTTCCCCATTATTGTTTGTTTAGATTATAATATATAAAACCTACTTTTATGAAAATGCAAGCTAATTTTAATATTTAGATTTATGGTGAAAACATAATTCAGTCCTTATTTCACAGCTGACGCTGAATGAAAGAGATCTTCTAGTAGATTCCCTTACAAGCTCCAAAAAAAATAAATGAATTTGGCTGATCTATACTAAAAATCATTAATAGGGAGTGTGAGCTATGGTAATAGAAAATTCTACAAATAAAGATGGTGAAACCTACATCTGTATAACAGTTCTATACTCAAACAAACAAGATAAGGTTTTGTTGATCACAAAGGTAAACCTGCAGAAATGAGCACGTTTCAAACTTGTTGGTTTTCATCAGTCCGAAGAATACAAGGGAGTACAATTCTGTCAAATATCTATATTCGCTATACACAGAAGGTATTAAGCGTGCACTAGCGCCATATAGAGTATGCAAACATTCATACAAGACATACCTTTGCGAGCTAATTCAAGTAAAGAAATGTATTCCCGATATTTTCACGTTACAAACGAAGAAAAAATTTTCCTCGTGCTTAAGTCAGACCGTAATATGCCGTTATGTTCATAATTAGTACATTCATGTTCAAATAAATGAATTCGGCTTATCTGTACCAAATATCATTGATAAGAAGTCTGAACTATGGTAATAGAATGTTCTACAAATCGAGACAGTGTAACATACATCTATATAACAATTCCATAGTCTTCTATAGTCAAATAAACTGAATAAGGTTTTGTTGATCACGGGGAAAAATTGCAGACATGCGCACGTTTCAAATTTGTAGGATCTCATCACTGCAATGAATGCCGGCGACTACAAATCTGTCAAGTGTCTATATTCGCTATACACAGAGACACTAAGGTATTAATTATACACCAGTGCCATCTAGGTATACACATACAAGACGCTAATTCAAGTAAAGAAATGTATTCTTGATATCTTCACGTTACAAATGCAGAAAAAACCTTCCTCATGCTCAAGTAGGACCATAATATGCCGTAATGCTCATGATTATCATATTCATTTTCAAATGAATTATTTCGGCTGATCTGTACCAAATATCATTAATGTGAAGTGTGAGCTGTATAAGAATTCTATACTCACATTAACTGGATAAGATTTTGTTGATCACAGGGACAATTTGCAGACATGCACACGTTTCAAACTTGTTGGTTTTCATCAGTGCAATAAAGATACGGAATTGTCAAACAGATATATGTAGAACTTTCTATTACCATAGCCCGCACTCCTCATTAATGATACTTGGTATAGATCAGCCGAATTGAGTTATTCGAATATGAATACGGTCATTACGAGCATAACTGCATATTATGATCTGACTTCAGCAGGAGGAAAGTTTTCCCTGCGTTCGTAACGTGAAAATATCGGAAATACATTTATTTACTTGAATTAGCTCGCAAAGGTATGTCTTGTTTCTACGTTTGCATACTCTAGATGACGCTAGTGAATGATTAATTCCTTAGTGTCTCTGTGCATAGCGAGTATAGATACTCGACAGATTTGTGGTCGCTGGCATTCCTTGCACTGATGAAAACCAACAGGTTTGAAACGTACGCATGTCTGCAATTTGCCCCTGTGATCAATTAAACTTTATCAAGTTTGTTTGATTACATAATTGTTATACAGAAGTAATTCCTATATTACAATGTCTCGATTTGTAGAACTATAGGTTAAGGGAAGGCCAGATCGGCCAAGATCATTGCCAAGATGCGCGAAAGTGCTCAGAAGAAGCGGAGGCAGTCAATTGTTCGTCGTGTACAGGAACTCAAACTTTCACAAACTTTACTCTGCGAATATTGCATCGGGACTTGAACCTACACCCGTAAAAAATTTAACTAATCCAAGTCCTCAAAGATAATGACACTAGACAACGCCATTTGTTCGCTAACTGACGATGATAACCAATTTCTTTTGTCCCAAATTTAACGATATAAACGTAGACGACATGTGGTTACAGTTCAACTATGATAGGCGTCCGACAGCGGACGCCTCGATTGATATTCGGAATGAACAAATTGAGGTTATTTACATCTCTAGCATAGGTGAGCGTGCGATTTGAGGCCTCTAGATTTTTTGTTGAGATTTTTACTGAAGTCGCAGGTCTATGCGCATAACCGATGCTCTTAAAGTCAACATAACCAATGGCGTTACTGAAACTCAGCCGGATATATACGGGAAGATATTGAAAATCAGTTGCGGTCGACAATTGAAAGATGTTCTATTACATATATAGTAGCATACACGTGTTTTTCAAATGAAAAACAATTTAGTTAGTACCTTACTACAGGTTGTCTCATACTATTTCAATATTCATACACACTTATTGAAAAACCCTGTACGTTTGGAGAATATGAAAAAAAGCAAATAAAGTGAATAAGAGAACTAAAACCGGATTTGAAAAAATAGCACATGAATTTACCCCCCTTCCGTTCACCTTCGTTCCATACTAGGAGGGTGAACGTCTATGTCCTTGTCAAAATACTGAAAATACCCACTAATTAACAACAATTCTCTGACCCAGCCAATGAATTCTGATATCTTCTTCACAGTCCGTTGGCCTCACCATTTCGAATTCGCGTGCGCAGCCGCTCGTGAAGCGATTATTATTTAGGGCAGTTATAAAAGTTGGCGACTACGGACTAGACCTAACACACACGCTTAATTATCAAAAATCTTACACCACAGGTTATCATTAAGAATATGATTGATACGCCTGTGTTTAATGGGTGAAAACACTGTAAAATATCGTCGGATGAGAAAAACGGACTGGTTTCTAACCGCATACCGTGTCTAATTGGTACCAAAAATTGTTACTCGACATGGCCTGTAGACGTAGAAAGCGCCATTTTGGGATCAACAGATTTCGGGACTGCGCTTCAGAACAACGGGAAATCTTTAATTATGAGCCCGTTTCCTCCGAAAAATAAGTGGTGTATGAAATTTACAAGATCATATGAACATCGAGATGGTTTTTTGGAGTTTTGGTCTCGAAGATTAAGGCAGATCAAATTTTATGATAGCTTGCTTATTCAATAAAGGAAGCAAGAAGTGTGATGGCGGTTATACAAATTATTGTAAAATCAGATTTTATCGCAAACCTAGTAGATATTTTTTCTACCAATATGTTAATTTTTATGGAATAAATATTCATAATTAAATGTATCATAGGATAAGCATTTTATTCGTATTAAAAATTCTTAAATTCTACACATTTTCTCCGAAAAACTTCTCTTTTAATTACCCTTTTTTAGTGATACCAATATCGAAAAATATCCTAACTGAAGTGATAGAATAGGATAAGAACTAATAATTTAAATTTCCAGAAATATTTCAACGGCTTCATTAATGTATGGATATAATCCATATCGGAAAATATCCATTATTCTTTAACATCAAAACAAAATGTAAGTAAATCATTATTTATTCAGATCCAGTAATTGCAGGTAACTGAAGAAAATTATCCACCTTGCCATAAACAAATGAAATAGGCTCATAATGTTTCCAACTTATTATTGCTTGGGTTGCAATTAGATTTACTAAATTGGCTATAGACGTTTAAAATTGCTCTATAGTTGTCTGAAAATTTCGATAACGATTAATGTAAAAAGTATGGAGTATGAATCAGAAAAAATAAGCACTGAACTCCCAAATTGTTTTTTTCATCTTCTTATTTACGATCCTCACGAAATTCTGCAAGAACATGCGCATTATTATCATTCTTTTAAATGCAGAATTTTAGATCGATGGAAGCTGTGATTTCTGAAATATTGAGAAAAATATGAACAATTTTCGAACGTGTGTAACTGCGAAAGTATTGAAACAATTTTGCCCATTAACGAAGTTAACTACGGAATTAAGAACTTAAACTTTCCCTAAAAGTTTGCATTCTTTCTGTTTGAAATTTAGCGCGTTTATGACCGGCTGGCCGGACAGAATACTTTTGACCTCGGAATCTTCTTTAGTGAGCACAACTCACTCGTTTAAGACCATTTTTGGCTCAAAATTCGGAAGTTACACACATTTGGGCCAATGATTTCGCTCTGTTTCTCTGGAAATACTGCGCAAAAATGGTAAAAAGTTAGGACGTGAACTCTGAATATTTTGCGCGCCTTTTCAACAGTGTATTCCCCCTGAAAATTTAGAATCTGTGAATTACTTCCTAATGAAGCCACATTATTATTACTATATGATGGATAAAAATCCAGAATTCTCTGTTTTGTCATGCGAAAGTGAAATACATGTTATTTTTTCGAAATTTCGTATCGAAGAAGCGAAAAATCTCATGAAAATGAAGAATACATTGTTAAAAGGCGCCATTCTTCTCCCTTCGAACTGCATCGTTAGTAAAAAATTTGAAAAAGAATATATTGAACCAAAATTCATTTACTATTCATACGTTTTGCCGAAATCACATACAGGCGAAACGTAACCACCGCGGAAAAACTTGAGAAAAGTTTTTTAAAAATAAAAATAAGCCAACTGAAATAATCCTAACGAAAAGAATATTTTAAATACAAAATATTTATTTTGTATTTTCACTTCTCTGGTGACTTGAATAGAGGAACAGAGATAACTACCCAAATTTCTGGTAAATAAGTGATCTCTAAACATTCAAGGAGCTGGAACAGCTGCACAATAAAACAGCAAAATTCCGTTGGATTTTTTTCTCTATTGGAAATATACTGAGATATAGTAGAAACTGTAAACTATAATTTTAAAATGTATTTCTACCAATAACATGCTGACTTTTTATTTCCGTGGTCACTACAAATCGATAACGACGAGATCCGTTTCGAACTCGTCACACAGTTTGCATTGCAGTGTAGTTGTTGCGTGAAAAATTGGTGAATCAGTTACCTTATGAAATGATCAATTCAAGTTTCCTCACAGATCTTGTAGTATCACATCATCAGACTATTTTATGAGGAGCTATATTGAATAAAGATTCATGCTAATACATCCACAACAGTTCCTGAAGCCAAAATTTGCAGAACTATAGCCGCAATAGCAGTTGATATACTCAACAGAGTCAACAAAATTTAGCGTTAACGGATCTAGCTATGCAAAGATAGCCGCGATCGTATATTGAAAGACAAACTATTTAAATCATAAAGAGAATTATTTCACATTTTATAATATTATTTACATATATATTAGGAGTACAAATAAGTTTCCGCCGTTTTTTAACACAAATTAAATATTTATTATAGAAGAACGGTAATATAAATTTATTCAAAATATTGCCCATCACTTGCAACCACTTTTTCCCATCTCTCAGGCAGCATTTGAATCCCACGTCTGAAGAACTCCTTGTCTTTTGAGGCTATCCACGAATCAACCCAAGTTTTGGTATCCTCATAAGATGTGAACCACTGTGCCGTCAGAGCATGTGCCATGGACCGGAACAGGTGATAATCGGACGGTGCAATGTCTGGTGAATACGGCGGGTGGGGTAACACTTCCCAATCAAGTGTTTCCAAGTACTTTTTCACGGGAGCCGCAACATGTGGACGGGCATTGTCATGCAGAAGAATAATTTTTTCGTATCTAGAATAGTATTGAGGGCGTTTTTCCTTCAGAGCTGGGCTCAAACTCATCAGTTGTGTTCGATAGAGGGCTCCAGTAATTTTTTCACTCGGATTGAGCAACTCATAATACACTACACCTAGCTGATCCCACCAAATACACAGCATAAGTTTTTTTCCGTGAATATTCAGTTTTGCTTGATGTTGACGCGTGGCCAGGTAATCCTCATGATTTTCTTCTTTTTGGATCATCATAATGTATCCACTTCTCATCACCAGTTACGATACGATGTAAAAAACCCTTTTTTTATGTCTAGCTAGCAGCATTTCACTTAAGCATAATCGGCGTTCAATATCTCTCGGCTTTAATTCGTACGGAACCCAATTTCCTTGATTATGAATCATTCCTAATGATTTTAAACGATGTGAGACTGATTGCTGAGTGACTTCTAATGTTAGAGCAAGTTCTTTTTGTGTTTGAGATGAATCTTCCTCCTATAATTCCTCCAATTCTGCATCCTCGTAAATTTTTGACCTTCCACTGCGATCTTTGTCTTCTACGTCGAAATCATCGTTTTTAAACTTTTGAAACCACTCTCGACACGTTCTCTCACTCAAAGCACCCTCACCATATGCTTCTACAATCAATTGATGCGCCTCAGCAGCAGATTTCTTCAAATTAAAGAAGTAAACTAATATTTCTCGCAAATGACGCTTATTTGGCTCAAATTTTGACATTTTCAACTGATAAAAATTATATTTTACCAGCATAAAATCAATGATATTAATAGGTTATGTTGTTCTTGAATGTCCAAACTATTTTTTAAGCCGGTTATCATCTGCGAAAGCTAACCGAAATTCCGTGCCGCGCCATCTACAATAAAACGGCGGAAACTTATTTGTACTCCTAATATTTGCTCAAAATCTATGTATTTTATTCAGTCCTTTTTGGGAATCCGATATAAATAAGCGGAATTTATTTAACAATGTAAAAATTCCCAAAAGTTCCCGCCAAAACATCAGTACTTGCCATTTTTTTATATTTTCAAATGACATAACGTACTGAGATCTCCAGGATCGGCATCTCTTGATGACCTCACTTTCGATCATTATAGATAGAGGATGAACCGGGCACGAAAGTAATAAAGAGGAAAACCGTGTACACATCTCGGTGACATCGTAGTCGGATTTCTCATTTCCTCGATGGAGCAAAGTAATTGATGTCCACTGTCTAATTTCTAGTATAAATAACAGTCAAGACCGGCTCAAAAACCCATAAGTTTCTGCCGTACAAGTAAACAAACATCAGCGGAGCTGGGAGTTCTGGGAGCGCCCAAGGTCTGATCAAGGTAGGCAAGAATTTTATAAAATGTTTTCGTTAACGGTTTAAGAATTACGAAATAATCTCAAACGAGATTGTTCTTGACGGCGGATACTTCGAGGAAAATGTATGAGTGCAGGAACTGCATGTTGGAACCCACCAGTTCGCCGATCTGGGTCACTCAGCTTTGATTGATAATGGCACGAGGTTGGAATTAGCTGATATCGTCGAGAATATTTTGGTAGTAAGTGGGTTTTTTGTGTTCGAGAATTCAGGCGCCGAAACCAATCTGGTTCACCTTACGCCATAGAAAGATAGTTTTGATAAATAAAATTCGTCAAATCCGAGTGAAACTCCGGCATCCAGGCTTAAATGCCATAAATTAGTCCATCTAATTTTGGTCCATATTTTGATGTAAAAAAAAACTGTTGCGGACCAAAAAATTCTAAGCTCCTCAAATTTTCAGAATTAACAAAAATTTGATGGAGTAATCCGTTGCTTTGTGATAGCTCATTTCAAATGGATTAGGAAAAATTACTTTGGTCGGCATTACTTTTTATTGAAATGAAAACCCGAGTTCAGCAGAAGTAGAATATTTCGAAATTGGCATCATGCGAGCTGTGTTTTGAGGCTTATTATGTTTGACGGATGTGTCATTTTCATGAATTTCGAGAAATGCGTAATTTCACAGGGTCGTTTGTCCATTTGGGAGATTTATGGCTGAATTACTAATGTGTGTAATAATCTCTGTTGATTCCAGGATGGCTAGTTTTTTTTTCGGGAAAACATGACTAATTTGGAAAAAATGTTTTTCATGTGTTCCTAGAATTAGAAAATCTTGCAATCCTACATCTAGAACCAAAACGCAAACAGTTGGATATTTTGGAATCGATATTTTTCAATAGATTTTCAGACACAGCAATAACCCAGCTTTAAACCTCCTAATTGAACAAACCTGTGCAATTCCTTACTTTTCAAAGTTTTCAAGAAGATGGAAAATCCCTCAGACTTAATATCAAACCATAAAAAAAGCTTCTACTTCTTTTCAATAACAGATTGATTAATTTTCGAAATATATAAATATTACTTTTGTGAACGAATAACCGGATGTTAATGAATCTTCGGTGTTGATTATTTTTAGTTAATTGGAAATTTCAGCGACAGGTTCCAATAATCAGTATATAGTTAATCCTTTTTATTATTTCAAAACAAATGTACATTAGGTAGGGACCGAATCACTCAGATATTCGAAATATATATTTGTTCATTTTCAAGCATTTTTATATATAATTGAAAATGAGAATATTTCCACAATTTGTTAATTCAGAACAATTGTGAAATTATTCTTTATTATTTCATTCAATTGAAATAAATTTCCGTCAAGTAGGGACCGATTAAATTAAAGGCTTTTCTTAACTAAAAATTGAACTGATCATTGAACCATTTCGTCAATAATTGTCTATATACAAGATCTAAAATAGGGACTTTTCTAATTAAATAACCTATAAATTTAATTCAAACGTGCCCCAAGCACATCTGAAATGCTATGTAAATAAGTATATACAGATGTTGCAATTTCATTTATGAATATGCTAAAGAATTTCTAATTGGCATACGTTTCTATGTGAAAAACTCGTTGGAAGTCATCGGTGAAGTGCGTTAAATGCTAGAGTTTCTGAGCTAATTTTAATTGATGAGCTTTTCAAACTGCGTAACCCCCATTTATCAACAGTAAGAGTATATTTGGTCCACATTTCAGGTGTTATTTCATTTCGTGCTACAACTATTTTCTGGCGGGGATCTTCTAGAGAAGTATGTACTGTCTTAATAAAAGACTCATCAAGTGACCCCACAAAAAAGTCTAGAGGTTTAAAATCAGGAGATCTTGGAGGCCATACAACAGGACTTCTATTTCCAATCCAATTTTCCAATAAATGATGATTCAGAAAGTCACGTACTAGGGCTGTCTAATGTAGTAGAGAACCACGTTGTTGAAATAATATGTTTTCTATCTGATCATCCTTTTCTAGAATCACCACAATGCATAGGTAGATAAGAATTTGAAGTAGAATGAGAAAATATTCACCTCTCAACTTGCCATAAAGAAAATGGCACCCACGATGCTATTTCCTGAAATTCCAGCTAAGATAATAAACTTTTCTGGTTACCATGGGTGTGCTGTTCAAATTGTAGATTTTGAAGTGATTCAAATTGTACTCTGGTATCTACAGTTATATCTGTTGATATGATTTTAAAAAAATGCATTCATTCGAGAAACTGAATCACCTGCGTAGCATGGCTTCAGATCAAGTCGCTCGACTTGAACGGCAACCATTAGTTTTGTTATGTTCGTTTTTGATTGTCTCGATAACGGCACATACTACTCTGTCAAGAAAGTACCGGGAATTTTCAATTAAAACAACATTTTTACATTTAATCGTCAAAATTTATTGGGTCGCCTTCAAAATGGGCTACATTTGCTCCAATACATCTATGCCAACGGCACTTCCAATTATCGAAACCTTTTTTTATAGGCGCTTTCCGGGATGGACTTTAGCTCTCGCGCCGAATTTTGTTTTATGGCTTCAATCGACTCAAAACGGGTGCCACGAAGGGGCAATTTTAGTTTTGGAAAGAGGAAAAAGTCGCGGGGAGCCAAATCCGGCGAATACGGTGGTTGCTGAAGCATGTTTGTTGAGTTTTTGGCGAGAAAGTCAGTCACAATCGTAGCTCGGTGAGAAGGCGCGTTATCGTCATGCAAAATCCATGAGTTGTTCGCCCACAAATTTGGCCGCTTCTTACGGATACGCTCACGCAAACGTTTCATAACGCCTAGGTAATACTCCTTGTTTACCGTCTGACCCTCTGGAACGAATTCGTAGTGCACCACGCCACGGATATCGAAGAAAACAATGAGCATCACCTTCATTTTCGAGCGGCTTTGGCGTGGTTTTTTCGGTTTCAGCTCATTTTTTGCCACCCATTCCGATGATTGCTGGCTTGTTTGCATATCGTACTCGTAGACCCAGGTCTCATCACCAGTTATAATGCGTTCCATGAATGTAGAATCGGAATTACAGCGATCCAGCATGTCTGAAGCAACCTGTTTGCGATGACGTTTTTGAAGAAAATTCAGGTCTTTCGGTACGAGTCGTGCGGCCACCTTTCTCATGCCCAAAATATCAATCAAAATCGTACGTGCGGACTCGTGGGATATCTTAAGATCATGTGCTATGTCTCTCAAGCTGGTACGACGGTTTTCCAGCACCCTTTCCTTAATTTTATCGACGTTATCTTCGATCGAAGCCGTCGATGGTCGACCACTTCACGACCGTCCTTGAAGGCTCTGTACCACTGATATGCACGAGTTTTCGATAGAGCATTATCACCAAAGGCCTTCTGCAACATTTTCAATGCATCGGCACACGAAAATTCATTTGCAACACAAAAGTTCAAACAAATTCTTTGCTCAACGTAATCACCCATAGTAAAAATCGCCACGCACTCTGACATCGACTGACTTAATCAGCTGTTGCCAACACACTAGTTGACAGATCCCGCTCAAGCTTAGCATAGTAATTAAGGACAGTGGTACCATCCTAGGAAAAAAATGTTTACCTGCCTCATTGCCTCGCCAGATTTAAATCGATAATTCCCGGTACTTTCTTGACAGAATGTATATCGCCGGTTTATTTTTCGACCTATCCCGGGCATTAGATTGTCTACCTCTTCATTTTATTATCGAAAAGTGTTATACCCTGGGTTTCAGGGGTATATTTTCAGACTGGTTACTCAGTTATCTAGAAGATAGATCTACGAGCGTCAATGTCCAGAGATCTTTCTCTGCTGAGCGCAATATAGATTTGGGAGTGCCCCAGGGTTCGATTCTGGTACCACTTATTTTTACTTTTCATCAATGATCTTCCCGTAAATTTACGGAAGATATTCATCCATTTTAGCACTGGTTTGGACTTCCAATCTCTGTCACAGAAATTTAAAATAGTTTTTTTTTGCTGATTTGCGGTTGCGGCCAATACTTTCGATGAGCTTCAAATACGTTGTGAACTTCTGGTGCAAATCTTTCCGAAGTGGTGTCATGCAAATAGGCTAATGTTGAATGCTGATAAAACTGTTAAAACTCTTATTATGCTATCGATAGAGTGAAACATACACTTACCATCTCTCATAAACATTTACTATAGTTTGGTGTATAGTCACTTATTGTACTATATAATATTATGGGGTAACTCAACTTATGTTGGTAGAGTTTTTGTTTTGCAGAAGCGAACTCTGCGAATGATGTCCAACATATCTCCTCGATCTTTATGTAGACCACTATTTTTAGAACATGTATTTCTCATAGTAGCATCTATTTTCATATTGAGATGTTTAATTTATATTGAAGAGAATGAAAAATATATACAAAAATCATCCAGTTTTCATACTTACAAAACCAGAAATGAGGATATATTAAACATTCCGATACATACAACATCTAGATTTGAAATGTCCTCAATATATCAGAAGATTGTTTTATATAATCATGTACCACAGAGTGTTAGGTCTCTTAGTACTAGAGACTTTGAAAAATCTGTTAAATCTTTGTTACTGGAGAGATTTTACTATAATATGCATGAATATCTCTCTGATTTATTGTAACCTGTTATTTTGCCCTATCCTATACATGTATTTGTCTAAAAGGATCAATAAACAATTATTATTATTATTATAATTATAAACAATGGGATCATTCAAAATCTTTTCACTTATCTGTTCACAATATTGTAATCGCAGATGAATATCGTCATGTCCTATAAACTGCAACTTCGGCGGCTTCGTCAGTAGCACTGTGATGCTTTTGAAGTTTTCTGTTAGCAGAATATATATGTTTAAGGATTTGGAATTAAAATTTATCATAATTGACCGACTGACATTCCTGCCAATTCGTCCGTTGAAAAATGATGGCTCTCTGCTTACTATATTTGGAATACAGAGCTACTATTTTTACTCTCTCTACAGTCGTTTGAAGCATGCTGACTTGGATTTTTCAAAAAAAGCAGAAAATAACGAACAAATGATTGTTAACACTGCAAATATCTGATGAGTATGGAAAAAAAGTGAAGAAAACCAAATATCAAGAAAATATTTGACTTCAAAAATTCGATTATGAGCAGCACTTCTCACAGCTGATAAGTTTGTTGTTGTGAAAATTGACCTGTCTTGACGTTTTCTCGGAAACCTATAATAACCGAAATAACCAGTTGGAGTCTTTCATGTGGGCTCTTTTGTATAATATCCTTTGGTCTTGTGGCGTTCCTCTAATTATATTTCAATTTTTTTTTCAATTTGAGCTTTTCCTTAAAATACATACAATTTTACCAAATTTGCATTATTTTTGCGACAGTTCAACAAATTCAGCATTTATTCCAAATTTTATCACATCTGTATGGACAGGATTAAAGTGTAGTAATTTATTTGCACCAAAATATCAAGTCGAATATTCAACTGCATTATGTTCATAGTGCAGAAGTTTCTTTATAATTATTCAAGATTGTCCAATGACAGTCCAAACCTGGTTCGGTTTTTGCGGAAACCACAAAAATCAACGCTACCCAACAAGGTGCAGAGGTCTACCACCGACGAGTTATTGCTAATATTCTTCATTAATCGACAACATAAAAACCCCAAGAGCCAAGTTAACGAGCGTGAACCACGCAAACCAGCCCCCCTAAACTTCAGAAATGTTAAACGATAAGGCAGAACGAAAATTATGATATACGTTGTTAAGGTGGTTTTATCTGTTCCAGGGAACCCCCTGCCCCCTTTTGTGGTGCCCCCGCGGGCACCGAGACGGACAAACGTCTGTTCGAAAAAGGGCCCGGTGTTCCAGAGCACCTGTCCGACACGTGAAGAAGAACGAGTTGTTTCTGTGACGATTCATGACCGTAGGATACAGTATGTGCTAAGTGAGCTGGGAAGTAATTAATACCTTGACAATCGTGTGGTTTTGAGTGGGTTGCGTCGTTTCAAATTTCGATTCGAGCACACCCATTCGGCTTAGGGGTTTTGTTAAAAAAGTCTTTCAAGAATGCTCTGCACATAAGTGTTGCATTATTGCATATTGAATTGGAGTCTTAATTTTTTGATCTACCAAATAATGTAACGTTATTGCAGATTTACGAAAAATGCTCACCATATGTATTCACTGCTTCTTCTTTTCAGTTTAATCATTTTCCAAAATTTACGGATTGAAATTTGGTTTAATGTGTAGTTGCAGAAGGGAGATACATTAGTGAAAAATCGTTGTTATCACTGAATTATGTTTAGCTTGCTCTACGCATAATCAACATCGTTTCGGAATAATGGAAAGATATTCAATATTGAAATATATTTTTAGAGGAATATGATTAATTTTCGAATTACTCGATATTCCTTAGCATTTTTTCGATTTTGGCCTCGAGAATTTTTTAATTTCTCACAGACACTAAGAGGTATCGTAGTAAATGTCATACCATATTCAAAGTGTTGAAATAAAACCAGTAAGATATTATTGCATTTTACATGCAAAAATTGTGGAGATATGAAATATGGATCCATATATGTTCACAAAACGCACTTAGGAAGTGAGAGGTCATTATTCAAATGATAAACATTTCATCAATACAGTTTGTCGTAATACAGTTGATCATTATCAAGCATCATCTCTTTGTGTCAATGCAAAATTAATCAATAAAGTTGAAAATCTCGGAGATTGATGCAAAAGACTCGTGTTCGTTCGATTAGGCCTGCTGATTATATCGCCGCTGTAGCTGAAAGTGCTGATGAAAACCGAGATTTCTCAATTTGAAGACGTTCACAGGAGCTGGGTTTGTCACATTCTAGTTTGCACTGTACTTCACATAATAATCTTCGCTGATAGGTTTCAAAAATCCATCTGATCAAAGAATTTTAGCCCCAAGATCACGAAAAATGTCGTACTTCCGCTGATTGGGTACTAGGAATTTCTGAACAAGATCACGATTTTCCGAACAAAATAATTTTCAGTGATGAGGTCCATCTTAATACGTCTGGTTTTGTTGATGTTTGAAATTGTACGCTTTGGGGCTCCAAAAACTAACAGCCAGAGACAGTTTGCTGCGATTTCTGGATTGGTGGGGTGATTGAACTTTATTCCTTCGAAACGGATGCTGGTAAGATCGTTAATGGATTGCTTTACGGAAAGACAATGACTTAGTTATTTTGACCCGATATTTATGCCATGGATATGGAGAATGTTTATTCTTAGCAAAATGACGCTACATAAGTACCTCACTGCTCGTGAAACGAGGACAATATCGTGTGTAATAGTTCCTGAACAGCATGTTTTCGAAAAGAACATATCAATGCGATATAATACCATTAAACATAAATAATAAAGGTAAGGCCTACGCCAATACTCCAGCAGTTATTCAAAGATTGAAAACAAATAGAAGCTGTTATTCACGGTAAATATACAGCCAGATTTATATGATTTTCACCAAAAGAATGGACAACGAAGATATTGTTCCCTGTTTTTATGATCAGAGTTTGTACTTTGGGTTGAATTAACAATTTCTCTGCCTTTCAGAAAAATATTTCATTTTTGCATTAATTTGAAAGCAAACCTTTCAATGAAAAAACCTCAATTTCCTTACTCTCTTCAATAGATTACCTACTTTTAATGATAGTGCAAAAAGCTATATTTTCCACATAATTTGAATGTATGTGCCTAACAAAATTGAAGTTTTCTCATATGTATGCTCGGCTTATAAGATATCAGAGTATTAATGTAGAGAAGTAACGTCATTTTGCAGAGACCCTCATATTCTGATATCTTGTTCTGGAAATTTGATGGCTCTGATGAAATGAGGTAGCTCAAACTAGAGAGGATTCTGGTTTCAGTGCCGAGTACAAGGGTATATTTTAAGAAAGTTCCTTTGATAACACATACAGATGTCCCAGAAAGTACCGATGAGTGATCGGCCCAAGGGCATTCTAAATCATGTTTGGTATGCTATTTAGAGTTGTTTTCAAGTTTTTTCTGTAATTTGAGAATTTTCAACTGAATCAGCGGGTTTTTTTCAATTTTTACATATATATATATATATATATAGGTTGTCTCTGAATTTTTTTATAGTTCACTTATTATGAATAGTTATTTTATAGATAAAATTTGAATATCAAAACAGATTTAATCTGTTAGTCTTTTACAATTTTAATTTAAAAAAAATTTTCATTCAAAAAACTTTTAGAATGAAATGAATGTCTACAATAAGCACCGCTTATATTTAATAGACGTATATATTCAAAACTCAATATACAATGTCAAATGGAATAAATGAACCAACCAATATAAAAAAGGCAATTAAAATTAATAAATAAATAGTTGAAGGATTTGTGGACATTAATTTAATTCTAAAAGTTTTTTGAATAAAAATTTTTTTGAAATTAAAATTGTAGAAGACTAACAGATTAAATCTGTTTCGATATTTCCTTCAAATATTTATTTATTAATTTTAATTGCCTTTTTTATATTGGTTGGTTTATTTATTCCATTTGACATTGTATATTGAGTTTTAACTATACACGTCTATTAAATATGAGCGGTGCTCATTGTAGACATTATTTTAATTCTAAAAGTTTTTTGAATAAAAAATTTTTTGAAATTAAAATTGTAGAAGACTAACAGATTAAATCTGTTTTGATATTCAAATTTTGTTATATTTCTTCTATCAAGTAAAAAGCCTTTTTCTATTTTATTTTATAGATAAAGAAAGAAACAAAGATTTGAACCCAGAACTTGAATTTCTAACTGTCTACTGAAAATCTGAAAAGAAAATTTCTTAGTTTTTGATAACTTTAAGAACATGGTGAAAAGCACTGACGTGAAGTTGAAAGCTTTTGCGCGCCTGATCAATACGTTTCCACTAAAAATTTCAAATATGTGTACTACTTCTCGAAGAAGCTGCATAAGATGAATGAGAATCATGTATCGTTTGGTTCGAAATACGAAACGATAGTTATCTGGCTATCTAAGCTTCCTCATAAATATATTTGCAGGTTTAAAACGTATATTCTTCTAGATTTGACAGTAACCCGTATTTGGGCAAAACGATAGCACGCGATTCCCTAGAAAACGCGAGCAAAAAACTGTATAGTTCTCAAAATGCTACCTACTATCTCCTGAAATCATTTTTCAAACATAGTGGAGAATTCCTAAGAAGAATTTTTGGGAAGGATTTACCAATAATTATAGCATTTTTTTACCAATGCTTAGCCTGATTGTGATAGAAAGTGACGGCCTCCAACGGAAATCCACATCTACACCTAAAATAGAAATATTCTACCCAAATTTGAGGTCTTGAAACAGTCATAATGTCTGGAATTTATCACGATCTTTCTGTAGCAATCTTTCGGCATAAAGCGTTCGTCCGTTAACTCGGGATGGTCAGAGGCATGTCGAAATAGATTTTTTCATTCGATATTTGATATAATTTTTTTTGGGGGAAATACCTCAAATTTTCATATTATTGTTATATAGTGTCAAATTCAAACACTAAAATATGCAAAACAATAGAGTAGGATACAAACTGTATAAGAACATATTATCCAAATGCAATTATTACACTATAAACGCAGCTGGGGGAAATTTTGTCCATGCATCCCGAATTATTTGCATATTTCCAAATATCTTGGAAAATCCAATATATCCAATATATATTGTGGTTTAATCATATTCTACATTGGAACTAATTTCAATGTATTATAGAACAATATTAAGCTACAATTGATCGCGAAACAATTGTCGTTCATCAATAAAATGTGTGTGGAAATTGAATTTTATTACTACACGTTGAACATGAATTTTCATAGATTAAAGATCGAATCCATCAAATATTTAGGCGTACTGGGTTTTTTCAATAAGGGTGGGCAGATGTTGAATAAAGGAAGCTACGTGTGAGGTATTAGGTAGATGTAGAAATCGAATAGAGCAAGTATGTGTGAGGATAATTCCTTCTTTATTTTAAAGAATTTTCTTTATTCGGAAGGTACTATATGCTATGATGTATAAAACATAATATCGTTCAAATCTCCGCTGCCAGTTTTACGGTGGCATAGATCCGAATGGTTTAATTTTCAATGACTCTGCTGCATAGATCCGGCTGAATTTGAGTAATGGCAATAGTTATGTTGACTTTAAGGGCATCAGTATTCTGCAGCTTTTTAGCACAGACCTGGAACTTCAGAAAATTCTACAAGAAAAAGTCTCACGGAGTCAAATGACACAACTTTTGTCGTCGATTCAGGTCACCACTCCGAGAGATTTGCATACCCTAAAATCATTCATACGAATTTCAAACGTAGCGCCAATTGTTTGGCTCATAGCGTCGTCCTTCTGGAACTACATCTCGTTTACTTTTATTTATTTAGATTTGGTCAAACGAAATTAGATATGGTCGTTCCGTATTGCTCACCATACACGATGATGACCGCGTTTTATGAAAAGTACGGACAATGATGCAACCAGTCAAATATCTGCACCAAACAGTATTTTTTTGTGGGTGCACTACCACCTGGAAAACCTCATGTGGCATTGTCTGATATACCGCAATGGTGCTTTTCAACATAGTCATTCATCCAAAATTGAGCCTTGTTAGGACAAACGATTCTTGGGCCAAAATTGAGGTTCTCTTCTAAACAATCCGAACGCCAGTCAAGGAACAAATGGCGTTCTCTATAGTCAATATTTTTGAGTTCCTAAGCCATCTGGATCCTGTAAGCCCGTCCTGACGCAATAGTCGCCAAAGTTGAAGTCTCCGAAAGGCCGAGTTCTTGGCGAGGAATTTACTGCCTTGGGTTCTCCTGCACAGCTTCACGCACTGCGACAATGGTCCTGGTCGATCTGGTGTTCCTTCAACGTACTGTTGTTGGCTGATTATCTGCTGAAGCGGTAGTCTCAAATTTGGCTCTCGGAGTTGTAGAGTCCATTTTTAAGAGTCAAAGAGTCTGCTGTAAAATGATCACAGTGTGCCTAACGATTGCACTAACCAGCACTCACTATGATAATAGAGTTTTATCATTTTACGTCTTGCTCAATCGTGTAACTTGTCATGGTGACATGGCATCTGATAACTGTTGTGGTTGTATGAACTTGTTTTATTTTGTTTGTGTTTTATATCCCATCTAGGAATATTTTCCAGAATATACAAGTGTTTCAATATACTCTTGAGCAAAGTTTTTTTCCACAGAGAACAATGACGAATTTTAAAGGCGTGAAACCGACCATGGAAGGCAAAACAATTTTCTTCCTGTTATACGTAAAGCTTTCTTCAGCAGACGCCCGGGGTTTCAACCTGATTATTCAGACGTCACAGCCTGTACTCCTCACACACGGCCTTCCATCATGCGGCCATTCCACGCCACGGCATTAATTAGACCGTTATCACACCCGTCAGATCTGAGCAGTTTCTTAAGGACCCCGTTTCGTTCCATCCGTCATTACCGGAAAGAAAACGGACACGGCTTACTAATTAACCGTACTGCAGGCTGCTCGCTGTGTGTTCGCTAGATTTCAACCAGGGGATCGCCTCAAATTCCCACAATGCATTGTTCGAAAGGTTCAAACGATAATACGGCCATTTTATTCGGTAGTGCCGTTCGTGTTATCTAGAGAGCCCATAATCTAATTGGTAGGTATCAATCCGTTGGTGGAAGAATTTGGACAGGATTTTCCGTTCATTATAGATAGTTTCATTTGGAACCTAATAGTATACTGTTTCTTGAAGAACTCATTAATTTACTGAACATTTTGTATATATCTATTTTGGTTCATTAGTTGATTAAATATTAAATAAATCTCTGAGATCGACTGAATGAAAAAAATAATTCTCCTTGGAAAATTCTTGAGACTATAAATGTTTTACAAAAGTTAGATAATAAATATTGTGGAGTTATTTTGTCGTTTTTGTATGATGTAAGTCAATGTTTTCATCATACGGGCATTCAACTGCCAATTATTAACCAGAAAAATAAATCAAGATTGATTTCAAAGAGTTCCTTATGGAGTTCTGGTGGAGATCCTGTCATTAGGCATAAAACCTCCAAACTTCTTATTTTCTATATATACTATGACAATCCCAAACGGTGTTACTGCAAGACGAATCAACGTTGGTCGTTATCTTGCGTCTTTGTTCGTGTATCCAATCAACAAATATGCGTTTAAATACTCTGTGGGCTCAAGCTTTTAAGTAATTTGACTTTTGTACGTGTTCAACGACAGATCTTTCATCAATATACAATTAAAAGTGGCCGTGGACACGTGAATATAGGTGTTTGAACGCAAGGCCACAGTGGAGATGTTTCGATTGAATATCCAGCTCAAACACGTACTGGGTTCTTAGTATCTGCAACAGTTTCAGTTTCTTGAAATTTATTATTAATTTTTACAATTAGTTGGTCACTTATGCGGACAGAAAAAAAGACGAAAAGCACTCTTGTAATAGCCATCAATGAATTCAGCACCTCATTCGACGCTCAATTTTTTTATAATTCTGTTTGTAAATTAATTGAGATGTCAAAATAAATAACTCAACTCAAAAACAATCATTATCGTAACGTCCTATACGTAAGATTAGATTAATTGTGGTTGTTTGGCCCAGTGATAGCCCCACTGCACTGCAACCAATAAACCTACATTTTTCTCAGGAAGGATATCCACATCGCAAAGTTGATTATTTTCCTGAGTCTCGATTCTTATATCGGTTGATGTAAGAGTCATGCTATCCAGTAGACTAAGTCTCGTTAACGCCAGAGTTTTGCATTGGCAGATTATGTATTCGGTGGTTTCTATTGGCGATTCTCGTATTCTATCGATATCAGAGTTTTCCTTACTGATATTGTGTAGATGGTATTTCATGACCCATTGGCTAGTGACAAGCCCAGTAAGCAACCTCAGCCTTTTCTTTGACAGAAATGGAGTTACTGATAGGGCACGATGAGCGCCTTTGCTTGATGTTGGCCTGGGATGTTAATCCAGTTCTTATCTCTGTTTCCATTTCTCTTTATTTTCATTGTAAGTGATTCTTATTTCATTTAATGCCAGGCGAACTTATACGCACACCAAAAATAGTTTGTGGCCATTTTACAACTTCAGATGAGGTCTTTCCCTCAACGGCCATCAGTTAATTCAGTGTCATCTAACGATCTGAGACAATACAAATTCTAGTTCGCTTATATTATGCAGATAAAGGCAGATAGAGGTACATCTCTCCATGGCCATACTTTCAGTTTGAAGCACTGTTACAGATTTCCCAAAAGACTAAGATTCTATTTACTTGGGAACATGTATACCTGCTCCTGGCTTTCTTCCGAAATTGAACTAACCTTTCCATACTTTTTTGGCCATTACCTATGACACTTCATAGTTGACATCAAGTTCAAACTCAACTAACATACAATCTCTCGTTAACTGAAGAAGTTCATCCCTCAGTTATTTCAAAATCCTCTTCTAGTTCCTATATCCCCTTCTAGGCTCTATATGATCCATTTTAAGGGCATTCTTTGAGCTTTTTTCACATATATGTGCAATGGGGTATGATTCGATAAAACCTCTATTGATGTTGTGGGAGTTGTATACGCAGTTCCTATAATACCCATAGAAGCAATTCTTTGAAGCTTGTAAAGTCTCTGCAAGTATATATTTTCCTCATCTTTGATTAACCAGACCAGAGGGGTATACGTAATGATACCACAATGTCCAATGGATCATTCTAGGATTCAGACTCCCTAAGTCTGGCCAAACTGTTTGCGGCAGATCCAAAAGGCCGTTGGAAATAATATTTTCAACACCGGCTCTGTCAGTTCTGGCTTTCTACGACATGTGAACGGAACAATAACTATTTCGGACATCCTCGCCTGGTAGCGACAGTAACCGGCACCCCTCCATGATTCTCCGTGACTCTTCGTGCCACAAGCATGATGGACTGAATCCATTTTATAGTGGAAGGGTTCATCCATTTTCTTCCGACAGCCTTCTCTATAGTATCATCCATAGGTGGTGCTATCGGAAGCACCTTCTACATCCACAAATGTACGGATTGCGGCCTTCTTGGCCTCCAACGATGACTACATCTCCGACAATAGCTTGTGTAGAGTATCTACCGTGGATTTGCCAGGTTAATATGTGAAGTGTGCATGCAATGTGTGTCGATAACTCAGCTGTTAGAGTATTGGGCTGGGGACCAAAAGGTCCCGGGTTCAAATCCTGTTCAATAGGAAAGAAATTTTCTAATTGGACGGGTTGCGGCCACCATTTCACTGTTGGGTCGAAAATGAACAGTACTGTGACCTAATGTGGCGTAAGATCGCAGTAAAAAAGCCTACCCAGAACTGAACTCCTAACTCGTACAAGCTGAAAAAGCTTCTGTGGGATCTTCACAGAAAAGCTAGGAGTATCACGATAATATATCACAATAGCACTTCACGATATCACAATGAATTCCTCTTCAAAACTTCGTTCCCCAAATAATTATCTACTACTTTTTACATTTGGTGGGTAAGTTTTTTTAGATATTTCTCCATCGAAATCCAATATTATTTGAATAAAATCAACTGCAGTATATACATAATCAATTGTAATAGTTTTAACGCAACCACCAAGGGGCAAACAGGTAGCCACTTTGAAACAGAACTGAAAGAAACGCTGACTAGAGACAAAAAATCACCAGTCTTTGAACATATTGAAGCTATCAATCAACGTATAGATAGTAAAAACTTCAAAATACCCAATAATTCAGAAAGTCTTCAAAATAAATTTTTTAGAGTGCTTGGAAGTGAAAAAAGTCCATGAAGATCCAGATCTTCAAACACACCAATTTGAAATGAACCATTCTCCTTTCCTCAGCATATACATCGGCCCCTCTTTCGCTAAAATATGATCCCTTGTATACCCAGATGCATTCTGTATTTGATTACCCTCGACAATGATGAAACAATCAAAACGCCTTATGTATCACATTCGTAGTGAATAAACTGTAAAAATTCTATAAGAATTTTTATGTTTTATTCTCCAATACATAAATTCATCCAATACTGACTGAAAATCCTACCTAATCGCAGATTTCCAGACTAACTCCTCATATTGCTGAATGAAAACAGCACTTCTTCGATCTGTATTTCGTACACCGAAATCCAAAATATTTCCTAGTATATTTTCTCATGCGACAATAAAATTCAAATGTGTGAATCGATGCAAATCATATTTCGGATATTCAACGGTAACTTTTTTTATCATACATTAAGGTGAAAGATAACAACCCATTGCGTGAAGATAAGAACCGTATATTAAAGAAAAAATTCTTTCGGCCCTTATGTTCCCGTTTCACGGTCGTGAAAAATCTATCAAGATAGCATCTCCTTCAACAGCTGTTTCACCGTGGCCACCTAAGTATCCTTTGAAGCCTACGACACAAATAACTTATGACTTTTAGTTGTTAGTACACCTGTCTAGCCTCGAAACACAGAGGAAGTGGACTTAACTCAAAATTATTATCTCCGACCACTGCGGCAGTGGTCGATCAATCAAACGGCCAATTATTATGTAACAGACTTAAGTGGTCACTCATTTCACTACTGTGTACCACATTCAGACGTTGCCTGGGAAACTAATTATTGAATGTCTAGAAACGTCTCGTGATTGTGCCCGAGGTCTTGATAGATAACGCAACAGGTCCCCAAGCGGGTTTGGTTGCCCATTTTTGGCGTTTAGATAGCGGAAAGTCTATTTTTCATAAATCAAACGAGGTCTAATTGGAATCCGTGGGCGTGAAGCTCATCGCAAAATCGAAGATCTTACCAAGGAAGTCGAGTTAATCCTCATGACTGCCACCGTAATATGATCGACATTACCTGAACACTGCCAATGAAAGAAAGGATGGTTCGATAGTGATCGAACGAAGTTTATGATATAGACATATTGCACACAAAACATATGGGTAGAACGTATTTTGGCAGACTATCAATAAGGATCTATATTTCTTTATATGGTTCAGTGTGAAAATAAATGTGAAATATTATATTTGAAAGAATAAGAATTTATTCAATTAAATTTTTTACAAACATTGGATACTTTACAATTATATTACATGAGAAGGCTGGCTTAAAATGAAAAGAAAACATATAATAAACAAAATAAATATGTTTAATATTCAAGCTCCATCGATCTTATGTTTCAGTCAAGTGATCAAAAAAGTTTCATTCAATACTTCTGTCTAAATACAATCCTTCCAACAGACATGAAATAAACAGTGAAACTTAAGCCAACTTGTTTTTATTTTTCTTTATTAATTTAAAAATGTTTCATCAAGTGATATGCGAGAAACCAATATCATGAATCCAATAATAATAAAAAGAGGTTTCAACTTGATAGAAGGATTATTTAAAAATTTTCAAATATCATACAGTTTTACTGTGTTAACTTACAAATTTTAATTTCAAAAAATGTTTATTCAAAAACTATTAGAATTAAATTAAATGAATGTCTAAGAATACACTGTGTCCATTTAGTAGGCTTATAGAATTAAACACTTATCACACATATATATATATATATGTATATATATATATATATGTATATATATATATATATATATCTACTAAATTGACACAGTTGAAGTTGAATTTAGGAGACAGTTCGAATAATGGTTGAAGTGCCATTGTATGAATATTTTTCTTTAATTCACAGGATATCAACGAAGCTCACATCTACAATAAATTAATTTTAAAAAAGGAACACATTTGCCAATTTTCTTGCCAGGTCTCTGTTTTTGATACTGTTTTCAGTGAATATTATATTCCCTTATCATCCATTTAACTTTCATTTCGTGTAAGTTCAAACATATAATAAATGATTTTATTTAAAATAATTCACACAGTTCTTATGTTTCACAATTTATTCAAAATCCTAACACGTGTTTCGGTCTTTCGACCATCTTCAAAAAGTACAAAATGGAACACCTAGAGCCAACCGCATACTCCATTCATGTAATATAATAAATAACCAAAGTCAAGAGTTTTTACTGAATAACTTAATACATCTCTGTAAAGTTGGTGAATTATCAAGGAAATATATTCAAAGTTCTTCAATGAGTATGTAACAGTAATTTAAAATATTGTGGACATATCGTTTTCGAGTAACACGCTCATTTCCCCATTCTTCGCGATAAGCTGATTTTTTTTCTTTGGAAGCATTGCTCAGTTATAGTTTATAGCCATATAGCTTGTAATACGAAGCTCTGGTTTAAACCTGATTTTCAAAGAATATTTGTAGCGCAGAAACTAATTATTCGAATGATTTTTGGGCTGGATTGATGTGATTCCTATGGCCCAATATTAATAGAATATATAATTAAATCAGTCTTTACTTCATGAAAATCCATCTTAAATAAAAATAAATGAGGTTTTTCTGATTTTCACAAATTTTATCGTTATTTAATATAACAATTGTTTCGCTATCACAGTAGCATCTTTAGGTAGGTTTACATTTTGGTATTCAAAAGTTATTCAAAGTGTAAACCTACCTGTGATAGTGAAACAATTGTAAAAAATAACAATGAAATTTGTGAAAAAAATCACAAAAATCTTATTTAATATTATTAATAGAATATGTAATTTCAAGTGTTTCTTGTATACATGGTCTTGTAATAGTGCGTTGCGCTTCCATAGCTGTCGAACCAGACATACATTCTGTCAAGAAAGTACCGGGAATTATCGATTTAAATCTGGCGGGGCAATGAGGCAGGTAAAATTTTTTTTCCTAGGTTGGCACCACTGTCCTTAATAACTATGCCAAGCTTGAGCGGGATCTGCCAACTAGTGTGTTTGCAACAGCTGATTGAGTCAGTCGATATCAGAGTGCGTGCCGATTTTTACTATGGGTGATTACGTTGAGCAAAGAATTTGTTTAAAGTTTTGTGTTGCAAATGAATTTTCGTGTGCCGATGCATTGAAAATGTTGCAAAAGGCCTTTGGTGATAATGCTCTATCGAAAACTCGTGCATATCAGTGGTACAGAGCCTTCAAGGACGGTCGTGAAGTGGTCACCCATCGACGGCTTCGATCGAAGATAACGTCGATAAAATTAAGGAAAGGGTGCAGGAAAACCGTCGTACCAGCTTGAGAGAGATAGCACATGATCTTAAGATATCCCACGAGTCCGCACGTACGATTTTGATTGATATTTTGGGCATGAGAAAGGTGGCCGCACGACTCGTACCGAAAGACCTGAATTTTCTTCAAAAACGCGAACAGGTTGCTTCAGACATGCTGGATCGCTTTAATTCTGATTCTACATTCATGGAACGCATTATAACTGGTGATGAGACCTGGGTCTACGAGTACGATATGCAAACAAGCCAGCAATCATCGGAATGGGTGGCAAAAAATAAGCCGAAACCGAAAAAACCACGCCAAAGCCGCTCGAAAATGAAGGTGATGCTCATTGTTTTCTTCGATATGCGTGGCGTGGTGCACTACGAATTCGTTCCAGAGGGTCAGACGGTAAACAAGGAGTATAACCTAGGCGTTATGAAACGTTTGCGTGAGCGTATCCGTAAGAAGCGGCCAAATTGGTGGGCGAACAACTCATGGATTTTGCATGACGATAACGCGCCTTCTCACCGAGTTACGATTGTGACTGACTTTCTCGCCAAAAACTCAACAAACGTGCTTCAGCAACCACCGTATTCGCCGGATTTGGCTCCCTGCGACTTTTTCCTCTTCCCAAAACTAAAATTGCCCCTTCGTGGCACCTGTTTTGAGTCGATTGAAGCCATAAAACAAACTTTGGCGCGAAAGCTAAAGTCCATCCCGGAAAGCGCTTATAAAAAATGTTTCGATAATTGGAAGTGCCGTTGGCATAGATGTTTTGGAGCAAATGGAGCCTATTTTGAAGGCGACCCAATAAATTTTGACGATTAAATGTAAAAATGTTGTTTTAATTGAAAATTCCCGGTACTTTCTTGACAGAGTAGTTTAAGAAAGGAAGCAGACTCGATGTACTTTCATTTTTGCATCTCAGGAAATTATTTTTCGATATACAGGGTCGGATAGTTCCACAGAAACTGTTTATTATTGAGTCGAAATTAAGCTGCAGAATATCTTGAGAGAAGGCATCCAAAATATCGAGTTTTCGGAGGCTTTTTGAACAGAGAACAAAAAGAGAATGGATAAAATCGGTCACTAACGAAGACAAGGAGCTTGAAGTTTTACTGGATGTAACAGATGATCCATCGTAACAGATCCATGTAACAGATGATCCAATAAAAACATGCCAAAGGAAGGTAGCCTGCGGTATAAGTGACCGTCCAGTTCAAAATATCATCTGAAAGTACAAGCTTCATGCCTACCACATTCAGATGCACCAGGCACTTCACGATAATAATTCTGAAAACCGTCTGAATTTTTGTAACTGGGCAAGTGTTGAAATAGAGCAAAACCGTACATTTTTCGATTTTGTTTTATTCAGCGATGAAGTGACTTTTCACAATTATGGTTTTATCAATAGGTTTATGATTTGAAGTGAAACACTTTATTTCCGCTTATATTTATTGTTCACAACAATTGTTTCCTCATTTTTTATTGTCTCGGTCTTTACTTGACGGAAATTCATCTTCAATATAAGAAAAACAAATGTTAACTTCCGCTATTTATAGGGGAAGTTAACATTTGTTTGTCTTAAATTGTTTCCTCAATTACATATTAACTTCATCGGGTGAGTATGGTAATTAACTATTTCTACAAAATCTTTCTCCATAAATACAAGTTTGACTAACAAAATGCGTGATAAAATAGAGATTTTTCAGTGAATTTTCAGAAGTTATTAAAAAAAGTTCAATAAGAACATCAATGATGTTCTCCATATCGAAAAAAAATTCAATAGACAGGACCTTTTAGAAGCACTGGAAATAAACCGGCACCATAAAAAGAATATTTTGCTGAAGAACAAAATAGATGTGAACCGATCTCCGTTATTGAACCTTTTTTAATAACTTCTGAAAATTTCCTAAAAAATCTCTATTTTATCACGTATTTTGTTAGTCAAACTTGTATTTAAGGAGTAAGATTTTGTAGAAATTGTTAGTTACCATACTCACCAGATGAAGTCAATATGTAATTGACGAAACAATGGTTGTGAGCAATAAAAATAAGCGGAAATAAAGTGTTTTATTTCAAATCGTATACGATGAATTTTCGTCAAGTAGAGACCGAAACAATCAAGAATTTATCAATAGGTATAATTTCCATTATAAATCTTTCAGAAATTGAAGAATGATCCAAGTCGACTTTCAACTCAAGTGGTCATTATGTCTGGGGAGCAGTTTTCGGCAACCATGTGATAGGTCCTCATTTTATTGAAGGAAATCTCGACGGTGCTGCTTTTTTAAATTTTCTTCAGAACATTCTTCCTGGATTATTAGCAATGTTAACTAAGTAAATAAGAAACATCATGATGGAGCATGATGAAGCTCCCGCTCATTGTCCTTGAGAGATTTTCTGGCTCATCATTTTTCAAATATATGGATTTGTAGGGCTGACCGACAACGACATCAGATCTCGCTAAACCAGTTTTTTTTAGGTTAACATAAAGGGAATTGTGCATAATGAAGTTCCAATCACGTTTCTCAATATGCGGGAGAGCATAGTGAATGCTTTTTGGAGCATAACTCCAGCCACGCTGACTAGAATTAGTAGATCATTCCACGATCGGATTGCTTTGTGCTCGAGAAGACTCAAACGACACTTTGAACATCTCATGGATCATTAAAATAAAGAATATTACTTGAATAATTTCTGCCACAATTTTCATTGTGTCAACTATTTATAATATACGTTAGTTACTATGTTTGTTCATTATTCAAATAAAATTTTCAGTTGTGATGACATTTTTCGTGTGTGCTGAGCGCAGGAGTGAAAATAGCCCTGAACTAACTTTTGACAAAATGAGATTCAACTCTACATTATCGTGAAAAATTCCTGTTACTTTTGAATAAATCGAGAAATAACAATTTGAAGTTCTTCATATTGGGCCAATAATGAAGGAATCCCTGTATATGACAGGTTGATCATTTTGGGATGATGTCTAGGCAAATCTTTCAGTTGAAAGAAGTTCTGATCAAATTCGTGTGTTGCTTACTGCTGGCAATTGGTACAGAACTTTCATCGAACTACTATTCCCTCAACTTTTTGCAATTTCTCTGAATAAGATCTAAAGTGTTGGAAAAATATTTCTAGTATTTTGCATCATAATAAGGATATTGAAGGCCATTGAAAATATATTAAAATGTAGGGAGTAATCTATTTGAAAAATCACCCATTTGATGAAATGCAAAAATGAAATTACAAGGAGCCTGCTTACGAACAAAATTTCTCAGATGTCTGGTTGGGCAGCTATGGAAGCGGAATGCAGGACCCTGTATAAATATTTGTTATACCCTATCGAAAATCTATCATTATACTATGTTCAAATCTCTCTGTGTCCAAAAAAATAAAACTTCCAAGTATCTACTTTGTATCAGTGCATAACTTTTTTCGATAAGCTTCCTGGTTTAGTTAAAACTTTGGATAGAAATATTTATATTCCGCAAACTACATAAAACTACTTAAGGATATACTTTTTGAGAATTTTTGTGATATATTTTTAATTTTTTTTTTTGGTCTTGAGTTGGTTGAGCTAATTATCTTTACTTGACATGTCCTTTTAATTGTAGAATGTCTAATAGTGTAGATAAGTATCCGTATTATCATAATTATTAACTACCATTTTTCACGAAACATTGAAAATATAAGATCTTAAAGGAACATCATAAGGACCGTCTTACACTGAGAAAATTATTCTGTTATATTACAGATGTTAAACATTCAGACATTGGGCTATAAACTATGTTATAATTTCCAGTATACATGCTACGAATATGAAGTCATCTCATAAAACCATTCCGATCTCAGGTATTTTCAATGACATGTTTGTCGAATAACTTTGTAGCCAACACAAATATGTGTGAAAATTAACACATTCGTAGATGCCTTGACCTACCGATAGACGGACTAGGAGACAAGCAGGCTATCTCCGTAGATACCAAGAACTTCAGCACTTCCAGAACAAACATACGGTGGCAATACCTACACCTGGGTAGAACCTGTGGTATTTGTGAGCCAATATTTATAGATGATGTGTGCGGAAGATTTTACGGCAATGGCGGTTCAGGTAGTCATTTGAATTGTGAGGTGATATAGAAAATTTATATGCGAATGAAGCTGTTGCACTTGTATCTAGGTATTTAAATATTTACTTAACATCTGAATCTTCATTAAAGCAATAAAGAAGTGAGTCCGATAGACAAGACCATAACGCTTGGAATGAGATCATCACTGCTCGAAATCTGTGAATGTAGAAAACTTTGCAAAATTTTATGTAATGCAAATTACGAAATAATTTAACAGGCTTTATGTTTTAATGTCATATTTTCACGAAGGTGAGCATAGAATATAGAGTACCTTGGATATTAGATATGTGAATATTCCTGAAAATCACATATTTCTGAAGATTGCATTCGGTAAGTCTATTTATTGTTAATTGATTTTATTATTTTCTATATGTAAAGTTGAACTGGTCTTATCTGAATTTTAATTATTTTTTGAGGATGTGCTACATATTTTGAGATTTTTTGAAGTAATTTATTTAAATATATTAGATATTTCAAATAAATTAGTTTTGGAGAAGTTCTTAAAATTATGTTTTATATTTTTGAGAAAGAGTTATTTTTCATAAATAAAGGATCAGACAACAATACATTTTGTAACAAACAGGGCTTCGTGCGTTTGTCTGAAGAGTGCAGTACGCATGCCTGGAACGCAACAAAAAATGTTTGTTCATTTATTTATTAATTTTAATTGACAATTTATATTCGTTGGTTTTTCTTAATTCCATTTGATATTGTATGATGAATTTCGATTTTATAGGTCTATTAAATATGAGCAGTGCTTATTAAGACATTAATTTAATTCTTAAAGTTTCTTAACTGAATTTTTGAAATTAAAATTGTAGAAGACTAACAGATTAAATCTGTTTTGATATTCAAATTTTGAATTGATGCGACGAACGATTTCTTTGAGATCTAAGGGAGATCTTCAATATAATTTTTTATTCTAAACTCTTTACCTGACTTATTACTATTCAAAATTAGGAGAAGAATAGTTTTTTTTTGTATTTCCTCATCAAAAAATTTCAGAATGAAATTTGAGGGTTACCAAATGACAAATATTAATATTTTTTATGGTTTTTGTAACCCTGAACCATAAGTTGGTAAAAAAATCAACACCCATCAAAACTCTTTAATCCGTCTACATTATCGTCTGTTGAAAATTGACAAATTCTCTATGCAGCTTTTTTATTTCTTGACGTTTTCATCCAAAATCATTAATGCAATAAAATGTTGAAAAACCCTCAGACCTTCATCACATGAATTTCTAGTTAATATATATAATACGTTAATATTTCTACGACAAATACATGGGCTGAATTAAAACTGACAATTATTTTATTGATTTGATTTCCTTTATTTTTCAATTATTTTGTGACTTAAATCTTTTAAAACGATACATTAAATGTTTCAGAAATAATAAAATTCATTCAGTTAGAGTAAAATGCAAATCACTAATTATCGCAATGAGAGATTGTGTCCATTACAAATAACAAAGAATCAATTACAAGAATAAACTGAAAATGAAATTGGACATTTTCATGTCAGTGTTCTTCAGGCCATTCAGGAAAATATCTGATACGAACTCGTGTGTTATCTTACGACATAAGAATTGAGAAGCATTTTTGATTATTTGTATATGTGGATGTCAGTTTTTTCACTGATAAATAATAAACACTTGTTCAGGTAAAAATTTCGAGGTAAAAAGCACATGAAATCGTTGCCTTGTTGAAAATTCAAGAGCAACTTATATTTCAAAATTACTCTCGTACTTGTTCTAGGGTGCTTTATTTAAGAATAGACTCCTCTGTTGTAGCAGTCATTTCTTCCCAAGAATGTCGATGACGGACAGTACTTCTTGAAAATTTTCAATCTTTCCGAAAACAGGTGAGTATGTTATTATATCGGTCGTTTAGGATTTGAATCAGCGTAAAGCCTCTGAGCTCTTAATCCATTAACATTGCCATATATAAACTACACGTATGTATTTCGATATTGGATTTGGTTGCCATTTTTGAAATTTATTTAATCTTTAAAAATTAGGAATTTAATATGGGTAGCATCAGGTAAATAAAAAATAATCGTCACTATGAGTTCATTTGATACCTTGAACTTGATTTAAAAAAATTAAACATCTTTGTGAATTTATATGACAGGAATCTGAGAATTATTCAATTTTTTGTGATCGCGTTAAAAATTTGATGAGAGAAAGTGAAGACTTGAAATAGTTACGAATTGAATGATTCTTTCACAAACAATTGTCTGAATACTAAATAGGAAAGCTTTGATGCAGATTCTGTGGGGCTTTGTTTTCGAATTCCTTGTGAGGAAATTTGTGAAAACCATCCGAAACGGACATTCCACTAGTTATTGGTCAAATAACAACATCTTGTGATAACATTTGTGAAAGCCATGAAAAACTGACGTTTTATTACTTATTCTTTAAATTCTTCTCTTCTGTAGTGAAGATATATTGAATAACAAAAAGAGGTAAACAATTTCTAATAAACTAGTTCAAATTCCTTTACTTGGTAAATAAAAAAAATTTGGGCTTCATTATATAACTCAATACCGAAACTGGTACAACACTGTGTTGACCGCCTGCGATTTCTTATGCACTCATAGATAAGCCTAGGTCCGGCTCCCATGAGATGGTGGGGGTTTGTTCTTGGGATTTCTAATTCTAACCTACCCTTACCTCATAATAAAAAGCTACCAAGGTCAGCAAAATTAAAAGTTTCGGACTAATCATGTTCCAATTTTAATGAGACACAGATTTTAGGTAATCTTAGGAGCTAAGGTGAACGGTTGATGTGATGTCGATCCACAAAGGCTATCGTTTCTCTGATAACGTAGCATGTGATCTGGCATTATTTTTATGAATTGTAGCATTCTGCATTGTAACAATGTTTGAAATCAAATATAGTTATATTACTTCTTGAATGTACCGCTGGACTGTCATAATGCTCCAACGAGAGCTTGTGGTGATCTGCTACTAGATATATGCCATAACGACTATAGTTCAGTAAACATTACGTTCGCTGTCAAATCGTAGATCACGTCTTTCAGCACCTCGCCTCTTTACCGTTGCCCGATCGTCATGCACTCTCAGACAAATGCAAGATGATTTCATTCCTGGTTATAATTTATTTTCTCCCTTTATCATAGCAAACAATTATTTCGTATTCAGCTGTGGGCTGTGATTTGCAACTCCATGCTGCTAGATCTATTAACAATAGCTATTTTGGCGATGTCTTGTTCCTATGAGCCCTAGATCTTCTTGTCCCCACACTACAGAATAGTGCCTAAAGATTTACTAGTTATTCTGGAAACTTGCTCCTTGTATATACTCCAGACAACCCTACAGAACGACCTCTCACAAAGTCACCAAGCTGTTAAGCCAACTGTTCTACCCACTTTAGGCGTTTTCGTTAACTCAAAAAACAGTGTTGACAAGCTACACACAGATTCGCATTTCAAATGTGACCGCAAATCCTCGACAACTGAATGATCTTTTATCATTTGCAGTCACCTTGAAAACTTAGCAGATTAACTTGCAAATGTAATCACTAGTAGGATAAGGGTCTTGAATAAAGATATATGAAAAATACATCTTAATTGAAAATTCACCCTTTAAGATTATTGGTAACTACTCAGGAACCCCTATATATAATTGTTATCATTTCAAAATGAATTCTTATAGAAATTTTGACACTAAAGAAATTACTCGTATCTTGTCACATTTCAAGATTCAGTGGAATCCTCACTCATATTCAATTAGAAAACGGTCCTATAGGATATGGTGCATCTATCTTCAAAAGTTGGGAAATCGAAAAATAAGTAAACCTGAATGCTTTTTGAAGAATTTTTTATTTTGGATAGGTCAATATTTGTAGCCTGTGGCGGTTATTTTGTTTTGTTCTCGTCTGTCTCACCAATTGTTAATTCTTCAGTTACTGAGCAGTGTATTCAACTGATAAAATTTGATCATCAAAATATAAATTCTTAAAATTTTTTTCGGGATCTTTTTAGTTGTAACATAGTTTACTACTTTCATGCGATGATTTTGTGGTGATAGTTTGAATTGAAAAAAAAATCTGTGCTTTGTTTCAAGTTTATTGAAAGTGGCGAAAACTTAAAATTTAATATGATGTACTTTCATGCTAAGCAAAAAAGAACTTCACTAGTGATTATTACAACCTAAAAATGTGAAAACAGCTTGCAAACGTTGAAGATCAGATTTGGATCACATGCCTACTACGGAATACTGTTCCATTGATGCACCAGTATATTGTGAAGCTCTCTAGAATTTATTGGACTCAGCACGTGTCTCCGTGAATGTCACCCTATCTCATACCAAATATATTCTTCCGAATTTAAATCTAAACTTCGGGCAGGTCAAACAAATCTGGTGATATTAAATCTCATCAAGATAAGCAATAATTATCCCAGCAGTGTGGATCTGTGCATTATTCTGCATAAAGGTTCCATCTTCTCCAAAATTAACCACGAATGTTGAAATATGGTCTGTCAAAACCTTCGTCAGGTACCTATGAGCAGTCGAAGTCCCATTTTGGATAAATACTAAATCCGTGCGATTTCAAAAGATATTCCTTTCCGTGTCACAACTGACTCGATTGTCAATACAAGCTTGAGCATATTTCTGGCCTATCATCGCCACACTGTTACACGTCTGTGAGACATCATAAGACAAAATCGGAAAATAATACGCTTCTCCAATTATCTATTGTCCAAGAGAAATGATCTCTTACAAAATACAGCCTTGCAATTCGATGGTCCCGTGATAGCGGCGGGCCAGTAACCCTAGTTCAACAAGATAATCTAGCAATATAAATTCACCTCCTAACCGATCACTCAGTTAAATTTACTTTTCTCACTTCTCGCAACGCCTCCCATGGCATTAGAGCTTGGCATCTTTGGAGCGCTTGTCAAGACTAGGACCCTAGTTTCATCCCGGTGAAATATAGGGTTAAGTCTTGGTGCCTAACGTTAAGCCATTCGCGCCAGTCACTGGACCTGTGTGGTGGATGTTCTTCCGAATGAGGCCCTAGTTTTGCCGTTATGGTTGAATGGAGGGCTGAGCCGGTTGATTAACTTAGTGACAGAGAGTCTGTCGCAGCACAGGGTTTCTCCCTTAAAACTAGCGTACTCTGCCCTATTGCAGTAAATCTCCGGATTTTTCTGCCTAATGGCCGAGTGCGTTATGTAGCATACTGCGTCACCTCGAGAGGGTGGATACCCACAGGTGATACTGGTATCACCTGGCCACCCGATTGGTGTTGGACTCGAGGGGGTGGTGGTTGAAAGTCCGCATGATGGACTAGAGAGGTATTTCATTTATCTGTTCGCAGATCGACCGGCCTCATCCTGAACCTGGATCTATTGTGTGCCTTTAGAGGGTTTGTGGATTTCGACGAAATGGCTAGCCCGTTGGTGCTTGACGCCAGGATCAATCGAAAGACTTCACTTGTGTTCGTGGGTCTTGACGTACAGGCCGGATTGATGGTGCTCGTACCAGAATCAATTGAGACATGAATCTAGGGGTTATCTTAGTTCATGAGACTGCGTTCGAATGGAAGAAGGATGGATGGAAGAAGCCCTTCCAGCGTGTCAGTTGCGTCCCAAGCAACTCGGGTACTGAAAATGCATATCCGGTAGAGGTTGAATAGTGCTTCGCTGCTACAAGTCAGACGGTTGTTCTCGCTTTGCGCGATGATATGGCGTAATCCTTATAACACTTTCTGCCTCTGGGGGTAGACTGTGGAGACTGCTGAGTAGTCAATTGGTGAAAGAGCGACGCTCACATGCCAATGCAACTAACTGCTAGAATTCACTTCTTGCAGATGATTTCGAAGGGAAACTGCCAAACCATTAGCTTTTTCAAAACACTGGAAACGACAATGCGCTCACCTTCAACTCCTGCAGTCTTCCTCGACCACAATCAGATTTTCTAATAAGCAGAACAATCTCTACGTAACGTTGCCTAGTGAAGGGTTCACACCAAAATTTCTCGCAGTTTAAGCCAAACCGCGGCCATCTTTTACAGCCGATACAAAACATTATTTAAAGGCCTTTAAAAACTTTCAATGTCTACACAACTCATTCAAACAATTTTCAATAGACAGATAAAACCACTTAAACGAAAGATGTGCTATAATTGTTTTTCCGAATTTAAGTGAGAACCTTTTTTTTGTCAAACACTTAACGAAACAACAAATTTTTTCATTGTAAAAATTACGCTAAAATCATTGCATACACATATCAAACTATATTGAAACCGAAAAAACAAAATATTTCGAAAATAGATGCAATTCACAATAAGTCCCTGATTTTATGCTCCGCGGTGTAATATGTTACAATACTATAACATAATATATTACACTGAAATATTTGTACGTTTCACGAGGAAGTGGATAAGAGTGTAGTTGCTCCATTTATTGATACAATAAAACAAGTAACCGCACTCATTGGAAGTTGCAGTAAATTTTTACTATGCTAACAGTTCGCCTTGGTCGATATTTTTACCGTTTAATCAGTTAAATCAGTCATTCTTCTATGATGCTGTTCATTTTATACAACTGCATATATTTTACCATCTCCTCCTCCTTAGAAAGAAAGATGAATGAAGTTTTTTCATACTCTGTAACGCTTCCATTCAACCTTTCGAATTAATCATACTGGTCAGGACTGGGATATTTGTTTTTAGATTGATTACATAATATGACAAAAGATGATCAATCATGGTTGAATAGACCCTAGTTGGGCGGACTTGGCTACATAATAATTAAATGTAAATATACCCACGTGCTTTGAAAGCGATCAATTCAACATTGGGAAGAAGGAATTCGTCTATTTATCGAGAAACCTTGATTTTCACAGATTAGAGGTGTCGAAATTTGGTGCATCATGAAATTAATTTGGAGAAATGTTTAATGAGAGACGTTGCTAATAGATTGTTAATTCATATTATGAATTAATTAATAAAAGAGATGATTAAAGGAAGTCTAACAAAATTCTTGTGGAAATTAAACGTAAAATTTTTTTCAGCTCTATTGCAAAATGCATAATTTTTTTCAGCTCTATTGCAAAATGTTATGAAAAATTTTTTTGTCTTAGTTTATAATGAAATAATTATTCCTTTATTCAAAATATCGTCCTGAAATAGTTGAATTAACTCAATATTTTTTATTCTACGTGGCAAGAGTAAAATAAAAGAAGATTTTGGTTTAATGAACTTTACGAACGAAGAAGGATGAGATTAATATTTTCCAGAGATATGATCTTTAAGGCTATTTGTATCCCCCATCCATAATATTAAGACTTACCTTTTGAGGAATGATCCGAAGGTATGAGTGCCTACGATAGCAAATTGATTCGGTTTTGTTCTATAAATAATTTCGTTACATATGGTGGATCATTATCATGTTGAAAAAATGAATTAGGGACAGTCCGAAGTAAGGACGATTTGCTTCAGGTATCACTGATATATTGCCTTTTATCGCACCCTAAACCACAAGGCCAATATTGCAGTGTACGTGCCTTTTCACTGAAAATCTATCACCCTAACCGTACTATGGATTCATTACTAACAACAACCTATTTCATTCTTGGTTCCAGCATAATCAATCAATGTACCATATCAGTCACTTAAATGTGTTGAATGGTGTTCAGGAGAGACCGGTTACTTGAAATGTTTGAGAAAATTCCAAAAAGTGAATAAAATGGCCGTATACTTAAATTTCTAACTTAAACTTTAAATTTTATAGAAATTCATTCTAAAAGTCAGACTAAAATTATTATTCCAATTGGTTATAACAAGTAATATCTAAGAATCACGTTTTCCTTTTGATGACAATATGGAAAATTCAACCACATACGAAACTCCGAATCCAAAAAAATTTCATTGAATAACTTGACAGAAATATATTCCGGATATCAGTAGGAGAGCTCGTGACCGGGAGGTCCGGGATCGAATCCTATTCAGGTGGAAGAGAAATTTTCTAGTTGGACTGGTGTCTGCCACCATTTCACTGTTGGGTCAAAAATTAACAGTGCTGTGGCCTAAAGTGGCGCAAGATCACAGTAACAACGCCTACCTGAACACAGCAGAACTCCTAACTTGCACAAGCTGAAAAAGCTTCTGAGGGATCTCCACAGAAGATCTAGGAGTATCAGGTTAATAATAATAATATGTGCAGGACATGCAATTTATACGTAGCGATATTTTACAAAACTTATTTATCACTTTTCTCATCACGTAAGACATAAAAAAGGTCTTTCCGTATAAGTTTTTAAAATAGATATATCTCGGTTTCTTATACTTTTTTTTTGTTTCCAGGTTTCACTATATATAATAGTGTGCAGTTTTATGATGCAGCGTTTGATTTCTTTCGATCAGTTGGAAGTAATGATAAAATATTACGAAAAGCGTAGCTCAGTTTTGGGTGCTGTACGTTTATTCACTCGAGAATTAGGTCGCCGTCATCTGTACTCTACTGCCATACTGTGAAAAACTTCGAACGCGTGTTAACTTTACAAGACAATAACCTACCAAAGAAGCGAAGTGAGGAAAACATTACAGCTGCATCGACTAGTATTGCCGATGAAGTTTCTCAGACGTCAGCTGTGTAAAGAGCTAAAGTTGCATCCTTAAAATGTCGTATTAACTCAAGAACTAAATCCAAATGATCACAAATTGCGTCAAGAGTTTGCTGGCTGGGTTCTTGAGCACTGGAACATGATCCTGATTTGGACCGAATACTTATTTTCTCAGATGAGGCACATTTTTGGTTGAATGGTTTTATTAATGAGCAATATTGCCGTTATTGCTCAGAGGAAAACTCAGAAATGTTATATGAAATTCTGCTACATTCCTCATTGTACGATGCAGTTTATGGCATGGCGGCAATATCAAAGCTGATTTCTTCCGAAATGAGGATGGAACAGCCGTAACCGTGAGTGGCGATTACTGTGGAACTATCATACTCCAATTTCAATGGTCAGAACTTGAGAACATCAATACTGAAGAGATGTAGTTCCAACAAGATGGCGTTACATACCATACATTTGATGCTACACTTGCTTTGTTACGGGAAAAGTTTGATGACCTCACAAAGAGGATTTGTGATTCGACACCGCTGTATTATTCTTTGGGGGCTATTCGAAAACACAAGTCTATACAAACAAGCCAAAGATTTCGTATTACTTGGAAGAGAATATTGGTCAATTAAGTGGCGAATTAAAGCCGGAATTATTACAAGGTGATCAAAAATTGGAGCAATCGGATTCGTGGTGGACATTTGAGCGAAATCTCACTAAGAATATAATTGCATTATTCAGGCTTCAAAATAAAGCAAGAATTAAGTTGAAGTGTCAAATCCTTATTGTTTAATGTAATATTTAATTCTTATCATTCTTAATGAAAGTCCCTTTGTATCGGAAATGCTAAACATGTTCCAAGTATTTTTGGATGTTCTTACTTTAATGTCATTCAGTATACATACCATATATTGGGCTGATAAATATGAATAATACTGAACTTCATTCAACTTATACTAGCTGTGTAGATGATAATTGTATGAATTTCAGGAGAATTGAGTAGGGTTTGTAGTACTTGATTTTTCCATGGAAGAAAGACAATAGTAAAATATAAGGATTTTATAAGAAGATATAATTATTACCCTTATAGAAGAAATGCTATTTTAAAACAAAGTGAATTGTGTGATAAAAATTGGCTAACATCAGAATTATTTTGATTTCAATAATGAATTCATGCTGCAAAAGAGAAGAATTGATTACGGACAGGCCTACGTGACCAACTTTATTTGATTTACATGGATTGTTTGTAAAAACGTATTCATAAAAATAAAATCACGCAAGATCATAGATGACAAAAGAGTTTGCTTCACAGGTACCAATATACCACAGAATGGTTTTCTCTAATATCTAAATTCATAGTAGAATTTAGTCCACAGTGGAAACAGAAGCTGATGGTTACTTAAACTATTCAGATTTATTATTAACAAGAGTTAACGATATATAATTTATCTATATTTCATAGACATTCTCATACCTAAATAAATATCCTCAAAAATTCGTTTCACCGAATTCAACACAAGTTATTCAGATATTGATAGAAAGATTACTAACAATTTTGTATAGGTTCGACAAATTTTAATCTTGAATTAAATTGAACAAATAGTATTCAATTACATTTACTCACCATCAATAATAGTCGGTAGTATCATTTTTAAAACAATATGAGAATATTATATTTAGAAAATACCTACCCAAATTATACCATCTCCGTAAATAAGGAATTTTCTTAGTAGCATATGTAGGTATAAATATATCCTTCAGAATAATAATTCTTCGGATGATATTTGAAAAAATTCTAAATTCACAATGAATTAATCGAAAACATCGGGTGTTTACCAATTATCATGTGGTACATGCCCAAAAACTTATATTGGACAAACTGAAAGATGCCTTAATGCTAGAACAAGGCATCCTAGGAAATCTTTTCCCAATAGTATGTTCGATTCTACGTATATAGAACACCTAATAACAGAAAATGATAGGGATAAGCGCTTTAAGAATTTACATTAGTAGAATGAAGGCCTATAGTAGGTGCAGAAATAGATCGGTTAAAGAATTCTTGGAAATAACTGAATTACCAGAATCATCAAGTTCACTTCTGTTGGGTTTATGCTTGTAGTATCCCAGTGATTTTTCCAAACTAATGAAAAGCTGCAAATAACTCTCATAAAAAATTTCATTGTATTCTTACAGCAAACCAATACCTACCTGTCTTGAAATATTGCTGTAACCAATTCTTTGAGCAAGATGTTTGAAAACATCTGAAGAAGCTACTATGTATCGAAACGCATTATGTTACAACTCATAATAAACAGAAATCGACATTCAAGTGAATTATTCAATAAGTTTCCCAAAATCATTAAGTTATTTCATTATTTAAGTCTGTTTCATATTCTCCGAAGGATCTTTTCTACTGAATATCTGCAGAATGAGTGAGTTCACTCGTACTCGATAAAGAAGGGAAGCACAATATTAAAGACGCTGAATCCTGGGAGATTTAAACGGACTTTTGGCATTTGTCGGTCGATTTGTATTCTCTTTACTTCGCCCGTGGGTACCTAGCTGCATATTGGATCGAAGTTATCCGTCACAAGAGCAGATTCGGCAAAAACGCAATGTCAAAGGGTGACTTCGTGTTACATGAGCCCGTATGGGCGTGAGTCAACCAAGATGCCTTGTGAGGAGGAATAATGATTAGATCTCGTTTTGGGTACCGCTGATCTCAAAGGAAGATATTTACGACAACTCACGGCGCGGAACAATCCAACAGACACGAGAGAGATGCTTGATATACGACCGGCCCAACAAAAACCGAATATTGCCTCTTCAAAATTAACAGGCTAAAAGACAATTACTCAGGAATATTATTTTATATGAAAAACCTAATTGCTTTATAATGTGTTTTACTTTCATGCACTACTCGGATGATTTATGAACGGTATACGTCATTGTAGTATTTCTCCTGAACACTGTGCCAGAGACCGACTTGTGAATGTGATTCCAAACAGGCTCTTGCATGGGAGAAAGGAAAGTCCTCCATTAATTCACTAGGACTGCTGTAGTAATTGAAAATGCTTGTAGGATGAATCGATCATTCATGGATTCCCATTGATTGAATATTATTTGATGCCTTGGAGCTGGTGATGAAGTAATTTTTCGATAGCGTATTCAATTGTGTACCGTCTACACAATTGATCCATCAAAAACTTTCTCAGTCAAGGAATGTATAAAGTGCTTAAACCTTTATATATTCGAAAATATTATTAATATTTGTTTTTCCATCCTCCTGCAGAAAAATCTTTGAAATGGAGTATTTCAGCAGAAAAAAACTAGGGTGTTTCATCGGCGATGTTAAATTTTTTTTCTCTAATATAACTACTTTCTGCATTCGTTTAATAATGAATTTATTGGCCATTTCTTTGCCATATACTTTAGAAGGTTATTTGAGATCAGTCTTAACATATATTTTAAAGTTAAAACAAATTGTAGAAATTACTATGTTTAACTACCAAAAAATATATATTACACATTTTCTTGTGACTCGAGTTTCGGGAAATGAACTATTCCATCATCAGACAACTGAAGACCTAACAGTGGTACAGTGGTTTTTAAACAAAAGTGATAAATACTTTTAATATTTCAACAGATTCTCGGTAATACCTAATAGTCGTACAGAGGTTTACAATCGGAACATGATAAAAAACCGGGTTAAAAAGAGGGGCCTTCTAACAGATATCACGGTTTATCACGTTCCGATTGTACACCTCTGTACGACTATTAGGTATTACCGAGAATCTGTTGAAATATTCAAAATATTTATCACTTTTGTTTAAATACCACTGTACCACTGTTAGGTCTTCAGTTGTCTGATGATGGGATAGTTCATTTCCCGAAACTCGAGTCACAAGAAAATGTGTAATATATATTTTTTGGTAGTAAAACATAGCAATTTCTACAATTTGTTTTAATTATGATCAACTACCAAATAGTAACGGCTGAAACAATTCAGTATATTTTAAAGGATATGTTTTATACGTCTTTAAGATTAAGTTTCTTTTACACTCCTCATCTAAGTCTATGTACCTATTTACTATTCACATTATTTTAAGTCCTAGTTGTCTGTGTAACCCCTGTCAAATTAAATTTAAAAAATTTCCTAGAAATATTAACGTTCGAGTTTGTGGGAAATATTGGACAGTTAAAATATGACGGTCGTATTGCATTTCCTTGGTACTTCTTTGCAGTCAGCTAGTTTTAAAATTTTATTAGGAGTACAAATAAGTTTTCGCCGTACGGAACCCTATTTCCTTGTTTATGAATCATTTCTAATGATTTTAAACGATGTGAGACTGCTTGCTGAGTGACTTCTAATGTTAGAGCAAGTTCTTTTTGTGTTTGAGATGAATCTTCCTCCAATAATTCCTCCAATTCTGCATCCTCGTAAATTTTTGGCCTTCCACTGCGATCTTTGTCTTCTACGTCGAAATCACCGTTTTTAAACTTTTGAAACCACTCTCGACACGTTCTCTCACTCAAAGCACCCTCACCATATGCTTCTACGATCAATTGATGCGCCTCAGCAGCAGATTTCTTTGAATTAAAGAAGTAAACTAATATTTCCCGCCAATGACGCTTACTTGGCTCAAATTTTGACATTTTCAACTTATAAAAATTATATTTTACCAATATTAAATCAATGATATTAATAGGTTATGTTGTTCTTGAATGTCCAAACTATTTTTTAAGCCGGTTATCATCTGCGAAAGCTAACCGAAACTCCGTGCTGCGCCATCTACAATAAAACGGCGGAAACTTATTTGTACTCCTAATATATAGTATATTTCTGCTGAAATGATTCGTTTCGACAAGTTGACCACCTCGTTAGAAAAAAGTTCAACATTAAGAACACTCTGTATGACGGTATTACTAATTTGCATGAAAATTTTCAATGATCGAAATTCGAAAATATTTATGTATCCAGTTTTGGAAGTAAATTAAGTTACGAATGAAATAGTGCTGAACGATCATTAATAGAAATGTATTTCTACAACTTCTTCTTAACATAATTCCAAGTTAAACCTTCCTCGTATTCTAGTCAATCATATTTATTATGCGTCGAAATTAGCTTTATATCAATTCTCAGTTTCCGTACTCATGTTCTTATGAACATAGTTACATTTTCAACCGAATGTTATAATATGGAAATTATCACATTAGTGCCTTTGTAAATGGTTGATTAGTCTACCCGCCATTGATTTCATCAAGATTCTGCAAAGGCTGGTTAGCATAATAATGATCATTAGAAATATTTCCTGATTAACATAGAGTATTCAACAAGTCGATGGTGTTTTACTACAGGAACTCATTAACTAGATAAGTACTAATTTATTCATTAGAGTAGTTTCTTGCAAAATCTCTTGGAAGTATCTTATTGCAGAAGGTGTATTATAAAAATATTTCTTCGGTATCAGAAAATATGTAAGGCGGTTAATTCCATAATAACAGCGTAAAAGAAATGAATAATGGTAAGTAACTATTCAAGTTCCATTCAAAATGAAAAAAGAAAACTATATTCATACACGAATTGATAATTCGAACACATTGTGGTATAAACATTTGGAATAACGATAACAAATGAATGAATATTTCACAATGAAATAAATAATTTTTTCAGAGTTTATCCTGGGCGATTTTTTCCACTTATTGGTTAATATTGCATATGTATTCATTGTTCGTTTTGAATTTTATTGCGGATTCGTCTGAAAATTCAAAAGAAACATATTTGCCACGATCAAATAAATTACTATTCTTACCAGTTTCTTAGTGAGCGATCGAAATGGTTGTCTAGGGGAGCTCTGATCGCTGAATATGGCGAGTATGGCAGCAGAGCTGCCATATCCCTTATTGACGATGGATTCGACGACACGACGCTCAACATGCGTTAGACGTTCAAGTTGAGCACAGTAAACATTGCTGTTGATAAAGAATTACTGCAGGTCGTTTTTTCAAGAATCTGCCAATAACAAATGTCATTTTGTCTGTCTCATCGTCTCCTCTACTATTCCGTTGTCATAATTTCTACCGACTTCTTCGGGAACATATATCGTTCTGCATTTTTTATCATGCCTAAACCAAGTCAATTGCCTCCTTTATTCTGTGACTGATCGATTCATATTCACGTCCACTCGAAACTCGTGAATCTACCACGTTTTGGTCGTCTGAGACAGTCCATTTCGGTTCCAATAATTTTTTTATTCACCTTTGATATATCCCAAACTTTCGCGCGTAAGGTGTCACAATCTTCACCGTACATTTTTTTTATCAGTATTCGAACCTGAGTGGTGCAAACTGATGCTAATTTATTGTATATTCTCGAATTTCTAGTCTATTATGACTTACGAAATTATTTCATGGGGCAGCAGCTCTAAAATTTTCTGTTTATTTGTAGTCCAAAAAAGAATATTAACAATTATGTTATATTGATCCCCCAGAATATCATGTCGTGGTCTTTCCAGAAGGGAGGGAATCTTAACATTAATGGGCATGCATAAATTTTTATTTGCCTTATCTCCTTGAGAAAGAATGAACATTATTCTGAAAAACATCTAAATTTGAACAGAGTGAGGCGCATGCAGTAATTGCATTTTACAAAATACTCTCTGTTTTTTTAGTTGCTACCTAGATGGAAATTCCTTTTAATTGAATAAAATAATAAAGGATATTTTGACCATTTAATAAATTCATAACAATTGTTTCGCCGATAACGTCGCTTCGTCAGGTTTCCATCTTAAACTATTCAAAATGTAAACCTGACGAAGCCAAAATGTTGGAGAAACAATCGCAGTTGATTCAGTAAATTGTCAAAACATACTGTATTTGACCATACTCAAGTTGTGATTATGTGAATTAGGTTTTCTTCATCTAAGCTCTCCTATTTGTTCGTTTTCTTCTTGTCGTTCACTTAAGTTGTTCAACGTATGTTTATCCCAGAAAATATTTCCGATTAAGAAGATAAATATTATTATTATTCTTTGTTATATACTGATTCCTCAAAAGAAAGTTTAGTATGCTGGTAACGGTTCGTAATTTGTCAATTTTTTCCTGTATTTTATCATTGATATACCCCAATTACTAAAAATGATTTTCAAATATATGGAATAATGGTTTGGTCATCTAAGTTTAAGTACTTAAGTCCATGATTATCCACTATCTTCATTTTGTCATATTAAGAGTTAATCCGGGTTTTGAATTTATTGTATTTTAATTTTCTAATCATCCTCTCCATTTTCCTTGAAACTGTTTCGTCGTGGGTAAAATATAGAGTAAATAAAGGGAAATTTCCGAATTCTCATATTCGTTATATTTTGTTTATCCAACTTAGTTTACATTGTCTTAGGTTTTTGAAAGTTTATTATTCAATTTCATTTTGGCAGTTATATCGGGTGTTTTTTTTATAGTGATAGGATTTTAAATTGAAATAAAACACATTTAAATTAAGATTGAAGCCAAATTTTTTTTATTTTTTGAAACATAATTCTATGACATTTATGTTTTGAAAATAATTTCCGGAATATGTCCACCACGACTAGCTCTGAGGAACCGCATGCGACCGAACCAATTATGGACCACTCTTTCGATTAATTTAGGCCTCATTTCATTAATAACACGAGTTATGTTGGCTTCCAAAGTGTTTATTGTTTCTGGTTTATCAGCATAAAATAATGACTTGACATAACCCCAAAGAAAATAACCTAGTGGAGTTATGTCGCATGATCTTGGAGGCCAATTAATTGGACTCTTTCTCGAAATAATGATATCGCCATGCGTTTTTCAGGATGCAGTGGAACCTGCAGAACTTCTTGAGGATTGTTTTCACTCCATATACGGCAATTTTGCTTGTTTACATAGCCGCTCAATCAGAAATGAGTTTCATCACTAAACATATAATAAAAAAGTGGATCAACTTCAAGCTGTTCTAGGGCCCAATCAGCAAACAAATGACGCTTATTATGGTCAAGTGGCTTTAGTTCTTGAACCAGTTGGATCTTGTATGGGTGTAAACCAAGATCTTTAAGCAAAATTTTCCATGTGGTGGATGCACAGAGTCCAACTTGTTGTGATCGTCGACGAATAGACATATCTGGATCTTCATTAACACTATGACTTACAGCAGCGATATTTTTTTCTTTACGTACAGTTCTTTGTCTTGTTGTTATTGTTGCATCGAGTAGAGAAGGTCTTGTCCGAAATCTATCGATAGTTCGAAGAATAAGCTGCTCTGGTGGACGATTGTGTAAACCATAAATTTCACCAAGTGCTCTATAAGTTTGGCGAATAGAACACTGACGTTGAAAATAAATTTCAACAATTTGTAAACGTTGTTGCGTTGTGTGACTTTCCATGATAATTTGGCAATGCTTACTGAACAGAAATGTCAAAACAACATGGCTACTACCATCTGTCACAGTTATCCTTATCGAAAGTTCTATGAATCTAAAAAAAAATACCCGATACAAGTTTCAAGGAGCTTTCATTAGATTTGCATTGAATTCCAGCTTTCTTTGTTACCTTCCATAGTTGTGAGAATGGTACGTATAATTATATGCTTTTTCAAGATCAATCAAAGCTATGTAAGTTCCTCCGTGGTCTTGTGTCCACTTTTCCATAGCGATTTTGAGTATGAAAATATTGTCTGTCGTTGATCGTTTCGCTCGAAAACTTTTTCTATGGATTACTTGACTTTAACCTTTTCTTCAGCTAGATTTTTGAAAATTCTAAAGTAAAGTGTAATTCATCAGGAATGATAGAATTTTAGTTTCAAATTAAACATAACATATTTGATATATGAACGTAATTCTTGCTATATTTTGTTTCTTGAACAATACAGTTATATCCGGAATAAGATATCCTTCAAATATCCACCATGGCTTTGTTTACATTGACACACCCGATCGCTTCAATCTTGTATCAATAATTGTGCAATAATTCCGGCTATGTTTTCGCGAATAATATGAAAAATATTCCGTTCCAATCCAAAGTGTATGGTTTGTTGACATGGAGTTTTGCTTTCACATAGCCTGCCCGAAAATGAAGCAGAGGTGTCAAATGAAATGACCTTTGCGGCCAATTCACAAATCCTTATCGTGAACCATTTCTTTTTGTATTGATGTTCTGAAATTCTGGCTATAGAAATTAAATTATTAATATATATGGATTAACATGGTTTAATAGTTGTGGTTACAGATGTTTTCTCCTCATTTCGGAAGATTTGAGCTTTTCGGATCGCAACGGAATTTCATGTAACATCTCCGAGTTGTCTTCACACCAATAAAAGCAAATTTGCTGATTGATAAAACAAAGCCATTCAACCAAAAATGTGCCTTTTCTAGGAGGATGATTTTTTGTCCAAAATTAGGATCGTATTCCAAGTACTCAAGCAAACTCTCGACCCAATCTGTGATCAATTAGCTTTAGTTCTTCAGTCAATTCGACTTTATAAGGATGGAACCTCAGATGCTCTCCAAGCTGGCGTCTGAGAAAGACTCAGTTATTGGTATCATCGTGAAATCTACAAAATTGGCCATCGACAATAGTGGCCGCTGCAGCTGCAATGCTCTACACTTCTCACGTTTCGGCGTCTTTTTGGTGGCTTATTGTCCTGTAAAGCTAACGCTCAAACTTTTTCATAGTGCGACGTATAACCTGCGCAAATGACGGCCTCCTAATTCTGGAATGAATAAACGTTGAGTATCCACAACTACGTTTCACTTTGGTAATATTCTTTTATCAGTTTTCGAAAGGTGTCAAATAATGCATCATGAAAGTGCACATTGTACTAAATATAGTAACACGTGGAAATGAAAAAATGCATCAGAAAGGGAGAAATCTCTATTTGCAAACTATTACACACATTGAGAGAACCTAAATATTATTCTAATGCTAAAGATCACCGCGATTACCCTAGGATAAAATAATAAGGAACGGTTTTTTACTTGATAGAAGGATTATTACAAAATTTGAATATCAAAACGGATTTAATCTGTTAGTCTTCTACAATTTTAATTTCAAAAAATTTATTTAAGAAACTTAAAGAATTAAATTAATGTCTTTATAAGCACAACTTATATTTAATAGACGTATAAAATCGAAATTCATCATACAATACCAAATGGAATCAAGAAAAACCAACGAATATAAATTGTCAATTAAAATTAATAAATAAATAAATAAACATTTTTTGTTTCGTTCCAGGCATGCGTACTGAACTCTTCAGACAAACGTACGAAGCCCTGTTTGTTACAATATGTATTGTTTTCTGATCTTATATTTATGAAAAATAACTCTTTCTTCTCAAAGTTTCTTGAGTAAATTTTTTGAAATTATTATAAAATTGTAGAAGACTAACAGATTAAATCTGTTTTGATATTCAAATTTTGTAATAATCCTTCTATCAATTAAAAAGCCGTTCCTTATTATTTTATTTTATATATAATATATAATTATATCAGGTTTTTAAATGAAGAAATTCATTATACAGTGTTGAATGTTTTTAACTAAGACCATTAAAGTGCCTTATAAACTTTGTGTGATTTTTTTGTGAGCATTTAACATAGAGTACCTTGGATATTAGATGTACCTATTTGAATGTTCCTGAAAATCACATATTCTGAAGTCTATTTTCATTCGGTAAGTCTATTTATTACTAATTGATTTTATTATTTTTTATATGTAAAGTTGAACTGTTCTTATCTGAATTTTAATTATTTTATGAGGATGTGCTACATGTTTTGAGATTTCTTAAAGTAATTTATTTAAATATATTAAATATTTGAAATAAATTAGTTTTTGAGAGGTTCTTAAAATTATGTTTAATATTTTTGAGAAAGAGTTATTTTTCATAAATATAGGATCAGAAAACAATACATTTTGTAACAAACAGGGCTTCGTACCTTTGTCTGAAAAGAGTTCAGTACGCATGCCTGGAACGAAACAAAAAATGTTTGTTCATTTATTTATTAATTTTAATTGACAATTTATATTCGTTGGTTTTTCTTAATTCCATTTGATATACAGAACAGATAAATGAAATACCTCCCTAGTACGATGAATTTCGATTTTATACGTCTATTAAATATGAGCAGTGCTTATAAAGACATCAAGTTAATTCTTGAAGTTTCTTAAGTAAATTTTTTTAAATTAAAATTGTAGAAGACTAACAGATTAAATCTGTTTTGATATTCAAATTTTTACCCTAGGATATTTAGAATCAGATTCTCACTCTATTTGGACGCTTATTCCAAAGAACAGCGTGCTTTCGTTTCGTCTATTTTTTTTATATATTGGGAAGGTATACGATATTCGCCCGGTTTTTCTCTGACTAATACAAATATTTTGCTGAGTAAATCTTATACCATTTCAAATTTTTTGAATAATTTTTTCGAAATTAATACATACAATATTAATATATATATATATATATATATATATATATATATATATATATATATATATATATATATACATACAATATTAATATATATATATATATACATACAATATTAATATATATATATATATATATATATATATATATATATATTATAAATAAATATCACGATATAAATGCTGCCCCTCTTAAATTGAATTCAAATTATAAAAATGTAATGAATAGCCTATTTTCAAACTGATTTAATCTGTTAGCCTCCTATAATTTCAATATTTATTCATTACCTTCAATTCACAATTTATATTTGTTGGATTTTTTATTCCATTCGATTTTATATAATGAGTTATGATTTTATATCTATTAAATATAAGCAGTGCTCATAAAATATCAATTTAATTCTAAACGTTTTTGAATAAATTTTTTTTTAATTAAAATTGTAGAACATTAACAGACTAAATCTGTTTTGATATTCAAATTTTGTAATAATTCCTTCTATCAAGTTAAAACCTCTTCTTATTTTTTTGTAAGAAATTAGATTGGAAGAATGAATAATGTTCATTTTAAATTAAAAAAAAAATTAAACGTAATGCGTATCCGGGAAAAAACCTTTCCGATGAAGATATCAATAGACACATAAAATGAAACGAAGCAAATGGTACTACTTACTATCTTAACAACCCTTATCTACCTCTTTCGGATATGAATTATCTAATTTCCAGTTCTCATTCCCCCGTTTCCAATTTCACAAATTTCGATAATTATCCGCCAAAAAAGGCGACCGTCCGATAAAAAAAACAATAAATCGTACTGTTGGTTATCAGCTCATTTGAATAAGTAGCGTGGTCGCAGTGGCGTTGCCAGCGATAAACGGAAATAGTGTTTTGGCCGCCACGTTGTCCAAGTGACATACACTTTGGTATCTCCACTTCCTGCGGACAACTAGAACTGAATACTAATTCGAAAGGTTTAACATCGGTTTGAACTCTTCGCCGTGTCCCCTTCAGCTAATGAATTTCTTTTTGTCTACGTAATAAATTATTTGGATACCAATAGCCGACGACACATCTGTTCCCAAATTCGGTTCGTTGTACGAAGGCTTATACTAGATTGTAGGTAGATAAAGACTGTTGAGGTTGTTTGTTAGGTGTTCTGCGAGGGCATTTCACTATACGCATAAGTAGTACCAAATTTGAGGAAACTGACTTTTATTTCAAGAATTAAAAATGTGTTACTCACCAAATATTTGAAAGAAGTTTTGTAATAACGTATCATCGAAAAAATGCTAGAAAATTATTTAGCATTGGCGTGCCTTTCAGAAAAGCAGATACCTTCCATTTTGGTCAAAATGCCTTCATACATATTTTGAATTTAGCGCCGAAATCCGTGGTTAAATTCTACTTTATTTGCACGTAGGTTTATAAACACCACATTTTGGAAAGGAACATCTTAGAGACTTGAAATTTGAAGAATAACAACACTGAAAGATAAAGAAGGCAATATCCGTGCAGAGGATACAAAAATGTGTACAACAGAAACTGAATAAAATGATGAAGAATATGTTCCACTTTAGGGAATTAACAAATTGTGCTTTCCTGAGGTTTACATTTTGAAATTTGCATGGAATTGTTGTGAGAATATTCAGGGTGATACTTTTTTCAAGGTTGCTCCCTTTTTTAACCCAGGAAATTTTTGTCCTACGCCACTGACCATTTCCATGGTATTTTTTTATTTTTCCTGCCTTTCAGAAGCTTTTATGTTTCTTGCATTTTTTCAGATTAAAATTAAAAAAAAAACAGAAAAATATTTCAGTATGAGTCGGAATTGTTAGGGAAATTTTGAAATACAAAATTATTCCATTATTTACATATTCTTCATGAATATTTGATTGATTCGGTCTTAACTTGGTGGATACTCATTTCAATTAAAAAAATATATAAGAGACAGCATTTCAATTTACACAAAAATATTTACAATACAACAATTCTTTCACTGTGATGTGGCTTCTTCAGGTATCTACATTCTATTAACTGATGGTGACTAGTGTAAGAGAGTTTAAATATAGTTAAATACGTGACAGAATTGTGTTAAGGATAAGTCATAAAAACTTAGGGTATTTATTGGAGTTTTGCGCTAAAAAATGCCATTAGGAAAAGATATCCATTAATGGGGATCTGTCAACATCTGTTTGTTCATTCAAAAGGATTTTACTGGCATTGTACTTGTTGATTTCAAGCGATTCTAAAAGTGTTAATCTAGAACTTTTGGTTTCTATGTGGAAAAATTTATAGTCATTGTTGATATTATGAGTTCCTTAAGATTATTAGAATATGTCGAATGTACGGAATCCGATATGTAACTTCTTTGGTGTTCTTGGATTCTTTCCTTGAAAGATCTGCCTGTCTGGCCAATATATACTAAAGGGCAATCGTTGCAAGTTAACTTGTAGACTCCAAATTTATATTCTTTATTTTTTCGGTCCTTATTGTAAGTTCTTATGTAAGTACTAAGGTTATTGATGGTTTTAAGAACTGCATTGTAATTGCAACTATTTGTGAAATGTTTAGCAATATCTTCAGATAATCCATTAACATAAGATAACGAAAAGTATTTCTGTGTATTATTCTCTTTTATGATTGGGTAATGAGATTTAATATCATGTTCTTTTGTTTATTGGAAACCATTTTGTCTATAAGAAAGGGGTTGTAACCATTGTTTGAAGCTATCTGTTTAATAATATTTATTTCTTTGAAACAGTTATCTGAATTCAGAGAGACATTCAATAGTCTATGAATAAAACTATTATATGCTGACATCTTTTGGTTGGTGGAAAAATTTAAAGTTTTAGGTATTGTAATATCTGTATGTATGGGTTTGTGAAAAATACTGAAATCATGTGAATTATCTAGTCTTGTTATGGTGGGATCAAGAAAATTAATGCTATGGTTCTTCTCTTCTACGATTGTTGATTTAATTTTTGGATGGAGTTTATTAATAAAATTCGTGAAGATATGTAAGGGTCTTTTATTAGTAGCGCGTCGTTTTGTTTTGTAAATAAAACAAATCATTTATTTGAAAATTATTGAAATTTTCATTTCGTTATAAAGTACAATGGATACCATTAGTTATGAAACAAAACATCATTCAAATATCCACGTCGGAAACGCTGGCAGGAATGAAGTCGTTGAACCCAATTTTCCATGACTCTCTCACACAAATGAGGTCGTACGTTAGCAATTATTCGTTCAATACTGATCTGTAAATCGTCTAAATTTGCTCGATGATTTCTGTAAACTAATGACTTGATGTAACTCCAAAGAAAGAATTCCAATGGAGTTAAATCGCAAGAACGAGGCGGATAATTTATCGGTCTATTTCTTGAAATAATCCAATCACCGAATTTTGTTTTCAATAGAGTCATCGTGCCATTGGCAGTATGACAAGTGGCACCGTCCTGTCGAAACCACATGTTCTGCAAACCGAGACGAACCAATTCAGGCCATAAAAAATCAGTCAACAGTCACTGCCTCATGAGCTTCGTTGAAAAAAAAATAAGGTCCAATGACTCCTCCAGCATAAAATCCGCACCAAACAGTAAGTTTGTCAGAATTTATTGGCCGTTCTTGATATTCTTCAGGTTTATTAACACTCCAGATAGATAAATTTTGCTTGTTAACATAAACGTTTAACCAGAAACTCATCGCTGAAAATGATTTTCTAATGAAAATCTGTATCATTTCCAATTTTTCGAAGCACCAATTACGGATTACACGCTTTAAATGATCATTTGGTTTAAGTTCTTGGCTTAAACTAATTCTGTATGGATGTAAACCAAGGTCTTTTCATAAAATTCGTCACAAAGACGTCTAGGAGATGCCTAGTTCTTGTGATCATCGAGAAATCGACAAATATTGGTCTTCATGAACACTTCTTGCATTTCTGTGTCTCAATGGCACATGAAGTGTAAAATTTGATTTAAACTTCTTCACTAAACGTTCAATTGTTTTCTTATCCGGACGATTATAACGACCACAAATAGGGCTTAAAGCACCTAAAGTTACAGTGAAAGATCGCGATTTTTCAAAATAAATTTGGATTATTTGTGAACGTTGTTGGAGTATGTACATTTCATGATTAAATGGTAGACATTGACAAATACAACTGTCAACGTCTCAAATAAACGGTAGCTGTCATGCGTGTGTAATGCTAATTTAAAAATGGGGCGTTCCTATTGAAAGACCCTTTAGTCGTAGGTCGGTACCTTTGAAACAACAAAAAATATCATCTCATTATATATACCAATAAAGGAATTAGAGGGTTATCGAATTTAGGTGTATTTTGGATTCTAAATCATCCCTGAAAATTACAGCTAAAATTGAACTGAGTGGATTTTCCCTTATTAAACCTTTGTTAGAAATATAGATCGTTTGGTTAAATTGAAAATAGTTTTGTTCAAGACATATTTCGAGGCAATTGAGAATATCATTCATTTTGACGAGTTTGGTGTTATTTTTACTCAATAGATTTTTTACGATTAGTATTGTCTCTATTGGAGGTATACTAGGAAATAAATTTTGTGCATCATAAGAAATTAATCTACAATTTTTAGGTAATTGGATGGATTGAATATTGTCTATGAGTTGGAAACTATTTTTAACGGCGTATTTAGCTAAACAGTCTGTTTCAGTTTGATTAAAACAAATTAAAACTCTGGATAATTTTATGCTTGCCGATGTGATAAATAAAACTACTGGTCTAATTGTATTATTTTCTTTATGAAATTTTATAAATGAATATAATTTTGGGATTTGTGGGTTCATTAAAGTGAGCGAATATCATTTTGGAAAGTTATTGAAAAGGCTGATTGGCTTATTATATTTTTTATTTTTTCAATGGGCTCTTCAGTGACCGTTTTATATTTATCTGGGGTCAAAAAGCAGTAGTTTTTTTAAAATATTCATGTTTTGGAATGGCAACGATACTGTTATCGGCTCGAGTCAAGATTAAATCCTTGGTGTTTCTTCTTTCGATGACTGATTTAACCAAATTATGGTTTATCCAGAAAGAGTAAATTCCAGTTTTATTTTTCTCTCTTATTATAATATATAATGGTATAATTATTGTAATTTGAATCTGATTGATTTTAAAGTTATTGAATAGACTTAATGGCCAGTTCTGATTCTATTGCTGAATAATCTAGGGATTTTTTTGAATTATTATTAAATGGCCAGTTCTGATTCTATTGCTGAAGAATCTAGGGATTTTTTTGGATTATTATTAATCCCTTTTCTAAAAGGTTTTGTTCTCTACTGTTGAATTTTACTCCAGATAAGTTGACAAATCTGGGGTAAAATTGGTGTTAAGAGAAATTTTGTTTTTTAGTTTTTTAAATTTCGGAATTTCCTTTTTATTTTTGAGTTGAACTTTTTAGATTTTTAGTTTGAGTTGAGAATTTGGAGTGAATAATTTTTTCCTCACGTTCTCTAGTACTTCTGTCAATAATATCGACCTGAATAGAATCAAGTCTACAAGTTAATCATGTATGAATTATCTTTAAGTATACATCTCTTTGGTAGTAATGTACTTTTATGTCATTATTTATCCATGTCTTCATTCCATGTATTCGTCGAAAGCTAACTGTAGGGCTCTTGTTCCTCGTTTTGAAGTTGATGTTTTTCAGGAACACGTTCGAATGTATGCATTTGGTAAAAAACCAACTGTTTTGGGTATTCTTCTTACTTCTTAACACAAGATTGAAATACCAAAAGACCAAAAAGCTGGTTCAGCTTTCAATAAATGTGTGATTGATTCGGTCTTTACTTGATGGAAACTCATTTTAATTAAAGAATATACAGGGTGTTTCACGAATGACTGTACAGGCTTTCAGGGCAGATGCAGAACATTTTGGTGAGTCTGAATCAGTGCTTGAAATATGTCCTAACTATATTAGTTTAAGAGATACAGGATATTTTATGTATTTTGTCAAAAACTTTCAATCGCCATAACTCTTGAATGCCGACATGGATCTTCATGAAAATTTGAGGGGAATGAATAACTGCTTATGCCTAATATTTGTACCTAGTCACTTGTCGATAGCGCAGGTCCGGACTGAGAAAATTATATTCTTTATCCCACATCTTGTGAAACACCCTGTACATCCAATTTTCAAAAAGCGGAATTTCCCTCAGAATCTACAATAAATTCTCTTTGGAACAAGCCTATTAGGATCAATGGCACACTTCGCATCATCATTTTATGAACCATCGAATATTAGGAATTTTCAATTTATAGTAAACATCGACCTGTGAATCTCCGAATAATGCGTCTATTCATATTGAATGGATTGAAATTCTCAGTCATATGACTTAGGTATTGTGCTCCATCTTATTCCATCCAATATATGAATGTAGGGGCAACATCAAATATTTTTCGCAAAACTAAATTTAACCGAAAAGTCAAATTAACATTGAACATCTAATTGAACTATTTTAAAATGGACTTAATAATAAAAATATGTAAAAATAAAACTATTATTTTTATGGAAAACAAATTTGTAACATCTATGTTCTACGTTCTAAGATCTATGTTCTATGATCTAGGTTCTATGATATATGTTCTATGATCTATGTTCTATGATCTATGTTCTATGATCTATGTTCTATGATCTTTGTTCTATGATCTATGTTCTATGATCTATGTTCTATAATCTATGTTCTATGATCTATATTCTATGTCTAAGATTTTAACCTAAAACTGTCAGATGTGATATTTAGTTAGCTGTAAGAAATGTGAATTGAGAATCCCAAAGAAATAGCATTGTTTTTGATTTTTTACAGGTTAGTAAGCAATTTTTTTATTTCTTTGTATGTTATTATTTTATTTTGTATTTTTTATTCTGGTATATTTTAAACAAAAGAAAATAAACTCTTCCAGAATCATGACATCAAATCGTCTATTTCTTCAATTATAAAAATAAGAATAATAATGATAACTATTTCGTTTTGTATGCGTGTCTGATTTCAGTCGGTTATTATTTTTTTTTACATATCTAAAATTTTTCCATTCGGTATGCTCGCACTTCCTTAGGGGCTCCCCCGCAGGTTAGAAATGCTGCGTTAAGTCATGATACTGAGAAATTAAATTCATTCAATATTAATTGACGAATTATTTGGAGAAACACAGGTCCGCGTTTACTATGAATCGAAAATTCCAGATATTCAATAGCTCATAAAATATTGATGCGAAGCGTGCCATTATTTCAAATGATCTTGTTTGAAAGAGTATTCATTGTAGATTCTGAGGAGAATTTCACTTTCCGAAAATTCAGTGTACAGGGTGTTTTACAAGATGTGGGATAAAGAATACAATTTTCTCAGTCCGGACCTGCGTTATCGACAAGTGATTAGATGCAAGTATTAGGCATCCCTCAAATTTTTATGAAGATCCGTGTAAGCGTTCAAGAGTTATGCCGATTGAAAGTTTTTGATAAAATACATAAGACATCCTGTATCTCTTAAACTAATATAGTTAGGACACATTTCGAGCACTGATTCAGGCTCGCCAAAATGTCCTGCATCTGACCTGAAAGCCTCTACAATCATTCGTGAAACGCCCTGTATAAGAGACAGTATTCTAATTTCCACCAAAATGCTTACAAAACAATAATAGTTTCACCACGATGTGGCTTTTTCAGGTATCTACATTCTACTGACTGATAGGGTCGAGTGTAACATAGTTTGAATACAGTTTATTGCACGTCCACTTGAAGTAACTCCTTACGAGTTTTTCATTTGGGGTTATTTGAAAGACTAGTTCTATACATTTACTGAAGAGAAGACTTTGCTGATAGCTTTCATAATGCATGTGCCAAACTGAGATATAATAATGTAAAAGACGGTGTGAATTATGTACACCCAGAAGTTTCGAATATTCACTTCAATTTTTTCGTTGAGATTTCACAGCTTAACTTTCTTGGGATATGTAATAATAAAATAATTTTGTATTTGAAATTTCTTCAATATTTCCGACGCATACCGACGTTTTTAGATTTTTTATAATGAATGGCCACGAGTACCAAAAATACGTAGGATGTAGGAATAATCTAAAAAAACGAATTTGACTAAGCTTAAATATGGATAGATTTTTTCTGAATATATGTGATCGCTTCTGAGAAAATATCAAAAATGAAGAAAATTAGGAAAATCCGAATAAGAATATTTATTTTGAATAAATAACAGATTGAAACATAACAAGTATGTCTTTTCTTCATCTATAATTGATGAAGAAATGATGAAAAGCTAATCGAAAATTACAATAATATTTTTAAATATCGGAATAAAATACAATCTCGACAACTTACCATTAATTTCTATCAGTTCACTCTACATTGCTTTTCTTAGTTTGAAAGAGACTTTCATCACCTTTCATATTTTCCAACACACAATTTCATGAAATGAAAATATTGCCTATCAAATTGAAATTAGTCAATGATGAAGTTTTTTCACATGTAGTTTAAATTTTTTGTAAATGCGTTATCGTTATTCTTGTATTTAATCCATTTTTATGATCATAATTTCGTATTTCTTATACACTTCAATTCATTTTCCAAAAAAGAATCAACCTGAAGCTCGCTCAAATTTCAATAAGCCTAGAAATACATACATCATTGATATTCTTTGAAATATTCATAATTGTTTGTGCTGTGATCAGTTCGTTACGAGAAATATAATATAATTTTGATTTTCAGACTATGATTGAATTAAAAAAAAACTTTTAAAGAGTAAAATCTAAGCATTTAATATTGGGATAACAATAAGTAACTTGAATATCAAAACAAATTGAAATATGTTTATCCTCTACAATTTTAATTTCCAAAAGAATTTTTTTATTCAAAAAACTTTTAGAATTAAATTAATGTCTAAAACAAGCACCGCTCACATTTAATAGACGTATATAATCAAAACTCAATATACAATGTCAAATGAAATAAATAACCCAACAGATATACGAAAGCAATTAAAATTAATAAATAAATATTCAAAGGAGACAAAATTTTGTTTCTGGTTTTATCTTTAAGAAATACTACTTGCCTTATAAAAACATGAACACACTTAAAGGACTTCCCAAAGAATATAATTTATTTGAAATATTTAATATATTTAAATATTCGAACAAATTATTTCAAAAATCTCTAAAAAATGTGCACTATATCTTCAAAAAAGAAATATAATTCTAGATAATCCCGTCTTCAGCCCTTTTTCATGTAGGTTATGTTTTTGATTTTGATATTTGGAATATTGAAAAAGGGCTGAAGACGGGATTATCTAGAATTATATTTCTTTTTTGAAGATATAGTGCACATTTTTTAGAGATTTTTGAAATAATTTGTTCGAATATTTAAATATATTAAATATTTCAAATAAATTATATTCTTTGGGAAGTCCTTTAAGTGTGTTCATGTTTTTATAAGGCAAGTAGTATTTCTTAAAGATAAAACCAGAAACAAAATTTTGTCTCCTTTGAATATTTATTTATTAATTTTAATTGCTTTCGTATATCTGTTGGGTTATTTATTTCATTTGACATTGTATATTGAGTTTTGATTATATACGTCTATTAAATGTGAGCGGTGCTTGTTTTAGACATTAATTTAATTCTAAAAGTTTTTTGAATAAAAAAATTCTTTTGGAAATTAAAATTGTAGAAGATAAACATATTTCAATTTGTTTTGATATTCAAATTTTGTTATATTTCTTCTATCAAGTAAAAAGCCTTTCTATTTTACAATAAGAAACGATGTGTAAACAATATTTCATTCACATTGAAAATTCAAATAAGAATGCCTAGCTCCCATTTCAAAATATGCTACATTTGATTTATCAGTAAAGAAAATACCATATACATGGACACATTAATATACTTTGTTAGATCTAATGTCTTTTGAGGACTATAAGGAATTATATATTTTAAGGATCCAAAAAATTATATCAGCTACTGCAGACTTTGTTTTCTGTTTATAGTCTATTGAAGCACAGCATAAGCAGGAGAAAGGGACGCAATGCAAGTTACTCGTCGTAGTCCTAATAGAAATACTTAAGATTTATAGAATAATAGCTCATTGAGTCAGTGACACGAATTCCTGTCCTGGCCGACACATCCTACTCGCGGTGGCTCGTTGCTAAAGTTATTAACGATTTACCAGAGAGTAGGCGATATTATGTCTGTTGCAATGGGTGCTTTTTGTTCATTGTATTGTGTAACTAAATCAGGACTGTCTGTAATAGAGCTTGCCTGTCTGCATCCTATTTTCTTCATTTCACACCACTTCTTTATGATTTTAAATGAAACATAATATACAAAATACGCAAAGTAAAGAACCTTAATACGTTCGTACAATAAAACTCGTGAATAAAATTCACGTATATGCAATACTTATTCAATGTGGTAGTTCATCTTAATATTTAGCTTTTATTGTTGACATTCATGTAAATTTCAAGAACCTTCATTGTTGAATTTTGTGATATATTTATGTATCCATAGTCATCAGGTCTTGTGGTTTCTTTATTCTGTCATTCGGAAAAACAGCTTTTGGTCGAAATTTTTATAAATTATTCTATGTATGCTGTATGTAGCTATTCAGCCAAATATATGAGTTATAATGGAAATATTAAAAATTCAGTGAAGTGTCTTTTGACTATTCTGATCCTCATGAAACTTTCACAACGTATTTTTACACCCGTCTATTCGATTTGTTGATAAAAAATATTTTCTACTAGTGATTTATTTCTATAACTGGACGAACTATGCCCATTGACGATTTCAATATTACAAATTCAAGTACAAAGAAATTTTTTAAAATTTTATTATATTTAAATTTTTCCAAATCTTATTCAGAGAAAGAATATTCACTATTGCGTTTTTTCATCTAATGGTCGAATACCATTCTTGAGGTTAGTTCAAATCTCATAAATTACAAACTTTTGAATGATATGTTAAGCACATAAAACTTCATTAGATTCTGAAACTATTGAACTCTTTATATTCCAAAGAAATTATGTATGAACACATAAATGTGGGTCAATATTTGAAGAATTTACTTAAAACAAAAAATTAATCACAAAATTGGATTGTCATTTTAAACTTTAGAGAGAGATATTGTTAAAGAAAACATTCCAAATATTCCATATATTCTGTATTCCATATATGATGAAGTAGAACGTTAACATTAGCAGAAATAAAGTGTTTTACATTAAATCATATACGATGAATTTATGTCAAGTAGAGACCGAAACAATTAAGAATTACTATTTCAAGTGCAAATGAAGAAGCTGCCTAGTTTTGGAATTAGAATATCGTTAAAACGCCTTTGAGTGCGATCTTTATCTATCTATTTCAGCCTGAAACATACCTCGCAAAAGATTTTTTGAACTCACAAAGTTGAAGTAGTACGCACGCTCAGAATTGAATATGAACATTAATAGAAAATATATAAATTGAAAATTACTATGAAAAAGTATTTGCATTTTACAGAATAATAGCTGGAATTAATTCTCCAGAACCCCTGTGGATTTCAATCTGAATAAATCTCATGAAAACATTTGGAATTAAATTTTAAAACATATTCTAAATACACTGTATTCCTTTATAGACATATATATTATCATCACATGTTGTGGAAATTAACTAATAAAGAATCAAGAGAAATATAAAATAATGAACAAATTATTTAGACATCACCTTATACATACGTAACACTACGTTGATCATTTCTGTTTTATGTTGGATACTTTAAAGCTTACTTCAAGTTTATTCGTTCCATGTTTTATCCTATTTTGGTAAGTTGAATTTTGATCTTGTTATATATTTGAATCTGAATTCAATACATTTCTGATGAGGTCAGATAGGCCGAAATAGCTATCAAATTATTTTTATTTGATCCTTTATTTTGATAATTTTAGATAATTTTGGAATAGTGGATTTTCTTGTATTTTTATGTTAATATACATACTTATATAGTTTTTGTTAATACATTTCAAGTCGGGATGTAAAAACGTTTTTTCCGAGAAATTGAAAAATATTTTATATTGATTATATATAAGGATATCAATTTGATAGTTTTTGTATATAGTTTCAATATATATTGTAGAAGTCAGAATATATAATTCTAAATTTAAAGTCATTTAAATTTTACTTCTATCAAGTATTGACTCACATTCAAATTGTTTGACAGGAAGTTGACTAACTAGCGGAATAATTCGAGCTTCAAAAAACTCTAAATATTTGGCATCATTTGGATTTCTATCGACAAAAAAGGACTACGGATGAAATCTCCTGAAAGTCTGTCCAAACATTGAGTTTTCAAGAAAACTGAGTTTTGTTGGAAATACTCCGGTGCTGATTCTCTCGGGAATATCGTACAAAGGATGGATTATGTTTCTTTTTCGAATAAAATAATGAGTCATCAGTGAAAAGTATATTTTTAAAAAAAGAACCATTTTCATTTTTTATTTCCATCATCGTCAAGGACCTACTTACTCAATCAACACTTACGAGTGGATCTGAATGTGTCGATGCGCCCGTGCAAAGCGATTAATTCTCCACTACTCTAGGCAATCGGAAAGAGTAGGTAACGATTCAAAGAACAGTCCAGTTGAATATTCCTCATCATTTATAACACATAATGAAGTTATTCTTGGGCTGAACAACGGCACAATAGCTTCACTGGTTAATGCAATATAAATCCTATAATCCGCGAATGATTTTCGTAATCTGTATGTGCTTTTTTCCCGAAACTAAAGACTGACTTTTATGATCCAAATGTATCGGATACGGATAATATTCTCGAGTTAAATTCCACATTGCCTCTTTCACTATTTTCGCTGTTATTTCAATATCGATGGATATTTTGAAGTGAAATTTAAGGGTTAGATAGTACTCAATACGATCTTCAAAATTAGTTATCGTAACACCACTCATCCCTATTCAAAATCAAGGGGTTGTGCTGACCCCCGTTAGGGGATTGAAGTTACGGGGATAAAAAAAGCGAAAAAGTTGTTCCATCTCGAACCAAAAATTGATGGGTCCGAGCGATTTTCCACATTTTCATTTTAAAGTCGGAAAACCGAAGTATTGAGTTTTTGTTGGACCACCCTGTATATGCGTTGAAACCAAAATCGCTTACACACCACAGCGAAGGCTATGATAAAAAAATTATAAAAGGAAATGAAACTAAAACACTCTAACTTGCGCTAGCGATTCTGTCCGTCCGGACATGAAACATCATACTTCGTAAGATGCCTCATCGTGCGCCAATGAAAATATAAATAGTACTTGTCTTTTCTGAATGAATCCCAAATTATAAATTGGATAGTGAAAATGCAAACTCTTACTCCCTATTTTTTTATTTCAACTTGACGATTAAAAAGTGACTCTTATTTACAATATAATAGTTTTAAAATAAAATAAGAAGGAACGGTTTTTTACTTGATAGAAGGATTATTAGAAAATCTGAATATCAAAACAGATTTAATCTGTTGTCTTCTACAATTTTGATTTAAAAAAATTCTTTGAAGAAACTTTAAGAATTAAATTAATGTCTTTATAAGCACTGCTCATATTTAATAGACGTATAAAATCAAAATTCATCATACAATATCAAATGGAATTAAGAAAAACCAACGAATATAAATTGTCAATTGAAATTAAAATATAAATAAGCAAACATTTTTGGTTTCATTCCAGGCATGCGTACTGAACTCTTCAGACGAAGCCCTGTTTGTTACAAAATGTATTATTTTCTGATCCTATATTAATGAAAAATAACACTTTCTCAAAAATATAAAACATAATTTCAAGAACTTCTCAAAAACTTATTTATTTCAAATATGCAATATATAAATAAATTACTTCAAAAAACCTCAAAACATGTAGCACATCCTCAAGAAATAATTAAAGTTACGATAAGATCAGTTCACTTTTACATATAAAAAAATAATAAAATCAATTAAACAATGGCACTGGGTAAGTCTATACATTGTTTAATTGATTTTATTATTTTTTTATATGTAAAGTTGAACTGATCTTATCGTAGCTTTAATTATTTCTTGAGGATGTGCTACATGTTTTGAGATTTTTTGAAGTAATTTATTTAAATATATTGAATATTTCAAATAAATTAGTTTTTGAGAAGTTCTTGAAATTATGTTTTATATTTTTGAGAAAGAGTTATTTTTCATTAATATAGGATCAGAAAACAATACATTTTGTAACAAACAGGGCTTCGTACGTTTGTCTGAAGAGTTCAGTACGCATGCCTGGAACGAAACAAAAAATGTTTGCTTATTTATATTTTAATTTCAATTGACAATTTATATTCGTTGGTTTTTCTTAATTCCATTTGATATTGTATGATGAATTTTGATTTTATACGTCTATTAAATATGAGCATATAAAGACATCAATTTAATTCTTAAAGTTTCTTCAAGGAATTTTTTAAAATTAAAATTGTAGAAGACAACAGATTAAATCTGTTTTGATATTCAAATTTTGTAATAGTTTTAAAGTAAGCTTGAGTTCCTTGATTTACGCATCTTTGAGGTTCTTCTGGAATATTGTTTTCCAAAGTGTCTGAATGATAGTGCTTTCTCCTAGAATAGTCCCTATTCTGCATATAATCAGCAGGTGTTCAGTTTCAAATTGTTCCGCATGACCAGTAGATCGTCCGGAACCAGGATGGTGCAGTAATAAGATACTCTAAATTTGGCGAAAAGGAAGATTGCCTGGTATTAAGATAATCCAAGCAAAAAGGCACTCCAGCAAGATTGTTCAGTTCTAAGATCATCCGGTACTAAGATCTCCGGTACTAAGACGCCTTCTGATTAGACGTCTTATAAGAAACAATAAAAATTCAATATTCCACGATTTTCATGGATTAGGTACATTAATTAGATAAAAATACCATAATGTGTGTCTTAGTGTAACCTCACAATACATACGAAAAATAAAAGAAATCTGGGAAATTCTACGCTTCTCGAAAACAATGTAACTCTACAGCGCATGCGATAACAGCGTCCACTTTTATTGCGGAAACTCCAAACTTCTTAATGGTCTTAGTTGAATCACATTATTGGAGCATTTGTTAGTGATTAAAATTCAAAACAATAGTGGAGCATTTTTTAACGTTGCAGCGTTTTTTAGACGATGACGATTAATAATAATGCAATGAATACAACAGAAAATAACGTTAATTTTATATTAGAAATCATTATATAGCATGAAAAATTTGCCTTTTCACATTTTTTGTCGTCGAGATTTCTTCAGCTTTATAAAAAAAGTCATCAAATTAATTTTTTTCTCCACACAGAAAGAAAACCATACGGCCTCGTAAAGTTGATAGTATTTGAATGTTTGCTTGTTGCTTGAAGGACCCAGTTTTGCTTATTTCTTTTATTTACAATGGGGACGGTGTACAAAATGTATTATTTCTACAATCATGAGAGTGATGAGGACGAAAAGTATGTCGATTGACCTTTTAGCTTTTGTCCAGGTACCGAAGTGAGCCCTCTCGATGGCGACAAAAACTTTGATAGGTGTGAACAGTGTTTCCAGAGTTACCATGTATTGCAAGCTCTCAACACTGATTATATAATTTTAACTCCAAATGTGAGTTTTGGTGGTATAGTGGTTTACACATTCGTAAGCAGAGAATCCGTTTCAGTGAAGGTTCACATCTTTGCGAGAGTGGCTGCCGAAATTTCATTGTTTGATCAAAACTTAGCTGTACTATTTAAATTATAAACTTAGGCGAAACTTTTTCAGCTGATTTAATAAATTGTGAAATTATTCTTTATTATTTCATTTCATTAGCATGGGTATACCTAAGGTGACGTAAGAACACAATAACCAAGCCTAACCGGTACACAAATGATTTTCCAACTCACCGAAACTGCGATTAAGCTTTTGAGGGATCTTCCCAGCAAATTTACCAATATCAGTCTCGCTGAAGCAATCCGTCAAATGTAGTTTGTTCACGGAGCCTATATAAATTACAAAATTATGCAAAATAATGAAATTGCGGATTTTGAAGTTCACTTTCAAAACAGTTGAAATACTTAAAAGGTCGATGGAAAAGAAATAGGTGAATTCGTAGTCGAAGTAAGTTTCATATAAACCAGCTAAAAAGTCAGTTATTTCACGAATGTTTTTGTGATATTTGTTGCTCACATTAATTATTTTGATAAGTTCTCTCGTTAGGAGGAACTGGCCTTTGGAAACCCCCTATGGGCTCTTATTGATTATCTTCGGAATATTTCTTCTAGGTTAGTTCTCGGTATTTGTTATGAAAAGAAAAATTTTCCCAGCGTCATTCATGATTATATATAGAACTGGAATGTACCAACAAGTCATGATATATCAAAAGGCTATACAGCTACATATATCCAGTTATTCTAACGTGCATTGAGACATTTTACAATTAGAAAATTATTCAATCTTCGCAGTTGTTATTACTTAGCGTTGCAGCTCGCTGTCTAGTATATAAATATTTCACTGTTGTAAAGTTGTGAGCTTCCTTGTTTCCCACTGGATTTTTTCTGAATTCATAACTCTGAATCTTGTTGCTGGTGAAAACAATCGCAACTGTTATGTGAACGACAGGGTCAGCAGGATGGTAGTCTAACATTTCCTTGTACGCAGCACCCACATAATACATCATAGCTTTATCCTCACGACGCTGTTCTCGATCAAGGCTGCCTTGGCATTGAGCCGATCACGTGGTAGGAAACGCCTGCTACCGTGACATACCTCCCGAGAAAAAACTACTCAACAATTGTTCTTGACTGTCGGGAAAACTTGTTTCTGCATTCTGTGTGATAATTATGGGATTGTTGAAAATCGCTAATTGGTTTTGGATATGACGATGACTCAATTCATTTCAATCGAAAAATACTTTTGTATCTTGGTTGAAATGACAGAAAAGTTTGTTTTATGTGGTTGCCACAACTCGATTTTAATCGGTCGTGGAAAATTTCCAGTATACTTTTTGCGCGCTTGTTCTAGAAGACAGCGTGCTATCGTTTGTTCAAATGTCTGTAATTTTCGAATGTCGGGCCTAAAATAATATCAAATGACTATGTCGAACTCATTGAGGAAGAATCCGAGATCAAAAGAAATTTTGTCCAGCCGGACAGTACGTAAACACTTCAACTTTCGACATGAAAGAGCTAGAGACTTGAAACTTTCAGGTTATGTTTGAAGCATGAATACCTGGGTTAACTTAATTAATGGGCCAAATCAGTTCAATGGTTCCACAGTTTTTCATTTTCAGTTTTTTACAATTTTCCCAATAGATCTGAAAGCACTGTATCGATCAAGATGTATAACTATACAAAAATGTAATCCAAATTTCGTAAGGATCAGTTGTCCGCGTGGACGACTGAAAGAATATATATTAACCTGCGAACAATAAGACCTAAGTAGGTAGGTTTAGGGTCTGTTTGTCAGTTATGTTTATTGCATCAGCTCAATGGTTCCCGAGGCATTTTGTTTTGGAGTTTACAAATCTGATTGTGATGAAATTTAGTATTTGGATATATAAAAACAAGACGAAGCCCATGCAAATTTCCTGAAGATAAAAAGAAAATTATCTGAATTTTTTCCTAACTGATTCCGTTGATAATAAATTGTACAAATACGCTTTATTATTTTATGGGTGTTATGGGTCATTTTTCTGCATAAAAATTCTTGCATAGCAACAGATTTGTATATATATTTGTATATATATATATATATATATATATATATATATGTATATATATATACTTACTTTCACTATTAAATGATGTAGTAATTAGGGAGGAAAAATTGGGATGATACAACTACATTCATTTCTAGCGTTATAAGGCAATTCTATCTGAATATGCACCGAAAATCATCCCATTGTTTGTTGAATTTCAGAACATAGTGATATATATATTTATATATATATATATATATATATATATCTATGTTCTGAAATTCAACAAACAATTGGATGAAATTCGGTGCATATTCAGATAGAAATGCCTCATAACGCTAGAAATGAATGTAGTTGTATCATCCCAATTTTTCCTTCTTAATTACTACATCATTGAATAGTGAAAGTAAGTGAAAGTAATCAGCTTTACAATAATTTTATTGAACGTAGATGATCTTTTTCCATAGTGTCTATATTTGGACCATTTTCAAAGTCACCATATCTTTAGATTTTATAGAAATTAACTCAGTTAGATATCCAATAATATTGAATATTCTGAGTAAGATAGTTTTATGATGAAATTCTTAAGATCATGTAAAACATTTTTTAAAGATATTTGTTTTCATAAGATTGATCAGCAGAAACAAAATTTTGTCCATTCAAAATATTCAATATATAGGATTTTGGTTAACAATTTTTATTTATTGGATTTTGTTATATCATTTGGATGTCTTATAATGAATGTTTATTTTATATGTCGTTTGATCTAAGTGGTACTTATATGACATTATTTTAATTTAATTCTTGAAGTTATAATTATTGAATATAATTTTTTGAAATTAAATATGTAAAAGGCTAATATTAAAATATTTAAATAATGATAATAATAAACATATCACTGTTTTCAAAAAAACCTATCAGCTTCATTTCAAGAATCGAGCAGTTTTATGACAATTATTTTAGTTCTATTCATTCAATATATCATTTTATATGTTTGTTCACATATCATACCCGCTAGCATCATTTTTCTTGTCTTCATTTAATATGCGTTTCATAAAAAGAGTTGCTAGGAGCTCAGGAAATTATATTCTCGGCAACTTCACTTGATAACTGCAATGAAAATATCTGCAAATATAAGGAACGATAGACTACCAACTTGAAAAAAAAATCTACAGAAATGGTAATTTTAATCTTTATTTCACCATGATTGTCGATGATCCAGTTATTTTTCAGTTCCGTAGTCCATGGTAGGATTTTAATTAGCGATAACGATTCGCCTATAGTTTTTTTTCCATCTGTAAGTTCACTTTTATCGCAACAACTGACACGTTGAAATCTGGTATTTTATGATTGAATAAACCGTTATATTTTGACTAAATGTACCAATTGCCAGCCCATTATTCCCATAGAGCTGAGATTTAACTGATACTCCCAATAAAAAAGGAAATAAGTGTGGATCATTCCACAATAAACTGTGAAAATAATTTATATTATTTCATTTACTCAAAATGAATTTCCATCAAGTAAGGACAGATTCAATTAAATTGTTTTTTAGTAAAAAAGTGACTTTAACAGTTGTCTGATAAATGTAGGCAGTGCTTGAGATAACCATAGCATCAAATTTGTCATGCGAATATAAAGTTTCATTTCTGTATGACATTTAGAGCCATATTTTTGTAGTCATGTCCAAATGATCCAAATTGTCTAGATGAAACTTTGATTATAATGGACTTATGTCATCTTCAGATCGCATCAGATTTCACAAAGACAAACCACTTTATCTCAGATTTCGATTTTATCTATATTATTTTTCTTGGACTTTCACATTTTTAATATAATTTTCGCAGCTATATATAATTGAGTTCTAACTAAATTTTTTCGCAAAAGAAGTTTTTCAAAGACCTAAGATATGAAATTTATCAAGGGAAGCCTCTGTTCGTATTAAACCTGTTCAAATGTTTGATTGTATCGGTCTCTACTTGTCGGAAATACATCTTGATGATTACAGTAAAACAACTTAATTTCCGCTAATTCATTTAATTTCACAACAATTGTCTCGTCATGACAACATGACTTCGTCAGGTGAGTATAGTACTAACTACATATTTGATATTGAGTTCTTCAAATATTCAAAATGTACAGAAAAAAAAGGTAGTGGGAGTTTAAAGGAATTTTTATTTTTATTATTACAAAAAGTTTCAGAAAAGGTTAAGAAAGGGGGATTTATTGAGGTTCGTTTAGGAGAATCTGTTTTTTATTGTATCTGTTAATTTCGAGGGCTTCTATGTAGTTCAACCTGAGTTTCTTTTTTTCTAGGTGTAAGATTTTGTAGTTATTGTCAAAATCATGTCCTGTGTCCAAAAGATGGTCAGCATATGTTGAATTTCCGTTTTTTCCAAGATATTCTCCAGACTTTTTGTTTTTATGGATCAAATCTTTATTATTTTTTATTAAATTTCCTAATGTGTTTCTTGTTTTGAATGAAATGTTGCAGTGAAATTAAATAAATTAGCGAAAATTAAATTGTTTTACTTTAATCATAAACATGTTCAGAATAATTCAAAGAAGTGTAAAATAATTAACATTGCATTACGTTGCAAAAAAAATCTTCTATCACTAAGAAGATAAAATTATACTATTTTCTCTAAGCAAATTATCATTTCGAAAGAGGAATAATAATTCTTAAAAAGCTCGGACAAAATATTCGATGGAAAATTATCAAACAGGTTCTCACCATTGGTTGGACATTGTGGATAAATAATATATCATATTGAAATTTATTGGAATCATGACAACGATAGCTATGAGAGAATTATTTCCAACTTTAAGAACGCGGAAGAGGTGCCACCTATTTTAAATTCCAGTTATAATCTGAAACTTAAGCATAGTCTAATTTTAATATAAACTTGTATGCAACTTCATTTCCATCAGAATATTATGAAATTTTGAGTCCTTCGTCAAGAAATATAGCTTCAATCACGTAGTAATATTCAATTGTATTCCGAAACATCTTGAAGGATCATTCGTGTGTGAATTTGTTTGATATATTGAGACTCTAGTTCGCGAAAAATAGCTGTGAAGTTATTTTATAACGGCGCTCCATGAACAAAGATCAAATGGTACAAAATCGTACAATCTTAGCGGCCAGAAAGTGTTTCATTTAGAAAAAAATTTTCTAAAATAATAAGAAGAGGTTTTTCACTCAATAGAAGGATTATTACAAAATTTGAATATCAAAACAGATTTAATCTGTTAGTCTCCTATTTTTTATTTATTTCAATTTCAAAAAATTTCATTCAAAAACTTTTAGAATTAAATTGATGTTTTATAAGCACAGCTTATATTTAATAGACATGTAAAATTAATACTCATTATATAATATCAAAAGGAATAAATAACCCATCAAATATGAATTGTCAATTAAAATTAATATATAAATATTGGAAGTAGACAAAATTTTGTTTCTCATCTTACAATAATGAAAACTGAATCCTTTTCAAAAATACAAAACATAATTTTAAGAACAATTCAAAAAAATAATTTTTTTGAAATATTTAAATAAGTTAATTCAATCATCTCTCAAAACATGTACCACCTCCTAAAAAAACAATTAGAATACGGTCCTACTTCTTCATATTTAAAAAATAAAATCAATCAACAATAAATAACTTACCTCTAAGGCCTCGTGGTATCCTTTTTTGAACACACTAACCTTAAAATCCAATGTATTCTATGTTCATCAAAAAATCACACAAAGCTTGTAAGGTATTTTATGGTCTCAGTTAAACCACATGATATTTTTATAATGAGATTTTTTCAAACCTACATATAATTATATATTATATATAATGTAAAATTATAAGAAGAGGTTTTTTACTTGATAGAAGGATTATTACAAAATTTGAATATCAAAACAGGTGTAATCTGTCTGTCTCCTATAATTTTCTTTTCAAAAAATTTCATTCAAATCTTTGAGAATTAATTTATATCTTATAAGCACAGCTTTTATTTAATAGACATATAAAATCAAAACTCATTATATAATAACAAACGGAATAAATAACCCAACAAATATAAATTGTCAATTAAAATTGATAGATAGATGTTTGAAGGCCACAAAATTTTGTTTCTGATCTCAGAATTATGAAAACAAAATCCCTCTCCAAAATACAAAACAGGAGCTGCATACCTTAACTTTCTTCAAAATACCTTGCCCGATTTTCTAGACGTGGTACCTTTAAATAAGTGGATGAATATTTGGTTAATGCAACATGGAGCGCCCCCACATTATACACTTGCTGTTGGGGAACATTTGGATTAAACATTTCTCAGAAGATGAATAGGACGAGGAGGCCCAATGCCATGGCCGCTAGATCTTCCGATTTGAATCCTTTGGACTCTTGTATTTGGGGTTATTTGAAAAGTTTAGTGTATGCAACGTCAGTGAATAACATCGAAGAGTTGCAGCATCGGATTGAACTATTCTGTTAACGATTTGAACATAACCGGGCCTTTTCGAAAGAGTATGTAATTCCTTCATGCGCCGATGTACCTCCTGTTTTGAAATAGACGGTGGTCATATGGAACATCTTCTGTAAGACACTAGAAGTCAAAAATAAATCAAATATCTTCTGTAATTTATCGTATTTGGTTGTGCTAGTAGTTTATATTTTGAAAACCGAAAATCGCTCATACCTCCAAAACGACTCATTTGTTGACCCATATTTATATGAAACTTTCTAATTATTTTAAGCTCTAGAATTAGCTCCTAAAATATGGAAACGTTGTTTTCTAATACCCGTTATATATACATATATATTTATATTTTTTTTTGTGAGCAGAGCAGTGCTGCACTTCACCAAAACCACAGCCGTAATCATCTTACGATCGAGATTGAATTGAGCATTTGTATGTAAAATACCGACTCAAGCACCATTTCACTGTTGGGTCAAAAATTAACAGTGCTGTGACCTAAAGTGGCGCAAGATCGCAGTAACAAAGCCTACACAGAACACAACTGAACTCCTAACTCGCACAAGCTGAAAAAGCTTCTGAGGGATCTTCACAGAAGATCAAGGAGTATCAGGATAATAATAATAATAATAATAATAATAATAAAGCGCTAATCAAAAATTTTTTAAAGATTGTGAGTGATATGCACAAGCGCTCAAAAGTTCCTGAGTTTTCGTCAATGCTTTTCACCATTTTATTTAAACTTTTTATATATGAATAACTACAAACTCTTTGGAAAAGTATTTTTTGCATTCAGTTTTTCAAATCCAAATGAAAGTTTGTATAGTTTTAAAGACAGTTCTTAGTCTTCCAATTCGCATTCAAAAAAATATAAACAGATTTTACCAAATATTGATTTTTATTACCTTACTCATTTGCGTATTTGTGGCACGCTTCAATATCAAAAATTTTAATTTTTCTATTATTTGTGTCCGCTGCACAATTGCCGAATAATTCGTATTTCTTACTGTTCAAAGTTGCAATCACAGCGAACCTGAAATTTCCCCCAATGCAACAATGAGATGAATATTCTATTATACAAGACATCATACAAATGAAATCATTCTATGAATTATTCAGTTACATAAACAAACAATAAGTATTTATTGTGGACAAAACAAAAAGGTTTCAAATCTGAATTCATAATCAAATCCTTCAAAATCAATAATAATATCAATACGATTATAATAAGAAAAAAGAATAAGAAGAATCCCTAGTATACATGTGATATCATGGTATTTATATCAAATTACCCGTTTAATATTTCAATTGTTTGAAATATGTGTTAAGAAACCTATTAATTTAAATAAATTTCAATAATATTCGAGGCTCGCTGATTCTCGTTAACGATCATTATATATGCTTATAACTGGTAGTTTTCTTAGTCGTGTGAAGATTGTTTGTTTTCGAATATTAATATCTGATGGATTTCGAAATGATCGAATTAATATGAGGGAACTTTCATTCGAATGTCGAGTTTTAGCTCTTTGATGTGAAGAATTGTTCTCTTAGGAAAATTGAGAATGGAAATTTGAAGCGATATATGAACATATTTGTTATTTAAGATTGTTTTTATTTTCCTTGTTTACGTTAGTTTCAAACTGGAATCTGAAAACTGATTATGATAGTTTCAAAAAAAGGAGTTTATCATTTGGCTGTATATTTCTAGTATTTTGCGAATGCCAGTTTTATTGAAAGGCAATTCTTCATTAAATGCACATGAAAAAATTACGCAAAATGTAAATCATAAGGTTGTTCGGAAAGTAATTTCGTTTTTTTCAGAAAGAGGATTCAATTGTATTTTTTCGAAGCCAACTTCACACTAAAGCCGCTTAATCATGATATAGAAAGGCTCGTGTGTGAAAAAATCAATAAATTCTACGCAGTAATTTCTGGTAGGTGCCCGTCTAATTAATTAATTAATAAGCATTAATTTCGTTATATTTTACTTTTTCACTAAAGAAAAGGTAAAATGCTGTTCAAACCATAAAGAAATTGACTTATGTATATGAAGAAGACGTTTTGACAGTATGCCAGTTCCTGAACTGGTTTGCGAAATTTCGATCCGGCAATTTGATGTCGAAGGTGCACCACGTTCCGGAAGGCCGGTTGAAGCTGATAAAGACATGATAATGGCATTAGTTGATGCAAATCGGCGAATAACAACACATGAGATCTACGAGAGGTTAAATTTATCGAATATATTATAATATTGTTCTCACCATATTCTCACGGGGAGAAATTGTATCGTCGTGTTGACGTCTGTGATTCGCTTCTCAAACGTCACGAGAATGATTCATTTTTGAAGCGTATCATTACTGGGGACTGAAAATGGTTGATATCGAACAATGTCAAACGCAAGAGATGTTGGAGCAAAAGAGATAATCATTTCGAAAGCCACTATCCTTCAAAAAAAGGTGATGCTGTCTGTTTGGTGTGATTTTAAAGAGATCTACTGTCATCAACTGGATAAACTGAATGATGATGCACTTCACAGAGAAGCTCAGAATTAATCAACAGAAAAGGTTTTCCACCAAGATAATGCGTGACCTCATACAAGTCACTCGCCAAAAGCTTTTACAGTTTGAATGGGATATACTGCCACACTTACCATATTCTCCAGATCTGGCGCTTTCAGATTATTATTTGTTCCGGTTATTGCAAAAATTTTTGGACGGTAAAATCTTTACTTCAAATGAAAGGTCAAAAATCATCTGGATCAGCATTTTACGTGGAATCATGCTACTACCAAAAAGATGACAAAAGGTGTTGGACCAGAATGGGCAATATATAATTCGATAAAACATTTATGTATTATACCAAAGTTGTCTTTCATTTCCCCCCAAAAAAAAAACGGAATTATTTTCCGACCAAACCGATATTTGAAACTAAAATAGAATTATAGGAGAAAGTATCCTTGAGCAACAATAAATAAGACATTTCCTCACTGAAAGTAGCTTCAGAAAATGATAAGGTTCAGAAAAAAAGACAGTTTGATTTAATTTTACATGAATTCAGTATAGGTTCATGCAAACTTTAGATTGAAGTCGTACTAAAATAATAATTAACCTAACCTGACTATCTCTATTCCTATTCCTATAAGACTAAATAAGAAAAGCTCACTTTCTCTACTCAACTTTTATTTTTGAGAGCTTATAGAAACTTCACTCTTTCACTGATTCTTCAATAGTTCACATTTTATACGATAGGGATTATAATAATATCATATCTGAATTAATCATAATGATTCTTTGATCAGAATTCTGTTTTGAAGCAAGAGTTCATATGTTGCAGAAATCTGTATATGTAAACAGATATTTCATTCAGTTGGCAAGAACATTTCATTCCTCCAAAGCTCCAAATCTTTAGGGACAATTTTGCTGCTGCTAAATAGATACATTTTACATTGGAGTAATGTAGAAATGCCTTAATACTCATATTTGACAACAAATCCTGAAAATGTATACATAGATTGCAATTCAGATATTTTTCGCTACTGCGTAGGAAGAATCAACCTTAACAAGAATATCTCCATTTCAAGACCACAACCTTAAGATCCCTCAATCAATCGCCCTAAAGGAGCAGGAGAAATACATTTTCAACAACGTGAAGATAAATCCCCATTTGGCATGAGAACTATTAGCAGAAAGGTCTTATCACAACTGGTTTGCTCTCATTGGAGCCAAAATAATAATGATTCAACTCCAGGAAATGCTAAAAGCGATAGAAAACGTAGCAAATCAGTAACGGAGAGTTCAACAAGCGAGCACTTTATTGGGGAAAAGAAACAAAAATTAATCTTCAGATTTAAAAGATCTGTGAAGATAAACAACTACAAAGCGAAGGAATAAGTAGAGAACCAACCAAACTCTGGAATAAAGACAGCTATAAATTTCTAAATTTCCGTGTTTCGGGTGGAAAAAATCAAAATAGAACCGCAACGAATTTCATCAAATCTCTTGAATACTAACGTCGGCATTATAATTTTCAAGTTTTCTTTCAGTTTTTTCGTATAAGTTTTTGGAAAATACCTATTTATTAGATAAAAATTCACCTGAGAATCAGCGTTTATTAACTAATATTCATTAAGGTTGTGATAAAATATCGAGTTCACGATTACGTTACATGTATGTATATCTAACCTTATATGTTGGGTCACCTCAATTATTCATATTAAGTTTACTGACGCATTGGGTTAGAACAAATTTTTTTTTGCACGACCTTCATGTTCTTCAGGCTCTCTTGCTACAAGAATTTTCTCCTCTCTTGTCTTATTTGGCAATGAATTTTGAACGTAACCCTTTGCAACGTTGCAACCACTATGATGTTTTATAGGGCTTATATTAACACCTGTATCGGCTAGAAAGGATTTGATAAGAACGTAAGTAGTGGCCCATGTAAGGAGACGAATTCGGCTATTTGCATAAGTAATCCTCCAAGAAGTTGGCTGCGTCGAACATTTGCTATTTCTATAACTTACAAAAAAGGCTTTGTCCTCCCATAGAATCATATATTTTTTAAAAACACCAACGAAATCAATCTACTGATTTTCTTTGCATACTATCGTAAACACCCTATTCAGATAATTTTTTGGTATTAGGTATTCACAATTACGAAAAAGGTGAACCCCAAATGTTGAACATGGTCCATAGTCAATTTTAACAGTTCACCCTGTCCTAATGCCCTAGACATACTCATTACCGTCAAAAATAGTAGAAATTAAGTTTTCAAGTGAAATAAAAATTTTCAATGATTCCTTTGTCCTTAGGAACTCTTCATTTGTCGCTTTTTAGGAAAATTGATCAACGTTTTATTAAGAGAGGATTTTTTATTTTGTTGGCTGGTATCCAAAGTTTTGTTTCTTCAAAAATACTATTCATCTTGAATACTCCCTGACATTAACTGTATTTTTAATCTCAAGAAATGCTTTAGTCATATAATAATTTGACTCAAAATACTTCGCTTTTTCGGCAAAATATACAAGTAGCATGAAATTGTTATGAAATTCATCGATTTGATTCATAACATCAATCACAAAAATCCTTGACCTACTCTTAATGAATGTTTCGAGATTTCTTTGGCAATAAATCAAATAGTATTTCTTCAGTAGCCTCTACGTTAGATTCAGCACTCTTTTTCGCAAACCTTATTTTGAGGACTTTGGAAAATGACTCACGAAGACGATATCTCGATATTCACAAAAAATATGACTATTTTAATTCAACAATATCAATAGTAACTAAATTAACTTTTTTGCGCATTACAGATTTTTGTGAATTATGACTGTCATAATGACAATTGCTTTTGAGCGCTAGTTTTAGGGAACAATGTATTATCGTTTTATTCAAATATTTCTGATTTAGGAATTAGTCGCAATCGACTAGGCTAGACACGCGGTGAAGAATCCGCTGTTAAAAATAATTCTGTCTGTTAACACTGTAACTTTCGAACGAAGAGAATAAGAGATATGAAATTTTCAGGGAAATTTTATGGCCTAAATGTCTCGATTGATCTATGAAAGAAATTGGTCAAATAGTTCTGTAGTTATTCCCTTCTTAATTTTGTTCTTATTTTCCCATTCGAAGAATTCAACATTGTACTTTTCATTTTCATGCGTATATCCATTTCTTCAGAAAAAACAGTTGCAAAAAAGGACGTCAGTTTTACTTTCGGATGACAGAACACAGAATTTTGTGTTTCTTCAAGCATATTCAAGAACTTCTTCACAGGTTTGAAAATTTCAGGGAAAATTTACAGTTGAACAAATAAAAATGATTGATCGTGCCAAAAATAGAAACAACTTTGCAGTATAACATAAATTATCTCAAACGTATACCACCATCTATTGTAAATCATTCTACCCGTTTCAACATAAGTTAATGATATTTAATAACATGGTACATCTCTGATAAAAAAATAAGTCACCGCGAAATCAAAGATGCTTTGAGAAAAATTGATTCATTTGATTATGATTAATCAAAAAAATTAGGGCGTTAGTTTAACTTGTTTAGCAAATATCAGTATACAATTAAAAACGCTAATCTTAAAAGAAAATATTAAAGTCGTCTTCACAATCAACAACAATATCAGCAGATTCTTTGAATATAATAAAACGAAAAACTATAAGACTCAAATCATGCGAAACACCTCTTAGAAAATAATAATTCCTTTTCAAATAATTTTGATATTTCACATGTTGAAAACTGAGGTCTTAAACTATATTTATGGGAAATATACGAAATAAATGAGCATAGACATAAAAACTCCCCTTTAAACGACCAGATCGATGTTCATTACACCCACTGTTTTTAATATTTTTAAGAGATAAATCTGAAATTTGATTACGAGTAGAATATCTGTTTGTTATAATGTACTAAAAATAACACATTTCCTACAAAAACCATATATTAAAAAAAACTGTATACCTTGTACTCTGACGAAATACCATTTGAAGAAAGTAGAAATAGAAATATTTGTTTTAATCAATTGTAAATAATTTCTACCAAGCACCGGTCAAATCAATCAAATTTTTTGACAAAATAGCTATTCCAAACAGTTTTCCGTAATAATATTGGCTTGAAATCTTCAATGCGTACATTGCGTGCTTTATGCATTCATATTTTTTCAAATAACTTAAATCTCCTCTTCTCTGAAGATAGTATTATAAAATACCATGTAAAATAATAAGATCAAAAATGAAAAAGATTCTCCTCTTTTGTATTATTACTACAGGGACATAATTATTTTAAAATTTCTCCTATAACTCGAACTCAAAACTTTGGAAAACATAAGAAATGATTAAAAAAAATGTATATATGACAGTAATTTATTTCCACAAAAATGTTTGTACTAATACAACAATTGTTTCACCACGATGTGGCTTCTTCAGGTATTACATTGTACTGTCTGATGGTATTGAGTGTAACCGAGTTTATATACATTTTTAGGTACGTGACCAAATAATAGAACCACAAGTCATAAAAACTCTAGGTGTTTATTGGAGTTTGCCGCTAAAAATGCCATTAAGGAAAAATATTCAGTAATGGAGAATGATCAACATCTGCTTGTTCCTTCAAAAGGATTTTACGGGCATTATACCTGTTGATTTCAAGAAATTCTAAAAGTGTTAATCTAGAACTTTTGCTTTCAACGTGGATAATTTCATAATTATTGTTGAAATTATGCCTAAATTCCTTAAGATGATTAGGATATGTCGAATGTACAGAATTGTATATATAACCCATTTGGTGTTCTTGGATACGTTTCTTGAATGGTCTACCAGTCTGGCCAATGTATACTAAAGGGCAATCTTTGCAAGTTAACTCGTAGACTCCGGATTTATTTTCTGTATTTGTACGATCTTTATTGTTTTTTATGTAGGTACTAAGGTTATTAATTGTCTTAAAAGCCGCGTTATAATTGAAACAACTTTTGAAATATTTAGCAATATTTTCAGATAATCCATTGACATAAGACAACGAAAAATATTTCTGTGTATTGTCCTCTTTTATGATTGGGTACACGAGATTTAATGCCATTTTCTTTTGTTTATTGGATACCATTTTGTCTATAAGAAAGGGATTGTAACCGTTGTTTGATGCTATTTGTTTAATAATATTTAATTCTTTCATAAAGTTTTCTGAATTTAAAGGGACATTCAAAAATCTATGAATAAAACTATTACATGCTGACATCTTTTGGTTAGTGGGGTGGTTTGAAGTTTTATGTATTGTGATGTCTGTATGTGTTGGTTTGTGAAAAATACTAAAATCATGTAAATTATTTAATCTTGTTATAGTGAGGTCAAGAAAATTAATATTTTAGCGGCAAACTCCAATAAACACCTAGAGTTTTTATGACTTGTGGTTCTAATATTTGGTCACGTACCTAAAAATGTATATAAACTCGGTTACACTCAATACCATCAGACAGTACAATGTAATACCTGAAGAAGCCACATCGTGGTGAAACAATTGTTGTATTAGTACAAACATTTTTGTGGAAATAAATTACTGTCATATATACATTTTTTTAATTAAAATGAGTTTCCACCAAGTGAAGACCGAATCTATCAAATATATAAGAAATGATATTTAACGTGTAAGTTCTTAACTTAACTCTCATCCTAAAGCTTTGATTCCAAACCAGGAGAAAAAAAATGACCATCTCGATTTCTACTCAAAACATAATGATATTCTGCATTTGTGAAATGATCCTGAATTTACGATAACTGTCGCCTCTATATTTATGGGTTTTTGATATGTGAATTTGTTGCATTTGAATTTCAAATCATATTGGACATTAGAATTTGTTGTAAACATTAGCATACTACAGAAAAATATGTCCATAGTTTTTTGGTTCTCATAGGAGGGAAAGCTTGTTGTGAAATATTGGTTGGCATTAATTTAGGATGATACGGAATGTATCTTCGCATTTGTAAGAATAATTTATGGATTTAGAAACTTATATACGGCATAGATTTCAAACATTGAGATATCACTTTTTTCCGAACATGTGCTTTGGCTGTCTCATTTATCAGTTCAATATTTTTAGGCTATAGAACTATTTGTACCACTAAAGTATATAACATATCGAGCATGAAGAATGGAATGAATTAAAAGAATAAACAATTTCTCTAGAAATTTTTTGGGTTGCTTATGGTATATTGATAGAACCCAATGATAAATCACTACGAACTGAGGTATGTATGTTGTAAGCAAATAATAAAGTTAATTGTAAAAGAATTTCCCCTATTTTTGCGCACCTTTACTATCATGATTTTGTCGAAATATGAACCGAAAATGTTGTTAAATTATTACGTTGAGTGAATCAATGATGGAGTCTAGTCACTATGTAAGAATCATAAAACATTCCGCTAATGATGCTTATAAGCCTAAGGGTCGAAATGTTTTAATGAGGTTTAAAACTATAACTATTACAAATATAGTTTCCTCAATATTTCGAAATATTAAGATCAAAACAAGTTCGATTATTAAAATTAAATGAGGTATAATTGATGAAAATGCAAACTTTCGTGGAAGACATTTTACTAAAAACTCATATGAACCGAATGAAATGACTTTTTATAATTCGAGGATAGTCAACTAAATCTAGCCCATATTTGTTTTTTTCTGGAAACCATCAAACTCAATAATTACTGATACAATTACTTTGCTGATATTAGAATATTGAATTAAAAATCTTTAAATGATTTTTTTGTTCCATTTGAAATGGTCAACTACTATATTTCTGAATAGTACAGAGCTTCATCTTGTTTTGAGTATCATTAATCGGCGAAATTCATTCAACTATTTATTGTATATATATATATATATATATATATATATATATATATATATAATATATATATATATATATATATATATATATATATATATATATATATATATATATATATATATAATTGTGAATTGTATGCAAGAGTTTCGATTTTACTGACGTCATGTCAGCTCAATCATAATCTTCAATTTAAATCGTTAATGAAACGATTGAATGAAACATTTATAAGATCAATTCCGTCTTTAAAAAATGATTGAAGAACTGACGTGAAGTCGGAAGCTTTCGCGCACTTGTTCAACAGTCAATTTGCCTAGAAAATTCCAAATCTGTAAATTAATTCGTGAAAAAGATGAAAAAAAGCACAGAATTCTTTATTCTGCCATTTGCAAGTAAAATAGGGGTCATTTTTTGCAATTTCAGAACTGTTCTCTTGAAGAAACGTAAAATCTCGTGAATTTGAAATATACATTGTCAAAAGGCTGGCGCCTTCTTCTTCCTTCGTTTTTCATGTTATATAGTTTTTTTATTAATATTGTTGACCGCAATTAACTCTACAATAAAAATTTTTTAGGATATTCGGTCTTAAGGGATTAGAAAAAAATTTTCATATCATCAAAGTTTTCGGTAAACTTTATTAACTTTCTCAAGGATGAGCAATTCGAAAGAAAGCAACATTAATATAACGAAAGACTAAAGGTACAAGACGAACATACATATAGCGTGATTTTTTCCTTATGTTGTTCAAATAATACAGGCAGATAAAATGTTCTGTTATGTTTAGTCTCACTCTCAATAAGATAAATGGTTTCAACTTTCCTACACCTTGAATTATTGATTAAGTCCTCCATATAAAATTTTTCTCCACAACTTCATTCACTTCTGCTAAAAATTACGTCTTAATTTAAATAATTTTTGACATCGACGTTATGTTCACCGAAAATGACAAGTGAAGCGTCAGTTTCATAGAGTTGACACATTCTTACTCTTCGTTGATCATATCCTGTGATGTTAAACCACGAAGAGGTGGATGCGATTTCTTTCATAGATCTATTAAATAGAAATATATAGTGTCCAAGTTATTTGTATCCTGTTTCAAATCTATTGTATTATCAGTCACTGCAATAGACAACATTTCCAAGAAAAATCTCTTATTATAGTGGGGTTCTTTAAACAACAACTATGTGTCTGAGTAATTTATTACATGATTATTATTAGCGTCTAAAGACAAAGTTCAAATTCTTAAATTTCTTTTTGTATCGTATGAGAAGTAATTCTAGATTTAATCCATCTTGAAATCTGTGCTATGTAGATTCTCTCACATCTTCCACAGGGTATGGTGTAGACAACTCTAGATTCATAATCCTCCTTTTCTTTGTCTTTGAGTATGTTGGAGACCAATGTGTGCAGCGTGTATCTCATCACATTTACCACTTTTACGTTTTGTTATTCCCTGAAAATACAGAAATCATATTTGAGAGGAATGGTGCATAAGGTAGGGTGGTATAAACAGTGTTCACTGGCATTTCAATTACATTAACATTCACAGGTATACCACCAGTGATCAGGGGAGATGTCACATTAAATAGCAAATTATTAAGAAGTTCACCAAGGTATCCACTAAATAAAAACAGTTTCTTCAATTTAAGAATGCATTCCCTTTGATGCATGGAATGTGTCAGATGTAACACTCTGTTCTTCATTTCTACAACTAGATTTATCTTCTTGTTATATGGATGGCAACTTATAGATTTTCTATACCATTCAGTCATCAATGCTGTATCAGATCTCAATACTATCATGTCCAAGAAGGTAGGCTGTTATTGCTTTCCACTTCCGCTGTGAACTGTAAGTGGGTACTGTAACCATTAAAACAGTTAATAACTAAATCAATTGATCTTTCAGGTGTCGTGCAGTTTACATAATCAACAAGCTTTTTCAGGAAAAGAACAATAAATGGTAATATAGGTAGCACTGGAGTGATCAGAACATCCATCACATAAAGGTCCAAAATTGGTGAAATTTTTTCTCGCATTAGAGGGCCTAAGACCTGTCCATAATACTGATGTTCAAATATGAAATGTGTTTTATTCAAAAAAACCATCTAACTCTATCAATGGATCCTGCGTCATCTGAGTGTGAAACGAAATTTCATTCCACTGCCAACAATGATCCGTGTAACCAGTTCAAATGGTATATTAGAGAACAGGGAAACCACCTCCAAACTAACCAACAGATAGCCAGATGGATACTCAAAATTATTGAAGAATTCTGAAAATGAGAATGAGTCAGGCACCTAAAATTAATTATTGCGATTGTAAGCAACTGTCAAAACGTCTATCACCTATTTAGATATCAGGCTAGTAGGGGTATCAATTGATGAGATTATCGGTCTCAAAGTTAGTTGTGGTTTATGAGTTTAGGTAAACCATAAAATTCTGGGACGTCCAAACTAACCAACAGATAGCCAGATGGGTGCTCAAAATTATTGAAGAATTCTGAAAATGAGAATGAATCAGGCTAAAATTAATTACTGCGATTATAAGCAACTGTCAAAACGTCTATCACATATTTAGAGATCAGGCTAGTAGGGGTTTCAATTGATGAGATTATCGGTCTCAAAGATAGTTGTGGTTTATGAGTTTAGGTAAACCATAAAATTTTGGGACTTTTGGGTTATGAATTGTCTGTGTTTCAATCATACCTGAGTCATCGCCTAATCTGTTTTTCATTTTTAACATTAATTTGTTTGCCTCACGAACTGGTGTTTCATAATTTTACTTCTATTTAACAAATTTCTGATCGATTGGAGCTATAGTTTCAAAAATATTGAAAATGTCCACCATAAAATTAACAAATACTTCGAAACCCTTCGAAAAAACTTTTTCTCAAAAAACCCTTTAGAACTATGTAACACATCTTCAACAAGGCATTTCAAAAAACTCACCGGTAATCATCAATCCGTCTTCAAATCCGCCAAGTAAACACAACCAATGAAAATATCGTAAATATTTATATGCCTCGTACACCAAGAAAAGCAATGAAGCAAAGAGTCAACTTAGGGGCTAATCTAAACAGCCATTTACATAACAATCAATAAAAATAACTTCAATACTTATATGCCCCGTATATCTAGAAGTTAGTTTAGCCACTAAGTTGACCGTTTGCATTCTTTCTCCACAGATTGTATTCAGAAAATTACGACTGCTTAAACTTATCACCAGTTGAGGAAGTATCGGGTGTTTTTTTAAAATGATAGAGCTTTCGATAGGGATAACTGTGATTTGACAGAAGGTAGAAGTCATGTTGTTTTGACATTTCTGTTCAGTCATCATTGACGAATTATCATGGAAAGATGCACGCCGCAACAACGTTTACAAATTGTTGAAATATATTTTCAAAATCAGGGTTCTATAGAGCACTTCGTGAAATTTATGGTTTACATAATTACCCATCAGAGCAGCTTATGTGTCGAACTATCGATAGATTTCGGACAATATTTTCTCTACTAGATGCAACATCAACAACAAGACAAAGAACTGTACGTACAGAAGAAAATATCGCTGCTGTAAATCATAGTGTTAATAATGATCCAGATTTGTGTTGGACTCTGTGCATCCACCACATGGAAAATTTTGCGTAAAGATCTTGGTCTACACCTATACAAGATCCAACTGGTTCAAGAGCTAAAGCCACTTGACCATAATGAGCGTCGTTTGTTTGCTTATTGGGCCCTAGAATAGCTTGAAGTTGATCCACTCTTTTATCGTAGAATTGTGTTTAGTGATGAAGCTCATTTCTCGTTAAACTGCTATGTGAACAAGTGAAATTGCCGTATATGGAATGAAAATAATCCTCAAAAAGTTCTGTCGGTTCCGTTGCATCCTGAAAAATGCACTGTATGGTGTGCTTTACACGCTGGAGGCATCATCGGTCTATATTTCTTTAAAAACGATGCTGGAGCTAACACTGAATGGTGCTCGTTAATGATCGATGATCAATGATCACTTGTTTCAAAATTTGAATGTTATCGACCCAGAAGTGTTTTGGTTCCAACAAGATGGTACTACATATCATGCTAATGGTCCAATTAATTGGCCTCCAAGATCATACGACATAACTCCACTGGATTATTTTCTTTGAGGTTATGTCAAGTCATTGGTTTATGCTGATAAAACAGAAACAATAGACGCTTTTGAAGCCAACATAACTCGTGTTATTGATGAACAAAGGCTTGAGTTACTCGAAAAAGTGGTCCAAAATTGGTCTGGTCGAATGCGGTTCCTCAGAGCTAGTCGTGATGGACATATGCCGGAAATTATTTTCAAAACATAAATCTCATAAAATTATCTTTCAAATAGAAAAAACAAATTGGCCTGAATCTTAATTTAAATGTGTTTTATTTCAATTTAAAGTCCTTACACTCTAAAGAAAACATCCGATAGATGAAAAACTAGTGGAGGCAAATCAGTCGATCAAGGAGGATATTCGGGCAATTCAAACCCTAAATCACAAATTGTTTTCATGGTACCATCCAATTTCAGTGTAGCGGTATTGTTCTGCTATCAAAAGAGTTTTACATTAATTTTTGTATCTTTTATCCCTAATTAGTTCTTCTTGTGGGGTTATTAACCTCGAATAGTAATACTTTGGGATTTTCTTTATCCAGAGAATCGATGAAAAAACATCATGGCAATCCTTAATAACCTGAAGCAAGAAATTTCGTAGCAAAATTTTGAACACGAAAATTCTAAGGTCGTGGAGAACCATTTCATTCATTACTGCTTTGTACACAGATGGCAAAAATGTACCCAAATTTCATCCCCACAGTAACAAAATGATTTAAGATGTCTACATCATCTTCAATCCGAACACAGATCGAACAAGTACTTCTACCCTTGCATGCTTCTCTTCAACGTTCAGACAGTTGGAAATCCATGCTTGAGAATTTTTTCTCATGTCCAAATCGATTTGAACGATATAACTATTTAATGAACGCGTTGATCTGATGATTCTTTATGTTCATGAAGTGAAACAGTGTTTCTAGGGCATTTTATTCAATTCAATTCTGAATAAGTTTCTGACAGTTATTTTGGATGAAATCTGTAAAGGTTTGGAGAATTATTCCAGCTTTTATCTGTCATAATTCAAAAAACCCTTCGAAGTAAATTTTCAATTTATATTTGTTTGAATTACTTTCCATTTGTATTTTTACACATGCTGGTGACAGTTATCGAATATTGAGTCTATGGTATCTTCCTTTCGACATTTTTCTGTGAAATAGCTTAATTTTTTGAGTGGTGTTCAGCTTGGGGGCCGCATCTATTAAAAGTTTGCTTTCAAAAAGAATATTTGGTGAAGGTAGTTATATAGATATATTTTAATGATTTTTTTAATTTAGCATCCTAATAACTTCAAACTGAGGAGAATATGAGTTGAAATTTCACCGTAGTTTTCTGGAGAATGTGCTATCTATCTTCAAAGAACGACATAAAAACGACCTCTTTGAATTCTATGTAAGATTTTTCGATGATGGAATTTGTTATTCCTGAAAATTCAATCGAAACAACTTTGTCCTGGATGATGGATTTGAATGATTATGGTCAGTACTTTATATTTTCTTCTGATTCTTTATTGGTTAACTGCCGCTTATATTTGTTTATTATTTTATATGTCTATGAAGTGGTACAGTATTACCAAGGCATTTTATCAATTTACAACTAAAAAGATTTTTCACCTTTTTGTAGAGATTTCGGGGAATTAATCCGGCTATTCTGTGAAACATGAGGTGCCTCCGATATTCATTTTAGCTCAGTTTGACGGTTTGATAAAATTATATTATATAAACTGCATCGATGAAACACACATGAAACTGATATTCCCGACGTATCTTTATCTCCAATGGATCATTTACTTGTGTTGAAGTTTGCAATCCAATTTTCTCGGTCGCACGTGAAAGATATTGGTCGCCAAGTATTCTAAGGCCTAGTAAATTTACTGAGTTTTTGACAGCTTCAAATAAAGTTACTACATAATAGATGGATGCTCCAATATTTTGTTGCATTCTTCTGGTATGACTTTTTGACGTGAAGCTCTACACTGACACTTATAATAAGTCATTGTATGCTGCTGTTGTACACCAATATTTTCTTAACCAGTCTAACTAAATATCAGTATATCCCCTTAAAGAATAACATTTCAAGTAGTTGTATTTCCTGACTCTTCATGAAGTTTGGAAGAAAATATGGTCTCTTCAGAACTCAACCATACAGTATATAATCAATTCTACACATTTTAACTCTCCAAATTTTTTCTTTCGGAACTAATCAAATACATGGGTGGATTGAATTATATTTTAACACGAATGCTTCATTATTATATCAAATGCCATTGGCATGAAATTTTTGCAAAATACAGACCTTGTAAAGAAATGATAGCACCTAAGAACAAACGTCCACGGTCACTTCAGTGGTTTCAACAAATTCCACCGAACCCTACCAGTCATAAAGATATGTTAAATACAGCTTTATTAATGAATACTTAGGTGTGACTTGTGTGAATCTTTACAAGTCATGAGTTCAAGTCGCATCTCCTTCATTAGAAAAATAACCGATTATCAGTAAGATGACCCGATGTACCAAATTTCCCATATCCCTCTGGCATAGCAGCTGACCACAGTTCAGTAGGTCACGTCGGATCAGAGGTCAAGGCTCATACGCAAGGCAATCGCAGGAATTTTATTTCACGAGAAGTGATTTACTGAGTATCTTACCGAATCGGCCCACTTAGGAAATTTATAGGCATTTAAAATATTAGTGAAGTTATCCTAGAAAAAAATTTATGCTGCGTTATTTCGAGATTCAGATGGAATTAGCGTCCATTTAGATGCGAACATTTTGGCCATTTGTCAGTTGTCACCTGATGCGAAAGTAGGAACCATGAAAACCGTTACGTTAATCAATAACATGTATCTTTACTTTGTGTGTCGGCAATTTAGAGATATAAGTTAGATTGCATCATCAAAGGTGTTAAATGTGAATTTATTTGTCAACTTTATCTACGAAAATATTTTTGTTCTCATATTATTAAATATTATATTTAATATTATTCATAAATAAAAGGTACAAATTTCTCCTCTCATTGATGGAAAACAACCATTTATTCGAGTTCAATTACAATTCATTCATTTAGCATAATATCAAAATTCTTAATACTTAAGAATGGTCAACATTATTTTTGTAACGCCAAGCAGATCTTTATTTTTTTATGAAAATACCCTTCTAATAATAGAGACAATATTCCTAAAGCCCTAACATGTAACACTTTTCAATAGCTCAATAAGATCATTGTACATTAGCAAGTAGTCAATTTTATGAGGGGACAGTTAAAATGGATGCTTTTTATGATAGGAAAAATATCTAAACTGAGTTGTTTACAATATTGAACCTAAAATTAAGGTTAAAACTCAGTTGAGTTTCGGAGTGAGTGGTTCCCTGTGTGTAGATAAGAAAGTGTTCTAAGGACAAAAATGTCGAGAAAGATGCCAAGTTGCAAAATCTCTCCTGACAAATTTTGTTATATTTGTGGGGAATTTATGTGAAAGCACAAGCCAAGCTATTTTCTGAAAGTATTAAAAAAGCCTACTTCCAATATTTTGGTATTTTAATTGGAAATCAAGCCAAGCAGTCGGCTCCCCATGTGTGCTGTTTTAGTGGTAGCCTATCATAGCAGGTGATGAATGGGAAAATAAAAAGCATGCCTTTTGCAGTCCCTATGGTATGGCAAGAATCTACTTATTTTTTAAATGATTGCTATTTTAGACTAACAAAGACTGAAGGTTATTCCAAAAAAGGGAAAGCACAAGATAGACTATCCAAATTTGCAGGCTGCAATACGACATGTTCCTCATAATGCAGGTTTACCAGTGCCGATCGCACCTTGATTCGCAAAATGTTGTTTTGGAAGATATTGGATACTTTCACTCCAGGTCTCATTTCCGGCGATCCACATTTAATTGTTCAAAGTGAATTAAAAGATTTAATGCGTGGTTTGGGGTTATCAAAGTAACAGTCAGAAGTTTTTGGTTCCCGTCTTAGGGAATGGAACAACTTATTAGGCAACGAAACGAAAATTACGAATTTCAGAAAAATAAATGCTCCGTTTTCTGCATTCTACAGTATGGAGAATTCAAGCATTCCCCCTCTGAGTGGCGTTTATTTTTGATTCGTCTAAATACAGTTTAAAAACTGTGTTATCGCATAATGGCTCTATACCAGTTGCCCATTCAGTGACCATGAGAGAAAGTTATGAAAATATGCGCACCCCTCTAGATGAAATAAACTACAACACGTATAAATGGCAGATATGTGGGTACTTGAAAGTTACAGGAATTTTAGTCGAACTTCAGGGAGGATTTACAAAATATTCCTGTTTTCTTTGTCTATTGTACAATCATGTAGTATATCAGCATTATATAACAGAAATTTGACCAGAAAAAGGTGTATTTCAAGTGGAATCTCAAAATGTTGCGTTAATTCCTCTTGCAGACCTCAAAAATATCCTTCCGCCTCCTCTTCACGTTAAACCTGGGCTGATGAAAAACTTTGTGAAAGCTATGAATACAGGTGGTGATGGATTCAAATATTTAAAACAAGTCTGCCCAAGTTAAGAAAAGCTAAATTAAAGGAAGGCACAATTGGACCACAAATCAGAAAATTGCTGGACGACATTTATTTTACATAGGAGCTTACCAGGCAGGAACTCAGAGCATGGAACTCATTTGTTAGTGTAGTAAGAGGATTTTTGGGCAACAATATGGATCCAAACTAGCAACAGTTAGTTAATGAACTATTAGATACCTACAAATCGCTTGGTGCCCGAATGTCATTACAAATTCATTTCTTTCATTCATATCTCTAATTTTTTCCTGAAAATTTGGGAGCTTTGACGAGCAGGGTGAAAGTTTCCACGAAGAATAAGGACAATGGAAATTCGCTATCAAGAACGGTGGGGTCCAGCCATGATGGGTGATTACTGCTGCTTTTTGAAGATAGAAGATATGACCCCTCATAAAAGGAAAAAATCAAATTTAATTAGTATTTAAAGTTAATATTTTTAATCTTTGTGTTTTTCTTACATGTAAGGTACCTTTGTAGGTGTGAAACTAGATAATGTCGATATATACGGTTAAAAATTTCTGAAATCATTTCTTTCAATATACATCAGATATTGGATGTGGTTCTTTAAATGGAACAACAAAACCTTACGTGTTACAACTTTTTCTCATTTTCATATTTGGATACGTATATTCTACGATAGTATGCTATTCAGCTCAGGATTTTGATAAAACACGTTTCATCAAAATTTTGACTTTTGACTTCTGTCAGTAGAATGTAGATACCTGAAGAAGACACATCGTGGTGAAACAATAGTTGTATTGCAAACATTTTTGTGGAAATTAAAATACCGTCTCTTATATATTCTTTAATTAAAATGAGTTTCCACCAAGTGAAAGCTGAATCAATCAAACATTCAATCTTATTATCATTTACATGAAAACATTGCCACAAACAAATATGAAGAGTCACATATCTATGTGACTATTCATGTGTAATCGAATGGGAAAAGCTGTCATCTAAATTTAACGACGTATTTTCACTGAAGAAAATAATATTTCCATATTTATCGACAACAGGCTTCAAAAGAACTGATTTTTTATTTCTTTGAATTCTGATTATTATGAAAGGTGTCAATATTAGGTCACTTTAATGAAGATTTCGTGAATTTCTTTATCGACCATTTTGAGTGCTGTAAAATTGCAAATGCCAAGTATTTCGTGAATAATACCCACAAGTTTCAAAGCTGCAAAATATTGATACATATTATTTAAAATTATATAAAATTGTTTTAATATCTTTATGACGTTAGAAAAATATTTGTGTTTTGATTTTGAATTATTGAGGCATTGAAAAGACAATAGTCGTTAACCACCTTTCGATTTCAAATCGATTGATTTGTGAATCTTCAGTAACGGTACCGAGAATACACTAGTAATTATAAAATTATGATCACTATAGGTAACAAAAGATAAATGTAAGAAAAGTGCATCAACAGTCTTCGTAATCTAGAAAACGGATAAATTTCCTAATAGTAATAGCTGAAGCAAAATCAATCAGAGATTAAAAATATAATTCAAAAGTATTGAATTATACAGATGGTGCCATTTGAACTATTGGAAGTTTTTTAGAAATTACTGTTCTACTATCAAAAAATTTGAATTTTCGGGTTATGTTATGTTAGTTAATAGGCAAAATCGGTCCAATGAAAGATACATTACCAGAAGTTTTCGAATATTTTCTTATCTGATTTCGGCAAAAAGTAAAAAAAGTATATTTCGTTTGATATATGTTTTTTGCATTCCTTCATGCCGATATGCAACAATACAGATTGAAGTGAAAAGGCTGGAGATTCAACAATTTTTTTTATTTTCGTGAATTGTTCCATTTTTTCAGAAGAGCAGTTTTGAAATAACAAAAGATGAAGTCATTCGACTTTTGGATAATATAATATATGATGTTATTTCTTTTCTCCATTCTGTTTTTCTCGAATTTTTTAAATTATGCTGTTGATGTTTGGAAACTTGGAGCTCACTTAGATTTCAGCATCATCAAGTCGATTTTATCTGATTCTCAGAAAAATTTATAGATATATATGCCATGATTGTTTTTTAGGTTGACGGAAAATAATAAATATACTGCTTCAAATTAATATGAAAAACAGATTGAATATTCTCTTGTATATTATGTGAATGTCTTTATCATTTTTGTACTGGTATCGTGTAAATTAAAATTTGTTTACAATCTTTCAATAATTCAACGGATAACAAGAAACACGATTACATGGACCACAATCTTTATGGAAACCATACAAACATTGAATAACATGAAAAAAATTACGAAATTTTTATGTAACTATTTTACCACGATGAAATCTCAATATGTGCTAGGTGCAAATAACAACTAATAACGTTTGATTGTATCGGTCTCTACTTGTCGGAAATACATCTTGATGATTAAAGTAAAGCAACTTAATTTCCGCTAATATATTTAATACTCACCTGACGAAGTCATGTTGTCATGACGAAACAATTGTTGTGAAATTAAATGAATTAGCGGAAATTAAGTTGTTCTACTTAAATCAACAACTAATAACGTTTCTAACATTTCAAATATGGCTGCCGTAACATTTAAAAACATAGGTAACTTCACTAATTAAAAGCCTGATATCACATAATTCATAATTATTAACCCTTCACTGAAGAATATTCAGGTATGAAGATACCTCGTCACGGCAATCACAATAGCATAGCTTCACAATACGGTGAAAAGTGGAAAGATAAAGATTTCTATAAGTTTCATTGAAAATTTTAATTTGTTGTTGACCACCCTTGGTATATTACTTTAAAATCATTTTTATGGATCACTCAGCTATATCAATAACAGTTCAAGCTAGAAATTACTCCCAGAAGCATTCAAACGTAACCAATACAATTAAGAAGCTCAGGAAATGTTATCCTCGCCAGGATAGAATCGAAAAAATCATCAAGCGATAAACGTTGACACCAGAGATTCGAGTCAAATTACCAACTGATGTGGTCAGTTAAGCAAGGAACATCTCGATTCGTGGTGGACATGGGCAGATCTTATCCATCTTGATTCATGTGGTCTTCTGGTTTATTCTCACTGCGAAATATACAGTCGTTGAACATAATTCTTATTCATTTGATGGGTAAAGCATGCGATTTCTGATCAGAAATGCGTTTGCAGTTTCTGCAGATTTGTTTTTATCCAACTGTATAATGGCTTCTTGAAGACAGGTTATGTATTGGAATTTTTTCAATGAACATTAATTAATTTTGTGTTTGTTTCTATAATCTCGCTTGCTGCAAAAATTACGTAAACTTATACCATCTTCATTTTATCAAATAAGCCACTTTTAATCCAAAATTTGCCTCTGATAATCCCTTTCCTTTCGTTTGTTCATAAATATTTTGAATTAGGGTTTATCTGAATTTCTGCTTCTTTTAAAGATTTTGGTAACCCTGCAATACGAAAAACCATTCTTGGGCTTCCACGACTATTGATAAATTATAATATGTTGACAATGAAGTTCATGAAAAGGAGAAGTATAATCCAAATAAATCAATTCGACGGATCTGTAGCAAATCTATGATGTGTGAGCTATGATAAGGAGAGTGTAACACACAATATCGAGAGAGTGTAACACACATATGTATAACAATACTAAACTCAAACAAACCTGATAAGATTTTGCTGATCACTAAGGCATAATTGTTGGTTCTCCTCAGTGCAATGCAAAGCCAACGAGTACAAATCTGTCAATTACCTATATCAGCTATACAGTGAAACACTACGGTATTAGTCATACACGAGCGTCATAAAGTGCATGAAAATATATGGGGACTTTTTTTTAGAGTGACAGAAATTCAAATTTAAATAAAACACATTTAAACTGATATTGAAGCAAAATTTTTTTTCATTTGAAAGATCTGACATATGTTTTAAAAATAATTTCCGGCATATGTCCACCACGACTAGCTCTGAGGAACCGCATTCGACAAGACCAATTTTGGACCACTTTATCGAGTAATTCAGGCCTTATTTTCTCAATAACACGAGTTATATTGGATTCCAAAGCGTCTATTGTTTCTGGTTTATCAGCATAAAACAATGACTTGACATAACCCCAAAGAAAATAATCCAGTGGAGTTATGTCGCATGATCTTGGAGGCCAATTAATTGGGCCATTTCTCGAAATAATGTTATCGCCAAATCTTTCTTTCAATAAATCAATTGTAACGGTAGCAGCATGAGGTGTAGCACCATCTTGTTGAAACCAAAACACTTCTGGGTCTATAACATTCAAATATTGAAACAAATAATCATTGATCATCGATCTTTAACGAGCACCATTCACTGTAGCTTGGCTTCAGCATGGTTTTTAAAGAAATATGGACCGATGAAGCCTCTAGCGTGTAAAACACACCATACAGTGATTTTTCAGGATGCAATGGAACCTGCAGAACTTCTTAAGGATTGTTTGCACTCAATATACTGCAATTTTGCTTGTTTACATAGCCGTTCAACCAGAAATGAGCTTCATCACTGCACACAATTTTACGATAAAAAAGTGAATGAACTTCAAGCTGTTCTAGGGCCCAATCAGCAAACAAACGAAGCTTATTATGGTCAAGTGGCTTCAGTTCTTGAACCAGTTGGATCTTGTGGGGGTGTAGACCAAGATCTTTACGCAAAATTTTCCATGTGGTGGATGCACAGGGTCCAACTTGTTGTGAACGTCGACGAATAGACAAATCTCGATCATCAATAACACTATGACTTACAGCAGCGATATTTTCTTCTGTACGTACAGTTCTTTGTCTTGTTGTTGTTGTTGCATCGAGTAGAGAAAATGTTGTCCGAAATCTATCGATAGTTCGACGAATAAGCTGCTCTGATGGACGATTATGTAAACCATAAATTTCACTGTAAGTTTGGCAAATAGAACACTGATTTTAAAAATAAATTTCAACAATTTGTAAACTTTGTTGCGGCGTGAGTCTTTTCATGATAATTTGTCAATGCTTACTGAACATAAATGTCAAAACAACATAGCTTCTACCTTCTGTCATATCACAGTTATCCCTATCGAAAGTTCTATCACTCTAAAAAAAACACCCAATACTTAAAAAGCATACCTTTGCGACCTTATTTGAGTAAAGAACTGTATTCCTGATATTTTCACTCTCCTTATGCTCAATTCACATCATAATATACCGTAATGCGCATAATTAGGATATTCATATTCAAACAAGTTAATTCGGCTGGTCTGTACCAAATATTATTATCGGGTTTGTTTGAGTTTAGAATTGTTATACAGATGTATGTTACACTGTCTCGATTTGTAGAACTTTCTCCACCATTGCTCACACTCCTTACTAACATTTGTTTCTGATCAGCCGAATTAATTCATTTCAATGTGAATATGCTAATTATAAGCATTACGGCATATTATGACATGAATTGAGTATGAGGAAAGCTTTTTCTCCGTTTGAAACGTGAAAATATCGGGAATACAGTTCTTCACTCGAATTAGCTCGGAAAGATATGTTTTTTATGTATATCTGCATGCACTATACGGCGCTAGTGTATGATTAATGCCTTAGTGTTTCTGTGTATAGTGAATATGGTTACTTGACAGATTTGTAATCGTTGGCTTTGCATTTCACTGACGAGAACCAACAAGTTCGAAACACGCGCATGTCTGCCATTATATACCAGTGATCAACAAGTTTGTTTAAGTTTAGAATTGTTATATAGATGTTACACTGTCTCGATTTGTAAAACTTTTTATTAGCATAGCTCACACAGGAAATATAATTCAATGTAGAATCCTAATATTTTCAATATTTGTTCCTACTATAATCGGTGAAACGAAAAGGAATGTTTTTATGTTCATTGATATTTATTCATCATTTAATAGCTAATTGTATACTTTAGAGTTGTGCTAAAGTCAGAGTGATATTTTTGCTAGCAATTCACAAAATCTTAATTGCTTTGCAATATTATAAATTCACTAACAAAATATCGAAAAAAGAAAATATCCGATGCTTTATGCTCCCTACAATTTTAAAGAACCTTTGTCGAACATCCACGAACATTTGCAGCATATTAGTAAAGAAAGCGCGGCATGTGTTTCCATCCATATATGTATAATCTATCTACCACATGCAACTTATTGCTTCAGCGGCATAATACAGAACATTTTTCTTTGGCGTATTCTCGCAGTCATTCATTTTGAAATGGTCAAACCTGGAAAAACTATAAAAGCAGAACTTACCTGTCAATAATTAGATCGAGAGAATCCATCTTCAATTGAATAATGCCAATAACGATTGTTAAAAGCGAAGCAACACGATATGTAAGGCTCCACTGCACGAAACGAACCCTGGAAAAATGACAAAAAATACTCACGTGAAATCAGAAAGAAGCTTGTGCGAGCTTGGTCAACAGTGCAATTTTCTCCGAAAATTAAAAGAATCTGTGAATTATTTCTTACAAAAACTACATATGAATAATAAAAAATACAGAATTGTCTTCTGTCATCCGAATGTCAAATGAACGTCATTTTTTGCAGTTTTATGAATAACTATTCCCCAGGAAGAAGGAACATTCTCATCGAAATACAAAATACAGGATTGAAAGGCTTCATTCTTCTTCCTTCGATCTGCATTTCAACATAGTAGCCAGAAAAAAAGGAAAAAAAAATATTGAAGAGAATTTTATCTATTTTTAATGTTTTTTTCCGAGTTTCAGGAAAGAATAAAATTCATTTAATTGCCGTAATTTATCTTCACGATAATTATGCATTAGCCTTTTGTCTTTACTCAACATCTGAATACTTAAAATATACATATATACGAAAGTCATTAATATTTATTTATTAATTTTAATGACTTTCGTATATCTGTTGGTTTAGTTATTCCATTTGATATTATATATTGAGTTTTGATTATATACGTCTATTAAACGTAAGCGGTGCTTATTTTAGACATTAATTTAATTCTAAAAGTTTTCTGAATAAAATTTTTTTGAAATTGAAATTGTAGAAGACTAACATATTTAATTTGTTTTGATATTTGAGTTTTGATATTCAAAAAAAATCTGAATACTTAATTGAAACTCGGATTGGATCTGCACTTTCAAAAATATTTCAAATGAGAATTACTCACGAACCTTAGAGCCGATTCGTGAAATTTTTGAACAAAACTAATATACAGATATGAAAAAGGCAGTCGGAAACATAGGAAATTCGATGATAATCTAGAGTTGTGAAACAGTGGAAGAATCAAAACCTCAGCGCGAAGCACTGACGAATAAACGACTGTTCTCTCTCAATGGCAGGGGTGGTATGCTTCGATCGAAGCCATTGAGAGAGAACCGTTGTTTATTCGTCATCGGATCGAGGTTTTGATTCTTCCACTGCTCCACTGGACTCCAGATTAACATTGAATTTCCTATGTTTCCGACTGTCTATTCCATACCTGTATACTCCAAGCCTACCCTGAAATTTTCAAATATCTAGGTATTTTTGATCGTAAATTAATATTTTCACCTTCATTCGTCTGTCTGAACGGTTGATCCTCACAAAATTTAAGACCAAACCTAAATCGAATTCGAATTCGATCCAATCAGTAGTTTCGCCACTATTAGAAGAATGAAAACAAACTTCAAATTTGAATAACTGACGAATCGTTGGAACGATTTTGACCATTAATAAGCTCTCTTGAGATATTGAGGCATCAAGTCTACTCTGTAAGTTTCACTCAAGTCTCTAGTACTTTTCGTAAGACAATTTGAATCTTTACGGACAGACCGGACCGGCCTCGGATTCTTTATCAGTGAGTCCAACTCAGTTGTCTGAGACTATTGTCGGCGCAAAATTCATTAATTAGAGACATTTGGACAAAAGAGTAGCCTGCTGTTTCCTGGAACATGTGTGCAAAAATATTGAATTGGAAATGGAAATATTAATTGCGTGACCCACCCAATATAGCACAGTCCAATTTTTCGATCGCTACATTTTCGATGAGCGTCAAAACATCTGGAACTTTGATGATGTAAACAATGTAATTTCTGGATATTTTTCTCTAAAAGTGATTGATTATCATCGATACGAGATTAAAAGTTTGTACAATAAGTGGCAAAATATTTTTGATAACGGATTATGTGAAGAATATATGAAAACTTATTTAAAATAAGTAAAAGAATTTATATGAACATGGGTCCGCAAAAGAGCCGTTTCGGTAATATAAGCGATTTTCGGTTTGAAATTAACTACTAGCGCAACCAAATATGATATTCGATTATTTTCATCTTTCAGATGTCTTTTTTACTGAACTTACAATTGGGATGTTTTTCAGTCGGTTCTTAAAAAAAAATCACAGCTGTAATCAAACATTTGGTATTCATATGACATTTGTGTAAAGTCCGTCTAGAAAGTATCCGGATTTTATTATTTGCCATAATTTTAATATACTTCTTTTTTTTAATCCTTAAACAAAAGTAATGTATAAATTAGGGTGTGCACATAGTCGGCTATAGCCAAAGTTGCATGGCAACACTATTTGTTAAATATTGTTGAAAGTCAACAGATATACAATTTATGAAATAATGTCGCAACTAGAAAAAAGAAAACAGGTAGAATATTTGCATAGAAAAGGTTTTCGAAACGTTGAAAAATTAGTGCAATTGACTGAACTGGGAAAAGGTGCTGTATATGGAACAATAAAGAGGATAAAAAAAGCATGGACATAAGGCATAGACGAGTTTCAGGCAGACCGCGTAAGATTAAAGGAAACAATTTAAACTCTTTATTGGCCTTCGGACGACACAATCCGCGCCTAGGGTTTTGCAAATTGGCAAACAGATTTGGAAATCGACGGAATATAAAAGTATGTCCAGAAACCGTCCGTATATCAGTGAAAAGAGAAGGCTACATATCAAGGAACCAAAAAAAATCCCTATAATAATACCTTCACAAAAGGAACGAACGATAGAATATTGTCAACGTTTTTCATAAGATAATAGTAATAATGTCCCTATATCTGAAGAAAGTTGTTTTCAACATGGCGGAAATCACTTAAAACTCCTATCAAGACAAACTGGTACCATTCAAGTTTCTAAATTTCCGCCAAAATAATAGCAATATCTCAGCGTGTTGCTACGCCTCTTTGTATAGTTGATGGTACCACGAATAATGAAAAGTATTGTGGCATTCTAAACTATTTTCTCCTTGAAACGGCGCATGCTTTATATTCAGAAGAGTGACGTTTTCAGCAGGATAATGCAAGATGACATACGTCGGCCTATTCTCAAGCTTGGATGCGGGATCACCGAGTGACAACCATTTCATAGCCAGCAGTTTCACCAGATCTTAGTCTCGTTGAAAACATATGGGGACTAATGAAGATTGAAGTTGAATGAGCAGCGCCACAAAATAAACATGATTTATTTCAGTTAGTTTTACAGTCCTGGACTACCATCACCGAAAATTATGGAGGTAATCTAGTTTTGGGTGTACCTCGACGTTTAGTCAAGTGTTTACAGTTAAATGGAGGTTGTATAAGTATACAAAATGAATACTTTGGTATAGTTTTCTAATTATACTAAAAATTCACAATTGAGCTTTGTTTTTTCCATATACTTTCTAGACGGACTGTACTTTTATTGAGTATTTTGCATTCGATTCGAGTTGTTTCCTTTCTTCCAGTTTATTGATAAGAAAAAGTTATTATTCGTGAATTCTAAATGCCTTATTCTAATATTGAAATGAGTGATATGGTTTTCATGTATGGCCGTGCCAACGGAAGTGGTCCTGAAGCACGTCGCCTTTATGCAGAGGCTTTCCCCAAAGTCAACTTCCTTCTCATGTGACGTTCAATCAAGTTTTGAGACGATTGAGGAAAACTGGTTCCTTAAAAAAAACTTTCGTGAAATTGGACGTCCAAGTTCTGTAAGTCCTCCAGAAATCGAAGAGCAAATTTTAAATATTGTGACTGAAAATACCGGTACAAGTTTGAGAAGAATTTCAGCGGAAGTAGGAATAAGTGGCCCCTCATCTAGAGAACTAAGCATCAACAACTTCTCTATCCATTCCATATACAACGCGTGCAAGCTCTTAATCCTCCTGATCATCAAGCCAGAAGGACATTCTTTCAATGGGTTTTAACAAAGATTGCGCATTTTACTTTTATCTTTTTCGCCGATGAAGCTGGCTTTACCAATTTTTAACTTTCATAATAGCCATATTTGGGCGGATGAAAATGCACACGCCATTCATGAATCCAGGTATTAACAGCGTTTCAGTATAAATATCTATCTAGTTATTTTAGGACCAGTAGTTTTACCACGGAATTTAATAAGAGCCGCATACCTTTACTTTCTTCAAAATACTTTGCCCGATTTTCTAAACGTGGTACCTTCAAATCAGTGGATTAATATTTTATTTAAGCAAGATGGAGCGCCTTCACATTATACACTTGATGTTAGGACAAACATTTAGATCAAACTTTTCCCAGAAGATGGGTAGGACGAGTCGGCCAAGGCCCGCTAGATATCTCGATTTGAATCCTTCCGACTTTTGTATTTGGGGTTATTTGAAAAGTTCAGTGTATGCAACGTCAGTGACTAACATCGAAGAGTTGCAACAACGGATTGAACTATCCTGTTAAACTATCCGAACACAACGAGGTCGTTTTGAAAGAGTACGTAATTCCTTCATGCGACGATGTACGTCCTGCACTGAAATAGACGGTGGTCATATGGAAAACGGATTGAACTATCCTGTTGAACTATCCGAACACAACCAGGTCGTTTTGAAAGAGTACGTAATTCCTTCATGCGACGATGTACATCCTGCACTGAAATGGACGGTGGTCATATGGAACATCTTCTGTAAAACACTAGAAGTCAAAAATAAATCGAATATCTTCTTTAATTTATCGTATTTGGTTGGCCTAGTACTTAATATTTTGAAAAACGAAAATCGCTCAAATCTCCAAAACCAATTTGTGGACCCATGTTTATATGAAACTTTTTTCATATTTTGAGGTCTATAATTAGCTCCAAAAATATTGAAACGTTGTTTTTTAACACCCGATATTTGACGATATACAACAAATATAAAAATGATTTATACTCATTCATTCGGAAACATCCTCGGTATTTACTTTAATTTGAATAATTAATTATAATAAATAAGTTAAGAGCTATAATATCAATATCAGTTGCTTGCCTTTTTGTTCGCTCGTTTCACTGCGTTTATTTTGTGTTAAAATTTTGCGGTGAAAATGTTTTAAAATGATAAAATTAGACCTATATATGAATAATTTCAATTTTATCTGTCTGCAGGGTAGGTATGAGGCCAAGATAGCAGTATCAGGTTTATTAATGGGTAAAATTCATCCATGGGCACCGCAAATATTTCCATTAGAAATTTTTTTTTCAGAATGACGAAAAAATTTCATACAGTTTAAAAAGAAAACAAGAAAATACATATGAAGAAATCTCTAACAAATTATAGTTTCTTGTTATAATATTTGAATGATATGAAAGTACCAGATTTCAACATCATTCTGTGTATTGTAGGCATGAGCTCAGGCATGTTACTTTGCAAATAACGGTAAAATTCAAAATTCCTGCAAAAAAACCATTCTCATTATTTAATTTTTTCAGCAATGAAGAAATTACGAAAAACATCTAGCGGTTACTGGGAAAATGACATCCAACTATAGATATTAATGAACGAATGGGCATAAAGAATTTTATCAAAACTCAAATCAATTTAAAGCTTGTTTCCAGATCACTCTATCTATTTATAAATTACTGTTCCAAATCCTTTCTTCTCCAGTATTTCCATTTTTTCTGTATTTTTGCGCGCTAGTTCGAGGGAACAGCGTGCTATCGTTTAGCCCGAATGTCCGTAAACAGGCTTACTTACGAACGGAAAGGGCTAGAGCCTTGAAACTTTTAGGAAACTCTTGAGGTCTAAATGTCTCGATTGATCTAGTTCATGAAATAAATCTGAATTTGTTGATGGTCTCATCATGGATTTGATATTTTCGCAGTTATTTCCGTTTGAGAATTTTTCATATTTCTTCCAATATTTTCGGAACTACAGATTTCATCAATCTGCAATTAGGCATTTAGAAGAAGAATAATAACATGCGTGGTCGGGTTAAATTCGTGAGTATCGTATAATGAGAAAATTCCACACAATATATTTTGTGCACCGATCAGCGTTTAGCCCTACTGTAAACACTATAACTATGGAATGGAAAGAGATAAAGATTTGAAACTTTCATGAAAATTTGGTGCCTGACTTAATTCGTTACTGGGCAAAATCGTCTAATGGTTTCGCAAGTTATTCTCATTGAATTGAAATTTTCTCATATTTTCATCAATATTATAGGTTTCAATGATTTTAAATTTGTGGATCAGAAGGATATTGCTAACGTACATGTCTTTGCAATATTTTATGAGCACCGTGTGACTAGAAGATTCAAAACAAAAATTTCATTAGTGAAGCAGCGTTGACCGGTATAGAAGTAATAGCAGCAGTCTCACGATCGGGTTTAAATTTAACATTTAGGATAACGAGACATGGCTTATGTAAAATTTCAAGAGGACTATATAATCACAAGATTAAAAAACAATTAGAATAGAGCAACGTTTTCTGATGTCGAAACTATAGCAAAGGTTCCAGGATTGTGTTTAAATTTACCGTTCAAACATAAAGTAACGACAAGATCGCTTATGTAAAATTTGTGAAGATCGTGGGTGATACGAGCAAGCGTGCAAAAGCTCCTGACTTACAGTCAGTGCTTTTCACATTTTTATATTTTCGAATCTTCTATGCCTCTTTCAAGTAATTACAACAATATCCACGGTTAATCTGTCTTGCTAATTCGTTTTCTTACTTTTAATTCAATTTCCCTTGCATACTAGATTTCGATCATTTAATCTGACGTTTTGTTCATGACTCATCGCCTCAAGCACTTAGTACACTTAGGTAATGAAAAATATAACCTGACACTTGTCTTGAGATTTGAATAAATTTTTAATACGTGTATTTTTATCAGAAATTCGATCACAAAATTAGGAAGAAGACTTATGAGTTTAGTATGTTTGCTTGTTAAAAAATTATAGGTTTTGCATTTGCACTTCATGATCCAAAATCGCCTTACATCGGAATTTTAAATTTTATTTCCAATATTTTAGTTCTAACTATTCACATGATTTTGAAGGTTGAGAGTTTGTCCCGCCTTCTACCTTTATTAACTACATTCATGTTCCTGTTGTACTCTAGATAGGGGAAATGATAAAAATTTCCTTTTCATCGAATTCGAATAAATGATTATCATATTTTTGAACTACATTACATTAAAAAGAAACAATAAAAATATCACGAACAAAGACAATAATTAAGCACAATAGGCATTGTACCGATCTGTATCTGTGAATGTCACAATAGATATTTCAATACAATAGGGGTAGAGGTGACTTTAAGATAGTTACGTTTGAATTTTCATTCTGATTCCAATACGCTGAAAGACATTTGTTTTTTAGTAATGTTTTCCAACTTTCATATCGGACACCATTTCACATCTGTGATAATGTTGGAGTTTGTTAGGTTTCGTGTTTAGTTAATGTAATATATAGAGTGGAGCAAAAAAGTAGAAACTTTAATATTAGGTTTAAACTATATATTCAATGCTTCAGAAAAAGATTCAGTTGGATGTATTGTTCTTAAATCTGTCATTAAATTAACAAATATACGGAAATGTCAAGGAAAGTCTGACCGCTGAATATAAGTTGACTCATTAGAGAGTGGTTTGATATAAATCAGCGAAATAAGATTCATTTAAATAGAAATATTTATAATTCAATTCACGAAAATACTGAAAAATGAGTCTGTTTTCGAATAGACATTCGATTGAAAATTATTTAAAGGTTAGACAAAATCAGAAAACTTTTTGAGGAATTTATATATACGAGTAGAAGTGTAAATGTATCATTTAATTTATCAAATGCAATGCAAAATGGCAAAATTTTAGGTAATTAAGTAATTTCAATTTCAGTGCCTATCGAAGAAAATCATAAAACGTATGTTACTTTTAGTGAAAGTATTGACAATATGCAAGCTACATGCAAGCTATCACATAGTTCTTTTGAAAGCAATGTAATTGAATAGAAATTTTGCATCAAAAAATATTTATAGGCTGAACTTCAAGAAATCCTTGAGTCCAGAATAAACGGAAATATTGCTGAAACAGAAAACGCAAGATGATTAAAGGGGAATATTTAAAGCGAAATTGATACTCATCAAAGATACCGACATCTATTTCGTGTAATTTTACCTTTGAATGCCCCTGCATGATTCAATGTTTTGAATACAATTTGAGGTTGGTTCAAGTCATAGAACATAGGAGCAGATCAATTTTGTTGAAAGTCACAAATTACTTCCTTTCCAAAATAGATTTCAGAAAATAAATTAGAAAATTCATATTAGAGCCCTCTCTTTTATATCAAATTCGTAACTTATAGAGCAAACATCAAAATTACAGAACTACAAATTCAAAATACACTTGAAGTTAGACGGCAACCAAAACTCTAACTCATATGCAAGGTGAGCGAGAAAAAATTCAGAGCAAATTTTATTGAAACACATTCCATAATTTAACGAAGGAAATAAAAAATAAAGTTTCGCTATTTATTGCATGTGTGTTAACATATATGTTTCGCGCTTTTATTCCATTTCAATACTTTTTCAAATCATTTTCATAACAAATAATAACCCAATGAGGCCTAAGGTAAAAGATTTCTAAGATAATACAGCATTCATTAAATTTAATCTTATAATAGTGTATTGAATTCCCCGACTGTATTTTTTTGAAATTTCATTTGTCTGAATATGACATTTTTAGATACTGAATTGTTTCAGCCGTTACTATTTGGTAGTTAATCGTAATTAAAACAAATTGTAGAAATTACTATGTTTTACTACCAATAAAAAAATGATATTATACATTTTCTTGTAACTCGAGTTTCGGGAAATGAACTATCCCGTAATCAGACATTTTTAGTTGAATTAATTCAACAAACGGAGATTCTTTATATATTATCACAGGCTGATTTTAAACGAAAATATATTGGTACGTTTAAGATTCTTTTTAAAAATGCATAAAATGATATTCGGAAGTCATTATTCTACCAATCATGTTTTCCGATGGAAAATGTTTATATACCTGTTTCAATACATGCACAAATAATTTAAGTTAATGTATAATATACCTTAGAATCCAAAAATTGATATCCAATTTGAAACTTTCCTAAAATAGTTAGCAAGAAAAATATGTTTACAACTGGGATCGTTTACAAAAAAAAACAACCCAAGAAACTCTCTATTATATATATTGAAATTTTTATTAATTGCGTCAACTTTCTAAGCTATTTTCCCTACTTTTTCTTTTCAGAACAGATGGTTAAAGTTGGAAGAAGTACGAGTTTCATTTTTTAATACTTCAGTTAAGCAAAAAGCGACGAATACATTCAAGCTGGGGCAGTTGCTTTGAAATAATAGGCGACAATTTAGAGAAGCATTACAGGGTTATATTGGAAGTGAGAAACCCAAAAGGAATAATTTCGTCAACTGGATATTTCAGTAATAGAATAACTTGATTTGAAACAATGGATAGCAACGATATTTCATACGAGAAGTTTTTGTGCTAATAAATTTCAATTTCTTAGTTTTTTGTGAATAAACCGTTTTAAGAGAATTAACTTCTACAGATATTTTAAGTTATTGCGTCTCCGTCTTGAAGTGGAAAACGTAACAAATTGCCTCGAGTTCCTAGATCTCAAAATTGCCATAATGTTAAAGATGTTAATTGCACCTATCGCGAAATTTGGGTAATTGTATTGCATTCACGTATTAATTATATTACATTGACGGTAAGGCGAGTGTGCCGTGTGCGGACAAAAGAAGTTGAAGGAACAAGAAGCAAGCAACTCCGAATCGTGCTGGGTTGCTTATAAGTATTTGAAGAAGTTACTATGTAACGAAATGCGTCATGTGAGCAACTCACAATAATTAGAAGTTCAACATTTATGTGTATTATTCAATTAAAGAGAACCAACTTGTCGCTGTCTCTTATCGCGTTGAATATTTCTGTCTGTCTTTTTTTTCACCTACAAAATCGAAAGCGGATATTTTGAACTAATTCAGTTTGCCACCAAAATTGACAATAACATATAGTTTTAGTGTATTAATAGTTAACATAATAGTTTAACATATAGTTTAGTGCATTAATTCAGAAATATACGAAAAATAATCCATCAATTTCATGTTTCAATTTGTCAAATGGTCAGTTATTTCAGCTGAGGTTCCATAGTTTACGTAGTGATATAAATTGATCCTGAATAGTCATTTTACTACATTTATACAGGAACTTGTAGCAATCAAATGAATTTGGACTAATTACAACTAATTGAATCGAATTTAGAAGGACTTTTCGCCACTTTTAAGCTTGTTGCACCGAAGAACTATAAAGAAATGAATATTTTAGTGTTTGCAGTTTTCCCGATATTATGTTTTTAGTATATTGTGCACTCTAATGATGCAGCATTAAAATTCTCTCGATCGGTTATAAGTAATAAAAAAATTCTACCAAATTGGTAGCTTAGTTGTTGTTGTTCAAAGTTAATTCACTCAAGAATGGTGCGTATGTAACAGGCCAGCCTTCAAAAATTTATTTATCACAAGTTACCTATAAAAGATAATAAACTATCAACAAGACGACGTTACATGTTAAGTGGGAAGAACATTGCAGCTGCAGCAGCCAGTGTTTTCGATGAGCCAAATTTGTCGATTTCACGACGATCTCAACAAATGTGACACGGGGAAGCCCAAGTCTATCCAACAAGCCGACTTTGGATACTTAGAAAAGTATTTTGGTCGTTATTGGCGACATACAGGCGGAATTATTGTACTCAGTGATCCAAAATTTGACCGATCAGGTGCGTCAATTTCAACGAAACTATGGTGGCTATTTGAACGATATCTTTTCCAAACATATTGTAACTACATTTTTCAAGCTTCGAAATAAAGCAAGAATTAAGATGAATGATCCTATCATTCTTGAAGAAATAACCATTATTAAGATTGAAATATTAATATTGAGATTTAGAGTCTATCTATTAAGGAACACGTTGAATTCGGATTATATTATTGAAATATGGCATTAGGAGATCCGGAAATGTTATAATTTTTTTATTTGATACCTTATCGACTTTGAAAATAATTTCCGGGTGAATATTGTTAAATTAGAAATTAACTTAGTTGTTTAAATGTTCAGAAAATTTAATCATACGTTTACGTATTTGCACCAAAAGTGTTTTTTCACGCAGAATTTTGAAATGAAAATTTTGTTTTTTCCATCGTGAAAATATGTGCAAGAAATTGATTTATTGGTCAGTTCATATGTAGGTATGTTTGTTATTACTACATTTTGTTATCAAATTGGAAATAGTTGTTCTAGAATTTCGGAATTAATGCTATCAGTTCTCGAAATTTTAGAAAACATATAACCCATATCCCGGTTAATTTAATGAGTTTTTGACTGCATATTTTGGATCAGAACAACTGAAAATTTTTCAGAACGGCATTAAATTATTTTTCTATTTTAGGGGCATTAACAAATGCAACTTCTGAGCAAATTGGCTGCATCTTTTTTCATAAGGCCGTTAAATTTCTTGAGTACCTCTACCCTTTACCTTTTGTTTCAGTTGTCCGAATAGGGTAGGGCGGGGCTAGTTGGGCATAGGGGCAAGTTGGGCAATCGAAATATCTCGCAAACTATTCAACATACGTTTGGCGGAAAGAAGGAGTCGCGGAAGGGGTAATCACCGCGCGATCACTAGTGGCGGCTGGACGAACGAGTGAAGCGCCCGTGCGTTTTGTTTATTTTGTGCCCAAAAAGTAAAAACGTTGTCTATCGCAAGTCTATATTAATCAATTGTTGTCTGTTTTCAATCAGGTAAGTGTTAATCTTCCAGATAATTATTATACTTTTGATATGTAGAGAGGTTCTGGGTATAATTCTTACGACTTTTTTATAACCTCACTTTTGTTTTAAAATTCCGGATTGGGGTTAGTTGAGCTATAGTTGCTCAACTTACCCCACGACTCAAACAAGTAAAGTAATGAATGTTTTATTTTTTGTTAGGATGCGGACTTACAAGAGGAAGACTACAAGATGTTCTTACACTACTGAAGATTTAAAAAATGCTGCAAAGGCTGTTAATGATGAAGGAAAAAGTGTTAATGCCGCCGCTAAAGAATCTGGTATCAAACGGATGACTTCGACAAGATTTTTGAAGAAATTAAATGAAGGTGGTGATTCATCCATGGGCTATGCAACACCGAGACAAGTATTTTCTCCTACACAGGAAGACTCTCTGAAAAAGTACTTGCTACAAATGGCATCAATCTTCTATGGATATTCTCCAAAAGACGTCCGTCGCCTTGCCTACGAATGTGCTATTAAATTTGGCATTACAATTCCACTTAGCTGGACTGCGAATAAGATGGCCGGAAAAGAATGGCTCACGAAGTTTTTAAAACGAAATCTGGAGCTATCCATACGTAAACCAGAACCCACTAGCCTTGGTAGGGCAACATCATTTAATGAGCAGAATGTTAAAGTGTTTTTTGAGAAATTAGCGGAAGTAATGGATAGAAATGGATTTAGTGCGGCAGACATTTGGAATATAGATGAGACAGGAGTATCCACTGTCCTGAAGCCAAATAAAATTGTAGCTGCCAAAGGTAAGCGCAACGTCGGCGCAATGACTTCCGGAGAACGAGGGACTAACGTTACAGTAGTAACTGCTGTATCTGCTCTTGGAAATGCTGTACCTCCCATGTTTGTATTTCCGAGAAAACAGTTCAAGACATACCTTCTTAACGGTGGTCCCCCTGAATATATAGGAGCAGGCAATGCCAGTGGATGGGTTACAGACGAAGAATTCTATCAGTTTATGCAACATTTTATAAAACATGTGAAACCGTCCATGGAGCGCCCTGTTTTGATAGTGTTAGATAATCACTCCTCTCACTTGAACGTAAAGACACTAACTTTGGCCAAAGAGAACGGAGTTGTAATGCTGTCCTTTCCACCGCATTGTAGCCATAAATTACAACCGTTGGATGTATCAGTCTTTGGACCATTCAAAAAGTATTGCGCTGCTGCTCAAGACACATGGCTGCGAAACAATCCGGGGAAAATCCTCACTATTTATGATATACCAAAAATAGTCGCTGATTCGTTGCCGTTTGCTCAGACAAGTATCAATATTGTTAACGGTTTCCGAAAGACAGGCATCTTCCCATATAATTCAAACATTTTTGGTGAGGATGAGTTTTCACCATCATTTGTAACCGATCGTCCTGAACCACAAACTATCGAGCCGGAAAAACATCATCCAGAGCAAGCTGTGATGTCCAGCACTGAACCTAATCCCACTCCTTCTGCCTCTACTAGTCAAGCTGAACCCGCACCTGGTCCAAGCAATAAAGAAAACGAGACGATCGACCTAATCCAAGTATTTTCCCCGGAAATTGTACGGCCATACCCAAAGGCTGGCCCTAGAAAAGCAGCTAAAACTAACAGAAGGAAGAGGAAAGCTGCAATACTAACAGACACTCCCGAAAAGAACGCTTTAGAAGAACAGCAAAATAAAACCACAAAAAAAATTAAGAAGCCAAAGAAGAACATGGGTAAGAAAAGGAAGCAGGGTGTCTGTAAAAAAATACTCCAGTCAAGTGATGAAAGTGATGATAATGATTATTCCTGTCTGATTTGTTGCGAAGGCTATGCTGAAAGTTTACCAGGAGAAAATTGGATCCAGTGTCAAGCTTGCAGGGAATGGGCACATACAAAATGTGTTCCAGGTGCTGGTCTTACTTTCGTTTGTGTCAATTGCAACAGTGACAATGACGATTAAGTTGCTAAGATCTTATTAATACCTATTTTTTAAGATATTCAAGTCTGATTTTAAACAAAAAGACTGAATCTAATCCTGAAGTTAATCTTAAGATACGTTGATGTTTTGTTTATTCTAATTTTAGTTAATTATCCAAAGAAAATTACGTTAAGTTTTGTTTTTCTGTCACTAAGAATATATAAATTTAATTTCATTGATGACCATTAAGTTTCAAAGTTCTAATGCTGAAGTTTATCTTAAGATACGTTAATGTTTTGTTGATTCTAGTTTTGGTTAATTAGTCAAAGAAAATTACTTTAAGTTTTGTTGTTCTGTCACTAAAATACTATAAATAAAGAACTGATCGTCAAACACATATTTTACTTCTCTAGTCAACATTGAACCCATGGTTTGGTTAGACATTCTTAGTGCTCAACTGGCCCCATGCCCTTGCTCAACTTACCTCACCTATGGGGTACATTGAGCATACTTGACTTTCTGCATTTAAACAGCGGTAACTCTTAAATTTGACTTGTTACAAAAAATATACTATGGACACTTTTGCTAAAGGATAAATTACTAATCCATCAAGCCACATAACGACTCATTGAGACTTTTTATTGAGGAGCTACATCCGCTCAAATAAAAAATTGCTCAACTAGCCCCGCCCTACCCTACCTACCTCGAAACTACAGTCACAATCAATGTGAAAACTTTGAATAAATTCAACTGAATCGGTAGGTACTTGATGAAAATTCATTTGAATTAAATGAAATAATATAGATAATTTCCACCATTCATTAATTCAAAGAATATTCGGTCGTCAACATTGTGGCTTCGTCAGGTTTACATTTTAAGAGTAAGTTTAAAATATAAACTTGACAAAGCCACAGTTTTGGCGAAACAGTTTCCGTTAAATCAATTAATTGTGGGAAAAATCTGTATTATTCATTTAATTAAACAGATTTATTCCAAAAAAGTTGTTTGGTCACCTGAATGCTCAAATTTCATTTACGTCAGTCAATGTGGAGAAAAAATATGACAATGACTGAATTTGAAACACATATTTTCAATATTCCACTAGATTATTACCACCTCCTTTACTCTATAGTCATGTGCATGAGCTACAATTTGAGAAATTATAATAATACATGAATACCAATATCAAGTTTTCAATCGGTAATATTACGACCTGAATAATTCTTCTCATTGATGATTTCCTGAATAGTTAGCCTTCTCACTTCAAAACAATTCGGCAGGATGATTATCTCTGGATAAAATACGACCGCTGGCACCGCTATTTCTCTAATAGTGTGTCGAAAGAACTTCTCTGGGTCTGATTCAGAATTAATGATCAGTTTTCTAGCCATACGGCATACGGTGATTTACAGCGACAGGATTTTACTGTAACTTATCAAGTTTTACCGAAAGGAATAATTTAATTCGCCAGTTCTATATTGAAAACTGGAAACATTAGAAAAGACACATATGTCACTATTTTTATTATCTTCTTCATTTCATTTCAGCCCATCTACATTAGAATATTGTATCTATGTTAATTAATTTCGACCATTTATATGCTAAAGCACTGATGCCAAGGTGAATGGGTTACCTTCTGATATATATATATATATATATATATATTGTAGATTTCAGATTGCATTCATTATCTGAAACTCCAAGAGGAATATAAAAATTCGGAAATTGAACAGAAATGCATTCATCGCGAATATTGATAAGGAAAATATTTTTATGGTAGTTATATCCAATGAAATATCGAAGGAATAAGGAATTAAGTCTTATTCTATTTCGTTATAAAAGTGAAATTAAATAGATCGCTTTCATTTTCTCTTTATACATGGAGGAATTAAATACTGTTTTGTCTTGAATTTTGTAGAATTATCCAGAGTGCAAAAATAGTTGCTGTCTTATTATGTGTAAATTTTCAATCACTCGGAAGAAAAGGAAATTTTGTTCTAATTAAAGTTCCAATGATTTGAGATATTCCAAACATTGGAACAAGAGCACATCTCTTCACTTCATTTTTGAAATTCTGGAACTTTCACCATCTCATTTTGTAAGTAAAATATAAGACAACATTTGTATATAGTCTTTCATTAGGAATGATGAGATTTTGATTTTGAATAAAGAAAAGGTTTGACATATCAACTTAATGGTTACTTTATAGCTTGAACAATGTAGTCCAGGAGGAATCGGCGCATGAGTACCGAAAATTATTCCACCTCAATTTTTTTATGCGATGCCCTTCAAATTATCCTACTAATTATATAAATGCATGTTGCCATGAGGCAACCCCGTGCCATATTGTTTAAACAGAAATTCTTTAAACAATTTCAAGGAATTGTTATTTTTCAACCGGACAAATTTTTTTTGTATTCTCTGTTGAAATACAATTAAAAAAAGTCTTATGGCTTATTACGATAAAGTTATTATTTTTCGAGATATGAATTTTTAAAGGTCGATGAAATCTCAAATTTGGATACTTTTGATCCATGAAAAATATATTAAAAAAAAAATAAAATATAAATTATATTTTTTTTTTATTCTTTATATGATAGTTAACAATATCCTTAGTTACGATATCAAGAAATTTAATTGTTTACAACTGTGTTTTAATCGTTAATTCCGCGCGCTCAAAAGTTTACTCGCTTACCTATAAGTATCGCCGTCTCTCTCTGACTCATACGCTGCGTCGGCCTCTATTAAGAAGTTTAGTTAAAAAGCTTAATTCGTAAGCCGTCGAGTTGAATAAAAGGATTTCAATCTCTTTAAGTAAATCTTCAAATGCTTTATTAACAGTATCATCAGGAATCTTGACACTCGGTCGACCACCTTTATTATTTGAGTTTTCAGGAATATATAAATAGCTTCTATAACATAATTTGTGATACTTAACTTCCTGAGCAAGAAGACTGTCAACCGAATCGAACGTGCATATTTTTTTAAAAACATCATCCATTTTTAGACGTGCTACAGCTAAGAAATTTTCGGCTGCATCGTGATCAGATAGTACAAAAGTTGCTTTTACCTGATTTTTTTTTAACTGACCACATATTATGCACAGATCACCGTCGTTTTCTGGATTTCTGCTAGACCGACGAGGAGTATGAATTATACTTGAAATTGAGGGTTCTGTTGAATTGATTTCCTGAAGATTTTCGCCTTGTTTGTGAAGTAGTATTTCTCTTCGTCTGATTTTTTCTTCACTTGTATAACTGGCATAACAAGTTCTATGCCATGAGAACGTTTGTTTGTCAAGAGAAGAATTAAACAAATTTGCAAAACGGATAGCGGTGTCATCGTTTCGTCGATGAGCTGCACGTTGTACAGTTATATATGTATCAGGCTTCGGATTCTTCACTGTATTGTTTGGATCATCACAAAAAATACAGGGTAGAGTATCTTCAGAATATTTTCTTTTCTTGGGAATAACTAAAAATGACATGGCACTCACGATAATTGCAACGAAAAATCACTAATATTGAAAGTATATTCATTTAACACCAAGAGGCCGACGCAGCGTATGAGTCAGAGAGAGACGGCGATACTTATAGGTAAGCGAGTAAACTTTTGAGCGCGCGGAATTAACGATTAAAAAACAGTTGTAAACAATTAAATTTCTTGAAATCGTAATTAAGGATATTGTTAACTATCATATAAAGAATAAAAAAAATATATAATTTATATTTTATTTTTTTTTTAATATATTTTTCTTGGGTCAAAAGTATCCAAATTTGAGATTTCTTCGACCTTTAAAAATTCATATCTCGAAAAATAATAACTTCATCGTAATAAGCCATAGGACTTTTTTTGATTGTATTTCAACAAAGAATACAAAAAAGATTTGTCCGGTTGAAAAATAATAATTCCTTGTAATTGTTTAAACAATTTCGGTTTAAACAATATGGCACGGGGTTGCCCCATGGCAACATGCATTTATATAATTAGTAGGGTAATTTGAAGGGCATCGCATAAAAAAATTGAGGTGGAATAGTTTTCGGTACTCATGCGCCGATTCCTCCTGGACTAATGCAGTTATGTTCGAAATAAAATGTCGTTAACCACTGATTCGTTGGCACTGATGCACGCGATCATTCACATTTTGATCACTCTGAGCAATAATCCGGCTGTATTTCGCCAATAACATGGCAAAAATTTTTTCTTCCAAGTGATCCAAGGTATGTGGTTTGTTGGCATAGACTTTTTCTTTTAGATAGCCCCAAAGAAAATAATCCAAAAGTTTCAAATCACATGACATTGGCGGACAATTCACAAATACTTGCCGTTTGATGATGCTCGTCAAATATTTTCATCAGCAAAACGAGCGTAGCATCAGCTGTATATCATGTAGCACCATTCCCTTGGAACCATATCTCTTCAATATTGATATTCTCAAGCCATGTCCATAGAAATTTAAGTAGCATGGTCCTACAGCGGTCGACACTAACGGTTACATCTATTATATTTTATACTCATTTAGGAAGAAATAAGATCCAATGTCGCCGCAATGCTATAAACCGCACCACACAGTGAGCTTTTCGGGTTGTACTCGAAAAAATAACGGCAATTTTGCTCTTTAAAAAAGTCTTTTAACCAAAGGTACCTCGTCTATGAAGAAAATTTTTTAGCCAAAATAAGGACCTTTTCCAAATGCTCAAGGGTCCTATAAGCAAACTCTCAATGCAATCTGTGATCATTTGGCTTCAGTTTTTCGGTCAAAACGACTTTATAAGAGTGCGACTCCAGACCCTTTGGCAATACTACTAAGTTGACGTCTGAGAAAGCCCCCGCTGTTGCGACCGTCGTGAAATTGACAAATTTGGTTCATCGAAAACCCTGGCCACTGCAGCTGCAATGTTCTCCTCACTTTGCACGTTTCGTCGTCATTTTGGTGGCTCATTGTCTCACAAAGTTTAAACTTTTTCGCAATGCGGCGTATAACCTGCGCAGAGTATCGATGATGGCGTTCCAATTCTTGAGTGAACAAACGTTGTAAATCCCTTATTGCGCCATCACTTTGGCAATATTTTTTTATTACTCACCACCCATCAAGAGAAGTCAAAGGCTCTTTCATAAAACTGCGCACTATACCAAATACATCAACAGCTGTAAATAAGGAAGAATATGTTGGAAGCCGAGATATTTCTACTTGGGGACTATCGTCCATATTCAAAGACTCTTTCGTCCAATTTTTCATTTATTGATCATTATTATAAAGAAGGTATTCATTATTGAACATTCTGATAATAAAGAAAAGACCCAAATGCTATTGGAATGATTTTCTACAGCACAGGTATAATACCTAATGAATGAAAACAATTTTAACTTCCGCTAAATTTTATTGTTTGATTAAAAATTGTTTCTTCATACCATGACATTAGGAGAGTATTTAGGTTGAGTATACATTTGTAGAAATGTTCTTGAGTATTAAATTCCTCTCCAATAAAATTAAGAGGAGCGGGTAAGGAATAGAGGAGTGTAGGAAAAAGTTTACAATCATAATCATGAACAGGAAATTTTCAAAATGTATATCAAAAATATATGAAGCAAAGGAAATTTGTTCAAGTCTGTTTGATCGTTCGATATAATTTGTTTTTCATTGTATATATTAATTAGGGTATTAAAGAGGTAACATCGATGACTTTTATTTTCAAAGTGTAATATATTATAATTGTTATCAAAATTATGTCCTATTCCTAGCAATTTATTTTCATATTTTGAAAATTGTTATAATTATCCTATATAAAATTTAACCTGTGCAAATGACTTGCTCGAAACAGATTTTGTTATATTCCTTCTATCAAGTGAAAAGCCTTTATACATAATATATAATTATATTGAGGCTTGAATAAAAATCTCATTATGGAATATCAATGGTTTAAAGAAAACGTTATAATACCTGAAAGCTTTCTGTAAATTTTGTGACGAACATAAAACATCTTGATTTTAAAGTTAATTCCAGGACAACTTTCAGGTAAGTCATATTTATTATTGCTTGATTTTGATTTTTTCAAATATGATTAGGCCGATGAAGAGTTTATCGGAATTCTAATTGTTTTTTGAAGATATATTGCATGCTTTGAGAGATTTTTGCATTAACTTATTTAAATATTCAAATATATTGAATATTTCAAATAAATCATATTATATTTTCTGAGAAGTCCTTAAATTTTTATTTGTATTTTTGAAAATGAATTGGTTTTTATAATGGTAAGATCAGAAACAAAATTTTGTCTCCTTCAAATATTCATTTATTAATTTTAATTGACAATTTATATTTGTTGGTTTATTTATTCAATTTGATATTGTATATTGAGTTAGATTCAAGAAAACGTACTAATACACAAAATTATTAAGCGACAGAAACTGTCAGATTTTAAATTCAATGTTTACTTTGATATTCAATCATGAAGAGCTTCAAGATAGAGCAAATTTAGCTTTGTTATCGTTGTTTTCGTTGTTATCTTCTTCGACATGATATTATGGCAGAGGACAAGCAGCTAGCACAAAATTGATACGTCATTCGAAAGCACACTACATGAGGTATTTTTTGCTGAATAGAAAACATGTCCTTAACTAATGATTTTTCATCGATAAAAACGTTCATCTCCTTACCACGCCCGCAATAATAATTTTTTGGCACACAGAACTTTTTTCTTGTAGCAAATTCAAGGATGTTGCCAGATATCTGGTCAAATTTGATAAGGCTACAAGGATAACTGAAGTATATTCAAATTTATGTGAAAACTTGAAATACTTCGTGAAATCAAGAAATGTTAAATTGAGGAAAAACCATTTACATTTTGACCATATGTTATATGACATTTTTCGTTGCAGATAACTTGTATCATCTCTTGAAGTTTATTAAATTAGACACCCTGTATATTGCTATTTGAGTTCTCACACTTTAACAGTTCAGATATAAAACCTGATGAAGCCACAGTCTAGTGAAATAATTGTTGTTCATTACTAAAACTTTTATGAAAATTGAATTTTATTAATTATTTATTGAAAATGAGTTCTCATCAAGAATAAATTCATCAAATAAACGTTGATAATTTTTTAAATATCAAAACAGATTTAATCTGTTAATCTTCTTCAATTTCAATTTCAAAAAAATTTGTATTCCAAAAAACTTTTAGAATTAAATTAATGTCTACAATAAGCACCGCTTATATTTAATAGACTTATATAATCAAAATTCAATATATAATTTCAAATGGAATAAATAAACCAACAGATATAAAAAAGTCATTAAAATTAATAAATAAATATTTAAAGGAGACAAAATTTTGTTTCTGATCTTACCATTATGAACGTCAATTCCTTTTAAAAAACATAAACACAACTTAGGGACTTCTCAACAAATATAATTTATTTGAAATATTTAATATATTTAAATATTCAAATAAGTGAATTCAAAAATCTCTCAAAATATGCACTATATCTTCAAAACACAATTAGAATTCTGATTATCTCTTCGTCGGCCCTAAATAATATTCCAAATATCAAAATCAAATAACAATCACTGTATCTTACCTCCACGTGGTAACAGGATAAATTGCTTTAAACAGACTAACTTTAAAATTCAAGATAGTCTATGTTCTTAACAAAATCACAGAAACGTTTGAGGTATTATAAGGTTTTCTTTTATCCATTGACATTCCATAATGAGATTTATTCAAGCCTAAATATAATTATATAGGATGTATAAAATATTTAGGGCCGATGAAGAGATTATCCGTATTCTAATTGTTTTTTGAATATATAGTGCATGTTTTGAGAGATTTTTGAATTAACTTATTTGAATATTTAAATATATTGAATATTTTACATAAATTATATTTTTTGAGAAGTCCTTAAGTTGTGTTCATGTTTTTGAAAAGGAGTTCATAATGGTAAGATCAGGAACAAAATTTTGTCTCCTTTAAATATTTATTTATTAATTTTAATGACTTTTTTATATCTGTTGGTTTATTTATTCCATTTGACATTGTATATTGAGTTTTGTATATATAATTTATATAAAATTTTATTAAATATAAGCGGTACTTATTGTAGACATTAATTTAATTCTAAAAGTTTTTGAATAAAAATTTTTTTGAAATTAAAATTGTAGAAGACTGACAGATTAAATCTGTTTTGATATTCAACTTTTGTTTTATTTCTTCTATCAAGTAAAAAGCCTTTTTCTATTTTATTTTAACGTTGATAATCTTATAATTGAATAGAAGCTACTAGTTATCGCTTGTATCTATATTTATTAGTTAATTAATATGGCGTGAGTTGTGCCATATGAATTTCTTTGAACATGTTCATATTCAACTTTTTATCTTTCTGAAGAGTCCTTTGATATTTCCCGACGCTATAAAAAGTTAGCTATGCTTCTCAAAATAATTCATTTCAATTTTAATCTATTCTGTATATTTCAAAATGTGAAATTCTTATTCCATATAATAAACCATTGATAATTAACCACAGTATATTCCAGCGACTGCTTCTAGGAGACAATTAAGTTATTGATTGAATCTGTCAAAATCCTCGGTCAACAATGACAGCGGTGTCCCTTCATTGTCAATGACGAACAACACAATTCAGCCGACTACTTCATTCTTCTCCGCAATTGTTAACTGAATTGACGATGTTTGTTGTGACAATAGCCGCGGTAATAACTAATCCGATAACTCTCAGACGCTGGACCTATTGAAAGGGGTGCTAAACGTTTCACGGCGACGAATTAGCTTATCTTCATGCACATACCCTTGTTCTGGACATGCTAATTCGCCCACAGGGGGATGACATATTATTATCGAAAATGGGGGGCCCGGGGCCAATTTTCCAGTTCACTTACGTCGGTGAAAGGTGTGTGCCCCCGGCGGTGGGGTGTTGAGTTAACCCGTTAGCGATGGTGGCGCGGTTGGTTGGACGGGGGTGCAAATTATCGTTAGCATGACTTGTCTCAAGCCAGAAGAATGAGGGTGCACTGATTTCGTGGAAAAATACGTTTGTTTGATTAGCGTGTGGCAACAATACTTTTCTCTGGTCTGCTATTTTAAGCCATAAATCTTAATTTTGACACTAGTGTTAGTAAAGATTTAATTCTTCATTATATTGAATTCTGCGAATATTAAATAAATGGAGTATGCGGTAAAAAACGTCAAACAGTTTTTTTTTGTAAGTGTTTAACGTTTCGGCTCTGATTTTGGAGCCATTATCAAAAACAATTATTGAATTTACTGATTCAGCGCCGGGACTTCAATCTGCCTACTACCCAGGTTTCACAACCAGTAGACTCGTAGATCACAGTGTCTCAACTCACTCTCACGAACTAATCCGTAGAGCACGGGTATTTACACGTCGTGAAGGTGGGACAGGAGTGGGGGTAGGAGTGGCGGGGGAAATCCTATGTGGTGGGGCTGTTGCTATGGGAAGACATGTTAATTAAAGGTTTCCATGTGTTGGGCAGGCGTTTGCTGTCATCGCGTTTGTTGAGGCAGTTTGATCTCTTCTCAATTTCGAGGGATTCACAAATAATGCGACTTGTTAGCATTTTTTCAGTTGCAATAGTTTTGTAACTATCAAAGTCAATTTTGTGACCTGTTTCTGCGTGATGTGTGAATAGGGCAGATGATGGATCAGCAAGTTGGTGTTCATATACTCTCTTAGTCACTCGTCTATTAGTTTGACCTATGTATGACCTAGGAAATTCCGAGCATGTTAATTGATATATAGATTCGTTTGGAATTGAATCTCTGGTAGATCGAAGAAAGGTGGATATTTTATTGCTTGCTGTGAAGATAATGTTTATATCTTGTTTCCGTTAGGTACGACATATTATCAGTAACTCCTCGGATGAAAGGAAGAAAGGCCTTGTGAGTGTTATTCTCTGGGGGCTCTGGGGAATCTTGAGGGTGTATCTGGTTCCGTCGGAAGGATTTCTTAATTTGATATCTGCTATATCCATCTTGAAGTAGAGCAGATTTGAGCTCATTGAATTCATGTTTGATATGTTTACTCTCAGTAAGATGGATGGATCTGTGGACGACGGAGTTCAGAACGGAATTGATTTGTGCCGGAAGGTGGTGAGTGTTGGCTTGTAGATATCTATTCGTATGGGTGGGTTTTATATAGACACTGTGGGTGAAAGATGTGACTGATTTGGTGGTAAGTACGTCTAGAAAAGAAACGGAATTATTTGTCTCAAGTTCCATCGTGAAATTGATCTTTAAATTCGAGTATTGTTCTTGGTAATTGCTCTACCCAAAATAGACAAACCTAATATACCTCTTCGCCCCATTGTCAGCGCCACATAGGATTTTTTTTAAATTAGATGTAATTAGAGCAATTATACAATAAATACTTGAGAGGGCACAAACGAAGCGTTCTGTTACTCGTGTATGCCCAAAATACGCCGTTATATAAGCGTATCAGAAATTTTTCTGTGATTGATGACCCTGTTTTGTAGAGTCAAATTATCGAATTTTCAGTTTTAATGGTGAAAATGAAAATATTAGGATTTGAATAACTAGTTGTTCAAAATGTAATCTTGCCTGATGATGCTACTGTGATAGCGAAAAGATTGTTGTAAAGATAACTATAAAAATTTGTGAAAATCAGAATAACCTTATTTAAATATTATTTAATATGGCTTTTCACCAAGTACTGATTCAATTCAATATAAGATAAGAGAAAAACAGATATGAGAGAGAAAGATAGAGGGAGAGAAAAAGATATTTCAGAAATATTTTATTCCTAATACATTCATTGATCAGGATATATTTATAGATACGATTCAATCATTCAATATTCTATATGTACTGTAATCGAAAATAACGAAAGCAGAAAACGAGCGATTCACAAATATCATAAACTGAGTTGCCATTAAATGAAGACTAGATTAGATGAACAAAAGAGTGTGAAATCATTAGGTGAAAATTTATATATAGAATAATTCTCATTGTTCGATCACGAATGAGAATTACATCAGTTTAAGTCACTCAAATAAAAAAATAATAGACAAATAGATGAATTATGAAAAATTACTAGGAATAATATCAAAATGGTTAAGAACATGATTAACCTACAAAATCAGTTATCTACTCTCTTCACTGCGTCGGCAAATCGAGTTATATTTCTTACATTAATGGAATATGCGGTTGGCTCTGAAACATAACAAAAATAGGAACCTTTTTGTACTCCTCTGAAAATGGTCTAAAGACCGAAATAATTGTCAAGATTCTGACTAAATTGTAAAACATAAAAACTGTGTGAATTATTTTAAATAAAATCGACTAATATTCCATTAAATTCGATATCAATTTTTACATCTTCTGGCAAATTCATTAGGATCAACCTTGGCAGTTTTCTTCGCTCGTACTGGATCGCAAGTTTGAATTTTTTCAATGTAGATATCGACTATTTGATAGAAACTATAGTTAAAGACAAGGTAATATACTTTCTAAAATCATCTTCATCAAAAATGGTTTCATTACATGATAATGAAGATCATTGATAGATTATTCGTTTGTTATTTATGTTTTAAAATTATTATGAAGGTAACAAAAAATTTAATATTTTATAATCATCAAGCCTTCATCGAAATATTATGTTATGTTCTCTATCATCTAAACCAAAATATGGCTATACACGGTAGCTCTGAAATAATTCTGGCTACTTTTAGATGTGTAGTTGGTTGACTATATGAGGATTCAAATTTCTATCTTAATGAACGTTCATTCGCTTCACTTTCATATTTTTTGATATTGTTTCATCAATATTTTCGCAATTGATGTATCAATGCTTCAACTGATGCGACTGAAACGGATACTACAATATGTTGAGAGGCAGGAGAATAAAATTTTCTGAACGTTCTGCTTTGCTATGCGATTCAGTATCATTCCACATGGAAACTATATCCAACGAGCTGATAATTGAAACCAAAGATGAGCAGAATCTGATGATTGAATTATTGCGTTCCACCCACCTTGTTTCATACCGTTTGATCAAATCGTTTTATTATTATTATTCAGAAGATTTCTTCGGATACCTTCACATAAAGTTACATCTGACCGATCGATACAAGCCATAAATAATGGTGGGTTATGATGAAATGGTGGAATACTAGAATTATGACTTCACATATATAAATCTATAGAAAAATTAGTATGAATGGTTCGTAAAAAAGTAAACGAAAAAAGTTTAACTAAATCTTCTTCATTATATTTTATATTATTACAATTCTTAGTCTCAACCAATTTCTCAGCGGTTATCTACTTACTCTGCCTTCAACCTCCTGTCAATCGCTCTCCGCTACCGTCGGTGGAATGTTGTAAAATTTCTAATCAAAGTAAGTGACGAATCTTAAACATGGTATGTATTCATGTCTTTTATTTTCGAAGTTTAAGCCAAAAGTGGACCTAAACGACTCGGTTGGACTCACTGATGAAGAATCCGAGGTCAAGAGTAATTCCGTCCGTCCGGATTTAAATACGCTAACTTTCGCGCAGAAAGAGCTAAGGCCTTGAAACTTTCAGGAAAATTTTGGGGTCTAAATACTGTCTGGTGAGTTCATTAACGGGCAAAGTGGGTTCAATTGTTTCGCGCTTTTTCACGTTTGAAAAATTTTCATATTTTTAGAAAATGCACACTTGATCGATCTAAAATCGAATGTTTGAAAGAAGAATAATTAGACTCATCTTCGTACAAAATTTCGCGAGGATCGTATCATTAGAAGACCAAAACCAAATTATTTTGTGTGGATGGTTCGAAAACTTTTCATATTTTCCCAATATTATCGAAACTGCAGACACGATTGTTATGAAATTCATCATTAAGAAGTAAAACAATAGCACCTATTCATACAAAATTTTTGTGAGGATCTAAATAAATGCATTCGGCTGATCTGAACCAAATATCATTATAAAGGAGTGCGAGCTATGGAAATAGGAAGTTTTACAAATCGAGACAGTGTAACATATATCTGTTTAACAATTTTATACTCAAAAAAACTCGATAAAGTTTTGTTGATCACTAAGGCAAATTTCAGACATGCGCACATTTCGAACTTGTTGGTTCTCTTCAGTGCAATGAATGCCAGCGACTACAAATCTGTCAAATACCTATATTCGCTATACAGCTCTTTAATTAGCTCGCAAAGGTATGTCTTGTATGTATATTTGCATACTCTATATGGCTACAGTGTATGGTTAATACCTAAGTGTTTCTGTGTATAGCGAATATAGGTACTTGACAGATTTGTAGCCGCTGGCTTTCATTGCACTAAAGAGAACCAACAAGTTCGAAACATGCGCACATCTGCAATTTTTCCCAGTGATCAACAAAACCTTATCGAGTTTGTTTGAGTATAGAATTGTTATAGAGATGTATGTAACATTGTCTCGATTTGTAGAACTTTCGATTACCACAGCCCACACTCCTTATTAATACGTGAAGATAGTATAAAGAAAGACCAAAAATGATTTAAGGTGAAATAAACTATAGCGTAAAAGCTCGTTAATTCACGTAAATGCTTTTCACCTTTTTATATTTAGTATTTAACTCTCTTCGTTAAATTTCAATATTCATAAATTACACATTTTTATGGAAATGGCCCAAGCACGCTTTATTACAGGACTTTTTTTCTTTTATATTCGACTCTTTAATGTTGATTATTTTACGTAACAATTCTGTTACCTTCTGGATACTTGGACAAAAATATCTCCAGTTTTATTGTATTATTATTATATTTCATTTTCATTATTATATTTCATTTTCATTATTATATTGTGCTGATACTGCTAGATCTTCTGTAAAGATTCCTCAGAAGTTTTTTCAGCTTGTGCGAGTTAGGAGTTCCGTTGTGTTCTGGATAGACTTTGTTACTGCTATCTTGCGCCACTTTAGGTTACAGCACTGTTAATTTTCGACCCAATAGTGAAATTTTGGCCGAAATTTGTCCAACTAGAAAATTTATTTCCCGGCTGATCAGGACTTGAATCCGCGACCTTTCGGTTAGGAGCCCTGATACTCATCATGATACTCTCAATTAATTTTGATCCTCTCTTTCTTCAGATGATTTATGTCATTAGAATAAAAATGATAAATCGCACTGGCGTGAAGACAGAAGAAGCTTTTGCTCCTGAAAATTACAAATCTGTGAATAATTTCTTCAAGGAGCTACACATAATGAATAAAAACACAAAATTCTGCGATCCAATAGTCAAATAGATGTCAGTTTTTACAATTCAAAAACTGTTGAAGAATACATGATAACAAAGCTTTATCTTTCTCTCTCTGGTCTGCATCGTTACATACCGGCAAGAAATAATGGAAGAAGAGTATGTCGAACAAAACTCCATATTCTTTTCATACTTTTCACCGAAATCAGAGGAGAAAGAATTCGAAAAATTCTCGTTTTGTTACTTCCATAGACATATTAAATTAAAATAAAAAGACCATGGTTACTTCACATCTAAATACTAAATCTCAACTCGATCGGATTTGTACTTTAGATAATATTCCAAAAATAAAATTTCAAATGAGAGAAACTCAAGAACCATTTAGCCAATTCTGTCAATCTTTGAACGTAACTGATATAAAAAAATGAAAAAATAAGAAGCGATTTTTTACTTGACGGGAGGATTATTACAAACTTTGAATATCGAAACGGATTTAATCTGTTACGCTTCAACAATTTTAATAAAAAAAAAATTTCCTAAAAAAACTTTTAGAATTAAATTGATGTCTCTTAAGCACTGCTTATATTTAATAGACGGATATATTCAAAACTCAATATACAATGTCAAATGGAATAAATAAACCAACCAATATAAAAAAAGCAACAATATCAAATGGAATAAAAAAACCAACAAAAATAAATTGTTGAGCACCTGAACTCGTCAGATAGGCGTGGTACGTATGTTTTGCCTGTAACAAACATTCGTCAAAATTTTCAGTTTCTGGTCTTATATTTATGAGAAGTAAATCTCTTTCAAAAATACACAACATAATTTTAAGAACTTCTCCAAAATTAAGTCATTTGAAATATTCGATATGTTTAAATATTTAAATAAGTTACTTCAAAAACTCTCAAAAACATGTAGCACATCCACAAAAACAATTCAGATAACGTCAGTTCAACTTCACATTTGAAAGATAAAATCAAATAAAAATAAATAAACTTGTAATCTTACCAAACAGTTTTTGGAAACTCTGTGAATGCAATTTCAAACTTGGTAGGTACATCTAATATTCAAGGTACTCTATGCTGAACACTGAAATCACACAAAGTTTTTGAGGCATTTTATGGCCTTCCTTAGACCACTAGAAACTGTATAATAAATTTTTTCATTCAAAAACCTAGTATAATTATATATTATATATAAAATAATAAGAAGCTGATATATTCGAATATACTGTAAAAGTTTCAATTCTTTATGTGTTATCGTTTGGAAATTACCAGTTTTACCTTCGCCCGGACTGTTGATCCTGACTTTATTGGGCATAAGTCTTTATTACATTATTACACCTAAACAACAAATTTCGTTTCGACCGGATACGTATTTTCAGAATTATGAGTAAAATAAGAGAAAAATTCTGAGTGAATAATTGCGTAACCATTAGCTCGATTTTGCCCATTACTGAATTTAATCGAGATATTTGAGCCCAAAATCTACACGGAAAGTTTGAAGTCTTTACCTCTTTCCATTCGAAAGTTAAAGTTTACGGACTGATTGGCCAGACAGAATTACTTTTGGCCTCAGATACTTCGTCAGTAACTTTAATCTAGTCATTTGAGGTCATTTTTCTACCTATATAAACGCTTTCGTCAGGATAACTTGTTGAGTACATTCGCATTACACATTCTTATTACCCCGTTTCTCTTACCTATGTCTGTAGTACTTAGGAATGTTAAACATGAATTGATGAATATTAAAGTCATTCTACCGCTATTGAAAGGAAGAAGCAAACACTTTCCATAAAGAGGTATTCGAACAAATGGGAAAAATAAGTAATTAACTACCGTTAAATCGACGAAAATATTACAAATAGTGATCTCTGAATATCAAGCATTCGTCTCATTTCGTGTCCAAGTTAATTTAGCCTGTCCATCAGTTAAGTTGTCCATTACCAGCGCAACACTGGAATAAAGACAAACTCTTGTGTCAAGATAATGATCGAGGATTACCATAATGAAATCAATATCGCGTATTAGTGAATATATGAATACATTTTCTCGCCATGACGGGACTCACTATGCGTCCAGCGTGCACTCCAATCTCATAATGGACGGACCATGGAGATCCTGCATTGTTGCCATTATTTCTGAGTAAAAATTCTAAATTTTCCTTTATTGCAAATTGCATGCTTTGACTTATTTGTGTTCTGACTTCTTCCGTTATCTTCAGTTTTAGAGCAATTATGAAGCACTCATAAAAAGGTTTTTATTAACGAAAGAAATTCATATTTTGTTAGGTGATGCAGAAAAAATTTCGACTAGGAAAAAATTTCAATTCTACGAGATTCATACATCACATGCATAAGAAAAGAAAGTAAGTGACATAAGTAAATATAACTTATGATAATTTTATCATGGATAGACGGGTATTTGATTTTTTAATAGTTTGGAAATTAGTGGAACAGATACTTCCATCGTGTGATTTCAGGTTTAGTATTGGGGAAAAACTTCATTTCTAGTATTATAAATGTGGGATGAAGTGGTTGAAACAATTCAAATATTTACATTTAATCTTTCAAACGCCAATTGATAGGTGAGTAACATTTAGTCACTACACTCGATGAAATGTCCATAGAACAAGTTAAGAATCAGGACGAAACAACCTATTATTACTAGAGTACAAACTGAATATACTATATAACTCTGTATTTTTCGAAATGTGCCAGTTTTCTGTATTTGTGTTAATTTCTACAGATATTGTTCGCATTTACTTACTCTGTTTCTTCATGATTCGTAAACTACTGATCACAAAACATTGTTTAAAATGAAATAATATTATATATAATATGTGTATAGTTTAAAAGACAGTATCGAGTAAGTCTTACAAAAGTTATATATGTCATTTAATTTGTTGGTCCTCCAGAAATATCTTTACTTGGATTCTTTCCCAATTTTCAATTCTTGCGATGAATGAATGCATTTGAAAATGTTGAGCAAGTATTACTGAATGGCACATTTCAATTTTCCTATTTTCATGAATATCTCTCTTCAGAAGTTTAGAGGACCGCTTCAGATAGTTTAATTTTTTATTCGATTAGATACCTATAGTTTACAAACTATTTCAAAGATTACAAATTTCTTTCTGTTTGGTAATAATATCTAATATAATGTTTTAAATTCACTTCTTTGATATTCCAACATTACAGAATGATCGGTTTCGATTAATTTCTATTTACTTGAATTAAAACATAAAATTCAATTGTACACACAGAATTACATGAATATCATGAAAGTGTCTCTGTGACATAATTAAGATTTTCAGAACCCAAATAAAACAAATGAAACTTTTTTTTTCTTATGTAGAAGCTCTCGAAATAAAAAAATTTCATGAATCTTTAATCGCATTCTTTCTAATATTAATACATAATTTTCGAGTAATTATGTTAAATTCATGATTGTACCAAATTTTTATTCTCAAATAGTTATCTGAAATCATTTTTTGTCATTGATGATGATGTCATTTTGATTGTTTTTCAACTTTTTTTCCATATAAGAATATGGTTTGTAGTCCTATATTTTTACAATAAAATGTGCATATTCCATTTCTACATTTTTACTGATTGTCAAATAATTACCGAGTGCACACCCATGAAGGCAACCGTGATGCTACAAGTGACATTTAGGATTACAGAACTCAATTTCAAAATCATCTTTTGTATTTTTAGGAACTACTTGTTCTTCTGGAATCGCGAAATTTGAAGTAAAGTATTAATCAAGAAAATGTGCAAACTTAAGTGTTCATTATTATTGTAATATCTTCCATTATATACATCTCCATAATTCAAATACAAGTGTAAATGAAAACGATGAAAATATGATTAGAAGAAAATCCCTCTTAAACGACAAATCTCATAATCTGACAACGCGCTTGTCCAAACAACGCTGCCACGGTAGCATGGCCATATCGTCGACTTTCAATAAATATGCATGAATCTTCGCGCCATATGAATGAGGGAAATCTCATTCAATATTCCGCGTGTACATTTAAATTACGTGTCCCACAACGGCACAAACGTCCACAGAACATTGAGGCGAGATCGTTTTCAATGATAGCGTATACAGGATGTTATCAATATACGCGGTAATTGCAGTTTTGAGACATCGACGTTGTTGGTAATATCATATGGCACAAGGTCGTAAGAAATTATGAGTTCCCCTTTAAATTTGTTGAATTAAGTTATACACACATGAAAAAACTCAAACTGCATAGCGCTTTATGATTCCATTGTGACTTGGCCCCTTGAGTTATCTTTTTCTGATAATCCACATTAGAAAAATACATGTTCACAGGTGTTCTGAAAAGGTAAGTTTAAGCGAAATCACAGAGGTAGAACATCTCTATATAGCTGGTAAGCCAACATTGAATGTGAAATATTTGTTTTATTTTTTCTTTATTTTCATATAATTTAAAGCATATACTACTTGACATCGACATCTAACTCCGTGAAGCCGAATTGCTCATACTATATAACAATAAACCTTTTTCCCGCTTATTACGGATCACCGAGTAAGATATAGAAATTTCGTCCGAATCAATATTGGTTTAGGCAACTTCCAGTCCAGAAATTAAACTCTGATAACTTAGTAAAATCCGAAACCCTCATCCAGCCCGAGTCGGCTTCCATATTCCCATATAATTCTGGCAAGGGTAGATTGCACGAGTCTGTAAGATCTCGTTAGTATTTATCTGTCCCAAGAGACCGGGACGGTCACGGCCTGCCTGGATCCACCACCGTCGTACTCTATCATTTGCCGTGTTATCAGCTCGGTTCTTGATTAATTCTAATTATTTGGGGTGAGGTTTACGTAGAGGGCGCGCGCGAATATGATTCACTGGTATCGGCCCCCATTCGCCATTTAATTTTTGGACAATAAAGATGGTGAATATGGAGGAAAGGAGAATTTGACTTAATTGGAAAATCTTGGCTTCTGAATAACTTTTGATTTTTTCGCTTCTTTAATCGAATAGTAGGTTCTTAATAATAACAGAATCATTCAGTTTTCTGCCTCTGAAAAAGAAAATTCTTTGTCAACTGTCAATCAGAATCATCAGGTTGATATGGCTTATATATTTTTTTTCTACATAATAAAACATTCAAATTCAAGATGTGAAAACACTTTTTCATACAAGACTGAAATTGCCAACAACCGTTATGAATAAAATTGAAGATTTACATGTATTTTCCTCAATTTCCTTATCCTAGCCAAAGATATAAGTTAGGAGTGAAGTTTTTCAATTTACAAGAATGTATTATAAAAAATTAAATGAGGATTTAAGTATTGAATTATTTCTAAACATCTCATATTAGTATATGAACAGAATCTAGACAACCAAATAATACGGAGTGTGATAAACGAATGATCGGAAAATCTATGAACTTATTTTGTTGACGGTCTCTCTGAAGCTTTCGTAAAGGGTTTTTCATTATGGGCGGGTCGATATTGTATTTTCTAAATGAAAATAATCATAGAATCATGACAAAATTATGATATCGATGTCTGAAAAATGATAAATAGTTTTAATAGTTACTCAGTAATTTATAAGCTACGTCGGTGGCGTAGTGATTTAAATGTCCGACTCGAAACAGAGATTTTTTTTCAGTGCGAGTTCGCCTCTTGGCAGGGAAAAAATTTTCTCGATAGGATGGTCAGCCTCCAATTCACTGTCGGGTCAAAAATAAACGGTGCTGTGTCTAGGGGAGGTGTGAAAGTAAAGTAACACAGCCTAAAAAAAACAAAATCTGATCGCTACACTAAAGCTTCAGAAGGATCTCTGCAGAAGTGTTAAGATATCATTATACTATCAACAATATCAACGAAAATCTGCTGACTAACTATGTGAAAAATTGGTACACATTCAAGGTTCAAAGTATTGTCCGTCGCTAGCCACTACCTTTCCCCATCTTTCTGGAAATCAACTGATCCATTCATCATTATTGGAGAAGTGCTGGTCAGCTAGGCCATGTTGCATCGATCGGAAGAGATGGTAATTGGAAGGAGCAATGTCTGCGCTGTACGGCTTTGGGGTAGGACTTTTCACTTGAGCGTTGCTAAGTACTTTTTAACAGGTGACGTAACAATTGGTCGTGCATTTTCAATAACTTTGTCGTGTCTGTCGGCGTATAACGGTCGTTCACCTCGCAATACCTGGCTCAAAGGCATAAATTTTTATCGGTAGACCTCCTTTTGATCCTTTTGTTCGATTGTAGGAGCTCATAACTGGTCCCAACTGGTCCCAGCAAATACTCCAAATATCGCCATAAATACTCATCTTGGCAGTTGATTGATGATGGGATATCCATAGCTTGAACGACATTTTGAATTATCGTAACGGACCCACTTCTCATCGCCAGTCAAAGCTCGATGCAAAAACCCCTTCCTTTTTTGCTGTTGGAGCAATTGTTAATAATAATAATAATACTTCTTCATTTCAAATAAGGTTTACAGATAAGATACTCACCTGAAGTGAAATAGTGTCTGAATAGAATTAATTGGTTAGCTCTCTAATATGACATTAAAAAATCTCCTAGCTCATAAGGCTCAAGTTTTATAATCAAAGATTTTACCCTGTTTTTGAAGATTTTTAAATTATTTATATTCTTAATGTTATTTGGCAAATGATTAAATATTCTGATACAACTATATGTCGAGTGTTTTTCGCTTAAAGTCAATCTATGAATTGGAAAATTTTAATTTTGTGTTCTTGTGTTGGAAGCATTACTGTGATTATATTGAATAAAGTTTCTTTGTTCTTATGTAAGAATACAACGCATTCGTAAATGTACCATAAACTGTGAAGATGCTATTTTGCTCAAACAATTCTCTACAAGTTTCATTATATTTCAGCTTAAAAATTACCCTTATTGTTCTTTTTTGTATTTAAAAAATTTCTTCCAAATTTCTTTTAGTTACCCAAAAAATAATCCCATATCTAAGTCTAGATTCAAAATTTGCATAATATAAAATTTTCAATGATTTATCATTCAGGTATTTTCTAGATATTGTAATTGCAAAATTAACCTGAATCAATTTCTGACTTAAATGTTTCACATGTGCTCGAAAATTCATGAATGAGTCCATGAATAAACCCAGAAAATTAGTACTATCTACAATATTAATAACCTTATTTTCTAAAGTAATGTTGGTTGGTTTGCTTTTATTCCTCCTATTGATACTGAATATTATAAGATTGGTTTTTTCAACATTTAGGGTCAATTCGTTATTCTGCAGCCATTCATGTGTCCTATTGAAGAAGTTGGTACCTCGAATCAATGTATACTCATCTTCTGCTCCTACCAATAGGTTGATGTCGTCCACATAATTGACTAATTTTTCATCTTCCTCTGCTATATCTTCCAAATCATTCAGGAATATTAGGAATAGAAGTGGCCCCAAAACAACTCCTTGTACTATCCCTTTTTTATTTATCAGCTCATTGGATTCAGCATTTTCTCCTTCCTTGATGATTTTCACTTTTTGTTTTCGTTAGCATATATATGATTCAATCCACTTGTATGCATTTCCTCTTATTCCATAAGCCTGAAGTTTCTTTAGTAGGTGTTCCTGTTTTATTGAGTCGTATGCTTTTGACATATCCAAAAATATGGTCAGTGATAGCGTTGTCTCCTTCCAACAGTTCCAATATGTTCTTTGTTAATTCAAATATGGCTGTTTGGGTAGATTTTCCATTCAGAAATCCGCGTTACTGAAAAAATCACAACTATTCAGGAATTCTGTCATTCTGGACCACATTATCAGTTCGAATATTTTTGAAAAACTTGGCAGAATACTGATAGATCTGTAGTTTCCTAGCTCTTGTGGATTCCCTTTTTTGATATGGGTTTGATAATAGCTGTTTTCAATTGTTCCGGGAACTTGCCTTGTTTGAACGACTGGTTTACCAGGTGTGCTAGGACGCCATTTATTTCAGGTAGGGCTAGTTTAATAAGACTTGTGGGTATTTCGTCTAATCCACTGGTTTGTTTATTTTTGAGTAGTTTCCCAAAATCTCTGTAGGATTTGTTATTTTAATATAGATTGATCTGTCATTTGGTGTAAGGTTGCATTTTGGTTGAGGATGTATCTGTGAGCTGAGGTAATTGAAATAATTATTGAATTTTTGTGCTAATTCCTTATTACCTTCTACACCACATTCCTCTGTGTTCTTCTGCCTTCCCCTGATTTCATTACATATTGACCACACTATTTTGTTCTTATTATCTGATTTCCTGATTCTTTCCTCAAATGTTTAGGTTTTGTATTTCCAAATTAATTGGTCATAGTCCTTTTTTGTTTTGTTGTAAAGTTCTCTATATTTGATGTTACGCCTGCTCATCAATTTTAAGATACCTAGCTGACTTTTGCATTTGTTTATTTCTGTATTTGATGGTATTTGCCTATTCCTTTTTTATTTAAACTTCTTCATTGGGAAACATTTTTTTAGGATAGATTGAAAGGTTCTCAGAAAAGACTGCCACTTTGAATCAATGTTGCTATCTCCATCCTCCCTGAATATAAATGACCAGTTCTGCTTCCTCAGTTTTGTTATGAACTCACTTTTGGCTTCGTTGCTAAAGGATCTACAGTATTTCACCTTGGATATTGTGTGGCATGTATTAGTAATAATAAATTCCTGTGCTATGTGATCCAATGTTCCTTATTTCCAGTTTTGGATGTTAGTAAATATGTTGTCGATGCATGATTTAGATTTATCTGTTATTCTTGTATGTTCATTTATGGTCTGAGTTAGATTGAAGGAATTCATAAGGTTTATTAATCGGGTTTTCGATAAATTTTCAGTTATCATTTCCACATTAAAATCACCTGCTATGATGATTTCCTCAAATTCTTCACTGGCAATAGTCAATAGCTCCTCCATTTTTCCAAAGAAAACTTCTAGGTTGCCCTGTGGTGGTCTGTTTATTGAACTGACTAGAATTTTTCTTGAACCCATTCGACAATCTACTACTGCACATTCAAAGTTTTTTTCTATTCCGAGCTTCTTTATATTCGTTATTTCGAAAGTTTTCCCGGATTGTTAACACATGAAAAAACAGCGTTCGATGTCTCTTGGCTACAGTTCAAACGGTACCCAATTTCCTACATTTCGCATTACTTTTAAACAATGGTAAATAGTTGATGGTTGAATGACTCCAAGTGTTTTTGCGAGTTACTTCTGAATTTGTGATGAATCTGCATCAAGCCTTGCCTCTAATTCTTCATCCTTAAGCTTTAGTGACGCTCCAGGTCGTTCTTCGTGTGTTTCAAGAAAAATTGCCACTTTTGAATCGTGGAAATCACTTCACCTAAAGTGTGGACATCATAAACATCCACTTAAATGGAATGACTTTCGGCAGCCTTTTCCTTCATATTCAAATAAACCTCCTTGCAACTACATGGCAGATAGTGTAAAGAAAGCCTGATGATGAGACTCCAAAATGGTTTTTCCAGATGAAACAATGCAATAACTAACTAGTAGCGACATATGTTATCAAAATGATACGAACATAGTCTTACTCCTAATATTATTATTCAAGTGTCCCTATTTTACTTTTCGATTGTAGGATAAGTGTTTTTGTTGTTTAGAAACAATAAAATTTAAAAAGAGATTAATTTGAACCTGATAGCAGTTAATGCATTTCTGCAGCTCTACATTATTAAAAGGTAGAAGATAAAAATATTTGCACTGACGAAAATTAGAACTAGTGCATTATATTTATGATAGATTGGGCCGTTGCTTGGTAGAAATCAGTTGTAATTGTCATTATAAAATAAAACACTTGTTTACATTTTCTACTTTATTTTTGGTATTGACGTACGTTTCGTCTTTGCTAGAAAGACTTCATCAGAATACGAAGTAACAGTTGTTGTACAATGAATTTATAAGATTTTTTACAGAAGGTGTACATGTGTTTTTAATTGTTCGTCGGGTTGGTTTTCTCAAAGATTATTCCCTTCAGAATCGTGTTCACTCGATCCCTTGTAAATATTGAATAGAGGGGTGTAATAAAAATCTATTTGTTCATTTACTAGGTTATTGCTGTTTTTATGTCTATTTATTTCGTAAATTTCCCATAAGTTCAATTTTAGACCTATATTTTCAACATGTAGAATTTCTATTTTTTTTGTGAAAGAATGGTTATTTTCAAGAAGGTGTTTAGCATAATGTGAATCTTTTTTATTTTTATCGAAACTTCTTTTATGTTCGGTTAGGCGTGTACCGAAATTTCTACCTGTTCTACCAATATAAATCTTTGGGCAATCTGGGCAAGTGAGTTTGTATACACCTGATAATTGAAGTTTATCCATACTGTTTTTATTGTTTTTGATGTATTTGCTAATAGGATTGTTTGTCTTGAAAGAGACTTTAATATTTTCTTTTTTGAGTAGGTTTTTTAGTTGAATACTAATGTTTCCGAAATATGTGAGGCTAACGTATTTGTGTTCAGATAGATCAGATGTTACTGGATAAATTTCTTTTATTGTGTTTTTGTGTATACGTTGGTTAATTAAATTATCTATTAGAGATGTATTATATCCATTGTTGTAAGCTATTTGTTTAATTATACATTTTTCTTTTTGGAAATTGACTTGGTTTAGTGGAATGTTCAATAAACGGTATATCATACTATGGAGAGCTGCTAGTTTGTGTTGGAATGGATGAAAAGAATTACGGTGTATAATGGTATCTGTTTGTGATGGTTTATGATAAATTGCGAAGTTATGTTTATTGTTTTCTCTAGTTATCGTGAGGTCAAGAAAGTTGATGGATTCATTATGTTCTATTTCTGAAGTGAAAACTATTTTTGGGTGGAGATTATTTATAAAATTCTCAAATGTTGATATTTGTCTGTTAGTACCTACGAAACATGCAATTATATCATCCACATACCTATACCAATAAAGGATGTATTTTTTGAACGGATGTTTATGAATTTTGTTTTCTAGGAAATCCATGAAGATTTCCGCGAGTAAAGAGCTTAGTGGATTTCCCATGATTAAACCTTCTTCGCTAGTATATAAAGTATTGTTAAATTTGAAGAAATTTTGGTTTATACAAATATTTAATAAGTGTATTATTTCTGATTTTATGACGGGGTTTACTTTGTTATAATTTAAAAGTTCTTCTATCAGTTTTAATGTTTCCATTGGGGGGACACTAGGAAAAAGATTTTTAACATCCCACGAAATCAATTCAAATCAAATCTTTTTCCTAGTGTCCCCCCAATGGAAACATTAAAACTGATAGAAGAACTTTTAAATTATAACAAAGTAAACCCCGTCATAAAATCAGAAATAATACACTTATTAAATATTTGTATAAACCAAAATTTATTCAAATTTAACAATACTTTATATACTAGCGAAGAAGGTTTAATCATGGGAAATCCACTAAGCTCTTTACTCGCGGAAATCTTCATGGATTTCCTAGAAAACAAAATTCATAAACATCCGTTCAAAAAATACATCCTTTATTGGTATAGGTATGTGGATGATATAATTGCATGTTTCGTAGGTACTAACAGACAAATATCAACATTTGAGAATTTTATAAATAATCTCCACCCAAAAATAGTTTTCACTTCAGAAATAGAACATAATGAATCCATCAACTTTCTTGACCTCACGATAACTAGAGAAAACAATAAACATAACTTCGCAATTTATCATAAACCATCACAAACAGATACCATTATACACCGTAATTCTTTTCATCCATTCCAACACAAACTAGCAGCTCTCCATAGTATGATATACCGTTTATTGAACATTCCACTAAACCAAGTCAATTTCCAAAAAGAAAAATGTATAATTAAACAAATAGCTTACAACAATGGATATAATACATCTCTAATAGATAATTTAATTAACCAACGTATACACAAAAACACAATAAAAGAAATTTATCCAGTAACATCTGATCTATCTGAACACAAATACGTTAGCCTCACATATCTCGGAAACATTAGTATTCAACTAAAAAACCTACTCAAAAAAGAAGATATTAAAGTCTCTTTCAAGACAAACAATCCTATTAGCAAATACATCAAAAACAATAAAAACAGTATGGATAAACTTCAATTATCAGGTGTATACAAACTCACTTGCCCAGATTGCCCAAAGATTTATATTGGTAGAACAGGTAGAAATTTCGGTACACGCCTAACCGAACATAAAAGAAGTTTCGATAAAAATAAAAAAGATTCACATTGTGCTAAACACCTTCTTGAAAATAACCATTCTTTCACAAAAGAAATAGAAATTCTACATGTTGAAAATAGAGGTCTAAAATTGAACTTATGGGAAATTTACGAAATAAATAGACATAAAAACAGCAATAACCTAGTAAATGAACAAATAGATTTTTATTACACCCCTCTATTCAATATTTACAAGGGATCGAGTGAACACGATTCTGAAGGGAATATTCTTTGAGAAAACCAACCCGACGAACAATTAAAAACACATGTACACCTTCTGTAAAAAATCTTATAAATTCATTGTACAACAACTGTTACTTCGTATTCTGATGAAGTCTTTCTAGCAAAGACGAAACGTACGTCAATACCAAAAATAAAGTAGAAAATGTAAACAAGTGTTTTATTTTATAATGACAATTAGTGCATTATATTCACACAGTGTATTATATGCACACAGTTCATTACGTTCACACTATTGAGGTATTCTGTTAAGTATCCTGAAATATTTCCGGGCTTTTGAATTTGATTTATAGCATATATATAAATCTGTTGATTCGTAATATTTTTCCAGGAAGTGTTTCACTTTTCGCATTCTTTGAGACCGGTTTTTCGAAGAAGGCCTTCGTCTTCAGATTACATATCATGGTGTTGAAATTTAGTTTTTATATCCACCTTACCTTTAGTACGTATTTGTTGATAGAACGCAGAAAACTCCATATGCAGAACAGAAACAAAAATAAGATCTTTTCTGTTACAACACGCTAAAAAATGTGAGCTTATCTGTCGCATTGATTCGACCTCAAGGCTACACATCCAATTAATCGTTATATAATAGTGCTTCTAGGTCAGCAAGATTATAGCTCAGAAATATTTCATGACTAATGCAATAAAAGATAAAAGGAACGCGATTTTTTCAGATCTTCAGATCACCGGCGTCATTAGAAGGAACGGCTATACGAAATACCCACTTGTTACATAGTTGCGATTCTGGAAATCAAGATTTATTATGTGGATTTGAAAAATTCAGTGACGCACATGTATTTATTGTTGGAAAAATAAATTTCCAGCTAGACGAGTTTGTCCATGCGACTTGCACGACTTTAGAAACCTGGCAAAATGTGATTCATGCGAAATTATCTCAGATCTCATCATATATATGTTTTATATGAATAACATTCAAGGAATGGAATTTTATTGATTTTTTTCGAACGTTTTTGTTTCATTTAATCATGGTAGCAAATGCAAATAATTCTAATTTTATTAACTTCAGTTCGGTTTCAACCATAACGAGATTTTTCCATGAATTTAAAACAAATAAGTCAATGATATTTTATATTCAAAGGGTTTTTCAATAGGGATGATATGAGTTAAAAAAAACGCATTTGTTATTCAGTGAGACATAATTGTTTCTTTTTATTTGAAAGGTTACATTACACCATTATGTAAATACATCTATTTGGCTGTATTTCATCAATGGTGCGTTCAATGTTCTCAGTTACTCAGTTGTTGTTGGTTTATTAGCGTAAACTTGTGACTTAACAAATCCCCGAAGAATAAAATCTCAAACGCAATCTTTGCAAGTCAACTTCTAGACTCCGGATTCATTTTCTTTATTTGTTCGATCTTTATTGTTTTTTATGTAGAAAACAATAAAGATCGAACAAATAAAGAAAATAAATCTGGACTCTACAAGTTGACTTGCAAAGATTGCCCTTTAGTATACAATGGCTAGACTGGTAGATCATTCAAGAAACGTGTCCAAGAACACCAAAGGGGTTATATATCCAATTCTGTACATTCGACATATGCTAATCATCTTAAGGAATTCAGGCATAATTTCAAAAATAATTATGAAATTATCCACGTTGAAAGCAAAAGTTCTAGATTAACACTTTTAGAATTTCTAGAAATCAACAGGTATAATGCCCGTAAAATCATTTTGAATGAACAAACAGATGTTGATAAGTCACCATTACTGAATATCTTTCCTTAATGGCATTTTTAGCGGCAAACTCCAATAAACACCCAGAGTTTTTATGACTTGTGCTCCCATTATTTGGTCAGGTACCTAACAATGTATTTAAACTCGTTTACACTGAATACCATCACACAGTACAATGTAATACCTGAAGAAGCCACATCATGATACAATTGTTTTAGTAGTTCAAATATTTTTTTGGAAATAAATTACTGTCTCATATACATTTTTTTAATAAAATAGATTATTATGGGAAAAAGTCAAATCAAATATAATAATTGCTGTGATTTCAGCTCTTCAAACGATGGCGAAGTGGAGATTAAATCTCGAAAGCAAAAATGAACATGTTCATGTGCAACAGGTGCAGCTAGCATTTTCGGAGACCCGAAAGTGATCTTAGGCCTATATACATTTGTGAGTCTAGTCTCTAGACTATTTTACCTCAAGTGTGCTATAAGAACTATCCTTAAATTAGCTGGTGGGGTATATCGTATGTCCATCCAGAGACTGCAGACAATTAAGTGGTACGAGTAGGTGCACTCAGTATTGTTTGTAAGACTGCAGTTTTAAAGACAGGAACCAAAACACTTTCGTCTTTTACTGGAGATGCTGATTTAAATATAAGGTACCTTTCGCTTATTGCTTAGTCTTTTTTTCAAAATTTGAATGGTCATGAATAGTAGTAATGCAGAGAAAGATTCAAAACGTTCTCCAGAGGAGACGAATCGTTTGAACAATTTTTCTATTCATACATTGGTATGAAATTTTTTCACAATTTTCATTTCTAAATAGATACATCACATAATGTGTGATTTACACCCTAATTTTAATCTACTGCCTTTTTTATAAAAAAAGTAATATTAATTTGGTTTCATCTTAACAATTACTGCACGATACATTCAAATGGGCCTTGCGGAATGTAGTACGACATTATAAGTTAAGAATGAGCCATTTAGATTCTGAAATGGAATTTATTTAAATGCGCAAGTATTCACGGGTCATTTCTCGAAACGAAATGGCACGCGAATTCTCTTCTCGCAGATTTAAAAATTACAGCAATTGAGGTTTTCAATAGACGCCACACCACGTTATACTAATTTATGCTAATACTAGTGTTTCGATTTTTCTTCCTGCGGTCTCATTTAATTTTCTCGACAGAAAGCCGCTCCTTCGATCCTCCTCTGGCAAGAATGCGTCTCGCTGACGATGTCTGGCGTTCCTTTCGTTTCATTAAATGAGAAATTTATCGGACGAAAAATTCTACAACGTGAATTCGACGGATATTGGGTGATTATGGAACTCGACGGATGGTTCGAATTGTATTCATTTCATGGAAACATTTTCCTATGTCGACCTTCCGACTAATTCCTGTAAAATACTAGACTGTTCCAATGGTGCAACAAATTTTTTCTAAGCCTATTGAAATTTTTACAAATTACGTTCCCAAGTGTTTGGAATTCTGGTGCAGAAAAAGAATATTCACACTGGATTTTTTCTCGAGAACTAATGAAAGAAAAATCACAAATCCATGAAACTTACACAAATATCAAGATTTGTTGATTTATCATAATCCTTCAGACCTTGCATTAAGATCAATTTTTCAGAGGTGATGAAAATTGAGGGTGCATAACAAAAAAATCATTTCGATAGCATGAAATTCTGAGTACTAAAAGTTGATTGTTGTTAGTTTCCGAATTTTTTTATCACAACACTCGACGAATAGTGATTTTAGATTGTAAAATTTAAATATTTTTCTCTATTGATTACCTCATATCGCTAAAATTCATATGCGTGGGACTGCCGTGTACGTGGAAATTGTTATTTTATTATTAGGAGTACAAATAAGTTTCCGCCGTTTTATTGTAGATGGCGCGACACGGAGTTTCGGTTAGCTTTCGCAGATGATAACTGGCTTAAAAAATAGTTTGGACATTCAAGAACAACATAACCTATTAATATCATTGATTTTATATTGGTAAAATATAATTTTTATAAGTTGAAAATGTCAAAATTTGAGCCAAGTAAGCGTCATTTGCGGGAAATATTAGTTTTCTTCTTTAAATTAAAGAAATCTGCTGCTTAGGCGCATCGATTGCTCGTAGAAGCATATGCTGAGGGTGCTTTGAGTGAGAGAACGTGTCGAGATTGGTTTCAAAAGTTTAAAAATAGTGATTTCGACGTAGAAGACAAAGATCGCAGAGGAAGGTCAAAAATTTAGGAGGATGCAGAATTGGAGGAATTATTGGAGGAAGATTCATCTCAAATAAAAAAACAACTTGCTCTAACATTAGAAGTCACTCAGCAAGCAGTCTCACATCGTTTAAAATCATTAGGAATGATTCATAAACAATTTGTGTTAAAAAACGGCGGAAACTTATTTGTACTCCTAATATTATCGATCCATCTGAGTGCATTCTTTCCTAGCTTTTTCTCAGATGGAAATGAACTTATTAGCAATTTTTTAATTTCAGTTCTACACCCTTACTCACCTGATCGCTTCGATATGTTATCTATGAATAGAAAATCTGCTGTCCTCTGATATAAATTGAACTTACTGTTATTCCATGAACAGTAAAAAAAATTAATATTAATTTTTCCAATAATAAGGCTTCAGTGCATAAAAAAATTTGCCTACTGTGTTCATAAAAATCTCTTAATGCATTAAGTTAGCATCTCAATATCGTCGATCCTAAAAACACAAGATAATTATAACTGATTTGTATTGATGAAAGGTAAAAAATTCAAAATTTCACAAATGGTAAAAACGTTCTTTGGTCGATATTTTCAATACTAATGAAAAACGAAGGCGATTTAATAAGTTTTTGAATGATGGATATTTTTTACTGCAAGCAAGCGTATTTCACAATACAATCCTCTATAAGCTTAAAAGATTGAATCCAGTGTATTTCCAATTATTTATTCCTTTCTGATGACAAGTTTTCTCAAGGACTTCGAAAAGGGAATCTGTGTTAGTTTAAAACTCTCAATGTAAACCAAATCTCTGAATGCCGAGTTCAGGTTTAGAAACAAAAAAAAGTCTCAGAGGTTGTTCTAATTTACATCGAACAAGGAATTTTTGATTTACTATGCAGATACATAACAAATATGATCCTCGAGTCAGGAAACTAGGCCTTTCACATGTGTCTTATTTTTTCTTGCCCCCTCGAGTTCAACAATAATTGGATGGCCTGGTCGTAAGAATACTTCCCAAGGGCCTCCACTCTCTCGAGGTAACGCAGTATGCTACTCAAGGCACTAGGCCATTGGAGAGAAAAATTCGGAGATTTACTGCAATAGGGTAGAGTACCTTAGTTTTGAGGGAGATGCCATGTGCTGCGACGGACTCCCTTTTCACTGAGTTGATCAACGCGGCTCAGCCTTCCATTCCACCTTTACGGTAAAACTAGGCTCCCATTCGGTCAATCTCCAACCACACGGGTCCAGTGACTGGCGTGAATGGCATTACTTGAGGCATGAAGACTCAAGCCTTCATTTCACCGGGATGAAACTAGGGTCCTTGTCAAGACAAGCGCCCCCAACACATCAAGCTCTAATGTCGTGGGGGGCAGGTAATGCACGATATGTTCTGCGGTGCCTCCATAATGACCCCCTTCGCAAGTGTGTATACTCTCCCTTGTTTTCTTCTTACACTGCTCGCACGCCAAATCGTCCCAATTTATTGTTTTGTATTTTCAATCGAAGCGTCCAACCCGGGGCACTTACGTTCGAATTTACATCGAAGAAAGAATTTTTAATTTACTATGCAGGTACATAACAATTATGATCCCCCAGTCAGGAATCTAGGCCTTTCAAATATTTCTCATTGTTTCGTAGAAACCTTAAGGCCTGTTAAGGACCGAAAATATTTATCCTTCACAGTTTTCTTAGAAACCCATTAGAACCGACGCCGTTTCAAGACGACAACAGTCGAATGTCGTATCGGAATTTACCTGACCATATTTCGAGCCCAAAGAGAGTCTCTCATTCTACGAGTTAGCAGAAAGGTTGAGTTGAAGACATCCCTCGAAATCGCTTGTTGGTCCTCTCTTCATGCTTCGATCAAACGATCACGAAATATTCTTTGCTCTTCGAAATTACGTTCTGATCCCACACACATTCTCTAGAAGTAAGTTCTGATCACATTTCTCTTTGTCTCTCAAGTAATAATCAAACAGTTTTCTCATTTGAGTTATTCAAAAAGCACCGTTAAAAACACATTCATAAAAAGGTTGCATTTTATCGCTTGCTCAAAAAGCACAAAATACACCGCCTAGCCTACGGTGTATTTTGTTTTTGCATTCTCTCGAGTAATAACACACAACTCTCTCTACCCTTGAATTACTCTATATTCGCATTTTACTTTAACCTTCCAAGGAACTCTCTCTCTTAATAACCAATACCGCACTTAAAGGGCTTGGAAGATAGTAATTGGTGTAAAGTTAACCCTAAGGTGAAACGAATGAAAGTGAATTCGGTGAAAGTGAACAACGATAAAAAGCTCAAAGAAGAATTATTTCACGAACAAGATAGTGTTTTTACTGCAATAAGTGTTAAAACTACACCGAAATAACTCCCTGAACTTGGGTAAACAATTCAAACTTGTAATTTGCAATATATGTTTTTAAGCTGAAAATAAACCATCAAAGCCAATTATACATTCCTCTCTCAAACCCATTTGAAGTATCCTTAACCAAGAAGTTGCATACTTAATGGTTAACGTTTAATCAATTACCAGGAAGAATTCAAAAAGACATATCTCTACATACCTGAGAATTCTTCACAGAGAGTTAAATCACGAATTTAGGTTGACGTGAAATTGCATGGGCGTATATCGATAACTTTCCTTCAAAGTAGATAACCCTTCAAAAGTGAACCGATACACTGGTCATCAAGCATTCATAAAATGGCATTGGATAGAATAGCAGTTCATAGCTCACGTTACGGATTTCTGCTATGAATATGGTCCTTCTTACCAACAAATCAGAATCAAATATGGCCGGCAGACTTGAGTAGCACTCAGTGATTATCATTTTAGTATTTTGAAGGAAATTCATCCGAATAACAAAGCATACATCTCAGAAAAATGGCGAGATACACAAACGTGAAGTCAAAAGCTTTTGCGATCATATCCATTTTCTTTGAAAATGTCAAATCTGTGAATTAGTTCTTGAAGACATAATGAATAAAATGTATATATATATATATAATAAACGATAAAGGATGTTCCCTTATATCATTTACCGATGTCACTTCGTGTTGGTAAGTTGGCATCCGTATATTGGATGCCACCTTACCTCGGATGCCATCTATACCGGTAATTTTACATGGGGGGATGCAGCCTTGTACGCTGGATATATATATATATATATATATATATATATATATATATATATATATATATATATATATATATGTATATATATATATATAAAATGATAAAATAGCAAACTTCTGTGCTCAGTCATACGAAACTGAAATAAAAGTAGGGTTTGGCAATTTTAGAACTGTTCTCCTGCAGAAACGGAAAATTTCATGAAAATTAAAAATGCATGGTTAAAAGGCTCCATCTCCAAGAAAGAGTGAAAAAGTATATTGAATAAACCTTTAAGTTTTGATTCTTTTTGACGAAATAAAATCAGAAAAATTATAAGCTTTTTCGTTATTTCACATTTAAATATTAAATTTGAACTCAGTCGAAAATTCACTTTTAAAAATATTTACAAAGTAAAATTCTATATATGGATAACTCGGATACTATTTAGGACGACTGTAGTCATTTTCGAACATAACAGATACATTCGGACTCAAAACCTATTTTGAAAACTTAAGTCTCTAGATCTGTTCGTTCGGATAGTATCGTTTTTATCTCTAGTTGTCTACCCGGATGGCTGATCCTCACGAAATTTGGTATAAAACTTCGTGTCGTTATTTTAAACTGAAACACCAAATTTGACCTCGATCAGATCAGTAGTTTCGGAACTTTTCCGATAATGAAAAAAGTTTCAAATGTAAATGTAATTGAACCATTGAACTGATTTTACGCATAAACGAAACGAGACATTTATTTGCTTATTTACAAATGATACAGGTAATTCAATACCCAGATGAGAGCCTAGAGCTCAATTATAACAGATTCAACAAAAGTGTCTTAATCTATAAGAAAAAAATATACATTTATAGAAAAATGTCGCAACATTCAAACCAGAGAAATTAAATGTAAATTCAAAAATAAGTCCACCGGTAAAGGAAGAAATAGAGATCAGAAAAATAGAATTTCCTATAGGAATAGCTCTAGAGGAAATCATTATCCGATTTAGACTATTCACAAACTCAATATATCATTCGGATACAGAACCCTGCAAATTGTATTTCAAAATTTTTTTCGGTCGAAAGCCATAGTGTTCACAAGCAATCGGGAAGACCACTGATTTCAACTATGAATTCTGTGAGTCCACTGTGATCCTTTTCAAACACCTTCGGCCCAAAATTGGAAAAATATACAAATTGTAACGAAATAATGAACCATTTGGTATCAGGCCACAAATGAATATATCGAAATTTGAAAAAAGAAAATGTAATTATTAGCTTCTCTATCAACAGTATAATGGTTCTATTGAAATTTGTTCCTTCTAATAGAAAAGTAATCCATATTTTTCAACTGGTGCTTTCAAGGAAAAGCTCAGGACGGGTATATTAGAAATATATCTTTGTTGATCAATTACAAAGGTAATTTAGTTGATGGACATATGGATAACCGAGATAATCCAAATTCAACAACAAGAAATGTAACAAATAAGATAGAGAAAGGCTTTTCAGTTGATAGAAGAAATATAACAAAATTTGAATATCCAAACAGATTTGCTCTGTTAGTCTTCTACAATTTTAATTTGAACAAAAAATTTTATTCAAAAACATTTAGAATCAAATTAATGTCTACAATAAGCACCGCTTATATTAAATAGACGTATATAATCAAAACTCAATATATAATGTCAAACGGAATAAATAAACCAACAGATATTAAAAAGTCATTGAAATTAATAAATAAATATTTGAAGGGGACAAAATTTTGTTTCTGGTCTTACCATTATGAACACCAATTCCTTTTCAAAAACATGAAACACAACTTAAGGACTTCTCAAAAAATTAAATTTATTTAAAATATTTAGTATATTTAAATATTCAAATAAGTTAATTCAAAAATCTCTCAAAACATGCACTATATCTTCAAAAAACAATTAGAATTCTGATAATCTCTTCATTGGCCCTAAATAATATTCCAAATATCAAAATCAAATAACATTAACTATATCTTACCTCCACGTGGTAACAGGATAAATTGCTTTAAACAGACTAACTTTAAAATTCAAGATAGTCTACGTTCGTCGCAAAATCACAGGAAACTGTAAGGTATTATAAGGTTTCTTTTAAACCATTGACATTTCATAATCAGATTTATTCAAGCCTAAATATAATTATATATTATGTATGAAATAAAATAGAAAAAGGCTTTTCACTTGATAGAAGAAATATAACAAAATTTTAATATCAAAACAGATATAATCAGTTAGCCTTCTACAATTTTAATTTCAAAAAAATTTTTATTCGAAAAACTTTTAGAATTGAATTAATGTCTACAATAAGCACTGCTTATATTTAATAGACATATATAACCAAAACTCAATATATAATGTCAAATGGAATAACAGATATAAAAAAGTCATTAAAATTAATAAAAAATATTTAAAGTAGACAAAATTTTGCTTCTGATCTTACCATTATGAACACCAATTCCTTTTCAAAAACATGAAACCCAATTTGAGAACTTCTCAAAAAATATAATTTATTTGAAATATTTAATATATTTAAATATTCAAATAAGTAAATTCAAAAATCTCTCAAAACATACACTATATCTTCAAAAAACAATTAGAATTCTGTTAATCTCTTCATAGGCCCTAAATAATATTCCAAATATCAAAATCAAATAACAATCACTATATCTTACCCGCACGAGGTAACCGGTTAAAATGCTTTAAACAGGCTAACTTTTAAATAGAAAGTTCCTTCACAAAATCACAGAAAAGTGTAAGGTATTATAAGAATTTCTCTAAACCGTTGACATTTCATAAAAAAAAGAAATGTAACATATAGAAGAAGACGGTTATCTCATTCTTGGGAAATAATCGAGTTATTGCTCTTCTTCTAACTGAGAAACAAAAAGAAGCATTTGGTTACGATACTTGTATGGAAATACCGCAATATAATAAAACTCATTAAAAATATATCGTTCATTATCCCCATTTATCAATAATTCACCAAAACATTTATGCATCTATGTTTTTTATTATAATATTTTTATACCCTGTTAGTTATTTTCTCATTTTATTCGAGGCACAATAATGGATACACCTGTCTGTAAAAATCTGTATAGATTATCTTGCACCTGCTGATTCAACCGCGATGATATATTTGCTATTTTATTTGATTTTACTGTTCAGATATTCTGAAAAATAAACACTCCCTATGTTTATTTTAATTGGAAACTGCTTGTCCAAACCAAGTTGCAAATAAGAACTAATGTCATTGAATTTATAAGAACGTACATTTATTTTTCTAAACATTTCGTTGTCACCGATTCCACTAGAATAAACAGTTACAACATTATTGGGTCATAGGTTTCGAAAATTTCCAATAAAGAGTCTCACCCAGCATAATGAGTTTGGCAGAAGATTCCAAACACAATCATAAAAAACGAATTATCAACTGATTAAAATTCCGATATCGAAAAACAATTTATTTAAATGTCAACTCTCTTATGGTGAGTAGTATTTATGTTATCATTTGTACAAAATTTCGAATTTTCTTAAAGAGGGAATAGCTATAAATTTGTCTATGAATGGCGTAGCGGCTTCTGAAAAAGGATAATTTTCGACATCTGTTCAAAATGAAATAACGTTATTCGTCTAAATGTGGAGGTCAACCACGATCAAGCTTGGGTCAACTAGACGACCTTTACATATTAAGAATATCTTAATATTTTTTTAAATTTATTGTTCAATCAGATACCTCTATAAGCGAGCATAAAAAGAAAATTCTCACATTTGATATTTCAAATTATGAAGACTTCACGAGTTTGATTAAAAAACTAGCAAAAATGTTGAAAAAGTCTTGGAAACAATAAAATTTTACTAATATAAGAAATAAGTGTCATTCGCATGGTGTTCTCCCTCACATTTTTTTGTCGAAATACCAGTTGTCAGTTCTTCTCGATTTATATCATTTTCAAATCTCAAATGGAATCATATTTTCAATTATTGGATTCATATATTTTTTTTTGTAATTATAGTAATCTTTTATTTGAGTTGGAATCAATATCCTTTGGTAATAAATGAACAAAATTTACGTAAGGGTACTCACCCAATATCTAAAATTTGAAAGAATCAATCAGAAAAATGGAACAAACGAGAGAATTGAAATATTAAGTTTATTCTTTTTTTCGCCTATTTTAAATACTTTCTTTGAAATTTCATGAAAATAAATGTACTATCTTTTTGAGCAAGTCATTGGATGTAAGAATCAAACTTTTATATCAACAATAAGAGACTAATGGCTCAGTTATATCAGTTTCCCTTATTTCGTCTGAGTTTGTTGGCTCATAAACCACTGGTATATGGAACCAGTGAAATTACTGATGTTTGATGTTGACTATACTTGAATTTTGCCAATCTGCATACATACTCCTGTGGTTGACCGACCTGTGCTATCATCACCACCACGATCTGCGTCACTGATTGTCTTCAACTGATCATTTGCTCCTAATTTGCTAGTTGTTCCAAGCTCAGTCGTTATAGCAGGATATCCCTTTCACTTTAAGTAGTCCGAATTGGAGGGATTTTCGAGTTTTTTTAAACTTTACTTGCTGCATAAGCAATCGTCTGGTCGAGCACCGGTCATTACGAATAATAAAATACAAACTGCCTTTCTCTAAAGAAAAGTGCTGTTCTATTCATACTCATATTCCTTTCTAATTTGAATGGCTTCTTTAACTAAGGACGTTGATACTTGTGTACAAACTTGCATTCCAAATTGCTTCAGAGTTTATTTTGGATAAGTAGATTGTTTTATTGGAACTATTGATAAATTTTTTTACTTGCAAGCCTGAATAGTAACATGTTGGTTTGATAGTTATCTTGAATTTTTCCTTGTAATTTGTGCTTAAATGTGTCTTTCATTGTCCCAGTGGCAGAAGCTTATAGCCTATTATCCACACAAAGGACTCAAAGCTTCATGTCTTCTCCATATTTCTTTATGTACAAGCAAGTTTGATTTTTGAATTTTATAGCTAAATCTTTGGTTTCAAAACCTTTTTGCCTGTTTTAAACCATATGGACTGTACTGTATTTAAACTGTATGAATAGGTGGCATACTCTGCTGATACCAGCTTTATAAGTCTGAGATGTTTTTATTTAGACTTTCTCATTGAGTTTACCATAAAAAAAGATGAACATATATAAAATTAAGTCAGATACATATTTTTTTTGCAGCTTTGGAACTTCTTAGTTCCACTTTTGGCCACTGAGCTGTGTTTGGTCAAAACATTTACTTCTTTGTTAGGTATAACCTGTTATGCTTTGCATTTGTCAACGAACTCGATTAGATTCATCTTCAGCTTACACATCCATTAACAAGGTTCTTTCTGACAGATAAATTTTTCATTTCACAGGTGACTTTTTTTATAGGGGCTCCGATGGCTTGCCGTCTGATTTCCATTCAATAAAATCTCTAACTTTGTGTCCTCTTTATTTGTAATCATCATAGGTTAAGTTGCTTTCTGCCCGAAAAATCTCTCGTCTATTTTTAGACTAGATTGTTATTTAATTGAATTAGCCTTTACTCAATGAAAATCTATATAAAATAATATTAAGTAAGGTTATTCTTATTTCCACAAATTTTACCATCATTATAATACAACGATAACACCGTTAGGTAGGTGGTATATCTTTTATTTTTGAATAACTAAAATTCTTTTCGGAATGGGCTTCTATTTATATTAGAGTAGGTAATTCTATTGAGCACTAAAATCCAAAAAGCGGGGTTTCTGGAATCTGAATATATTTAACAGTGGAGAGTTATTTAGGTCTAGTTTTTCGTTGAGTACTATTCTGATTTTGTTGTATTTATTTATCTCTAGTGACTCTAATATGTTAAAGGTTTAACTTCTACTTTCTATATGTCAAATTTCAAAATTATGGTTAAAAGTATGCCCCATGGTTTAAATATGTGCAAATACTTTTGTTATTGAGGAAACTCTTCAGATATTCTGAACTGGAATTTCCAGAGACCCCTCCTTTTTCGGTTTTAGTGCTCAATAAAAATTGGTACCTACTCCAATATAAATAGAAGCCGATTTCGAAATCAAATTTAGTTATTCAAAAATGTAAGCTATACCACCTACCTGAAGAGACTACTGTGTTGGGGAAACGATCGTTGGATTAAAGAAAATAATTATAAAATTTTGGAAAATCCGAGTTACCCTAGTTTATATTGAAGTTCTTTAGGGTGCGGTATTAGGTGGTTTCTAACCTATTAGTTTCGGGAGGTAAGGCGTTTCGTTCCGGCTCGTAAGGCCCTGAACTCTCCAGATTGGCAATGGGGTACAAGCCTGTCAATCACGCCTGTGACCTTGTTCCAAGTTGGAACATTGGTGTCAGAGCAGTCGCGCTCTGCTTTACTTGAATCCGGTAGGCACGGTGAACTAATAATCGGAAAGCGGTTGTCTCCTCAATGGGATACGGCGGGAATCGATAGGAGATCAGAGCGGAATTCCGGACAAGGGGCGGTCACGTCGCCACACACTCCCTTCCCAGTGAGCATCAGTAGGGTCACGATATAGGGCGATGGGATTTGGCATGAAACCGTCCGCCGCTGAGCTGGAAGCGGTGCCATCTCAAGAGAGAGATACTGTGGAACGAAAAGAGTCGCTTGTTGATTCCTGAGTTGTTATCATCAGAAATTTTATTTTTCAAACATAATCGAAAGTGCAAATATGATCGAGTTCAATTTTAGTATTTTATTTAATTTAATAAAATCGATTTCTTCCACATTTTATTATTAACGACAATTGTTTCGCCAACACTGTGGCTCTGTCAAGTTTACATCTTGCCACAGTGTTGGATTTATCAAGAGCTTCTAACCTCCTAGTTTCGGGAAGTAAGGCGTTTAGTTTCAACTTGCAGCCACTAAACTCATTAGATTCGCGATGGAGTGCAAGCCTGCCAATGATGATATACTTTGATTTTGGTATACTTTGGAACGTCGGTTGTCAAACGATTGGACTCTGCTCTACTTGAAGCCGAAGAGGACGTTGAACTCGGTATTATCCGAAAGCGGTCGCGTCCTCTATATGATACGCTGGAAAACTTTACCAGAGCAGATAAGAATTCTGGGTAAAGAGGGGGCACGCCACATACTTCCTTTTTAGTGAGCGTCGGAAGGGTTACAACATAGGGCGTTCGGATTTGGCATGAAACAGTTCGCCGCTTAGCTGGACGTGGTGCCTTATCAAGCGAGAGATACTATGGGACGAGAAGGATAGTTACCACGAAAAAATCGGATGGGATATTCGGGGTCTCCAATGAAGCTCCTTGGTGTGTGGTGTTATGAAAGAGCTTCTAACCTCTTAGTTTCGATAGGTAAGGAGTTTCGTTCCAACTTGCAGCCCCTGAACTCATCAGATTGACGATAGTGTACAAACCTGACAATGACGCCTGTGTCCTTCTTCCACGTTGGAACCTCAATTGTTGAACTCTCTACTTGAAGCCGACGAGACGGAGAACTAAATATTATCGGAAAGCGATCGAGTTCTATATTTGATACGCCAGCAAGCTGCAGCAGAGCAGTGCCGAATTCTGGTCAAGGTCATGTCGCCACAAAAGAATAATAGTGATATCCACAAATTTATTAACAAACAGCTGACAATGTGGTAACGTCAGGTTAAAAATATTCTGAAGTTAATATAATAATGAGTATAATATCAATAACCTTTCGAATTTTTCCCTATGATGTGTTTCTTTCCCTTATTTTTGGAAAGAGTTTGCCAATAATATAATATCTCCATTAATTGCAAGGTTTTCCTTCCTTGACATTCGTTATTTCGTAAAGTTCATTCATTTGTCATGGACTTTCAAATTACTATAATTTCTTCTATATTGTTTAACCCGTAATTATAGTTCTTTCTTTTCCCTTCGCAAATAATAGCCCCTAAGAAGACCAACATTCGTGAAGTGTCTACTATAACGAGCAACAGATTGGCCAACTGACCGATGCTTACACACTCACACTAGGTCTCAGCGGGGGTGACCTCAAGTATGACAACATCCCAGCGTATCAGGACCTGTCACTTACAACTATCTATAGGCATCGGCACCCCGACTTATTGTCCACCCCCGACTTTTATAGCTCTTTAATTCTATTGACGTCCGGAGTTGTTATTGTTGTAAGACATCCTCGAATTCCTGTGGGAAACCAATTACGGGATATTTATGACGTTTGCTCAGTGCTGAAGATATTGTTGGGATATCGTTTTTATTTTATTTATAGCGTTAGTGATGGATATGTGTGTTTGGTGTGGAGAAAAGTGCCTTGATATCAGGAGGAAATGTCGAATAATATGCGGGATCAGGCAATGAGGGTGCAATATATAGAAAAAGAGGATTTTTGCAGTTTTGTTCTCAGTATTTCAGTTAGAGATATATAATTTCACTGGGGTTGCAGATACCCGGTTCTGAAAATGTTTACTATTAACTCCAAATACTCGAATGTATTCGATCTCAATAAAATTTATCCAGAAGTATGAGGTTATTATAATTAATACTCACTAGTTGTCATTTCGTTCAGGTTTCTCCAAAATTTTATGCTATTTCGTTCCTTTAATCATCTATTATGGACAAAGGAGCCTTTTTTTCATATTGCTCAGCCTTTCGACAGAATTATTTTGAAAACACTTGAAGTTTGGTGTCCAACGGAATTGAAAATTTTCAATTCACGTAAACTCATTAATTCATTTCAAATAAGTAGGCAATGATATGATCTTCCAAATTTAAATCGTGAAATTTGTGAATTCGAATCGTGTGTTGTTCATACGTTCTTCAATGACACATTGATTAATTGTAATTCCGTCCATAATATAAAATTTTCATGTTAAAATTGAAAAATCAATTGAAAATTTATCACAAAGTTGAAGGTTCATTTGTTCCTTCAGATTCATATTGTCCATTTGCTGGAATATTAAAATATTTGAAAATTTTCATAATGGTTTTCACGGAGAGACAGAAATCTGAGCTCAAGACCTTGACCAACGATATCACACGTGAGATAGTGAAAGATGCAGTATCAGGTGAAACATTTCATCAATATGTTGACTGATAAAATTTACAACCAAGTATCGTAAAAATTAAACGATACATTCCAAAAATTCACAGCCAAGATTGATAAGATGGAAACGCGCATTACTCTTCTTGAGAAGGAGAACGCAGGTTACTGACATGATCTTGAAGAAGCTTAATATCTCGGATATTTCACCCCTATTCAGTCAAGAAATTAGTGCAAATAAACATAAAAAGAATGCTGCTTTTCTTGTACATTTCAGTAGCATTCGAGATCGTAATGAGGTAATCCAACATAAAAGAAAATTGAACGGAACTAAACTAGCATTGGTAGAAGAGTTTAGTAGGAGAAGATATCAATTAATGCTACAGACAAAGGAGAAAATTGGAAAAGATACAGTATGGTCAATGGGTGGAAATATTGTCGGAATTGTGGCAAATACAGAGATTATGATACAGAGTGAAGACGATATTGATAAAATTCACGATTAGGCCGATGACCACATCATGTATTGTCAATTGGTTTTCATATTCCTGCGTGAGCAAAAATCTATTTTTTATTTTTGTTTCTAATCTTGCAAGACCGTAAAATTTGAATTCTTGATTTCTTTAGGGATTAAAAATTGTTCTATTTTCAAATTTACTGAATCTTCTTCTGTTGGTGAATTCCTACCTTTCGTATTATTGTAGAATATTCTTTTGCTTTTTTGTTTTTTTTTGTCCTAATACATATCATATATAATTTCTCTTATTTCAGGATAATCTTCGGGTACAGTGTTGCGCTAGGGTGATATTAGGATAGCACATATTAATGCTAGTCCTTTATTAATTGCTTTCAGTGAATTTTCGAGGATAAAATTGGAGCAGGATTTTGATATAGTTGCGGTATCTGAGACATGGCTTCCGAGTGGCGTGGATGTGAGAATGGTTGGTATTCCTGGTTACACGTTTGTTCATAGCCCTAGACCTACAAGAGGAGGAGGTGTTGGATTCTATTATAAGGTATCATATTCATGTAAGGTTTTTCCACTAGACATTGTGTTGAGTAGTAATTTGGAATATTCATTTATGAAGTTCAGATTTGGTCGCAGTAAATTTACCATCGGTGTTTTTTAGACCTCTAAATGGTAATATGAATAATTTCATAACGGAGTTAGGTAATATTTTATCGAATATTTCCATAACTGATGGCGATTTTATATGTTTGAGAGATTTAAATGAGGATTACGGTCTTACGGTTTTTCACAGCTTCTTAGTGAGCCGACCAGGATAGCTTGCTACTCAAGTACCCTGATCGACCCAATCTTTATTTCCAACGATGCTATAGTTAAGGCAGTGGGGACTCTTCCATTCCGTGATATTCCGGATCATAAGATGGTATATGTCGAGCTGATACCACGGAGTAAAAAGCCAGCACCTCGTTTGAACAAGGTTCGATGTTTCAAAAAATTTAAATTGGACAGTTTTCTTAATGAACTATACAGTCTACCATGATTGAATGTTGTGCTGGACGGGAATTAGGAACCTAAAATAGCAATGTTTAACAACTTCATTTTAGAAATTTTCAGTAAACATGCGCTTTTAAAAGAAATTAAAGTTTCTAAACCAAAATCACCTTGGCTAATGAAAAATCTACAATCAATTATGAGACAGCGCGACAAAGCTCTTCAAGAATTTAAGCATACTAGCTCAGAGGTGGATTGGTATAAGGGATTAATGAATTTTCAGTCACTACTACCAGAAACGAAAAAGCGGCTTATATCAATTCTGTCTGTGCTGAGAATAATTCTCGTGTTACTTGGAGAACACTGAAGGATCTGAGTGTTCGTTCTACGGTTTCATTCTAATACTAGTTTTTCAATTTCAATGACATCTGTTGAGGAAGTTAATTTCATTCTGAATGGTTTGAGGTCTGATGCGTATGGTATTGACAATATTAGTGCTACCATATTGATATACTGCAGCCCGTTCATCGATGCGGTAATTGTCAATAGCTGTATTGAACAAGAATATTTTCCAGATTCTTGGAAGATTTCTATTGGTCGAGCTATTCTTCAAAAAGCAGATTGTAAGTATTATGATGCGGTTGATAAGTATATTGCCTTCCATTTCTAAAATATTCAAACGTGTGTTATATGTTGGAATATGTGAATATTTAAAAAAATAATAATATTTTGCCTCAAAGTCAATGGTGCTTTAGATAGGGGTTCAGCACTGCTAAGGCACTGACAACCGTAATGGACGATATAATAGGGGCTCATGACATAGGCTTAGCTAGCCTGTTAGTTGTGTTGGACTATTCGAAGGCTTTCGATACCTTAGATCATATACTCCTCATTTCTAAATTAAAATATTATGGCTTTGATGAGTTTGCTTGTACCCTTATAGATTCTTACATCCGGGGTAGAACCCAAATAATTTCGAATGACGGAAAATACTCATCTGGTATGAGTGTTCAGACAAGTGTACCCCAGGGTTCGATTTAAGGTCCGTTATAGTTTATCCTGCAGATATCCTCAATTCGGTTGATTATTGTAGCGTCCAAGCATATGCTGATGTTTTAATTCAAGTAATGTTAACATTGTCAATGATCTTCTTAACGCTGAACTTATGAACATATCATGAATCTCTAGAAAGCAGGTACTCAAACTAAACGCTGAAAAATCAAAACTTTTTCATCTAAAATGGTCAGGGACGATCTCAATCGAGAATTGAATATTCATTTTGGTGATACCAAACTTTCTGTCAGCAGTGTACTAAAAGTTTTGGGTTTTCATTTGGATAATTATTTGAAGTTCAGTGCACATATAATGAACTTAATGATGAGATCTTACAGCAATCTGAAACTGCTCTATTGCAATAGACATCTGTTGAGCCAGGGATTGAGAAAAACATTATGCGAGACCTTAGTCCTTTCGCATTTCATTTATTGCGATTTTTTGTATGGTTCATGTTTGCGGCAAACGGAAAAAATCGTGTTCAAAAAGTTCAGCTGTTGTCGTTTGGTTTTTGGGTTGCGAAAGATCGATCATATATAGCGGTGGATACAGGTTGGCTCAACATGGGCAACAGGAGAAAACTTCATGTGGCTGACTTCATCCACCGATTATTGGTGTCTACTGATTCATCCCGCTATCTCAGAGATAAGTTCATCCCTGTGGATTCTAGACACGGTAGAAATACAGGGTTCGGAGGTCGATTTTTTATTTCACGTCATCGGACGGTCATGTCTGCAGGTCGTTCATTTATTGTGCAGTATCGCTTTACAATTCGCTTCCTGAAGAGTTTAGGAAGATGAATATAAATAAATTCAAATTTAAATATAGATCATATTTGCTAAGCGAACAGAACTTAATGATTGTTTGAGTGGATGATTGTTGTGAGAGAGTGAGCACCACCGTACCTGAAAGTTTTCAGTATGCAGTTTATTCTTCTCGTTTTTTTTTTCTTGAGGAAGACAATTGAAAATAATTGCTGTTTTATTTGTTTCTGCTGTCGTTGAGTAAGAATAGCTGTGCTAGACTTCGCCACGATATAATAGTTTGGTTTATTTTTAAACTAATAAAGGCGATTTATCATTATTATTATATATGTGGATTTTGATTTAGAAGTAAACAGTGAAAGTCTCTAATATATTTTAATTTTGAATTTTGTCTTACACACTGTTAATGAGTTTTTTGAGGGCGGTTGTACATTTTCGAGTTCTAACTCTGAATCTGTTTTTAAATTAATTTAGGTTTATCAACTTCAGGAAAAATTCATTGAAACAGATATAATATGAACAATTCAGAAGTGAATGTGAGAACTACAGCAAAAAAAGATAAAGGTGAAGTATTCTTAGAAGGCAAACAAATTAGGTACCTTATCATTGAAATACAGATAAATTACAATGGGCCTCCAACAAAAAGTTATCAATAGTATACAAGATCACAAAAAGTACAAAAGATACAGGAATTTTTAAGAAACAGTTATATTTACTATATTAGGGGGGATACTGAACGATAAAACAAGACAAGAAAAATATTTCGGAGATATATGAGCTTCTTAGAATGGAGAAGTGGTGAATATACATAATTTAATTCTTATCAATAGGAAACATACGTATTGAGCTTTTTGCTCCAGAAATCTTATAATTTGTTGAAATATCAACTGCGATAAAGCTGCCTAGTTGCTAAAGAATCTGAATATTATGAAATTATGTGAAAATTATTAAATTAAATTAATTTGATATACTGTTTAAAATGAGTTTCCATCAAGTAGAGGCCGACTCAATTCAATAATTGTTATGGAATCAATAATCAGACAAATGAAGCTGAAAGATGTGAATTTACCTCAGTTGAAGAATTTAAGAATTAACTAGTAGAATCTATAATTAATATAAAATGTAGAAATTAGTGAATCATCGGTAGATATATTGAACCGAAAAATCATTCTTCTATGATATTGAAATATGTCTTCGATAACATACTCAATGTTTCACAGACTGAAACTTCCGGTTTGTTATAAATTTGATAAAATAATTTCCAGTTCGACATCTTTTTCAATATTGTAATCATTTTTTCTATCCTAGCGTTTCAGTTTTTTTACTCTCCTTCGTTTTAAGAAGTGCTGGATTTTCAGTAATAGCAAAATTCGATAAAGAAGTGAGAGATTTCCGTGAGGAATATATTTTCTCGTCATAGTGAAGGTAGTGTTTGGGTACTGGAATGATTTCATCATTTCAATTCATTCAATTATATTTTCTTATGAATATAGTGAAAAAGTCGTGTCACCCTCCTGTGAGGAAGCAGAAGAAATTTTGACAATTATCGATTGCCAGAAAATAAATATTTTTCTTTCTTAGCAAGAATTAGTCATTATTTCGAGGTTAAGAGTTTACCATAAAATAATTTTTGATTTGATTACTTTATCAGTTGATTGATCTGAACAAGTTGAGCCATTTGATCGCTGCTACATCAACATTTCATTTCTGCGCTTTATTTTGGTAATTTTTATTAATTCTTAGTCTTCCCATGAATATTCCTAAATATTGCCACTTCATTACAAAATACGTAGTTCCCCTATCTCTAAACACTTAATCCTACTTCGGAAAGTAGGATACAGTGTTTACGCTTATATTTAGAATAAACTACAAGAAGCTTGGAGAATATTGGATTATTATTAGAAAATAACGTCATCATTCCTGCCCTGTAGAGCCGCTCCGAGTTCTTGACAGCCCGTTTGTTAAAAAACTTTATGACTTTAGTAATGGTATAGATTTCACATTATAAACCATTTACACTAAATGATATCACTGATAGATTAGAAAATTCTTAATGATAAAAAACAATCGGTTATAAAACAATCTACCGTTTAATTTTACAAGACTCGTAAAAAACTAGTGCTAAAAACATCATCAAAGTGAAATTTATTGAGATGGACAAATTTAGAATACAACTCAAAATTTCAAAATTGCAACTCAAACTTTTATTATAATCAGAACTTTTCGACAAGAAATCATTACGGAAAACAATTTTAAAATAAATTGATATTTTTTTTTCACCAACTAGCGGGCTGGTATCCAAGAAAGAAGGAAGCTCCTCAGTTTTTGAAGATGTGCTGCATTTGTTTGAAAGAATTTCTTCGGAGTAAGCTATTTTTGAAGAAGTTCACGAGGTTTCGCTTTGCATTATAATTATATGTATGTATATATACATATAATTATAATGCAGAACAAAACCTCGAGAACTTCTTCAAAAATAGCTTACTCCAAAGAAATTCCTTCAAACAAATGCAGCACATCTTCAAAAACTGAGGAGCTTCCTTCTTTCTTGGATACCAGCCCGCTAGTTGGTGAAAAAAAAATATCAATTTATTTTAAAATTGTTTTCCGTTATGATTTCTTGTCGAGAACTTCTTCAAAAATAGCTTACTTCAACTAAATTCCTTCAAAAAAATGCAGCACATCTTCAAAAACTGAGGAAGTAGTTTTCGTTGTTAGAATCCTAAATTACTTTTTAAAGATGTGCTCCATGTTTAAGGTATTTTTTAAGAGGAACTTAAATTAATTTTCAATTAATAATTTATATTTTTGGAATTCTTTTATTCCTTTTGATAGTGTGTAATGAGTGTTAATTCTTTATGTCAACTGAATTGAAACTGTGTTTTCTGAGACATTTAATCAGTTTCATTCTGAAAAATTTTTGAATAAAAATTTTTTTGAAATTAAAATCGCTGAAGATGTTTGGATACTACCCAAAACAGCCGAAATGCTTGGTGAAATTTTTTTTTTAATGATTTTTGCATATTTATTGAATATAATAACGTCATTAGTTGAACGCCGCTAATATTTTCTCCAATTTTTTTATTGAATTAAAATTATTGAAGATTATTCTTCAATAATGGTTGGTTTCAAACTTTTAACCTCAACTTTTTGGAGAAAATCGGCTTTGCAAAATTTAGTTTTTTCATAAAATATACTTGAGAATTAACAGGATTTTCATTGCAAAATTTAGGAAGTTGAAACAGAAAGCAAATCAAAGAAGATGTTCACTATGACTACCATTGTTTTCGATACATGCAGTCACCCTTCGCCTCGAAATTTCCCGAACTCTTCTTTTTTATAATTTCCAATCAAAACACTCTGTATCGCGGATAGAGTTAGGATCCATATTTGCACGAAATTTATTCTTATTTTCATCAGAACCAGCTGCTCGATCAGTTTGTTACACTTGCTCTAAAATAGCCTTCATAGATTAATAAAAAAAAAAGAACCGAGAATTAATTATTTTAAAAGCCTTCTTATAGGGATTGTCGAAATTATTTTGGCTGCTAAGATCGAACAACTCACCTCTATACTTATGCGTAGTTCAACTTTCATCTCTCATTTAGTTTGTTAAAAGCGATCCATTTTGTCGATTCATCTCAATTGTATTTCGGGATCTTTACAATAAATAATGATACAAACAACAGAATATGGCTTAAATTTGAAATTTCATATATGTATATATGAACATATACATTATTTTTTTCATTTTTTCTCTTTAATATTCAGTAGAAAAGTGAGTAACTATGGGTATTACATGTACAGTTATTATTTATATATGTTAATACTAAGTAATAACTTAGTACCTCCATACTAGTTTTTTCACCTCAGAACACTTGTTCGTGTGTGTATAGATAATTAAAGTCATTTCGTCCACCTTAACGCTCCCTTAATGTGAATCCTAGAGCTGCAAAATAAAATAGAAACCAAACGAATTAATTCAGAGGTTGAGGGTTGCGAATTCACCCCTTCCGTGTGCGGATTTCGTCCCCTCTTTGAGAGAAAACGGCAGCATCTGAATTCAGATTGGAACTTTCACAATCGCATAATGAATTCAGGCACACGTCCGCATCTTTCATCAATACATATCGAGTATTTTATTTGTGTATACCTTATAAATATCAATGGGATTTTGAGTACGGCGCTAGGCAACTTATACCTATGGGAGCGTGCTATACCTGTTAGATTTTGACATATTCAATTACGTTCTAACAATAATGTATTATTATTTAAATATCTGCGGCTGGTATTCACCCTGAGGCGACTCGAAACAGTAGACTGATGAGTTGTGTATTCTGTCGGAGATGTCCTCATTATTCTGATTGGCAATTATTCAAATTATTCTTTTTTTACTATGGATATACTCTTGAAAATTTCATGTAAAGTTATTATGATTGAACAATTCAATATGTTTTCATTTAAATCATTTTTCCTTGATCGAAAATCATTAAAACTGTATGAATTAAATATTTTTCAAGATTGAACAAAATTAAATCAGACAAATAATTTGTTCAGATAATACCACAGCTTCTAAAGTTAAATTATATCATTATAATGAAATTTGCTTGTTTCAAGGGACAGCAGCGTGCTGTAATTTCTCTCAAATGTATGTTATTTTCGAATTTTGAACGATAAGAAAATCGAATGTGTTAAAGTGAAAACATTCAAAAACTCAAATTGTTCTGTCATCAAATGAACAAATTTGAAAAATTCAACTGCGATGTTTAGATATCAGAAAGAACTCCTCAACTAAATCAGATCCAACATCTCTTCCCTATTCAAAAAATTTTCGGAGTTGTTGCCATCCTCATGTGCTTTTTCCGAAACAATGTCATCATAGGAATTCTTTCTTCTTAACACAGAACTTGAAAATTATTTTTATATTCTTCAAAACTCTTAGGTTCTTGAGTTTGGGTGGTTCCACTGTCTGTTCAACATCATCTTTTGACGGTAAGTTCAATATTACATTTTTTGAACCGATTTTAAAAATGTTAACTGGATTGTGCCCAGAACATAAGTAATTTTCAAACTAACCAACACTCGACATCTTTTCCCTATTCAAAAAAGTTGGGGCTTGATGCCACCTTAATGGGGGTGTTTTTTTCGGAGCAAACTCATGATAGAAATTCGGCCCCCTCAAATCTTGAAAATTCTTCGTTTCTGAGTTTTGGAGGGTCAAATTTTCGTTGGGATACCCTGTATGTAGTGTTGCTAGACATTATGATGAGTTGAATTTTAACAGTCCTTACTTGGTGAAAATCCATATTGAATAATATTTAAATAAGGTTATTCTGAATTTCACAATAATTGTTGTGGACATAACAATAAAAATTTGTGAAAATCATAACCTTATTTAAATATTATTTTATGATGAGTTATTGATTTTTCTGGATCACAGTGATTTTCGAGATGTTGGTGTCATAATTTTGGAAGTAACAAGAAATAACTTTGATCTTGATCAATTCAGTATACTGGGTTTCACAGTCAACTTTATTAATGTTAAATCAAAATGACAGACTTCTTGTGTATGTGCGTTATTAAATGCTCCATAAGATAGAACAGATCAGATTACCTATGATTTCAGTGACCATTTATACTATAAATTTTTAATTTGATGATGTAAATTATAATATAATGATATGTTATAGGTCGCCCTCTATTTCTGATAGGGACTTTGTTGAGGATTTGGAATATTTTCTGTCTAGAACACCAAAAAGTGGCGTGGCTATATTGGTACAAGACCTGAACATAAATATTTTGGATAAGTTGCAAATAGGTATTTGTCGATCTTGATGTTCTTTGGTTTTCAGTAATATGTGAACGCCTACAGGGGACGTTCAATATATTCTCGCACATTTGGGAATGTGGAATAAGAAAATGCAAATCGCACAAAAATAAAGAAGAAAAAAATTAATGAACTGAAGAAACCTATAATTAACACTGAAGAAGTTCAAATTCTTCAAGGAATAAATGTAGAACTTATGAAGAAAGATATATTATTAAATATGAAATTGTGGTTCTCTTGCAAATATCAAGGAGCTATATTGAGAGAACGTCATTATTAATATAAAATCTTAGGGAACTGCAGTAATGGCGAAATATTTTTTGATTTAACGATAAATAGGTGGAAATCTCATTCATATTCATTAAAATATTTTCCGACTTGAATATAACAAAAATAATTCAATAAATGAAAATAAATATTGAAAGAGTTATTCTGCTCTGCGCTGTGTATCAAATACGCGTAGAAGAAAAACGTGCTCCCTACAGAAACAGTTCACTGCAGTTCCATATAGTGTAACTTATTAACTAAAATTGTTTCAGGATGGAGATACGTACAATGATTTATTTCACCTTGTTGGCCAAATGATAAGAGTAAACTCAAAACTCTTAATCGTGAGATGAAGGAACCACTTCATCAAGGCAAATTAATCAAATCAAAGCTTTTCGGCTAAATTAATTCATTCTGAAATTTATAGTTTTGCTAGTCGTCACCGAAGCAAAATCGAGATTTGGAAACGTATTTTCGTTAATTCTGTTCGATTATGCAAGGTTAAATTGGACATTATCGTTTGGATAGTAGCTGATGTAACCTCCATTTCTATTTTGTGACATTCACGAAAAAAACTCATTCTAATCTTGAATATTAATCGGCTAAAATATCTACATCCTGGTGACTTTCATGTCGAGAAAAGTTATGGGCATCGTTTTCTGTTTTGTTGAAAGTTGATCTCATTGACCAACAGTAAAAGCAAATGTTATAGATGTGCAAAAGAATAAAAAACATTTTGATCTTCTTGTTGTATATTAGTGGTACCATCTGCATATTGACGAAGTCCATTTTATGGAAAATGTAAAAATATTGAATATTATTTTTGGGATTAATAAGAATTACTTGAATAAAATAATAAAGAATATTTCACAATTAATTAATTCACAAAAATTGTTTTACCAACACCTTGGCTTCTTCAGTACACATTTGAACTTCAAAAAGACAAAGTGTTGACGAAACAATTCCTGTGATTGAAATGTGGAAAACTTCTTCATTATTTCAATTAAAATAAACTTCCAACAAGTAAGGACCGATTCGATGGATTCACCATAGGAATCAAGTTGACAATGAATAAGAGTTAATAAGAAAATTATCATATTGCAAAACTGTAGGAAGATTTTTCGAAAAAACAATGCAAGTTAGAATAATTATGGGCGAAATTTGTCTGAAAAAAATTTAAAGAATATTTTGCTCCTTCATAAAATTCTTAAAGATGAGCCAGATTTTAAGAAGTTAATACTATGAAGTATGAGTATCAGGCCTTATTTGACGGAAATTCATTTTTATTTTCGAATTAATGAAATAATGAAGAATGTTTCCATAATTTATTGAATTGATGTTGCACAATAAATAGCTGAGCTGTTCTATTAACAGATTTTTGTTCATAAAGTATAAGCTACACATTCCGCAATAAAATAAATTCTAGTATTTAATTTTCAAAAACACACACATATATATATATATATATATATATATATATATATATATATATATATATATATTATATATATATTAGCAACACTTCAAAATACGATAAACACAATAATTCAATATCCACTTATTTCACGTCTGTTATTTTTCGTATTCATTTGGATTATCTACTAAAGTGATAAATAATCGTCAAAAATAAATGCAAAACAAGAAATATAACCACCACATATAACCACCACTTACCTACTTATATCGAATGACTGACTGTCAGTTATTATTTTGCAGATATTCTAATTAAAATCTTAATTTCCAATAAGTATTGGGCGAAATTTGAAACTGAAGGAGAGTTCAAAAAAATCTCACTTGTTTCTCATTGTCATTTGAATATTTTAGGTGAGTCTTGATAGTGGAGTAATCAAAATTTCTGGAACAGAGTATCTGCCTCTAGTAAGAGATTGACAGACCTAGAAGTTTTCTTGAATGTTAACGCATTCTTAAAAATATTTCTGTTTGGTTTTCAGTCGTATATATATATATATATATATATATATATATATATATATATATATATATATATATATTTTTTGAATTTAATAAGTGTTTGACGACTCAAAGGTGGAGAATAAGTTAATGAATACTATTTATTCTTTGCCAAGCTTTCGCATCTTTATTTAATGCATCCTCAGGGCTTCTATAAAAGGTACAATAATAATAACAGACAATAAAAATTATTTTCGTTTTGTTCCAAAACTTACCGAATGTTAGATTTTTCAAATAATCGACATTCAGCAATAAGTCATCCGTTATTCGTAAAATATTAGTAGAGACGTTACATTCCATTAAAAATTATACACATTAAAACATCAAAATTCATGAAAAACTTTTTCACCTTATCACGTTACCATATTTACATTTATAAATTATTAATTTCATTGTTTAGTTAGGAATCGTAGGTTATGTTTCTGTCGTCTATGATCTGTAGTTCCGATTTACTCCTTTGGGATCTTTCTGGGTGCATTACTCATCTACAGGGCCGTCGTAAAAGTGCTTATATTTCGACACATTCAACAGGTAACTATATATAGAGCTCAGATTGTTGGTATCAGTTTTTTTATTCAGCGTTTCTTCATTTTTGTTTATCTCTATCATCTCATGCACCAATCTCTTCATGTAATTATTTTCTGTCTTCAACACCGTGACACTGTCAAAGTCTACTGTATGATTCGACTGATGTGCATGCAATGCTAGGGCACATCTATGATGGTATTTAGTGACATCTGATTTATGAAGTGCTATTCTATTTTTTACCCATTGGGATGTTTGTCCAATGTAACTCCGCACACAATCCGCACACTCAATTTTGTAGACTACATTGCTTCTATATTGAGTTGGTATGGGGTCTTTTATTTTGCTATATAGGTTCTTGACTGTTTTTTTATTATATGTGGCAATTTTCACATTTTCTTCCTTGAATATATTTTTTAGCTTTGTAGTTAGGCCGTGAATATTTGGATATGATGCCATATGTACTCGACTTGTTGTATTTTGATTCTCGGTAATTGGGGGTGCTGCTTCATTATCTGCATATAAAAGTTTATTCAGCATATTGTTGGGATATGCATTCTGTTTCAAGATTTGATGTAATTTTCTTATTCCCTCCTGTCTGAATGAATGATGGCATATTTTATTTATTCTATTTTTCATCTGTTTTATAGTGTTTATTTTCACATTCAAGCTATGTTCGGAGTTGAAATGGATGATTTTATTCGAATGTGTATCCTTTCTGTACCATCCAAGTTGTATTTTGTTGTTATTTCTGTGTGCTTTGACATCTAAAAAAGGTACTGCTTGTTCATAATTTTCTGTCTCAAGGGTGAATTGAAGATTTTTTGAATGGGAATTGAAGCATGTTAGTATCGTTTGAATATGTTCTTCAGGTACTGCAGTTATAATATCGTCAACAAACTTTTTCATAAACAACACGTACGGTAATTTGATCAAGCAGGAATCTAACAGATGATCCATTGCGTATTGTGCTAGGATGGGGGATAGTTTTGAACCCATTGCACACCCAAATACTTGTAAATAAAATTTTTCTTTGAAGGTACAGTAGTTGTTATCCAGCACGAATTTAACAATCTCCATGAATAGCTCCATGCCCACAGTTGTATATTCTTTGATGGTGTTCCATTTTAGCTTCAGAATATCAACTATTTCACTTTTCTCCAAGTTTCCAAAAAGGTTTATGACATCAAGCGAAATGAGTCTATAGTTTTGAGGTATTTCTAAGTCATTAATTTCATGTGCTAACTGGAATGAGTCTTTGACATAATATTGGTTGTCTGTGTTGTAAGCGTTTTTCAAAATATCAGCAATAAACTTTGACAGTGAATTCACCGGGCTATTGATGCTGGACACGATCGGTCTAATTGGGTTTCCATCCTTATGAATCTTTGGGTTTCCATAAATTCGAGGTGCCACCGAATTGTACGTTTTCATTCGTTTAGCTTCTTCTTCTGATATATGATTTTGTTGTTGCAACTTTGATATAATCTTATTACATTTGTTTTGTATGGATTGAGTAGGATCCTTTGGTAATTTCTTGAATTCCTTAGAATCTAGCAATTGTTGTAATTTTTCTTCATATTCTTTTCGTTCCATTAGAACTGTTACAGCACCTTTATCACTATTTAACACAATTATATCTTGGTTGTCTTTCAAAAATCTTTCAGTTTCTTGGTACCACTCGTTGATATGCGAATTAGCTTTCGAATCCTTATGAATGTAATTTGTCAGTGCATTTGTGACTCTTGCTCTCTGTATATCTTTTCTTTCTTCCGGTACGCCTTGTAGGATGTATTCTGTGTCTGCAATAATGTTTTCTATATTTACATCTTTTTTAGTTGTTCTCACACTGAATTTCGAACCCAGGGATAAGAGATTATTTACTGTCTTCGGAATTTCTTTGTTGGTCAAGTTTTTCATCCATTTGTCTTCAGTTTGTATAACCACGATATTTTTTCCTTTCAGATTATTAATTTTTTTCCTGTTGGTATCCTTGATCTTGTGAAATTTTCTGTTGTAAGCTATATTCAGTCGATTGCTGTATTCCCTCATTGTATGCTCCGGTATATGTTGAAGTCTTATTTGTGATTCAGCAATCTGTTTCTTCAAGGTGTTTATTTTATGGTTTATTTGACATATGGATGACAAATGGATGAAAAACTTGACCAACAAAGAAATTCCGAAGACAGTAAATAATCTCTTATCCCTGGGTTCGAAATTCAGTGTGAGAACAACTAAAAAAGATGTAAATATAGAAAACATTATTGCAGACACAGAATACATCCTACAAGGCGTACCGGAAGAAAGAAAAGATATACAGAGAGCAAGAGTCACAAATGCACTGACAAATTACATTCATAAGGATTCGAAAGCTAATTCGCATATCAACGAGTGGTACCAAGAAACTGAAAGATTTTTGAAAGACAACCAAGATATAATTGTGTTAAATAGTGATAAAGGTGCTGTAACAGTTCTAATGGAACGAAAAGAATATGAAGAAAAATTACAACAATTGCTAGATTCTAAGGAATTCAAGAAATTACCAAAGGATCCTACTCAATCCATACAAAACAAATGTAATAAGATTATATCAAAGTTGCAACAACAAAATCATATATCAGAAGAAGAAGCTAAACGAATGAAAACGTACAATTCGGTGGCACCTCGAATTTATGGAAACCCAAAGATTCATAAGGATGGAAACCCAATTAGACCGATCGTGTCCAGCATCAATAGCCCGGTGAATTCACTGTCAAAGTTTATTGCTGATATTTTGAAAAACGCTTACAACACAGACAACCAATATTATGTCAAAGACTCATTCCAGTTAGCACATGAAATTAATGACTTAGAAATACCTCAAAACTATAGACTCATTTCGCTTGATGTCATAAACCTTTTTGGAAACTTGGAAAAAAGTGAAATAGTTGATATTCTGAAGCTAAAATGGAACACCATCAAAGAATATACAACTGTGGGCATGGAGCTATTCATGGAGATTGTTAAATTCGTGCTGGATAACAACTACTGTACCTTCAAAGAAAAAATTTTATTTACAAGTATTTGGGTGTGCAATGGGTTCAAAACTATCCCCCATCCTAGCACAATACGCAATGGATCATCTGTTAGATTCCTGCTTGATCAAATTACCGTACGTGTTGTTTATGAAAAAGTTTGTTGACGATATTATAACTGCAGTACCTGAAGAACATATTCAAACGATACTAACATGCTTCAATTCCCATTCAAAAAATCTTCAATTCACCCTTGAGACAGAAAATTATGAACAAGCAGTACCTTTTTTAGATGTCAAAGCACACAGAAATAACAACAAAATACAACTTGGATGGTACAGAAAGGATACACATTCGAATAAAATCATCCATTTCAACTCCGAACATAGCTTGAATGTGAAAATAAACACTATAAAACAGATGAAAAATAGAATAAATAAAATATGCCATCATTCATTCAGACAGGAGGGAATAAGAAAATTACATCAAATCTTGAAACAGAATGCATATCCCAACAATATGCTGAATAAACTTTTATATGCAGATAATGAAGCAGCACCCCCAATTACCGAGAATCAAAATACAACAAGTCGAGTACATATGGCATCATATCCAAATATTCACGGCCTAACTACAAAGCTAAAAAATATATTCAAGGAAGAAAATGTGAAAATTGCCACATATAATAAAAAAACAGTCAAGAACCTATATAGCAAAATAAAAGACCCCATACCAACTCAATATAGAAGCAATGTAGTCTACAAAATTGAGTGTGCGGATTGTGTGCGGAGTTACATTGGACAAACATCCCAATGGGTAAAAAATAGAATAGCACTTCATAAATCAGATGTCACTAAATACCATCATAGATGTGCCCTAGCATTGCATGCACATCAGTCGAATCATACAGTAGACTTTGACAGTGTCACGGTGTTGAAGACAGAAAATAATTACATGAAGAGATTGGTGCATGAGATGATAGAGATAAACAAAAATGAAGAAACGCTGAATAAAAAAACTGATACCAACAATCTGAGCTCTATATATAGTTACCTGTTGAATGTGTCGAAATATAAGCACTTTTACGACGGCCCTGTAGATGAGTAATGCACCCAGAAAGATCCCAAAGGAGTAAATCGGAACTACAGATCATAGACGACAGAAACATAACCTACGATTCCTAACTAAACAATGAAATTAATAATTTATAAATGTAAATATGGTAACGTGATAAGGTGAAAAAGTTTTTCATGAATTTTGATGTTTTAATGTGTATAATTTTTAATGGAATGTAACGTCTCTACTAATATTTTACGAATAACGGATGACTTATTGCTGAATGTCGATTATTTGAAAAATCTAACATTCGGTAAGTTTTGGAACAAAACGAAAATAATTTTTATTGTCTGTTATTATTATTGTACCTTTTATAGAAGCCCTGAGGATGCATTAAATAAAGATGCGAAAGCTTGGCAAAGAATAAATAGTATTCATTAACTTATTCTCCACCTTTGAGTCGTCAAACCCTTATTCAATTCAAATAATATACCTGGGACTCTTATTAAACTACAATTATATATATATATATATATGATGCTATAATGATCAATTCTACTTATCACCATGATAACTTCTGAAATAATCTTGAACACGATTCAAGAATAGACTTGTTGTGCTACTTCTAAAAGTTTCTACTTTTACACAAGCTGCTTCTTTAATGCCATCGAGAGATAGACATCCTCCTCCTCATCTTTAGGAGCTTTGAGAGTCTTGACCATAAAGATAGCCTGTTGGGTTCGAGCCTCGATCGACTGGCAGTATCTACGGTGGTTTCAGGGTCTCGAACCGCAACTGAGAGGGGAATAAGCCCTTTCGGAGGGTAGGCTATACACTACTAACTCAGGCACTGACACTACAGAGCCAGAGGTCGAGCAGTGCTTCGAAGCAACCATTCTAGCTTAGGTTCGCAGGAACCGAAATCTTGTCATGATTAGGGTCCTAGTTTCACACAAATGAAAAGAAGGACTAGTTCGTGATGCCTAATGTACTGATGATTATTGCAGCCCAAGGCTTCCATCTTAAAAAACCAGTTCTGTCCAACTGCAGCTTTATCTGTCCAATGGGCGAGTGCGTTACTAATTCACCGCATCACCTCAGGAAGGTGGATGCGCACAGTCAGTCTCTACAATAGTGGTACCTACTCTGTTGACTATAAGTATCTTTGTCTCCAGACCGTGACACTATGGAAAGGCTTGTCATAGCTAAGGTTATAGATTTGCCCAGGTGAAAAGTCATGTGATGTTTTAAGCGGGGTCATGGGTCATTATTGTAGCAGTACCGGACTTTCACCCTAAGAAACTAAAGTGGAATTAACCAAATGCGCATTTACCTGTCCAACGAACTAATGCATTAGTAATTTATTCGCACTAGCTTTAAAGAGAGGGAGATAATGACCTATTGGATTCCTCGAGCTCGCAATTTATTGAATCGAGTTGAAATCTTCTTGGTGACCGTTAACATTCAATGATTATGCTTCGTAACAAGGCTACTTCGGAGGGTGGATACTCATCTGATTATTGTACTCATGGACACCCATTTGTTGTTAAACTCGAGGAGGAAGTAGTTGAAAGACTGCATGCTAGATTGAGTATTTCACTCATATGATAGCACGTAATTCTAGTTTCAGGATTGCTCGAGAAGAGCCTCAGTGATTTAGTGGGTCTTGACGATACGACTGGTCATGGTGCTATAACCAGGGTCAATTGCGAGACTTGTCTGGGATTTGTGCGTTATGATACGGTTTAAGATCGTTGATGCTCGAGCCAGGATAGATTAAGAGTCTTCAAAAGGGTTCGTTAGCTTTGACGAAGCGATCGGTTATTAGTGCTCGAACCAAGACCAAATGAGGCATCCATTCTTGATGGTTCTAGATATTCAATTAATGGCTGGGTGGTGGAAATAAGACCCTTAGGCGGCAGAGTTGCGTCCCAAATAACTCGGGTATTGACCTGCCAGGGGAAGTAGGGTAGTGCTTAGCTGCTACCAGTTTTCTAACCTCTTTCGGGAATTGTGGAGACTACTTAGTAGTCCTCGTGAAGAGCCATGCTCATATGCGAGTAACTACAATGGTGGTACTTGCTCTGTTGACTATAATTTACTAGATTATTCAATTTTAAAATTTTACTCTGCACGGAATTAATGAATCGAATCAAGGAGAATTTTTTTGCTATTCAAAATCTGAAATATTATTGAACTACGAGTAAGTTAAAACTTTGAAAATCCCTAATTTCATATTTTATCTAGGTTTATTGTTTTTATTTCAAAAATCATGTAATCGTAACTCTATAAAATAATTCAACATGGTGTTCTGAATATGGTTTTCGTTATAGCCAATATTTGTGGATATCCACAGCTTGAAATTTGACCTGTGGTATTCTTTCTTGGGTAGCTCAATTTCATCAATAATTCCTTTGATAACTAAACTTTTTGCATATGCTTTTAAATTTTAAATTCAAATGCTTTCACTAAGGCACAACTGAGTGTCTTTATGGATTTTTGATACGAAATGTATTTGCCTGATTTTTAGTCTGAATTGAACTGTAAAAATTATTCTCGTTTTCATTTGATGTCTTGTAATTTTTCTCTTGGAATTTTTATCAGCAGAATTTTGGTACATATTCCGAAGTACTATTTTAACTTTACCTAACTTCAGCCTAATTAATTTTCATTTTCAAATATGAAATATGCGATTTATGGAAATTTATCGTGAATGCTGAATATGAGTATTACATATTTATTAAAGAAGTCAATTGGAAAATGAAGAGGAAATATATCACATCTTCATTAAATATGGCGCGTTTTTATAACGAATATATTGGCACTCTTTTATCTTGGCGAGTTATCGTTTCCTGAAATTTTCGTGTAATACGATAATCTGTTACATCCTTTATAAGAATTCGAACTATGAACTGAAAATATTATTCCAGATTGTATAATAGTATATTGCTTTTTTGCATCCCGAACTAAAGGACTGAACCGTTACAAGAGTTGAATCAAATGCATTTCTATCCTCTCACAGATGAGAACCAGTTCTTGTTTCATTTCAAGAAAATCGAATTTGAATCCGGGATAACAGACACATAACATGTTAAATGTTGAATTTAAAAGGTGAACAGATTTGACCTGACTCCATGGGGCATTCATTCCATTTCTCCACGCCATATATGTTGTGTAAAATATAAAAATCGAGAGAGGAGAGACAATGGGCCCCGGCGCGGGACGGTGAACAACAAAGGGGCCCAAATGTGGCCGCTCCACGGCCCGGTGTCAACCGACTAGAAAGACCGAAGGGGTCTCTGCTGCGAGCGTTTGTTTATCTCCGGATCTAGCCAGCGCTGGACGAATTCCGCTGCTGGACCGTTCTATTCAGAGTTGGATTAGGAGTTCCGTTGAGAAAGACTGGAAATACCTGTGCAGTCAATTGTACAGGATGAAGCACAACTTCAAGCTACTATAGAAAAACCTACTCTATCAGTTAAGTCCGTTCAAGATGATATTTCATTAGAAAATTCGAAAATGAAGACTACAAATATTCAGTTATTCTTTTGAGTTATATTATATTTGTCGAATTGAATGTTTAAATTGAGTAGGACTAGTTAATAAATTAAATGTAAATAATTGTTTGTAATTTATGCACATTTTAGAAAATGCACGTAATGCTTCGGATAGTTATCTGAAAAAGTATCTTTATTCACTAATTGGAAAATTTTCCAAAGATGTTCACTTATGAAATAATTCATACTGAATTCAAAGAATGAATAGAATTTACAGCATACTTATGTTACGGTAAAATTTTTACAGCCCATCATTATATCTTTCGAATTTGGGACCGTAAACAATTTTACGCCCATTTAAAATTCATTTTTTCCAATATATCCCAAACAAAGCTCCAACTGAATTGCAACCGAGAAGACAGAAATAAAATAATATTTTCAACTGGGTATTATTTAAAATTTCCACTCATTTCAATTAATTTCGGATATGTCGAAAGCAATCCACTAGATTGAGATGGAAATAGATTCCTATATTTATAGAAAGTTTGAATGAAAACGATATTTAAAAACCAAGCCATGTAAAAATTTAGTAAAACAGAAAATAAAGTTTACTCATGATCAGCAATACATTTTTAATCTATTTTCATATATTTTCATTAAAATATCTCGCTGAAGTTATAGAATTTTTAGATAATGATTTAATAGCGTCAGATGACTAATTTTTTAATTGAAACTAATGCGGTCATCATAAAATTTACTGAATCTAAAATTTGCATGGATTTAAATTTTTTGAGCCATAGTATTAAACAGCACAATTCGTGTTAGCTAAAATCAGGTAGTAAAATTTTGAAACTTTAGATTGCAGCAAAATTTTGCATTGTATTTAAGGTCATGATGTGAATATTGATACTGATTGAATCATTCAGTTATAGTATGAATGGTGAGTGTAAAATAATTATTTAATTATTTATCCTTCTGTTAATAAATCATTATTAGAAGAAATTTCTGAAACAATTGCAATTTATAAAGTTTTAAGTATGTATTTTTTGTTTTAAAAGTTAATAAAAATATTCAGTGTACACTTAGAAATTTGCTGGTGAACTATTTCAATCAAATTGATGAAACTTATGAAATTCATTAAACTTATGGAACCCTCTAAAAAATTAGAAAAAATAGACATTCTCCAAAAATTTCAAATACTCATCCTGATATGGATGACTATTTTCATAATGTATGACGTATTAGTTTTCTTATCTGATTCTGTTACTGGATAATATTTTATAAAATGCATATGAGATGAATAATAGAGAATATTGAAGAGTTTTTGCATAGAACCTATGAATCTTGATGTGAAATTTAAGTCATATTGCCTTCGAATATTATAAAAACAGAAGTGGATAACTTTATTTGGGATATCTGCAAAGGTTTGAAGGAAGTTGCGTGCAATAAATTATTGAAAACAATATTATTTACGAAGATGGTAATACTGTTAGTGAAATTATCCATTTTTATATAAGATGTCACTATCAAAGAAGAATACAGTGATTAATTGATTACTATAAGATCTATAAGATGGATATCTGTCGTTGAATTAATATTACATAATAAGGAATTTCGATCTTATTAACAAACAGATAACGTTGCAAATAAAGCACATAAGTAAGACTTAGATGATGATTATGAGCCGATATAGAAGTAAACCAATCTAACCAAACAGACAAAATCAATCATTGTGAAAGAAAAAATATTAGGAATGAGAGTGAATGAAAATATCAGTCTGACAAAGTTTTCTATTTCCGCGCTAGTTCCATGGAATAGCATGCAATCGTTTCGACCAAATGTCTGTAATTTTCGATTTTTGAGCCCAATATGATCTTGAACGACTAAGTTGGACTTACTGATGGAGAGTTTGAGGTCTAAAGTAATTGGGTCGGGTGGGCCGTAAATACGCTAACTTTCTAACGGAAAGAGCTAAAGTCTTCTAACTTTCAGGGAAGCTTTAAAGTCTAAATGATGCAGCTCTAACCGTTAGTGGGCAAAATTGGTGTTACAGTTTCGTACTTATTCAAGTTTGAAAATTTTTCATATTTACTTGATATGAATGAGAGCGTAAAAGCACCTTCTTAACTTCACGTCAGTGCTTTTTCTTTTTTTCTGTTTAAAATTAGCTTAAGATTTTAGGCTGATACTTGACTGGGCTCGTAAATTATAAAACATTTTTTTTCATAGTTATTTCAAAAGTTTTTAATTATTATATTTTCTCGCCCTTTTACTTCGTCCCTATTTAAATATTTAAATTCAGTATTAATGCTTCTGATATTTAAGGGAGCAATTCATCTTAAACGAAAATACGGAATTTATATAATTCGTTTATTTTCATTACAGTCCGTCTACTCGTTCTGAAACACGATAATTAAAAAAAAATGACTAACAGAGTAGAATTTAGCAGAGTAGGTAGGTTTTAAATACGAACAGGAAAACCAAATATATCAATTAGGCGATTTTTAGTCGTTCACCAAAAATCGTTTATATGGTTTGGAGATATACTTATTAGTAACCATTAGAATATTTGAATAAGAATTACTCAACCAAGTTGAAATGAAGAATTTGATTTTATATACAATGAAATTAAAAGAGTTCTCTATATTGAATTGAAAATTAGTAAAAACATAGGAGGTGTCGACAACTGGAATGACTAAAGAAACCAAATTAGTAACTCATTCACCAAACGAGAAAAAAATTCATCCTGGAGACCATAAGCATGAATATTATAGATTCACTGACTTTGTAGGAGTTATTTAAATGGATGAAATTAAAATTAACAACTAACTAACGAAGTTTTCAAATATCCGAATGATCAGTATTAACTCGTGTTATGAAATCAGAGTCATTTGATATGAATACAGGAACTCGTCGAATCTTCTGACACAGATAATTTTTTAACAAATTTTTCTTTCCTGAAATTCAATAAGGTACGCCCCTGTAGCACTCAAAGATGGTCCCGCGTCAATTCAGGTTCCACAACTAGGTATAAAAAACCGCTAGCTCACCCAAGACTTCTACATTTTATCAAAAACTCATATCTTAAATCTTCAGCAGAGAGTTAGTTACCTTGAACATATATTATTTGCAATACTGTCCGTAATAAATGGCAACATTTTTCATAGGAATCACAAACTTACTTATAATCCATTAGATATCTATACAGTCTATTCTTAAAAATGTTAAAATCTCTCAGTTATTCTGTAGAAATAGGGAAAGACTACATTCGCCCGAAAAATCAACTACGAAACATATGGAAATGGAATTATGATTCAGGTAATGAAAATCAGGTACACACGTTTTCCCTACAAAAAAGACGTACTTTCATTAAAAAAGTTAACTTTGATTTTTTGTCAAGAATATAAAAATGTTTTCTTAATAATATATGGAGGAAAAATTTGAGGCAATAATATTTGTGAAAGAATCTGTTTGCAATTCCTGAGATATTGACAAATATCTGTAAATACCAAGCAGATTAATGTATAATGTATTATGCGAACCCGTTCCTAAAACAAATTGTTCAAACGCAGAATAAAAAAAACATATCCTGACAAAGTACAGTTAATTCTTTCGGAACCATTCAAGCCCAACCACTAACCTACCGAAAGACTATTTTAATATCGTCGCGTGCTGCTTAAATTTCCATAATTTTGTTAAATAGGCGCCTCATATGTGTAAGTATTTATATATCAAAAGGATATATAATTTACTGTTGTTATTATCATAAAGTATCTTTATACCTGTATCTTTTTTGTTGCCGATTATGTAGCCCCTGTATTTTGAAATTGTGCTAATGTATTCAGGGGCGCAGGAAGATACGGTGACACCTTTTGATCTTGTTGGGACATCTTTCTGATGAGTAGATGAGGTCCAAAGTTTTCAAGAGATGATGGAATTATATCACAATGAGATCGCTGAAAACAAATTTCACTTCTACACGTATTTTGTAGTAAGAATATTATATACCCTTAATTTCATCATTATTATTCATGTCATGAAATAAAATTTTCTTTTCTTCGCTTCAAGCGGATTGAAATTTATGAGCCTAAACAATTGAGTCTCCTTCAATAATATTAACTTTTATTCAATGATAATATTTTCTATATGCACAATATATTAGGCTCCCACTTATTTTAGTCTCAAATAAATTAAAACATATTCTGAAAGATGAAGAATTAGAGCACATTATCTACTGAACTCAATCATTTCAGCAGGTATCTGCATTCTACAAATGAAATTAAATGATTGAATCGATTTTTTCACTTTAGTATTATATATCTTTTCAACATATTTTTAGTGTCGGATTTTGTAGTGAAATATTTCTGAAAAATTGTGAATGCACTCACATACATATTCAATAAAAATTAACAGTGGTATTTGAATCAAATATGGCTTGATACAGCAATAATTTTCAAAAATTTTGCTGGAAGGCAATTTCTATTCGTTGTTTAAAGTGGCAAGAGCAGAATCTTTCTTTTTATGAATATTGTTCTTATTATTGTTATCATAAGGTGATGAAGAGATGAGTCATATAATTATAACTAAATGAATTATTAATTTGAATTTACTTGATGAATGTTCCCCATTAGAATTAAATATTAATATCAGAGATCTGAAAAATTTTCAGAGGCACGGGCATCGCTGGCATGTTTGGATTTTTGCCCAGAATTTTTCTTAAATGGGTAAGTTTTTAATCCTATTATTCTGTTTAACTCTAAATGATAACGCTATCTGGAGAAATACTTATAGAAGCTTATATTTTGGATTAAGTTTATCATCACTTTTGTAGTATTTTTTGAGTTTCAACGTCAATGGATGAATTAATGTATACTGGTTCCATATTAAATCATAAAGAGAAAAATAAATGTTTTTCAGTAGAAGTATTAATGCTATATTGCTGTAGTATATATTTTTAATACACTTGGTGAAAATTTTTCAGATTTCTTCAATTCCATGAAAATTTTAAACTCACAAAATATAGAAAAAGTACAGTCAAGTACAGATTGATATAAAATTTGTACTTTTAATGAATGAATTAGTATTCAAATATATCGATATTATGTCGAGTTTGAAAATCTCTGAGAACTGAAAAAATGTTCATATTCAAAAAGTGCAGATAAAAATATTTATGGAAATAATTTATGAGCGGATGACCCACGAATACCAATAATTATTAAAAACAATTTTTCCTTATTTTTGGATTTATTCGATTTCAACCAGTTTTAGGAGTTGGAAATTAAAGTATTTCCAATTTCTCGAAAGAAATAGTGAAATACTTGATTTCTTCAAATTCGAGCAGTTATTTCTATAGATGTTTGATTGATTCGATCTTCACTTGGTGGAAACTCATTTTAATCAAAAAATAAATGAGAGACAGTATTTTAATTTCCACAAAAATGTTTATAATACAACAATTGTTTCGCCACGATATTGGTTCTTCAGGTATCTATATTCTACTGGCTGATGGTGTCCAGTGTAACAGTGTGTAAATACAGTGTTGAGTACGTGACAAAATAAAGGAAGAACAAGTCATAAAAACTTAAAGTGTTTATACCTTGACTTGTTCTTCCATTATTTTGTCACGTACTAAACACTGTATTTAAACTCGGTTACACTGGACACCATCAACCAGTAGAATGTAGATACCTGAAGAAGCCACATTGCGGTGAATCAATTGTTTTATTATAAACATTTTTGTGGAAATAAAAATTCTGTCTCTTTTATATATTTTTGGTTATTTTTATATTTGATTCAACTTTTAATATACTAAGGCACTGAAGTTTCGGACACTTTGTCAGTGAATTCAAAATTTTGCTTCAAACGGTTTAGATTAGATACATTTTTGTGTTTTATTCTGTCTGTAGTATGACTTCATTTCAGGTCAGTAGTGTATATTGTTCATTTATTTCATTTTAACCGAATTATATTTAAATATACTCTGATAAAAAAAGTAGATGGCACTAATATTCTTATACACTAACATGAATGAAAAGTGAGATCAGCGGTGGCATATTTCTGAATGGACCTATGTGAAAATGTGTTTAGAACGTGCTTTTCCCCATTTTAAGTTAAATTCAATTCGAAGTTATATATTTTTTTCGATATTTCTCCATTGAATTCTGAATTAAAACAATGTTGTTTGGCAGCACTACCTAGTGATCAATAATTGAAGAAGATAAAGACAATAAATCCAAATAAAACTAATGCCGTTGAATAATGATGTCATTTTTCAACATCTCTTCATTTAAAATCAAAGCAATTATTGGGAAGAAAAACAAGGAACATACTATTTCAATTTGCGTATAAATCTCATATAATACTCAGGATAATTTCTGTGAGACGAGTTTTAGTGTAGTTTCGGTAGGAGAATTCTATAGGAACTCAAGTGGCGGAAAGCGACCAATCTTCTCGAATAACGCGAAATCAGCTCCACGTCCTCAAAGAACTCTTTTGGAAACTATGACTACAGATAAAAACTCTCGAGTCCAATTTCTCCGATTGAACTTGGTGCGCGTCGTTTCGGGACCTTTAAAACCCTCGATAAAGCTAGGAGGGAGTTCCCGTGTTCCACAGGAGATCCGAAAAATTCCAAACACGTCCGTGTTATTCCTCCAGCAAGACCTCCCAGACCAATCTACGACATCATCGCCGACTGCGGCCTGGTTTTCCGCCTCGAAACGAAGCCATCCTCGCGTCTTAGCTAACTGTCCAATTTTGTTTCCAGTAGCAGCAGCTAATAAAACTGGTTGACCATGTCGCCGATGATGTAAAATCTTGTGCTTGCTATCCGTTTTATCTGTTCTAATCTTCTGGACAGCTTTGCCGGTCGATTTTTTCAGCTCATGCCAATAACTAATCAATGCCTGTAATTTTCTGGAAATAATTGCGCTGCGACCACTCAGGCTGTAATTTTATATTTTGTTTGGAGCTACTAGGTACACAAATTGCTGGTCTATAACCATGGAACGGTGGTTAGAATTTTTTGTTCTTTTAGTTTGGTATCAATTTTGAAACAAGACCATGTATCATATAATTATTATCGAACTGGTTTTCCATTCAGGCAATTACACAATTCATTACTTTTCGGCTATAATAAAGAGGTTACACACTATACCCATCCTTAGCGCTTCAGGGCGGAAGTTCTTCGCACATCCGTGTATTTTTTAATCTGATTTACTCATAATCAACTTATAACATTTCGAGAACAAAAATGAAAGGACTAACATGATGTGAGGAGTTTTAGAATTAATTCTCCAACATCTATGGTTGGTTGTCACATTATTGACAGTAAACTGCCCAGCCTACATTTGCAAGACGTTGAAATTTTAGTCTGATAATCGGTTGACAGTCATATCCAAAAATATCTATTTCCTCATGGAAATTGTCATGAATAAAATCATATTCTACAAAATATCGAAGATAAGTTTTTATACCTCCTTTTTGATTCTTCTTAATTTTTAATTAATTTTTCTTTTGAAAATCATGAGTAGTTAATTGAAATATTTTCGGAGCTCATAGACGAATTCGTCTTACCTAGAAAGAAACTTGAAATTTTCGGAAAAGTACGAATTTCAAGTGTCAGAGTTATTTTTTCGAAAGTTATCATACTTATAAATACAATTTAATTAATTAATTGGAATATTATTTATTTTTCGATGATTTTATATTCATAATACGAAAAATACGGACACTATAACAAAACGATATACGCTCGTTCATTCACAATTTCATTAATTCATAAAAATCATTATTATTAAGAGTTCAATCCAATATTGAAACTTCTTCTTGTTTATTCTTATGGCATCGACTGCTGTGGTCATTATCCAATTTAAATCTTCTCATATTCATAATTATAATTAATCTGTATCACCACATACCAACTTTTTTAATTTTATGTAGGTATACATAGTTTATTTTATGAGGAAATATCAATACAACTGATTTTCCAGATTTCTGAATTAACTTATCCGAATATTTAAATATATTAAATATTTAAAATAAATTATATTCTTTGAGAAGTCCTTAAGGTGTGTTCATGTTTTTAAAAGGCAATTGGTGTTCTTAAAGGTAAGATCAGAAACACAATTTTGTCTCCTTTAAATATTTATTTATTAATTTTAATGACTTTCGTATATCTTTTGGTTTATTTATTCCATTTGACATTATATATTGAGTTTTGATTATATACGTCTATTAAACGTAAGCGGTGCTTATTTTAAACATTAATTTAATTCTGAAAGTTTTTTGAATAAAATTTTTTTGAAATTAAAATTGTAGAAGACTAACATATTTTAATTTGTGTTGATATTCAAATTTTGTTATATTTCTTCTATCAAGTAAAAAGCCTTTTTCTATTTTATTTTATATAAAAAGTTCCATTGGAATGAATAGCTTTCTGGAAAATATTTTCTTAATTTCTGCTTTCATACTGAACACCTTCTTTAATATTCTCTCTTTTATTTTGGACTATGTATACTCCTGAAAATTGAAAATTTCAGAGGGATCAGAATATGTTTATGTGGCCAACTATTGGTTAAATCAGAAAATAATGAACAGGTTTGAGACAGTTTGAGTAGAACCAAAATTCCTGTCGCTCAATTCCCGAATTTACCTATAGTATCATTGTGTTTGATTAGGAATACTGGTTGTTTTTTATAGCAAAGTATGTTACTCTATGGCCTTAGATATTCAACAGTGGATGTAACGCTATAAAGTTATAAGAGTATATCTAATATTTTTAGCTTCCATCACAGGACCTTCATTCTTCAAAGTGAAGGATTTTCTTCAAGATTCTGAACTTCGTAATTTTTCCTTTTCAAATATCAATAAATACCAGTGACCATATTTGGTCAGGGTGTTCAGGTTTTTCTATCGCGAAATTTTTTATCTATTGAAGGTTTATCATTTATCAAATAATACACCTATCATTTCAACTAAGAAAGTGGAGAGCGGACGGAAATAACCTAATTATAGCCAAGAGGTTCGGAAGCTTTAGCGAATTCTGCTAACCACTCCCTATCAATTTTTCATTCACCGAACTATAATTATCAGAAATGTAGGCAGAGATTATTCTTCAATGTACACTGAAATTTCAGATTAACATTGACAGATTTCATCGTCATAAGATGTTTTACTGATTTAAGTCGATTGAAAAATGATTTTCACTTCCTACGAGCAATAACTTTTTTTGTTCCAAAATGCACGCGCAAACATTTGTTCTGCAGCACGCGTATTTATCGAATGCAATTGTATGAAGTCCATGACTTCATTTGAAGAATACTAGCATACATTTTTCTAATATTTACCCTAGAGTGAGCCAAAAAAAACGTCAATTTTTTTTTGACGATACTGTGAAAATATCATTTATGATGATAAAAAAAATTAGCTTTCCTTGTGAATTTATGCAAAACAAGCCGTTTGGTGGTAATCGTGCCTTAAACATTGATTTATTTTTTCAATTTTGCGTTTTGATTTTGCATTTTTGTAACTACCAGAAATATCAATATTTTTGTGATTCAAAATACTTACTTTTAAAGGAAAGTCAATACTCTAAAAAAATTTCTTAACATTTTTAATTAAGTTCTTTCTTTCCAAAGTTATTCGACGTTGAAGGTAGATTCAGAAGTAATTTATCCTTTTTCTTTCGGGTTACACATACTTTTTACCACTTGATCGAAAAATTCATCACTTAAATATTGAGAATAACTTCATTTTGTTGAACTACTAAACTTTTTTTTTATAAAGTCATAATTTATCAATGTATCATTCTGCTTTTTAACGATTAGTTATCTACTATGTGGATGACTACAATAAAGATAACTACAATGCACATAACTAATCGTTAAAAAGCAGAATAATATATCGATCAATTATGATTTTATAAAAAGAAGTTTAGTAGTCCAACAAAATGATGTTATTCTCAATATTCAAGCGATAAATTTTTCGATCAAGTGGAAAAAATCATATGTAACGCGAAAAAAAACCATAAATTACTTTTGAATATACCTACAACGTCGAATAACTTTGGAAGGAGTGAACTTAATTAAAAATATTAAGAAACTTTGTTTATAGAGTATTGAATTTCCCTTAAAAATAAGTATTTTGAACCATAAAAATATTGATATTTCTGGTAGTTACAAAAATGCAAAATCGAAACGCAAAATTGAAAAAATAAATCAATGTTTAAGGCACGATTACAAGCAAGTTTTACATAAATTCACAAAGATAACTTTTTTCTAGGGAATTCAATCTCCTTTAATAATACGCATCGCTCGATTTTTTCAGATCAATCATTGACGAGTTTTGAGTAAAAAAATGCGATTACTGTTAAAAACCAATAATCGTAACAATACACCCCTCAATACTATTATTAAGGACTCAAACTTTCACGATAATTTTTTTTTATCATCATGAATGATATTTTGACAGTATCGTAAAAAAAATTGACGTTTTTTTTGGCCCAGTCTAATTTACCCTTTCTACCCACAATCTTGAAACTCAACAGCACTCCGAAATGAATAATAGATACGAAAGTTTCGTGTCAATTGACCCTTTTACTTTACATCAGCATGAATTTTGTCAATCAATTCTCTCTTTTACCTCTATTTTGAGATTAACATAAATATTTAGTTAGTGTACTGCCGAGAAGTAATGATTATTTAGAATATATAAAAACTGAATAATGAATATTTTTTACCAACACTTTTTCATCATGAGAGTTCCCCAAAAGTTATATTAGGTTACAGTCTTGGTTTCTTTCAAAAGTCACAAGTCACTCTTATATTTCATTGCGAAAAACTTATTGCTCTATTTCGATTCTGAACCTAAAAACTTTTGCGGAACAAATAATTACTTTTTTTGTTCTTCATTTTCTTATTTATTTATTCTTCACTGCTCATACAAGTTACTGATAAAATTTCATATGTATGTTTAAAATAAAACGATATATTTTTCTTCGGAAAATCTGAGCATATGTGACATTAAATTCAGAATTATAAATTCTAACTTCTACAATATATATTGACACTATATACAAAAACTATCAAATTGATATCATTATATATAATCATTATAAAATATTTCTCAATGTGTCTGAAAAAACTTTTACTTCCCGACATGAAACGTATTAATACAAATTATACATTTATTATTATTATCCTCATACTCTAGATCTAGGAGTATGAGGATAATAATAATAAATGTATAATTTGTATTAATACGTTTCATGTCGGGAAGTAAAAGTTTTTTCAGACACATTGAGAAATATTTTATATATATATATATATATATATATATATATATATATATGTATATATATATATATATATATATATATATATATACATTAACAAACAAATACAAGAATATAAAATATTCTTCAATGTGTCGGAAAAAACCTTTTCACTTTCCGACATGAAACGTATTAATACAAATGTATTTACAAAAACTATATGAGTATGTATAGTACCATATAATAAATTCATGTAGTTTAAATATCCACAATATATTCCTTAATTATTTATTATTTTTTGAAATTTTGGTTACATTTTTTTGACATTATTTGGGGTGAATAATTTGTGTTATGTTCTTCTGTGTTCTGAGTAAATATGATTAAAGTTTATACGTAACAACACGTGATCCTTTCTATTTTATTTTGGGTACTTTAAAGCTTACTTCGAGTTTATTCGTTTCAGGTTTTATTCTATTTGGTGAGTTCAATTTTTATTTTGTGATATATTTGAATATGAATTCAATACATTTCTGAAGAGGTCTATAGACCGAAATAGCTCTATCAAATGTTGTAATTCTTGTTCAATTATTTTTATTTTATTCTTTATTTTGAGAATTTTAGATAATTTTGAAATAGTGGATTTTCTTGTATTTGTATGTTCATATATATACCTATATAGTTTTGATTAATACATTGCTTAAACGGGATCTTCACAGAAGCTCTAGGAGTATCAGGATAATAATAATAATAAAATAATAATAAATGAATAATTTGTATTAATACGTTTCATTTCGGGATGCTAAAAGGTTTTTTCCGAGACATAGAAAAAATATATTATATTGATTGTATATAAGGATATCAATTTGATAGTTTCTATATATAGTTTCAATATATATTGTAGAAGTTAGATTATATAATTCTGAATTTAAAGTCATTTAAATTTTACTCCTATCAGGTATTGACTAACATTCAAATTAATTTTTTGTGTATATGTTATTCTAACTAAGGAGATTTTCATTTATTATATAACTCATGTTCAGTTCGAAGCTCAAAGCGAGTTTCCATTAGGGTGCTACCAGTTAATTCCAATGTTCCAAATTTCAATTGCAGTTACCTTGAAATATTATTACGAGCCTATAATTCAAAATTCGGTATAACATTTTCAACCACGGTTTTGTCCTCACTATAACTTTAGAAAAATAAACAATTTTTTTTCCAAATGTTGATTGGTACCCAAAATATACTTATTTGAAATTTTGTCTTCAATATTTTTTACCATGTTGAAATACGTCATCTGAAAATAAAATAACGATTTTATAAATAATGCAAAATTTGTTGATGAACACAGCCAGCATATATCCAACCAAGAATTTTTTGACCAATTTACGATATTTTCGAAATGAGTTACCAAACAAAAATTTCGAACGTTATTCCAGAGTGTTTCACTGAAATCGCATGATAAAGCTTTGAGTGAATTTTCTGTAGAGACTTTCTATGAATTCATTTTCAATCTTATGTTATGTCCTCTGCAAAATACGCTGCAAATTACAGATCTTGATTTAACGTTTTCAACAATACATATCCCATAATAATTTTTTGAAAATAATTTTTCAAGCTAATCCCCTAGACACCGAGAAGGCTAAATTTTTCAATTCGATTTCAGAAATATTTCCCCTCTCATACATAAAGGTTTTTAATTAAAACAAATTGTAGAAATTACTATGTTTTACTACCAATAAAAATATATATTACACATTTTCTTGTGACTCGAGTTTCGGGAAATGAACTATCCCATCATCAGACAACTGAAGACCTAACAGTGGTACAGAGGTATTTGAACCAACTCAGTATCTATAAAGGTTTATTATTTAAAGAAATAAAAAATCATATATATATATATATATATATATATATATATAATATATAATATATAATATATAAAACTATATTTCACGAAATAAATTTGAATATTAATTTTTCTGAATATTTCCTTTAAATCCTTAGGTGATTGAACCTTAACTAGACGTAACTTCGGGAAATCAATAAAATTCTTTAGAGTAGTAATGTTTGAGACTCTGAATCTCCTGGTTCATTATAGGTACTTTTGTAGAATTTTTCCAGGCTAAGACTTGCAATTTAATATTTATACTAATTTCACTATTCAATCTTAATTTCAATTGAATATAATTTCGTAAGTTGCTTTTCATAATTATAGTATTTATTTTTTTCGTTTTTCATACTAATTTTACTAGATATAGTTGTATCTAATTGAACAAGATTATGTAGTATAATGTATGATAGTATAATAGAAAAAATGTTCAAATTGAATTGTTGATTAAGAGATCATTGGCGACTTGGAGTTTGCATCAGTTCTGAATAAAATTTTAAAACAGATGATATCGCAAGAATTCTTCATTCTCGTTAGAAATTTCACATAGTCTAACATTAGTAATTAGAACGTAAGGCTTTCGGTAGGTCTTCCCCTTAGGACAAAGGCATCTTGGTCCACTACACAAACATAAGATGTGATGGATGAGTTCTCTTTTTCTCTGTTATTCTATTGAAGTCGTACCACATCCAGATTTCTATACTCTTAAGGATCCGATTGAGCTGTTTCTTTTCGCTCTTCTAATTCCTAAGGACTTTCCGAAATTTTCTTTCATGATTCAAAGAGAAATATTCTGTCATTTCCACTGATCTACCTCATTCTGGTTAGATATTTCTCTTTCCTTAAAATAGATAAAAGTATGATTTACCCTAATTGAATCTACAGGAGTAGTGTAATCATACTGTGATACGATTGAAGATTTGACAAGAATAGGGTTGCGGAGGTAGCAAAGGGATGCTCTTTGTGACTTCGAACCAGGGGTTGTTTATATAAAAGATCATGCAGTGAGGAAGGAATCAGGTCATCCGAAAATTGCGTATGATGTGGGAAAACCGTTATGGTGTGAAATATTTCTAAATTGGATGGGCTGAAAGTGAACTTCTTTCTACCTAACATCAATCTCGAAATACTAAACCTTACGTGCGATCGATAAAATGATGATGACAATTCTGATGAACACGGTAACATAATATCATCCTTAACAGTAGATAAAAAATTATGCAACTGTTGATTCAATTGAAAAAAATTATCGACATGAACCGGTCGATTTCATACAAATAAATCTGATGCTTCCTACTGATCTATATATTGATTCCAATTTGTGATTTTCCTGAATTATTTCTGGAATCATCACATTTTAGTATTAAGCAGCAGAACTGCTTTTCGTCACTTTTGATATTTTCGCAATGTGTAGTCTATACTGAGTTAATTTTAAATATCGGATGCAAAATATAACCGTCAGCTATAGGCTCCGAAACTATAAGAAAATAATTAATGAAAATTATAGTGATTAGTCTTTTAGCCATAATTGAAAATTAAGCGGTCAAAAAATGTTTTTCGAAAACGTTTCATTGGATTATCATGAAAACTCATAGAAATTTAGATTTTTATCTTAAATTCATCTTTCCAGCTTGAGACAGATCGATTTGCTGTAAGAGTTAATAATTATTGAGAACTAAAATGAAAAGAATATATGTCTGAAAATCAATGGTGTGTTTTCATGAAACACTGAATAATTTTCGTTTCAATATACGCATTATGCCGAAATTATAGGGACCTGATACGAGAAGCAAACAAGTAGTTCATAATCTTCTTTCACATATAATTGCTGACCAATTTGAGTTTGAAACTAATTTAATTATATTTAGGAACTATGTTGAGAGAAATACTGTCAACATATACATCTGATATTCGATGTAGTAGTCTGTAACTTTGTTACATAAGAAATCACTTCGTTTTCTATCACCTTTTATTACCGAGGACACAGTTACTTGAGTTTCGTAGTTTCCATCATTTTCAAAGTGATGTGTTTCAAAGGTTTTTTATATTCATGAAGTGCTTCGGTTTGTGTAAAGTTTCTGGAAATGGGGGATACCAAAGCTCAGTTTGTTCGTTTAATACTTTCAATGTGGGATCGTGACACTGCCTGTGAACCTCTATTGATATCTAATTTCTTGCCTTTCGCTTCCAAGTATTTCAAGATTATCTGATTTTGGGAAAACATGACTTGTTTGGAAAAAATTTTTCGCAAAATTAGGGATATCTTTTCGATATTTTGATTATGTAAGGTAATCTCAAAATTCTACATCTGGACGCGAAAGGCAAAAAACAAAATGATTGATTTTGCCATAATACTATTAAATGAGCAAACGGGCCTTCTAGAAGTTTTACTTAAACCGAACCAAGCCTTTCATAAATGGAGAAAACCTTCGAAATATAAGTTATTATTCTTCAGTTTGAAAATGTAAAAACTACGAAACTTGAATCATTGTATCCTCAGCAATGAAAAGTGATAGAAAACGAAGTCATTTCTTATTTATTCCATATACTCGTACGTCAGAATATGTTGTAAATGATTTTTATAATAAAATTATGCTTATAATATTCGGATTAGTGAAAGGGACATATCAACTATTTATATGGAAATCTATTTGGAACACGATATTCAGTCAAACTCTTACCAAGGAATTTTTGAATTTATGTTTTAAAGAAAGTAAGAATTTTTTCTACGTGAAATCGATAAAAAAATTCAGTTCATATAGAATCCAGCGTTCTCCTGTTTATTGCTTATGTCACATATGTTGCTTCGATGAACTTACGTTGGTCCATGCTGACTACAAAAGTAATCCTAGTTTTGTTCATGACGAACCATCACCAAATTCAGTTTATTGTCTACTGCATTTGGATGTCACATCTAACCTTAGGCTTAAAAAAAATCACAAACACAAAGCACTACGCTCAAGTTAGGAGAGAACGTAAAGCTTTGCCTTGAAGTCCTGTCGATTGATTTCCTTTTCACGTGTTTCCATCTGTCCTCACTGCAGACACGTGCTTCCTTGTGAAGACGATGTTTCCACTGTGTCATCTAATTTGCAATTGAATACCGGTGTACTCCTAAGGTTGGTTGATATATAAATGAAGTGATCAATGGATTCTGGTTTTCGAACAATGAATCCAAGACCGGTCGACAATTTGACAGCGTGCATTTCAATGCTGCTATTGATTGGTTGTATAAAAAAGAGAAAACGTCTTGTTCAGTCTCGGATATTATATGGTTCTAAAGGATGAATAGATACTCTGCGAAATGTGCAAAATATTTCATTGATAACTGTTTTTTCAACAATTAATTGAATTCATAAATTTTCCCCAAAATGGTATATATTTTCATAATTGATAAAATCGCTTTCGTTGAATGTAAGTTATACTTCCTCTCAAACTCTGAAAATGACTTAATCTCATTCAATATAATTTTCGAGTAGTAGAAGTAGTAATGAGATTATCGTTGTACATAAATACTAACCTGAAAAGTTTATTTGATTATGCTGAATAGAAATATATTATTACAGATAGTTAGTTGGATATAGGTCAAATAAAATATTCGTTGGAGGTTAATATGTTGTATTTTCCGACGTTTCGACCTAAATTAGGTCATCCTCAGTGCACTAGAAAATAGTATTTTACAGTGTTATACGACAACAAACACAACTTTGTATAAAAACATAACATAATAGGAAAATTAAAAACAAATATCACCCACATCCAAGTTATTACTCCAGTGTTCTGATTGATAAAATTTGAATGCTCTTAAAAGGCATTATGTTCAAAAATTTCCCAGGAATTGTGGTAGTATAACATTATTGGATTTCTATCAGATGTTAGGAAATCTATCAGTTCTTGCGACTACCAAACACAGTTGCGAATAATCCTATTTTCTAGTGCCTGAGAATGGCCAAATTTAGGTCGAAACGTCGGCAAATACAACATATGCACCTCCAACGAATATTTTACTTGACCTATATCCAACTAACTATCTATAATTATATACACTGAGGTCGCAAATTTTATTATAGAAATCTATTAGTCGAAAAGGTTATGCCAGATAAAACCGAATTCTCGTATTCTAAGGATTGCTAGTAAAAATGTCGGAGATTTCAAGATTTCAGTCTTCAAAAAAGTCATTGTTTATTCTCGAAGTTAAAGATTTGGATAAAGTTGGTTTCTACCTAATCGAAATCCATTTTATTTTATATCATATGAAAAATAATACGACTCAAAATTTACTTACATTACACAAAATGCAATGGTGATGCAATATAACGAAAACATGATTTATGAATTAAAATGTGAAAATTTTAAACTATTCGTTTAGTTAATAATTCGAAAAGAAAAATAGGCGAGGGGAATAATGAATATAGAAATTATGAATATGAAGAATAATCATATTACGCTCTGTTGGTTTTCAACTTATTTTTTGAATCTATAAATATCATAATTATGTTTCTAACTTTAGTCATTTCAACCTCAAGCCAAAATTTGAAACAGTTGTAATGTTTTAAAACATACACACAGAATTTTTTGAAAATTAAATGAATCAGTCTTTACCGGATGTAAATCCATACTAAATAATTTTAAATGAAGTTATTCTGAATAACCTTATTTAATTTTATTCCGTGTTTTGTGATCCGAATGTTAAATAGGTGTATTTTTTGCAATTTCAGAACCATTTTCCTGAAGAAACATAAAATCTCATGAAATTGAGAAATACATCGTTAAAACACCCCATCCTTCGTTTTTCGATCCGCACCGTTGCGTTTTGACAAGAAAAAGTGAAAAAATATAATATAACAATCGGAATTCGTTTACTCTTCATAATTTCGGCCGAAATCTGGTAAAAACAAAATTTTATGTCTACGTGTCGTTATTTCACATCTTAATACTGAATAACTCTGAAACCATTAAGCCGATTCTTTTCATTTTTGAATATAACTGATATGTTTGTACTCTAAATCTATAGTGTTATTTTTTAGTCTCTGTGTGTTTTCTTCAGGAAATCTAAACTTAAATCTCCAGTCGTCTGCGCGGACGGCCGATCCTTCACAAAATATAGCATAAATCTTAATTTCCTTATTATACACCTAACAGTCAAATTTAATTTCGATCGTATTAGATGTTTTGAAACTAGTGGGGAAAATAAGAAAAAGTTTCATGTGAATAACTGCGAAACCATTAGACTGATTTTACCTATTAACAAACTCAGCCGAGATATTTAGGCTACAAACCTCTTTAGAAAGTTTCAATTTTTAGCTGAAATAATAGTAGGCTGTTCCCACAAGTGTTCAGAAAGTACAAGAAAATTGTAAATTAAACAAAATTATATCGATCTTCTTCTCTATTTATTTTATCTTCTCCAAAACAACATTATTAATTTATTTAGGTGTGAATTCAATAATTCACTGTAGATGATACATGAGGATTTAACTATTTTCATTCTATCCTTTATTTTGAGAATTATCATAGATTTTGGAGAGGAACAATTATTTTTTTAAATATTCAAGTTGAAGAATTGTTTTTAAATTATATCTGTTATGTTTGGTTTTTCATTGATAAATAATAAGTGCAAAAGTTTTTTTGAGGAAATATACTTTACTGTGTAAAAAGTAGACTTCCATCAATTTTTTACAAAATTTTAATTTACGAAACCACTGATGCTAAAATCTATTTGGAAGTTTTAGTCATTATCAGTTATTATAAAGGGTCTTTCATTAACAGCGCTCGATTTGGTTTTGTTAAGGACACACATTATTTATTCGAAAATTGTTGAAACTTTAATTTCGTTATAAAGTAAAATGGATACCATTAGTTATGAAACAAAACATCATTCAAATGTCCACCACGAAAACGCTGGCAGGAATTAAGTCATCAAACCCAATTTTTCAAGACTCTCTCACACAAATCAGGTCTTCTGTTAGCAATTACTTGTTCAATATTGATCTGTAAATCGTCTAAATTTGCTGGATGACTGCTGTAAACCAATGACTTAATGCAACCCCAAGGAAAGAAGTCCAATGGAGTTAAATCGATGAGAATGATTTTCTTATGAAAATTTGCATCATTTTCGCTTTTTTCTTAGCACCAATTACTGAATACACAAAGACGTCTGGGAGATGCCTAGTTCTTGTGAACGTCGAGAAATCGATAAATTTTAGTTTTCACAAATACTTTCACGTACGGCAGCAATATTCTCTTCACTTCTTGCATTTCTTCATATCACTGGCACTGTAACATCATTAAGTGTAATATTTCACTAAACTTCCAACTTTTCTTTTATCCGGACGATACAACGACCAAAAATTGGAGTTAAAGCACGTAAAGTTAGAGTAACAGATTGTGATTTTTCATAATGAATTTGGATTATTTGTGAATGTTGTTATAGTGTGTACCATTACATGTAAACGGTAAACTTTGACAAAAAGAACTGTCAATGTCACACATAAACAATTGCTGCCATGCGTGAATAATATCAGTTTGAAAATGGGGCGTTCCCATTGGAGGACCTTTTATTAGAATAAGCTGCCCGTCTAAAATTTAGGATATTGATGTAATTCAAAGATGAATGAATAACTTTGGTATCATTTTAATTTTTTTTTCAATTACAAAAGCATAAAACGATTAGAGAAACTTCTTAAGGTTCATAGTGAAGCAAGTTTTTATCAAGTTTAAGCATTATATGTCAGAAATGCACATTGAAATGATTTTCTCTTCCCTCTGTATTGCATTTTCAATAAGACCAAACGGTTCTGGGCACCTAAAAATCGAATTTTCATTATGTCAAGATCAGTGTTATTCGCGGATTATGTCGACAGAGCTCTAGGGAGCTCTGAACGAACAGAAGTGCAAGTGGCCAATTATGGACTTTTTGAAAAATTTTCGTCGAAATAAATTTCCCATTTACGGTTTGTCTCAATTTTTCCCTGAAAAAATAATATTCAATAGTGAAAGACTACATGAGACTTACAGATCAAAAATTCGTCCTATCTCTATTCGAGCACGTTATAGAGTTCAAATAATAATAATAATGATAATAATAAATTTATTTTCAACAAACAAAATTACTTGTATCTATAACAAAAACAATTCAACAAAAAATATGCCCGAAATAATAATATACAATAATGATAATACAATAATTATAGAATATAAAGCAAGTTATCCCACGAAGAAAACTTGTTGAGGGTGTCTAACTAAAATTTTTCTCTTCTCTTTAACTGGACTCTACAACACCAAAAAAGTATCAGTTCCAGAAACATCAACCAGAAAATCAGCAGAATCAATAACTTAGTTTTATTTTATCACTCATGATCCCCGCCAGATGGGCTGCCTGACATCTCTCTCAACCAAACCTTAATTTTTTTTTATTCATAGTGAAAGTTTTGGTACATCTTATCGTCTGGAGAAGTTGACAGAAGACCTTTGGATCCATATAACTGGACGATTTCTGACCTATAGTCTAAATACTCTTCTGCCTGGTGTATTCGGAAGATTCCTTGCATCTTGTGTTGTGAGGATCTTCTATTGGAGTCAACTCATGTTTATACTTGTATTGCAAGCACAGGACCATGTAACGATACAGTTGTTTCCGATCAAATATATTCGCTTCCGCAAACAACACTGTGAGTAAGTGCGCTGTCTACCATATATGACCTTCAAAATAACTTCTGCACCACCTCCAGCTACCTCGTATGATAGCCACATGCCCTCCCCATCCAAATATTCCATATTAAATATGAGACTCTGCTAGGGATTGTTACAAAATCCTAAGCTCATATATTTTTAGGAACTTCCTGGGATATCTGAAGATGAACAACAGCGGATCTCATTTTCTTTACGGTGCAAATTATATGATCCTTCCACCTCGGGTGCTCATCAATCTCAACTCCAACGTATTTCGCGATGCTCACACATTCGATTTCATGGGCTGATTCTCCATCCTTCAAGACAACATGACCAATCTCAGGTGCGGTGGGTTTATTGCATGTAAAGGTAATACACTTGGTCTGCAAATTGAGTGTGAGATCCATGGCACCCAGCCAATTTCTAATCTTTTCAAGGTTTTTCTGTACCTTTATCTTAACTCTGCTCCAAGTTATATTGTTGAACAGAAGTGCGATATCATCTACAGAAGCAACCGCGTCCGCATCTATATCGATGGAAAACATTCCATTCAGGTATATCAGAAACTGAATAGGATCCAAAACTGTTCCCTGCGGTACACCCATTGGCAACTGCCGAAATCCACTTCTTTCACCTCCGATGCGTACATACTGTTCTCTTCTATAAAGGTATGACCCCAACAGAGAATAAACCAATACCCTTATGCCTAGATCTCCCATAATGCTGAGCAGTTATTTTATGATTTACAGTGTCGAACTCCTTCGCCAAATCTAAGAATGCCACAATCGTGTAGCTGCTCTCATCCAGAGATTGGTGTATTTTATTCGTTAGTTGTATTATGGAATCTTCCGTCGATTTTCCAGATCTATATCCAAACTGCTCAAGCGCTAGTAATTTATTTTCTTCCAAAAACTGAAGAAGGCGCGCTTCAATGATTTTCTCTATCACCTTGCAGATGGAACTAATCAGATAGATCGGCCTGTAGCTATAAATCTCATTTTTGTCACCCCCCTTGAATAGTGGTGGACTTACAACTGCGATCTTGAATTTTTCAGGATATTATCCATCCTCGATTATTTTGCTGGTCATAAATACTTAGGGTGCCTTAATAAAATGTTTGATTTTCTTGAAGTTTTCAGAAGTTATGCCATCATCTGCAGGACTCTTGCCATCTCCCAATTCATCTAGAGTAGAGAGATTTTCGGCTTCGTCAGTTGGCTTCATGAACATGGAAGTATCCTTCACTTTTCTCTTCGCCACCGAATCATCTGATCCGCGAATCTGTTCAGTCATCTCTTTACCTATATTATTACCTAGATTAAAGATATCGGCCATTTCTTTTTTATTTGAAACCTCAACGCCTCCATGTTGAATAGTATCCATGTCACTTTCAAATTTCTGCTTGTTTGTCGGCTTCTTTACATTATCACACAATGATTTGGCGTCACCTCTGTTCTAGCCGAGTTTCCTTCAGTTTCTCCTTCAGTTCCTTTTTAATATCAAATCTGTCAGCTTATTTTTGTGTGCCTTGTATCTACTCAACAAATCCGTACCATCTGGACACTATATGTTGCTTATACATTTGCTGCTTAATTAATGATGGCTTCACCAAACTCGCGGTAATCCAAGGATTTCTTTTTCTGTGTGCATACTCGACCTTTTTTCCAGACTGGTGACGCTAGAATCCATAAAAATTAATATAATTAATTTCATTGATATAAAATAATATAATTCATATTTCATTGATACCATAGCGCTTACTGCAAGTATTTATTTTATTTATTTATTTACATAAACAGGAATCCCAACAGGAAATCCCATTACAGGGATTCAAAAATTATACAAAAATTCAAACATGATGTGAACTTAATCCTAAACACTTTCAAATTTCATCTGCAAAATATCTTGACAAAAAAAAATTTTTAATTAAATCAAGTAATTCCTACATCAATATCGACCTAGTTTTCTCCTGAACATAGACATTGATAAATTGAAGATTTCGATGTTATAAAGATGTCAATTATAAAAGCGCATTATTCTCAAAAAAATTCAGTGATAAAACAAGGATGTACGAACTCTCGGTATAAAAAACAGGTCTCTGCGACGGCCAGTGAAAACGCGGACATAAAAAAAAATTTCATTGATCAATGGAAAATAGAAGTGGGCATTTACAATTCGGTATAACAGAGTTTGATCAAAAGTTATCCTCCTATGCTCTGAGCTTCTCATATTATACTATCTGAGTCTTGCATTGTAGGGACATTCAACCTGTCGATTTCCGAATCTATAGTTCAGGGTGGTGAATTTTCTTTGAACTCTCTCCACTCGATGAATATATTTATAATAAAAAGGATTCCAAATCGACGTGACATATTCCAGGAAAGTACGCACCAACAAGGTAGGCACCAAACGGTACGCACCGTTTGAAGGTTGTTGAACTGCCGTAAAATTCTCAAAACAAAACCGAGCATCCTGAAACCCCTGGAAACAATATCATCTATGTGATGCTCAAATGATAGTTTCGAATGGAGACAAATTCCAAGATTCTTAACGGTATTCACTTCCTCAATAATTGAGCCGTTTAGTGACAGAGGAGTCTGCAAAATATTCATTTTTCTAGTAATATAATATGGTTATACTTCTCAATATTCAATGATATGTACCGATTAGCACAAAAGGCCGAAAACCTATCAAGATCGTCCTGAAACCCTTGTGCATCCTCCATACTCCTTAGAGCCAGGTACATTTTAAGGTCATTCGCATAAAGTTCGGACTGTACATACGAAAAACACTTGCAAACATCATTTGCATATAGCAGGAAGAGAATCAGACCCAAATGTGAGCCCTGAGGCACTCCAGACAAATGAAAGCCAAAGCGTCGTCCACAATGACGTACTGACAACGATTAGACAAGTAAGATCCAATCCATTCCAACAGATTACCCTCCACACCGTATTCCGACAGAACCTTCATCAGCGTCGCATGATGAAGTATTAAAAATTAATATGAATAAATGTTGAATTTACACGAAATAATGCACTAGATATAGTTCATAATTTGTGCATACGTATATGGAGTCAATGAGATAAAAACCTTCTACTTGTGGTATCACAAATTACCGATTAATGTACGGGCTTAAGTCGTTTTGGCATTGTCAATGCTGTTATAAGTTTTTACGACTATTGAAATGCGCTGTGAATAATAATGACAAAAGGAATTACCATAGAAAACGCAAGAACTTCTGCAATTCACAGAATTTAGGAAAGCATGAATAAGCACTAATATCGGATATCCCGGGTCATATTCCCGAAACACCCCGTATATCCGATCATTTCCGGGTGCGTCTCGTATCCCGCACACTTTCGGTTTTCAGTAACATTGTGGGTATTAAAGAGGAGATTATTGTTAAATTTTTACGTGCCTTTGTCAAATACATTGTTATAAAAACCGACTAAACGTCGATTTTAAAAGCAATTACTGTGGCCTGATGCAGCTGCCTGCTATTCTGGGCCATCAAAACAGGGTGAAACGGGAAAAAAGCCGAGATTTCAATGAAAAATATAAAGTTACGAATATGGCATAATATAAATGGGGGTTACTCGCTGCATCCCTACATATAACTTATGTTTAATATCGATTCACTTGATACCTTTCGAATGGAAATTGATGGTATTTGAAATCTCTCTGCTTTTTACTAATACGCAAAACTGCAGTACGATTTTTATGTACAATAAATTTTTTATTCTTGAAAGTTATTCCATACCAATATCGGTGAATACGAGATTAAAGGGAAGAGTTGAGGCTCTATCCAAGCGTTGAAGTTTTTGACAGCTTAAATATGTACAAAGACTGCCGACCTTTTGTCTGTAGCTAGATGTTCTTTCACTCTTATTCCAAATATCATACCTATTTGACTTTCATAAAAAGCGTTATAATCCTTATAATTGATTATGTTAACTCCAGAACATTTTGTGTTATTTTGTTTTAATTTTGGGTTAAATAGAATATTTCCTAGATTAAACTGAGAAGGCCGTTCTTGAGTTAAACCGTTTGAAATAATTCTGGATTTTGATGGATAAATGTCCGGAATTACCCAACATTGTGTTTTATGATCCGAATTTTTTTAAATGATTGCACTCATGAAGAAAGTAATTTTATTTCAACTTTTTATTTCACTTCTATAAATTGTTATGTCTAGAAAAATTAATTTATTGTTTATTTTATTTCGATCTTATGATGATGGCGAAATTTCACAGCACAGGCAGTGGAAGTGTTTGGCTGCACCATACAGAGATTTGAGTTGTTTTATTATTGAGCTTGTGAATTAATTGGATAACTGTTTTGAAATTAATTTTAACTATGAATTTGGTTTCGGGATGAATGGAGTTCAAAAACTCTAGAAATTTAGGAATTTATCAGTCTGTTTCATTAAAACCTAGACAGTCCAGGAGTCTATACAATAATAAGTTTCCTTATTTGCATTCTCTACCCTTAGTTTCTAGTTTTACATTATATATTTCATGCTGCAAAATAACTCTGTCGCACGGCTTATTTCGGCCGTTTTTCACGCACTGCTCGGCTCAAACGCACTAATTGTCCTCGGTAGACCTCCCCTGTGATCCTTTTGTTCGATCGTAGCAGCTCATAATACACCACAACCAGCTGGTCTCACTAGATACACAGCATGATCTTCGCATCATGAATATTCGGCTTTTAAACGATGGTAAATGGTAGGTTTAGTGGCTACAAGTGTTTTTGCAGGTTTCTCTTGTATTTATGATGGATTTTCTTCGAGCCTTGCCTCTAATCCTTTATACTTAAAATTTGGTGGTGTTCCGGGTCGATTTTCGTCTTCCAAATCAAAATTTTCACTTTTAAATCGGGAAAAGCAGTTCTGCCACTTTCGTTCAGCTAGCGCATGATTACCATATCATAACATCCACAAAATACGACGACTTCGGCAACTTTTTTCTTCCTATTGAAGTAATGAAATAAAGTTCCCTGCAAAAACAAGTTATTCGATACAAAAGTTGATATTTTCAGACCACACAGAAACTATGTTGTTCACACTTCAATGAAATGACAGATACTGAAAACAAAGCCTTATGATGATTCTTTAAAATGAAGGTGTTGCCAGATGAAACTCCGACTGATTCGATTCTTAACTTAAGGTTACCTTCTACACTTCTAGACTGCGAATTAATTTCTGAATATAGATAATAATTCAGATGTGATCAGTTCAGAAAAAATGTGATTTTCCCCAGCATCATTAGAGACTTATCAGTTCTAAGAATTTTGAAATCCAGTAGCGGTGAAGATTTTTTAATCTAAAATATTCATAGTTTATAATCCACAGTAAGGAAGATTCTAATGAAATCATGTGAAAATAAAAAATTTGATACATAAATTGCATCCAGTATAAAACCTCCATGATCTTCTGTCATTCAGAGGACTGACAATTGAAGAGAACTAAGAAATGAATTTCGTAAAAACTTCAATCTATTAACACACAAGTCCGCATACAATCTATCACAGTATTTAATGTTGCGTTTTAGTGGCAATTTCTCTAATAGTCAACTTTATTCGCATCAAATCTTTCTCTACAGAACTTAGTTAATATAAAGTCACTCATTTCGCTCTAGGTGCAATGAACAATAAACAGATTTTCTACAAACGTAATCTGCTACAATCACTGATCTTTTGAAGACGAAATATTAATTTGACTATTTCAACTTTTATTATAAAAAAATGCTGGGTAAAAAAACAATGACCTAAAAATATCAACTGATGGTTAATTTTTCAATGCGACTTAATGTATTTTCTGCGAATATAAAAATTGTGGAAAAATTAGAATTCAGACTACATTTACAGCAGAATATTCTCGATAATATTTTACGTCCTATGAATGCAAAATGCACTTTTTCTACGACTGTACAAAATTTCAGGAAATTCGATATATCAACGTGTTTGCTGATTTCATGACAATTCTAATCAAGGGTTATTATTCATCAATTATATCGTATCACTTTCTCTCACTGAGTAATTTAATGTCAAACTATACAGATAATGTTTGTAAAGTGAATACATTAGGATTGTAGAGAAAATAGTATACTTAGAATTGAATGAAAGGAACTGAAGAATACAACTTATAACAGTTTTGAATCATGAAATCTGGGAATTGAGCTGGTATTCACTAAATCTTAGTTTCTTTATATTCAAGTTTTCAATTAAGTTTTTTTATCGAATGTTAAAGTTTTATATACTACTCTGTCAAGAAAGTACCAAGAATTTTCAATTAAAACAACATTTTTACATTTAATCGTCGAAATTTATTGGGTCGCCTTCAAAATAGGCTCCATTTGCTCCAATACATCTATGCCAACGGCACTTCCAATTATCGAAACATTTTTTATAGGCGCTTTCCGGGATGGACTTTAGCTCTCGCGCCGAATTTTGTTTTATGGCTTCAATCGACTCAAAACGGGTGCCACGAAGGGGCAATTTTAGTTTTGGGAAGAGGAAAAAGTCGCAGGGAGCCAAATCCGGCGAATACGGTGGTTGCTGAAGCACGTTTGTTGAGTTTTTGGCGAGAAAGTCAGTCACAATCGTAGCTCGGTGAGAAGGCGCGTTATCGTCATGCAAAATCCATGAGTTGTTCGCCCACAAATTTGGCCGCTTCTTACGGATACGCTCACGCAAACGTTTCATAACGCCTAGGTAATACTCCTTGTTTACCGTCTGACCCTCTGGAACGATTTCGTAGTGCACCACGCCACGGATAACGAAGAAAACAATGAGCATCACCTTCATTTTCGAGCAGCTTTGGCGTGGTTTTTTCGGTTTCGGCTCATTTTTTGCCACCCATTCCGATGATTGCTGGCTTGTTTGCATATCGTACCGTAGACCCAGGTATCATCACCAGTTATAATGCGTTCCATGAATGTAGAATCGGAATTACAGCGATCCAGCATGTCTGAAGCAACCTGTTCGCGATGACGTTTTTGAAGAAAATTCAGGTCTTTCGGTACGAGTCGTGCGGCCACCTTTCTCATCCCCAAAATATCAATCAAAATCGTACGTGCGGACTCGTGGGATATCTTAAGATCATGTGCTATCTCTCTCAAGCTGGTACGACGGTTTTCCAGCACCCTTTCCTTAATTTTATCGACGTTATCTTCGATCGAAACCGTCGATGGGCGACCACTTCACGACCGTCCTTGAAGGCTCTGTACCACTGATATGCACGAGTTTTCGATAGAGCATTATCACCAAAGGCCTTTTGCAACATTTTCAATGCATCGGCACACGAAAATTCATTTGTAACACAAAACTTTAAACAAATTCTTTGCTCAACGTAATCACCCATAGTAAAAATCGGCACGCACTCTGACATCGACTGACTTAATCAGCTGTTGCAAACACACTAATTGACAGATCCCGCTCAAGCTTGGCATAGTAATCAAGGACAGTGGTACCAACCTAGGAAAAAAAAATTTACCTGCCTCATTGCCCCGCCAGATTTAAATCGATAATTCCCGGTACTTTCTTGACAGAATGTATGTATCATATAATAAATGATTGCTATTTAATATCAACAATATTAAAGCTAAATATTGATTATGTCTACAAACAATGAATTATCAGATTGATAGCAAATATATCCAATTTATCACACCGAATCCAATGGCCATCTAAAAGCTTATTTACAATATCTAGCTGAATGAAGTGATCACATTAGCTGATACGATACAGTTTCAAGGCTTTGTCCACTGATCCGTTCTCTGTATTTCAGAGAAATATTACTGGTTAATCTGACACATTAACGCTTGTCAATCCACGATTAAGGATAGCGTTCAACAGCTGCTCTAATGATGTTATATCTGAGGGGTTCCAGTAGAAAAAGCGCGATGGGATTTCAAATTGTTTGTCTGCACCATTTGAGAAGTCTTATGGACTACACAAGATATCACTTTTGCAAATTCTTCAAACGTGTATATTTGATGTTCTGAATTTAACGCTTTGGTTGAATATGGCAATGAAGGAAGGAAGTTGCACGTCGATTTCCATAATACAGGCTTCTACTTTTTGCGTTGATATATGTTGACAAATCAAGTGTAACAAAATCGGTCCCTACTTGATAAAAATTCATTTCAATCAAATAAAATACCAAAGATTATTTCCACAATTTATTAATTTGAGGACAATCGTTTCGCCAACGTGGTAGCTTCTGCGAATTTACATTTTGAACTTGTTAACCTGAAAAAGCCACAGTGTTGGTGAAACAATTGACATCAAATCAATAAATTGTGGAAAAAATTTTTATTTTTTTATTCAAATTAAAATATGTAGGATAAATTGGAAACGCAAATTGAAAAATAATTTCATGAGTAGACAATTCGCTCCATGGGCTAATAAAAATGCATAGGTGCACAAAATCTGAGGATATTATACATGCTCGGAAATTAGCGGTATCACCGGCATGCAGAATATTTGAAAAGGTATCAGTTGAATTTTGCACACATACAAGTAATACTAATAACGTAGTTCGTAGTAGTATGGTATGAAAAGCATATAAACAATAAGAATCTATTTTCTAATCCCACATTTATAGCGCTACCACAAAAATATATACATTCTTTCTATTTCCTTGGTGTAGTGGTCATATTTTAGAAAGTGTGACGTCAGATTGTTTTCTCGTATCGACTGATCCACATGATCAACTATCTGAACTTTTTTTGTGAAACTCAAATTCGTTGATCCGTTTGTCAAAGACAAGAATATCTGTTGATCCAGTGGTCACCTAATAGGTGTAATATACCTTAAAAATTATATGCAATGATTTTGTTGAGATTGCTTCAATAAAAAGTTTTTATTGTTTTGTTCAAAATTAATTTCATTCAAAATGACGAAAACTAAAAATTTTATTTGATATGTTTTTAGGTCAAGCAAAAAAATTTCCGTATCAGATTTTGGTTCAAATAATACTGTACGGAATATTGTCCCATTCCTGCACTAATATGTCGCGAATTTCTCAAGAATTTCTGGGATCCGATACATATGTCCGTAAACGTCTCTCCATCTCGACTCAAACATGTTCTATGGGATTTAACTATGAGTTTCGCCAGAATCTTACAGTATTTATAGTCTTTTCAACACCTTCAGTAGCTATTGAATCATCCTATGGTATTATAAGCTCTTAATAAGGTGCAATATCAATACACAAAACATTTGGTTCTATACCAAATGTTTGAAACTAAATGTATTTGCGAAAAACATAACATTAAAAACGAAGAATAAAAGTACTACCGCTGAGGGGACGAATATATGAATTAAAAATCTGGTTAAAAGGAGACTTGAAGAGAGAATATGCCAAACGAGATGCCCACAACGTATATCTTAAGGTAATACACTCAGAGTTAATTTATAGACTCCATAATACCATCTTTGATTCTATAGATAAAAATGCAAGAGAAAAAGTCGCTAATATTATATATAAAAAATGTTTGATTCAGAAGAAGAAAATAACCAAATTAGTATCAGATAAAATTCATAAAAATGAAAAAATTGCAACACAATCGAAAAAATTTTCACAACACATATTTTACCCCAGATGCAAAAATCTTTCCGGAACAGAATTTAATGAAACAGAAATTAATCTTTTGAATAAAGGATTGAAATATAATATTAATTCAAATAACAAAAGAGAATATGTACCAATAGGTTCAGAACTAGAACTCAAAAATTACAACAACACATATATATATATACCAACATATCATTACCAATATGATTACAAACCATCATAAATTACCTAATAGAAATTTCAGAATGAAAGAAGAATATAAAACTATTAAAACTATAAATCAGAAAATCATTGAAAATAATTTAATTTTCACCCGAACCGATAAAGGTAACACTATTATTGCTTTACCGGAAAGTAAATGTAAAGTTCATTAGCAAATCAGTTGCTTTCCTAGAATTGAATAATTTTCAATTAATCAAACATAATCCAAGGACAATTTTAAAAAATCAAATCAAATCTCTAATAACCCTGGAATCCAGCTTCTTTCGGAACACCCGAAAAATAAATTAATTTTAATGAATCCACAACCTCCAAATATGTATTCATTTATTGAATTACACAAGGAAGATTATCCTGTTAGACCGGTTGTTTCGTTCGTTAGTGCACCTTCATTTAAACTTTCGAAAGAATTTATTCAGATTATTTTAAAAGAAACTAAATTCCAATCTAAATACTGGATAAAACATTCACTACAGCTAATAAATAAAATAAAGAATATCCACTTACCACATAATGCTAAATTCATTTCATTTGACGTACAAAATTTATTTCCAAGTATACCACCGAACGAAACAATTGAACTAGTAGATAATCTATTAAGCAACAAAAGATGTAATACAATTATCAAAGAAGATATTTTAGAATGTCTAGATATTTGCACTAAACAAAATTATTTTCAATTCAAAAATAAATTTTATAAATCTGAAAACGGTTTGATTATGGGAAGTCCTTCATAAGCAGAAATATTCATGGACAATATTGAAACTCAAATTCACCAAAATCCCTTAAGAAATACTTTTTATATTGATATAGATATGTAGAGGACATTTTCTCTTGTTTCAGAGGTACAGACTTTTAAACAAATTCTTTTTATTCATCAATGAAATACATCCTTCAATAAAATTCACTATGGAAACCGAACATAATAATTCTATTAATTTTCTTGATGTAACTGTTACTCCAATAAACAATTCACATGATTTTTCAATATTTTACAAACCAACCTATACGGATTCTATTATACACAATGAATCAAATCATCCTTTAAATCAAAAATTATCAGTATTCAATTGTATGATCCATAGATTAGTTAATATTCCCATGAATCGAGAAAATTATATTTCAGAACGTAACAAAATTATTTTCAGAACTTAACTTAACAAATAGCTATTAATAACGACTATGATTCTAAGTTGATAGACAAATTGTTGATGAATAAAAATAATAAAATAGCTTTAAATATGGTGTATCCTAATATAAAAGAAAATTTCAAATACATTTCCTTAAAATACACTGAAGGTATTTCTGAGAAATTTGCTACATACCTCAAAAATAAATATAATTTAAGAACTTCATTTAAAATTCAAATTTGAGTAAATTTATTAAAAATAATAAAGACTGTTTATATAAAGATGATAAATCAGGGGTTTTAGAAGTTAACCTGCAGTGATTGCCCTAAAGTTTACATAGGACAGACTGGAAGAACTTTGCGACAGAATTTGTGAACAATTGAATAGTTTCCTCACTAATAAAAGTAATTCCACATATTCTAACCATTTGTTAGAAACAGGACATACTTTCAACCATAATTTTGAAATTCTACATATAGAAAGTAAAAGTTATGCCTTAAATCTGTTAGAATCCCTAGACATAAATAAACATAATAAAATCGGAAAATTACTTAACGAACAAATAGATTTAAATAACTCACCTCTGTAAAATATATCCAGATAAGCTGCAATTTGCAGAGACCCTTTTTTGGGTTTTAGTGCTCAATAAAAATTTATTGTACTTACTGTATTATAAATAGCAACAGATTTCGGAAACAAGCTTAGTTATTCAAAATGTAATCTTGCCTGATGATGCTACAGTGATAGCGAAACGATTGATGTAAACATAACAATAAAAATTTGTGAAAATCAGAATAACCTTATTTAAATTCAGTAGCATCATAACTCAATCAAATAATTTGCGATAGACACATAAAACCACTGAAACAAAAAATATGGTGATAACGGTTTTTCGGGATTTAGGTGAAGTAATCTCCTATATGGTGTGGAGTCCTGGACATCATCTGACACATTCTCCAAAAAATTGGAATCATTTGAATTCTGGCCCTGCCGTGGAATTTTGAAGATTGAAGATGCGTGGATGGTCATATTACCACTGCGGAAGTGCTCCATAGAATTAATGGCATTTACGGAATAGTCCAAATTTTAGGCTCGTATCATTTGGCTGTAGACGTTCAGGTTATGTTCAGAATACAGAATGACTAAAGAAATAGAGGTTATAATATTGTCTTATGATTCTAAATTCAAATAAACATCTGATCGATTGCCAACCTCAAAAAACAAAAAAATAATAATAATATAAAAAAAAGTAATTTGCCAACACCCACATGTGAAACTCTCTTACTCTCAACTGAAAAAATCAAAGAGTTTTTTGTCAAGTTCCCAGAAAGTTAACTAGACATTTTGATAGATATTTCAGTACCATTTTCGAAACTGAACATACTTGATATTCATCATAAACTTAATTTTATTCTAGGTACAAGTATTTGAACTCCAAGAAGGAATCGGATTTCCAGTGAGACACCTTAGCGATACGTAAAGACTCTTTAATGATATTAAAAATATTTGCTTTGCTGGAGAATTTTAATCATCAACAAAATATGTTTTCATTTCAACATACCTAGAATTTTTTAAAACTCCACGAGTACCATGTAATATTCATTTCAATAAAATTGCAAGTGATCCTCTAAAACCAGTTTTCTGAAATGGTGAATTTAGCTATGAAATGTATCTTCCAACAACAAAAGCTGAACATGGAGGCTTTCAAATCGGTTTTTTGTCATTCTTAAAATTCATATACTTCAGAAACAAAATTTATGAAGAATTGGTCCGGCAGGAGGGAATTTGATTTAAAGTCAGAGGACTTGGGCACTCGACCATGATTCACAATAGCAATTAAAAAACTTCAAATTAAGTTCTTTCATGCCGTTCTTCAATTTATAATAGAACTTTCAATAAATTGCAAAAATATCGACAAATGTCATTTCAATGAGCTGAAAATAATCTTCTGAAAATAGTTTTTGGAGTAGTCACTCGAGGGATTTGATTGATATGTTTATCAGAAACAAAACTGATAACAACGCAGTCGGTAGGATTCGAACCTACGCTCCCAGAGGGAATCTGATTTCTAGTCAGACGCCTTAACCGCTCGGCCACGACTGCTTATTTAAAGAATTTTAATTTTTCAATCGATTGCTACACAAAGTTATAATTATATTTGTTGAATTCAATTTCTAGCACTTGGTGAAACATTTTTAAATTAATAAAGTAAATTAAAACAACTTGGCTTAAGTTTCGTTGTTTACTTGATGTCTGTTAACGTGTATGTTTCGGGTTTTTAGCCCATTTTCAGAACTGAAGAGAACAAAACTTAAAATCCTATTTATAATGGCAGGGTAGATGACAGATACAATTTTTAACTAAAGTTCTAATTTCTAAGGAATTATTATTCTGAGAAATAGTATTATAAATATCCAATCATTTTACGATCTTTACAAAATTTTGGTGACACTCAAAAGATTCCCTCATGAAAACCAGTTTATATTGAAATTTGAATATCAAAACAGATTGAATCTGTTAGTCTTCTACAATTTTAATTTCAAAAATATTTTTATTCAAAAAACTTTTAGAATTAAATTATTGTGTATTTTTGAAGAAGATTTAGTTTTCATAAACATAAGATCAGAAACAAAACATTTTGTCACAGGCAGACATGCGCACCACGCCTGTCTGACGAGTTCAGGTGCGCATGCTTGGACGAAACATTCAATATTACTTATTTTTCAATTTTGATTAACAATTTATATTTGTTGGGCTTTTTTTTCCATTAGATATTGTGAACTAAATTTTGATTTTATACGTCTATTAAATATGAGCAGTGCTTATAAGAAATTAATTTAATTCTAAAAGTTTTTTGAAAAATTTTTTTTTAAATTAAGATTGTAAAAGACTAACAGATTATATCTGTTCCGATAATCAAAGTTTGCAATATGTATGTATGTATCTGTAGTTCTTCAACTGATCCTATTGAAAATGTATTTTCGTATTTATCAGAAAAAATTATTATTCGACACAGTACGATTCGCACCTATGCTCCCAGAAAGGATTTGATTTCTAATCAGATGCGTGTAAGCTCCCAGAGAGTATCTGATATCTGGTCAGATGCGTCTAAGATCCCAGACAGAATCTGATTTATTATCAGATGCTTCTGAGCGTTTAAAAATCTTTTTCAATATTTGGCTATTTAAAATGTCAGTAATAAACTGATAATATTTTTACATTTTATGTACAAAAAAATTATTCTTGCTGTGGAGTTTTACTACTAATTACAATTTTATTGGCTTGCGGCCCTTTGGAAATACAATTGTTGCTTTTATATTTTTGATTACAAGGTTTTTGTTCTCATTTTGCAGAAAAATTATCAACAAAAATCTAAGTCAGACGCCTGATCGTGTACGATTTCTTGTAGCAATTAGATAATTTTTACACCGCTGTAATGGAACAGGTTAAGAAGGCCTTTGTTAACTATGAAATGGAAATGCTAATAAATTTTTCTAGTGGAATCGACAATAACACCAATAGGATGGGAGTGATTTTCAAGAGATATTGATATGAAATCTGAAGCTTCGTTGTTACATTAATTCCATTTGCGGCAAAAAAGCATAATCGATATTAGTTATTGTGGATCTTGAACTGATCCTTGATTATATTTATCGTATTTATTGGAAAAAATTGCCCTTCGCAGTCGCGGTAGGATTCGAACCTTTGTTCCTATTTCTAGTCAGACTCCTTAACCACTCAGCCAAGACTACTTTTTGTAATGAAATATCGTGAATAAGGTTCAGAATGCCTTCTCACTTTGAAATTAACTTTTAATAAATTTTTCTAGTATAATCTTCATTAACCTCAGTGATTTGGGGGTGATTTTCACGAAATATTAACATCGATAACTAAAGTTTTATTGATATTTTAATTGCATTTGCAATGATAATAGAAAACCAAAATAGATTTTCAATATCAGTCTTTAGTGAAGCTCAAAAGTAAATTGCTGAAATCCATTTCATAGTTATCGGAAATAAGGATTTATATGGAAGCTTTGAATATCAAAACGGTTAAGCTGTTAGTCTCCTACAATTTTAATTTCAAAAAATTTTTTCAAAAACTTTTAGAAATAAATTAATGTCTTATAAGCAGTGTCTATATTTAATAGACGTATAAAATCAAAACTCATTATACAATATCAAATGGAATAAAAAATCCCAACAAATATAAATTTTTAATTAAAATAAAACAATAAATTATATTTGAATGTTTCGTTCCTAGTATATTCAAAGTTTGTAATAATCCTTCTATCAATAAAAAACAGCTTCTTATTATTTTATTTATATGGAATTTTACCCTTAGATTTCAACCTTCTATTCCCGATGAGAAAATTTTTGCAACGCAGGCTATGGATAAGTTTAAGAAAACTATTTTGGAATTTAAAATAAAATTGAAACAGATTGATTGGGATATTGTCGATTATATGCACTCTCACTAAATATTATTTTGAAATGTTTAATTCTGAACACAGGTAGAAGTTTGGCGAATAGAACACTGATTTTGAAAATTAATTTCAACAATTTGTAAACGTAGTTGCGGCATGAGTCGTTCCATGATAATTTGTCAATGCTTACTGAACAGAAATGTCAAAACAACATGGCTTCTACTTTCTGTCAAATCACAGTTAACCTTATCGAAAGTTCTATCACTCTAAAAGAAAACACCCGATACTTTGGTAGTTCTCCGGGTCGTTCTTCCTCTTCCAGATCAAAATTGCCACTTTTTAATCTGGAAAACCACTTCTGACACGATCGTTCAGCTAGAGCATAAATATACACTAAAATATGATTACTTTGGGCTGTCTTTTTCTTCATGCTGAAGTAATGAAATAAAGCTCCCCGCAAAAACTCATTACTCTGTACAAAAGTTGACAATTTCAGAGCATTCAGAAACTATGTTGTTTACACTTTAGCGGAAATTCTAATGATGATACTTCAAAATGTAGGTGTTGCGAGATGAAACAATGGAATAATAAACTAGTAGCAGCTTCTGTTTTAAAACCGCACGAATTTAAAATAAAATAGAGAGGCTTTTTACTTGATAGAAGAAATATAATTAAATTTTGAATATTAAAACAAATTGAAATATGTTTATCTTCTACAATTCTAATTTCGAAAAGATTTTTATTCAAAAAAACTTTTAGAATTAAATTAATGTCTAAAACAAGCACCGCTTACATTTAATAGACGTATATAATCAAAACTCAATATATAATGTCAAATGGAATAAATAAACCAACAGATATACGAAAGTTGTTAAAATTAATAAATAAATATTTAAAGGAGACAAAATTTTGTTTCTGGTCTTACCTTTAAATATCTTATTCAAGAATAATTCAGAGGTTTTATTGATATGTATAATTGCGTGGTAGTAATGAAATATGGAAATGAATTTTTCAATATCAAACCTCCGAAAGTTAATTGGTGGAATCTAGTTCGTAGTTATTGAAGACAAAACTTTATTTAGACTCATCCTGCCGGATTGAAACGTTCTTTTCCAGAGGACATTTGATTTTTAGTCAGATGCCTTAACTACTCGGCCTCCGTTGCTTTTTGCGATTGAGAAATTTTTGCATCGAAGACTATAAATAAGCCTAAAATATTTGTTTTGGAATTTTAAAACTGAATTAAAAGAAATTGGTACAATTAGATTGGAATGTTCACGAAATATTATTTGGAAATTATGATTTGTGAACGCGATTGAATATCTTGTGGTAGTAATAGAATACAGTATTTTGTCAACCTTCAGAATGTTGTTCGCTAAAATTCAATTTTATATTATATTTGTCAAAAATTGAAATATTCTCTGACGAAGTCGGTAGGATTCGACCTACACTCCCAGAGGGAATTTGATTTTTAGACAGACGTCTTAACCGCTTGGCCACGACCGAAAATTGAAAAAACTTTCTCATCGCGATCGGATTTTCTGAAATAGAATTTTCGAATGAAATGTCCGCCGTTTTATAATTTGCAGTAAATTCTGTGATCACTCAATATTTTTGAGTACTCATGAAGAACTTCAATCCATCGTAATAAGATTAAGTATTTATGATTTTGCTAAACATTTTTTTCACTCTAGAAAGTTTACAATTTCTTGAATTTTGGTTTTTTTGGTTAGAACATAAACTGAATGTTTATTTAAATTGGATTTAAAGTGGATTGATGTTGTCCAAATTCTACAATTTTGTTTGTTGACGTACCCATTCATCCAGAAATGAGCCTCATTGCTGAAGATGAATTTTTGATGAAAATTAGGGTCAGAGTCAAATGCTCCAGGGTGCCTTAAGCGAACACACATCGTTGTCTACAGTCGTTTATCTTCGGCTCCTGGGTCCGTTTAATTTTGTCCGGGTGTCCGTAATTTTCAAATTTTGAACCGAAATTTGTCTTAAACGACTAGGTTGAACTCACTGACCTTGAAGTTTCCAGGGAAGATTTGGTGTTTAATTATGTTTAATTATTCTTGAATGGTTAAAATCTTTCTGACAATTTCGCAGTTCTTAACGTTTGAAAATATTCAATATTACCTCCAATATTTTCGAAATCACAAACTGCATCGATGTTAGCATTTAGGAGCAAAAAGATAACGCACATATAATCGTACGAAATTACGTTAGAATAGTATGATTAGTAGTTTCGAAAAAATATCTCGAACGAAAAGAGATAGAGACCTGAATGTTTCGGAGAATATTTCGGGCCTGAGTATTCCAATTGGGTTCGTTACTGAGAGAAATCAGCCCAATAGTTTCGCAGTTATTCATATTTGAAAAGTTTCCTTATTTTCATTGATATTTTCTATACTACAAATCCGATTAATCTGAAATTTCGAAGGTTCAGAAGAATTATGATAGTAAACCTGCTTCTGTGCAAATTTTGTAAAGATTATATGATCAGAATATTCAAAAGAAAGACAAAAATTTTGTGAGAGAAGCAGCGTTGAGCGCTTCAGAAACCATAACAACAGTCCAGCAATCGAGTATAAATTAAGCATTTACATGTAGAATAACAAAAGTAAGGCTAATAAAAAATTTCGTGATGATTGTATACTAAGAAGACCAGAAAAAATTATTGTGTCAGAATCGCGTACAAAAGCCCTCGACTTGATGTTAGTGCTTCTCAACTTTTTTATTATCGAATTTTCGGATTCAAAATATGCAGTGTTCAGTACTTAAGATCTGAAAAACCAAAATCCTTAGAACAATCCACCCACATCAACGTTCTTTGATGCGTTATAGCAACACTAGTATCAACAAGCATTCCATTTTTATAATTCCAAAGAATCTTGACTTATATCAAGTAAAGGCAATAAAAAACGAGTTGAAAAGGTCGAGGAGGAAGTTGCTTTCAATATTCAAAGCTACAATTGCGTTTGGCGTTTTTGTGTTAGCGCCTCAGTCCAAAGACGGAATGAAATAAAAGAAGGACTTCCTGGGTGGGTTGGGGGCACTACAAAGCGAGTACGTGCGTTCAGGCTCTGCTCCGAGATTCCCCATTGTACAGTAGAAAGATGGTGCATTCTGATATATGACAATGGGAAATCGAAAAATGTAATATGGGGATGCATTATGACATGTGTTGGGTGAGAAATTTCCGATGTTAGCTACGAATAGTTATCGATTGATACCTTTACACTTTAATAATTTATTTGGTTTCGTTTACGAAATACCCCACGATAGTCAAAATTATGTTACTAAAGGTGTCTTCGTTTTGGTTATAAGTATCTAAAAAGATTTTTAAAAGGTAGCAAAATATTTACGTCTACCATTTATTTGTGATATATAAAAGCATAAGATAAAATTCCGAAATATTATTCTTTAGCCAATGAGATTCGATTACCAAATTAACTTCGATCTATTTCTACTTTTCGTGTTCATACTATAATCCACCTTGCTAATATTAAATGGTGAAACTGATGATTCTAAATTCAACTGACTTGATACAAAACTTTCTAAGACATCAATAAAAAATAACTTCAAATTAGCTTCCTCTGATATCAATACTATGTTTCTAAGTGTTTCAACAAAGGAATTTTCCCCTTCAGTCAAAGAAATCCTTTCAAATCATAATATAAACACATACTGAACTTCCAAATTTTGCGACCTGCTCAAAACACCCTTAAAACAAAATTACTTTAATCATAACAAATTGTTTGAACTAAACACAGGGCTACCAATGGGTCCCCAGTGATTAAATTGCTAGCAGATATTTTCATGAATTAATTGGAAAAACTCATTCTTTATCACCAGCTATCATCAAAACATAGCTTTCTGGTACACATCCTGAATAATAAACATAAATATATGCAATTTACACTAGAAATACATTCAAACAACGCGATAAACTTCCTAGACTTAATAATCACCCTCCATAACAATAATACCCTCTATTTTACATTTCGAACAGTTCAAGGTGTAAACAAAGCCACAGTGCTGCCGAAACAATTGGCGTTAATGAAACATTGTGGAAATAATATATTTCATTTAATTTTTGTAATGATAGCAGCCATATTGCCAAATGATAGCGGCCATATTGGCAAAGAAAGCAGTCATATTTTTGAAGCTACATCTGTCAAACTATCTGTTATTCATTCAGTCTGTTTTGTCAAATTACCAGCGTTTAGCAATACGTGCAAATGATAAAATTGTTTCATAAAAATTGTTGTCCTGTTTGGCCAACTTTTTGCGTGCTTTGCCTATTTAACTATCGCCATAATCGTCCTACCGAGAGGACTATTCGTAGCCTGGTGAATAAATTTGAGTCCACTGGTTCAGTAAACAGTAAACCATCACCCCGCACGACGACGAAACGCAAGAGCTGCCGATAATGTTGCTGTCTGTGGGAGGGTGGAGGAGAAATCGAGGCAGTCGATTTCGCGTCGCTCACAAGCAGCTTAAATGATGGGACAACTAGTCAAATTTTTGTCGCAAAAATACTTAGAGTGAATATAAAGATAGTTCCCATTATTTTAACTAAACTGAGATAATTGTGTGAGTATTATACTGAAGAGATTGGCCTGAAACGGAACTTAGACATAATTAACGAGTAGAAAATGAAATTCAATTTCGAAAATTTTTTTATTGATTAAACTATATATGGGAGACAATATTTCATCTACACAAAAATGTTTGTACTACAACAATTGTCTCACCACGATGTGGCTTCTTCAGGTAGTTACATTGTACCGGCTGATGGTATTCAGTGTAACCGAGTTCAAATACATTTTAAGGTACTTGACCAAATAATGGGAGCACAAGTCATAAAAACTCAAGGTGTTTATTGGAGTTTGCCGCTGAAAATGCCATTAAAGAAAGATATTCAGTAATGGATTCTTATCAACATCTGTTTTTTCGTTCAAAGGAATTTTACGGGCATTTTTGATTTCAAGAAATTCTAAAAGTATTTATCTAGAACGTTTGCTTTCCACGTGGATAATTTCATAATTATTGTTGAACTTATGCCTGAATTTCTTAAGATGATTAGCAAATGTCGAATGTGAAGAATATAACTCCGCTGATGTTCTTGGCTCGTTTCTTGAATGATCTACCTGTCTGGCTAATGTATACTAAAGGGCAATCGTTGAAAGTCAACTTATAGACTCCAGATTCATTTTCTTTATTTTTTTTTATTTATGTACTAAGGTTTGTAATGATCTCAAAAGCCGCGTTATAATTGGAACAATTTTTGAAATATTTAGCAATATTTTCACATAATCAATTAACATAAAATAACGAAAAATATTTCTGTCTATTGTCCTTTTTATGATTGGCTACACAAGATTTAATGCCGTTTTCTTTTGTTTATTTGATACCATTTTATCTATAAGAAAGGGGTTCTAACCGTTGTTTGACGCTAATTGTTTAATAATATAATATAAAATTATTTCAAGAAGTTATCAAAGGGACATTTAATAACCTATGAATTAAACTATTATATGCTGACATCTTTTGGTTGGTGGGGTGATTTGAAGTTTTATGTATTGTAATGTTTGTATGTGTGGGTTTGTGAAAAATACTGAAATCATGTAGTCTTGTTATAGTGAGATCAAGAAAATTAATGCTATGTCTTTCATCGATAAAAAATTTACTATCCGTTGAAAATAAATTTCCTTCAAGTAAAGACCGAATTCATCAAATGTGTGCACATAATTGCTAACAGTTATCAATATTGAATCGTGTATTTTTGCGAAACATTACGCTCATAAACAGTTTTTTTGACAACGGTCTGATGAGTCTGGTTTTCTTTTCATAAGGTTTTTGATGATATATCTATTATCATCAAAAATCTTAACAAAACTAAATTATTTCCGTAATTTCCTGGGTAATACTACATTCGTAATGATTTCGATGATTTATTCAGCTACGTTACCACGAATCCGACTGAACTATAAGATGAAGCGTAACATAGACCTCTATATGTATATAGCTCTATCCGAGTAAACAATATGATTTATTCATCTGATAACCGAACGACCCTGTATCACTTTTACTGGTTCACAGGTATCCTCCAATCTTCTTGAGCAGCCTACACAATAGTCTTTGTTATTTCATCACACAATAACAAAATACGCTGTGGTTGTCCTCAGTAGAATCACATATGTACTTTTAAAGTATGATCCCTAATTTTCGAGCTAACTCTCAAAACTTAATATTAACACACAACAAAAATCTCTCAGAAACAAGTGAAGTTACACCTACAATCTATGGAATTTTCAGAATGAGCATGTTCTTATATGAAAACCTTCAGTTGTACCGATCCCATGAGAATATGAACAGGTTTATCAATGTAGAAAAAAAAAATTCTCAAATCTACTCAAAGGTACTCGAACAAATGAAAAAATATTTTCTTCATGAACTGGTCAATGAGAACCGTTACAGCATTCACCTATATCAGGTTCAATAAGGGATCGAGAACTTGTACAATCTCCATGGATCTATGATAAAATAGGGTGTCTTTCCGGTTTGAACAGATTCCATTATCCTTTGCTTTTCCTAACGGTCAGTTTCTTGAGATGAAATGTCACCTCTGAACCCTAGACTAATCTGGATGAACATCTCAGGATCTCTGCGATGTTGCCAATTCTTATGAGATATTTGCGCAAATAGATAATGAAGCAAACTGTTGAATTCTTATGTCGTTGGAAATTTCATCATATGTTAAAGGCACAAGTCACAGAATAATAAAAATTTTATTACCTCTTTTCATCTCATTAGTTTTGATGTTTGACAAAATAATGAACCAGTAATAAGAACATTTTAATCAATTCAGTCATTGAATATAGATTATAATCGGCCTATTCGGTCATTATTATTAAAGACAGATGCATTTCAGAGTTTGTATCCCTCGAGAGTTATTTATAGAAATTAATTTTTCATTTTATTACATCACAAAAATTTTCTAAACATCCCCGATCATTATTAAAAGTAATGTTAAAAGTAAAGTAATGTTTATGGCATTGACGTATACAGGTAATTATTATGACAATAAATATCGATTAGATGATTACTTTGCACTGAATGCATTGAACATCAAGCAAAATATTATAATAAACTCATACGGGCCAACAAAAAAATAATCTTATATCGGTACATAATACTGCTGATGATAAGTTGCAAAATTTAATATATATAATTTCACTAAAATTTGGTGACATATATTTCCATAATTTGATACGTAACGGAAAATAGCTCTCATTTATTTATTCTACTTAAGTGCGAGATAGCAAAACTAGTAAAAATCTTATTTCAACTGCAAGTTATCAGAAATTTATTATATGTACATTTATCACGTTGAGTTCAGAAAATAAAAATAAAGTCACTCATTTGAACAGTGATCAAATAAATAATCTGAAGATTTTTTTCCACTGAGATGCCATTTCAAGAAATTCATGACATTCCTTCTTACTGAATTATTTCACAAAACGCTTTCAATAAATCTAACAACAGGTTGACAATTAGTCGGAATGCTCAATAATGCTACAAATTGAAGAATTGCTTGGGATTCGTTAGGGTCGAATAAATAAAGAACTATACTGATTTTCATAATTGTTGAATATTTATAATTTTTGGACGCTGGTACCAGTAAACTATAATTTCATCTATTTGGATTCACTACTCTTTGAGTGTTTCAATATATTAAAAAATAAATTAACAATATACCGGAAATCTTTCATATAAAATTAAGCAAATTATAAAATTGCTTGAAATACCACAAGTTTGATATGTACTCCAATTGATAATTTACATGAATATTGTTCATTTAGTGTATTATTATGTCATGGTCGATCACTGTTCTTTAGCACTATGTCAAAAAAAGTTAAATTTTGTATCGTCATTCATTGAACTGAAAAAAAAATAGAGGTGAACATATGAATTAATTTGAAAATTTGAAAATCAAAACAGATTTAATCTGTTGTCTCCTACAATTTTAATTTCAAAAAATTCTTTGAAGAAACTTTAAGAATTAAATTAATGTCTTTATAAGCACTGCTCATATTTAATAGACGTCAAAATTCATCATACAATATCAAACGGAATTAAGAAAAACCAACGAACATAAACTGTCAATTAAAATTAAAATATAAATAAGCAAACATTTTTTGTTTCGTTCCAGGCATGCGTAATGAACTCTTCAGACAAACTTACGAAGCCCTGTTTGTTACAAAATGTATTGTTTTCCGATCCCATATGAATGAACAATAACTCTTTCTCAAAAATATAAAACATAATTTCAAGAACTTCTCAAAAACTAATTTATTTGAAATATTCAATATATTTAAATAAATTACTTCAGTGAATTCCTAAGATTCACTGAGTAAGTCTATACATTGTTTAATTGATTTTATTATTTTTTATATGTAAAGTTGAACTGATCTTATCGTAACTTTAATTATTTCTTGAGAGTGTGCTACATGTTTTGAGATTTTTTGAAGTAATTTATTTAAATATATTGAATATTTCAAATAAATTAGTTTTTGAGAAGTTCTTGAAATTATGTTTTATATTTTTGAGAAAGAGTTATTGTTCATTCATATGGGATCGGAAAACAATACATTTTGTAACATTTTGTAACAAACAGGGCTTCGTAAGTTTGTCTGAAGAGTTCATTACGCATGCCTGGAACGAAACAAAAAATGTTTGCTTATTTATATTTTAATTTTAATTGACAGTTTATGTTCGTTGGTTTTTCTTAATTCCGTTTGATATTGTATGATGAATTTTGACGTCTATTAAATATGAGCAGTGCTTATAAAGACATTAATTTAATTCTTAAAGTTTCTTCAAAGAATTTTTTGAAATTAAAATTGTAGAAGACAACAGATTAAATCTGTTTTGATTTTCAAATTTTGTAATAATCCTTCTATCAAGTAAAAAACCGTTCCTTCCTATTTTATTTTATATGAATTAATTCTCAATTTGGATTTTTTTTGGCCTGAAATTAATGATATGGAATTGGAACAGATGTGGTTCCAGCAAGATGGTGCAACAAGCTACACGACAAGACATGTTTTGGCTTTATTGGCAGAAAAATTCCCAGGACACGTAATTTCTCATTTCGGCGATGTGAATTGGCCACCAAGATCTTGCAATTTATCGCCTTTAGATTTTTTTGTGGGGTTGTGCGAAGGATCGTGTTGATGAAAATAATCCTCAGACTATTGACGATCTGAAAACCAACATCCGTCAAGTTATTGGTGAGATATTGCCTGAAATGTGCAGGCGAGTCATCGAAACTTACCTCACAAGGATCGAATCCTGTAAGAGATCACGGGGAGGACATTTAAATGATGTTGTTTTCCAGACACATTGGCAAGGTCCATGAATTATATTGAAATAAAGATTTGATCGATATTATGAATGAAAACGTGATTTATTTACGTTTACTTTCGGAAGCACAAATGCCTGTATAATAAATCGAATGAATCATCTTAGAAATTTAAAGAATAGGATTACTTCTCTAAGAGTTTCTTGGTAATCAAATGGAAAATTATCAATCTACGTGCATGTTTGAAATACAAGAGGTCAAATGACCGCAAGAGGTAAATTCTCGAATCCGTATTTTCCTTTCGAAACGAGAATTCTCATACAACAGGGCAACAGCGCCAGATATCAACAGGGTGACTCGTCCTGGACCAACGGTCATCCCTGTGGTCCATTGTACGTTTCCCCCACATGTATGTAGTTTTGGATCTAGGTGGGCAGCTTACACAAGATTCTTGTCCTGTCGGCCAACAAACTCAATTCGTTTCTCTCGGAAAACGCGGGTTTCTAGACGGGGAACCAAACAATGCTGCTGCTATGTCGGATCTTTCACGCATCATATAATATGGACCGAAGAATGAAGAGGATCCGAAGAATTTAAACACGGGTCCAGTTAATAATAACTGGTCCGTTATTTACTGTGACATGTCTTGGACGAATTGAGGCTTCAATGGAATAAAAGAGTAATCGAACTGACTTGTTGCGTTCACATGGTATGGAAAATCTCATGTGAAATTTGAGAACATAAGTACTAGTAGAAATGTCCGGTACTATCGAAATGTTCACTTCGGTATTTTATCTTAGGATCTATTTTTGATACAAGTAGAAAGAAAACATCAATAAAAAAATCTTACACCTGAAACATGGATGCTTTCCGCCAGGCTAAATAAAGCATGCAGCGAAAAAATATTTCCAAGAGGGATATTTTCTTTGAAAAACTATAGACCCTTTTGAAAATATGTTCGAGAAATAACGTCAATCAGAATCATTTGAATGGAAATATCAGGGAATATGTCGGTCTCAAAAATATGTAGCATTTTATTAATTATAATAAGAATGGGCAATTCTTCGAATCGGGACAGTGCTATTTGCACTTTCACTTATACAACAGTATAGAAAAAAATTGAAATACTGTAACACCTAAAATAAATAAATCAAAGTCAAAATCAGGTGCTTACCAGTCATCATTTGGTTGACCAAGAGGTCTTTTATTACTACAACAGATGATCATAAACGATCCTTTCTTTACAATAAGTTATATTCTACGTATGCAGAAAAACTGATAAAAGGAAAACATGATTTTGATGGGCGTTTAAAGATTTTACATAAGTATAAAAGGCCTAAAACTGAACTTACAAAGTTGAGATATAAACCGTTTGAAAAATTCTGGAAATTTATTGAATGACTAGGCTGCATTATCAAGTTCACCTCTATTGGTTCTATTATCGTAGGATTCCGGTAGTTTTTCCCAAAGTAATAAAAACTTTATTGTGCCTTTATCTCAGAACTGAATCCATTTAAATATTACATGTAACAAAGTTCTCCAGCAGCACCTAAATGACCTAGGACAGTGGTATCGAAAATGGCGTCTGACAATTAACGCATCTAAAACTGTCCAAGTAACATTCACCAACAAAAGAAGCATCTGCCCTCCCGTCACCATAAATCAGAATCCAATACCAGTCAGCACTGAGACGAAGTATCTAGGCATTCATTTGGATCAACGTCTCACTTGGAAACAACACATCCAAGCAAAAAGGAAGCAAATTAGACTAAAGATTAACAATATGTATTGGCTCCTAGGCAGAAAATCCAAACTATCTCTTCAGAACAAGATAAGAATATACAAGGCAATCATAAAACCGATATGGACATATGGAATACAGTTCTGGGGGTGTGCAAAACCATCAAATACAAAAATTCTACAGAGAGTCCAATCAAAAATCCTGCGAACCCTAGCAGACGCACCCTGGTACGTCACTAACCTTACCATTCACAATGATCTAGGAGTACCTTTCATCACAGACGAAATCAGAAAATACTCAGATAAATATAAACAGAAACTAGCGGGCCACGAGAACAACCTCATAGACCAGCTGGCAAGAAATCCATTTGAATCCAGAAGACTGCAGAGAACTTCAATTAAGTGTTCTAAAGAAGTGTTAATAATTCAATATCTTCTTCATGTCAACTACCTACAGCATGTTTGCTCAATACTTCAATAGAAGTAGATTGTAAACTTCAATAAAATGCTAAAAAAAAAAAAAAAATGTAACAAAGTTTTGATTAAATGCTTGAAAACATTTGAAGTAGTTATAATTTCACGAAACTCGTTATGTGTTCAACAGATAGTGATGGATAGTGATCAATAGAAATCAACATAGGTATATGTGCGTTATTTTTTTAGGGAAACTGTATCGTCTCACACTTTGTTAACCGCCGTGTTTTTCTTATTATTTCAGTATATTGAAACAACAAACAATTTCAAATTAATTAATCGCAACGATTCATTACCAAAGGTTTTGTAGACTGTATTTAATGTAGTGTAGCGGAGATTTTAAACATCAAAGAGCCCTTTAATGTACTTATCTCGGTGATAAACTAGCCTTGTTCAATATAAGAAAAACAAATGTTAACTTCCGCTATTTTATTGATTTACACGACAATTGTTTCGTCATACCATGACTTCATCAGGTGAGTATTTAAACTGAGGTATACAATGCAAAACATGACCTTAAATACACAGCTCTGAACAAAAATAGCCTTGTTCATCTAAAAAGGTAAACTAACCAAGGAGAGGATGTGAAGTAACACTTGAATACTTATAACAACAACAATTTTATTCTGGATGCAGTGTATATGATACTAAGATAATGACAATGAGGATAACTATGCTTATAGCAATCACAATAATCTTGTGTGGAGACGCAAGCGAAAACTGGTTGATTATTAAGAGATAAATAAATGCGATAGCTTAGACCGAAAGGACACAAGCCAAAAGAGTGACTATCAGAATGATAATGCAATAATGTAGGAAGAACCCACAAACGACAAAAGTGATTACTACTGGAGTAATAATGCAATAACATGGACCGAAAAGTCACAGGCGACAAGAGTGATTTCTCTGAGAGTAATGTAATAATTAAGGCCGAAGCCTTAGTGACAAAGTTTGATTACTACCCAATTAATAATACGAGATCTTGAACCAAAAGGTCACAAACGACACGAATGACTACTAGTGCAATAATGCAATAATGTGGACAGAACCCACAAACGACAAATATGATTACTACCGGAATAATAATGCAATAACTTGGACCGGTCACAAGCTAAAAGAGTGACTATGAGAATGAAAATGCAATAATGTGGGCAGAAGCCACAAACGACAAAGGTGATTATTACAATGATAATGCAATATCTTGGACCGAAAGGCCACCAAGCAAAAAGAGTTACTACTACTCCAGTAATACCAAAAGCCATAAGCGGCAAAGCCTAATTGGTGTCGAAGTAATAATGTGATATCTTGAACCGAAACGCCACAAGCGAGCAAGATGACTACTTCTGGAGTAATGAGTTTACAGTCTTTTCAAAAACCTAATAATAGAAGTGTCTCAATGTATCCTTTCTAACAAAAAAAGGGGAATTAACGACATTGATTGGAAAGCCTATTAGTGGGTGGAATGAATGAATGAAATAAACTCTCTTATTGGTTATAAAAAGAATTATAAGATCAATGCTAGTATAAAGGCTTAAATAAAATAATTCGTAGGCAATAAATATATCAAAAGCTCTAAACTTTCCATATTTTCTAATGTGAGGACGAAGTAATATGTCCGAATGCGACAAACTTTCAAGTCAATTTAAAGCTCAAAAACTGCTAGGTCGATAACATCAATATAGAAAGACTTACTTATAGCTCGACCCATAAGAAAATAATAAATTATGTTTAAAGGAGACGGGGTTGTCTCTTGATGAGACCTAATATAATAAGTACAATCAATTTCTATCAAAATACAATTTTGAGTTATTCATAATGAATTGTTAATGAAAACTAATCTTGAAACAACAGAGTCAAAGCGGCTGTCATTGAGAACAACGTTTCCAATTCTAAGCATTTCGCGTGTAAAAAAAACGCCTTTATTATCCAATGATAATTCTTTGAGATTTTCAATCGAATCGAATCACTTTGAGGTTTGATATTTACATTTGAGAAATGAACGAAGTGTTTTTTCAATTTGAGAACTTCTCTGAATGAAAATGAAAGAATATCTCATGAAGATGAATAAGAAGAGAAATCTCATGAAAATTTAAAATACAGGATTGAAGGGCTCCATTCCTCCGCCCATCTTCCTTCGATCTGAAACGTAAGATATATTGAAGAAAATTACAAATACTTTTCATATTTTTTGCCGAAATCGTATAAGAAGAAAATTCTAAAAAATCATGCTGCATTTGGATTTGGATACTTTCTGTTTTGGATAGAAGAAATATATATTAAGAGTCCAAACTTATTCTGGAAACATTAAGTCTCAAATTCTCTTCAGTCGGAATTTTCCGGATAAAAATTCGAAAATTACAAACTATTGAGCAAAACGATAGTAAGCTGCACCTAGAACAAGCGCGCCCAACTATTATAAATGGTCTTTCTTTAACAGCGCTCCATTTTGATTAGTAAATAAAACACATTTTTTATTTGAAAATTATTGAAATATTTATTTGATTAAAAGTACAAAGAATACCTTTAGTTATGAAACAAAACATCATTTCAATGTCCACCACGGAAACGTTGGCAGGAATGAAGTCGTTGAACCCAATTTTCCATGACTCTCCCATACAAATCAGGTCGAATGTTTGCAATTATTCGTTAAATATTGATCTGTAAATCCTCTAAATATGCTGGATGATTGCTGTAAACCGATGACTTAATGTAACCTCAAAGAAAGAAGTTCAATAGAGTTAATTCACAAGAACGAGGCTGATAATTTGTCGACCCATTTCTTGAAATATTCGAATCACCGAATACACGACGCTTTAAATGATCCTTCGGTTTGAGTTCTTGAGTTAAAACAATTTTGTACGGATGTTAACCAGAATCTTGTCGTAAAATTCGCTACAAACACGTATGAGAGATGTTCTAGTGAACGTCGACAAAACGATAAAATTCACTTTCACGTACGGCAGCAATATTCTCTCAACTTCTTGCATTTCTTTATCTCACTGACACTGTACATCATGAAGGGTAAAATTTGTTTCAAACTTCTTCACTAAACGTTCAACTGTTCTTTTATAAGGACGATTATAACGGCCAAAAATTGGAGTAAAAGCAGGTAAAATTAGAGTAACAGATCGCAAAATTTCATAATAAATTTGGATTATTTATGGACGTTGTTAGAGTTTGTACTTTCCGTTATTAAATGGTAGACATTGACAAGTACAACTGTCAATGTCACAAATAAACAATGGCTACGATGCATGAGTAATGTCAATTTAAAAATGGGACGTTCCCATTGAAAGAACCTGTATATTGATTGGTCTACATCTCTTTAGCAGTATCATTCATCATCATTAATCGCTGATTAAAAACATATCATCGAATTTAGATGAAGCTTGGACCATATATTACTACAGTCTCTATTCAAAATTTCTATCATTTTACGTCAGTATTTGGCGAGTTTTGGAGAGAATCCATTGAATGGAAATCACCAATCTTTGGTGTCGTACTAACAAAATCGAGATGTTTAGATTTGTTAATTGAGGATTCGCATTCTTACTATTCCAGTTTCGATGTATTACTTCATTTTCATACAATTTGTTTCAATATTATGGTCAACCACCAAATAGTAACGGCTAGAAACCTTTGCATAAAAGTTCACAGCGTTTTTTAAGATCGATCGATATGATTTTCGTCAGGAATAGCTGAAAGTGGAGTATTAATGACTATCCATGAATAGTTCGATTAATTTTTCAGGACTCATGAAAATTTGTTGAAGTTAATATTCATTTTCAGTCATTTATAGATTTTGCGTTAATTATTCGAGGAAATTACAATACAAATATAAATAAATTTATGAAATAATAAATTCCTTTGGAGGAATTTTTTTAAATTTGAATATTAAACAGAATGATACAGTGAAACCTCTACAAAATTTAACATAAGTTTTTTTAATATTTTTGAAAATTAAATTAGAATATCTTAGAAAGAGTGTTTTTAATTTTTATTTAAGTAGACATATACAATTCCTAAACATCTCACAACGCTCAAAAACAAAAAAAAAACTATGGAAAATATGAAATATTGACTGAAATTACTAAGCCACTACAGCTGTTTCATATCAACTTTATGACTAACAATTTCTATTCCAAAAATGCTCCATATTAATGAAAAGAAATTCACGAAAACTCTGCAAATTCCGACAGAATTTGGCAGTAGTGGAATATACAGCAAAATGAAATAGTGTACAGAAAAAAATATTTTATTTTCACTCATTTCGAGGTAAGAGCAGATCTTTTCATTCCCGTCCACGCGTCTTGGTCCTAAAAGAAATAATACCGCGAGAGTTGAAGCCAGTTTTTGGGTCGGACAGGTGCTCACCACCCGCGGGGTGTCTGACGGACGGCTGTGTTTCTAGGCCTGTGAAAAGTCAAAACGGGAGAGGCCCAAGCACCTCTGCCTGTGTCTCGGACATTCCTCGGTTAAGTCTTCGTTGTACGATATTTTATCTTGGTGATCGCCGATGTTGAGAAGTGTCTCCTAAATTTATCGGAGAGTATATCAAATACGTTCTGCTTCAGGGGTGAGAAAAATCACCTTTGTGACCGATATATAAATTTTTTCAGTCGTCTTCAGATAAAATTGCCAGAAAATATTTTTATCACATAGAGGAGATGTAATTCGGATAACAACATCAATAATACCTATATAAGGAAGCGCATAAAGAGTAAAAGGCAGGACGAGTTGAAATGCACTGGTGGACATTTGAATAGAACTGAACCGTCAGTGAAGTCACCTTACCTTGAACTATCTCATGATGAAACGATCAGGGCTTATATAACAAGAACAAGAGAAATCAACTTATAAGGAACAATAACGCTCAATTTATTTACTGAATTGTTTCAGACGTTACGATTTGGTAGTTGATCATTCAAAACAAATTGTAGAAATTACTATGTTTTACTACCAATAAAAAGATATGTTACACATTTTCTTGTGACTCAAGTTTCGGGAAAAGAACTATCCCACCATCAGACAACTGAAGATGTAACAGTGGTACAGAGGTATTTAAACAAAAATGATAAAACCTAGAGTAAAAAAGGGCTGGAGGGGCCTCCTAACAGATATCAGAATGTCTGCAATCGACAAAGAAGGTTGTTAAAACAGATGGTACTTATTAAATTCATTCTGATATCTGTTAGGAAGCTCCTCCCCTCCTTTTTACTCTAGGTTTTATCATTTTTGTTTAAATACCTAAATATTTAATATATTTAAATATTCAAATAAGTTAATTCAAAAATCTTTCAAGACATGCACTGTATCTTCAAAAAACAATTAGAATTCTGATAATCTCTTCATCGGCCCTAAATAATATTCCAAATATCAAAATCAAATAACCATCACTATATCTTACCTCAACGTGGTAATAGGATAAATTGCTTCAAACAGACTAACTTTAAAATTCAAGATTGTCTATGTTCTTAACAAAATCACAAAAAAAGTGTAAGGTATTATAAGGTTTTCTTTAAACCATTGACATTCCATAATGAGATTCATTCAACCTAAATATAATTATATATTATGTATAAAATATTTAGGGCCAGTGAAGAGATTATCAGAATTCTAATTTTTTTTTGAAGATATAGTGCATGTTTTGAGAGATTTTTGAATTAACTTATTTGAATATTTAAATATATTAAATATTTCAACTAAATTATAATTTTTGAGAAGTCCTTAAGTTTAGTTCATGTTTTTGAAAAGGAATTGGTGTTCATAATGGTAAGATCAGAAACAAAATTTTGTCTCCTTTAAATATTTATTTATTAATTTTAATGATTTTTTTGTATCTGTTGGTTTATTTATTCCATTTGATATTATATATTGAGTTTTGATTATATACGTCTATTAAATATAAGCGGTGCTTATTGTAGACATTAATTTGATTCTAAAAGTTTTTTGAATAAGAATTTTTTTTGAACATAAAAATTGTAGGAGACTAACAGATTAAATCTGTTTTGATATTCGAATTTTGTTATATTTCTTTTATCAAGTAAAAAGCCTTTTTCTATTTTATTTTATATATAATATATAATTATATTTAGGCTCTGATAAATCTCATTATGGAATGTCAATGATTTAAATATAACCTTAAAAACACCTTACACACTTCTCTGTGATTTCGTTAAGAACATGAACCATCTTGAATTTTAAAGTTAGTCTGTTTGAAGCAATCATCCTGTAAACACGTGTGAGGTGAGATATAGTGATAGTTATTTGATTTCGATATTTGGAATATTATTTTGGACCGATGAAGAGATTACCAGAATTCTGTTTGTTTTTTGAAGATATAGTGCATGTTTTGAGAGATTTCTGAATTAACTTGTTTGAATAGTTAAATATTTCAAATAAATTATATTTTTTGAGAAGTCCTTAGGTTTTGTTCATGTTTTTTAAAAGGCAATTAGTGTTCTTAATGGTAAGATCAGAAACAAAATTTTGTCTCCTTTGAATATTTATTCATTAATTTTAATGACTTTTTTGTATCTGTTGGTTTATTTATTCCATTTGACATTATATATTGAATTTTGGTTATATACGTCTATTAAATATAAGCGGTGCTTATTGTAGATATTAATTTCATTCTAAAAGTTTTCTGAATAAAAATATCTTTTTATTGGTAGTAAAACATAGTAATTTCTACAATTTGTTTTAATTATGCTCAATTTATTGTTAAAGAATTTTCACTGCCTCGAAATCCATAATGGCATGAAATAATCTCATAAACACATAAAATGTTCAAAAATAACATGACCTAATATGCTTATTAAATAATAGATATATATGATGATTTCATTTCATTCTTATTATTTAAACACATAATGCGTTTCGCTACATTATAGCTTAATTAAATGTTTTAAAGAATTAGTCCAAAATTAAGCAATATATAATATTTGAATGGATTAAGTTTTTAATGAAAAACTCACCGGATTCCTAAGAGAATATTCCCAATAGAGGTGAACTCGATATCTCTGTCTGTTAAATTCCCAGAATTTCTTAATGGGTTTATTTCTGAATAAGGTAACCAAGAAAACAGTCAAGCTGTCTAGTACTACCTTCAAATTATACTTTTGGAATAACTGATATGAAACCACCTACCTGAAGATGCTGCTGTGATAAGCGAAACACTAGTTATATTATAATAACAATAAAAGTCATTTAAATTATACAATTATGTTATAATATCTGTACCAATAGACAATCTTGTAAATATTTGATAGATTCGGTCTTTACTTGGTGGAAACTCATTTTAATTAAAAAAAAATGTATATGGGACAGTAAATACTTGCCTTGCGGTAGTTGACAGTCTATGTTTAATCACACTTTATCTTCATAACGAAATCGAGTATTTTCTAAGGTATTTATATAATACGGTTCCATTGAAGAATAATACTCGAAAATTAAATGTTATTTTGCCATTGTAATAGTGAGATCATAAGATTGTACACAATTGGAGAAAATGAATTTTCTAATATACAAGCATTTGATTCCTTATGCAACCATATAACGAAGGATAGAATGTCTTAATAAGCGAATAAAAAACCACCAGAAAAACAAAATACTACAAACATGTTGGCTGGCATCATAACTCTGAATATACTGGTACATGTCGAGACGGAGGCTCTATAGAGATTTGTTCTTTGGCTCTGCTAACATAACGAGCCCTTGTACGGACGAAACGTGTATAAATTATATTTATACAAATACATAAACTCATGGGCATCTTCTGGTCGTACCTGGCCGCCTGGCGGCCTCTCTCTTACAAGTTTATTAAGAAGTACCTAAACGTCGACAACTGGCCGGCCATAATAAATAAAATATGTATCCCAATTCCGATGTTGATTTAGAAAGGTGTAGGCGTATAATGCTGACAGTGGCGTATATTTTATTTCCTGTGGATGGCTGCATGGGGTAGTAATTCGCAATTTTGGTCTTATTTAAAAATGCGGAATACGCAATCAGTAGGATGTTAGAATTTTTTAATTTATTTGCAAAATATCAATTTGTACTATAGATAGAAATATTATTTACAGAAGGAGTTTTTCTGAAATATTAGAGATAATAGCTGGATTAATTTTCTGGAAACTTAACAGATTTAATCTGAAATATCTCTTAAAAACTCTTCAGAATTAAAGTGAATGAAATGCCTTAGAAACATTGTTTCACTTTATAGACATATAGAATTGTCAACGCATGCAGCTAAGCAATAAAGAATCAAAAGTATTGACCACAATTATAAAGTATTGACCACAATCATCTAAATCCATCATTCAAGACAAATCTGTTTGGGTTGGATATTCAGGAATAACAAATTCCATCATCGAAAAATGTTTCATAAAAATTCAGAAAAGTCTTTTTTACTTACCCCTTTAAAAAAATATATAGCATATTCTCCAGAAAAGCAAACTGAAATTATAACTCCTATTCTTCTTAGTTAGAACTTATTTCGATGCTAAATGAAAACAATCAGAAAAATATATCTACATACCTTCCTTCACCAAATATTCTTTCGAAAGCAAACTTTCAACAAATACCAATAACGAGTTGAACGCCATTTGAAAGAATTAGGCTATTTCACTGAAAAATGTTGATAAGAAGATAACATCATAGACTCAATACAAATTTAAAGAAAAACTAACGAATATAGATTGAAAATTTACTTAGAAAAGATTTTTTGAAATATTACAGATAATAGACGAATATCCAATCGAAACAAATTTGTCTTCGATGGTGCATTTAGATGAATATGGCCATTTTCAATATTTGGGATCAACAAAAACTTTTATGATATATGATACTAGCATATTCGGTTTTAAAGGTTATAACACACTTTTTAATGAATCAACGTTAAACAAGAACGATGGAATAGTCGTGATCATTAGGGAAAATCTTAATTTTGTACATTCAAATATACTTCTGGGAAATACGAAAATTCTCCAAGTGATAACGTCAACAATAAAAGAGTAACACTATCAGGTATATACAGGTCTCCAAATTCATGTCCTAAGGAATTCAATAACCAATTTCACAACTATTTGCAGAATATCGGCAACAATGATTTTCATATAATAACCGGTGACTTAAACATAGATTTATCAACAGATATTGATTATAGTGAAAGGTATAAAAGTAACTTGGAGTACTTTGGCTACGTCTCCTATATAAACGAGGTAACACGACCAGCGAGTTCAACCTGCCTTGACCATTTTTATGTTAAAACTAATACACACTTTCATGATAAAATCGAGTCATTCATTCTTTTTTATGAATGAGGCTTGACGCCAGGATCAATTGAAAGACTTCACAAGGGTTCGTTGGTCTTGACGTACAGGCCGGATTAACAGTGCTCCTACCAGGATCAATTGAAGCATCAATCTTGAGACTATCTTGGTTCCTGAAACTGCATTCGGATGAATGGATAAGAACCTCTTCGGCGTGTGAATCCCAAACAATTCGGGTACTGACAATGCTGAGCCAGTTCAGATTGGATAGTGCTTTGCTTCTACCAGTCATACGGTTGTAGATTTTCGAACTGAAGCCCACACTGGAAACTGCTGGGTTCAGCTATTCGGGGTGATTTTCGCCATGCGCGATGATAATGCGTAACACTTTCTGCTTCTAGGGGCAGATTGTGGAGACTGCTAATAGTCACTTTTTGAAAGAGCTATGCTCACATGCCAATACATTAACTGGAAGAATTCATCTCCTGATAATTTAAAATTTGTGAATTAATTCTTAAGAAAGCTATATATAATGAGTAGATGAAGAGAAATTTGTGTTGTGTCCTCCGTAAGTCAAATAAACGCCATTTCTTGTTCTCCTGAACAGACAGAAAATCTCATATAAATGAATAATTCATTGTTAAAAGGCTATCCTTGCCGCTTTGATCTGCTCCGTTACATACTGGCAAGAAAGAGTCGAAAAAGAATATATTAAGATAAAAAATAAGTTCGTGCGGTGTTGATAACATATGTCGCTTCTAGTTTACTATTACATTGTTTTATCTGGCAACATCTTCATTTTGCAGTGTCAGTATTAGGCTTTCTTTTCAATATCTGCCATTTCGCTGAAGTATAATCAACATAGTTTCCGTGTGCTCTGGAAACGTCAACTTTTGTACCGAATAATGTGTTTTTTCGGGCTGTCGAAAGTCATCGCATTATGGTGGATTTCATACACTAGCTGAACGAACGTCCCGAAAGTGATTTACCCCATTTAAAAGTGCCAATTTCGATTTGGAAGACAAAGAGTGTCCCGTGGCGCCACTAAAGTTTAAGGATGAAGATTTAGAGGCAAAGCTCCACGAAGATGGAAAAAATAAACGTAATATGCCGACAGACAAGACGAAGCGTACTCGGAAACGCTCAAATGGGAAATCCTACTCCACCCACTGTATAGAGCAGACATTGCTTCTTTCGCTTACCATTTCTTCCGATCGATGCAACACGACCTGGCTGACCAGCACTTATCCAACTACGATAAAGTCAAAAAATGAAACGATCCATGGATAGCACCACTTACATTTAATAGACGTATATGATCAAAACTCAATATATAATGTCAAATGGAATAAATAAACCAAAAGATATACGAAAGTCATTAAAATTAATAAATAAATATTTAAAGGAGACAAAATTTGTTTCTGGTCTTACCCTCAAGAACGCCATTTGCCTTTTAAAAACATGAACACACTTAAAGGACTTCTCTCTAAAAGGCAAATGGCGTTCTTGAGGGTAAGACCAGAAACAAATTTTGTCTCCTTTAAATATTTATTTATTAATTTTAATGACTTTCGTATATCTTTTGGTTTATTTATTCCATTTGACATTATATATTGAGTCTTGATTAAATACGTCTATTAAATGTAAGCGGTGCTTGTTTTAGACATTAATTTAATTCTAAAAGTTTTTTTGAATACAAATTTTCTGAAATTAAAATTGTAGAAGATAAACATATTTTAATTTGTTTTGATATTCAAATTTTGTTATATTTCTTCTATCAAGTAAAAGGCCTTTCTATTTTATTTTATATATGATATATAATTATATTTTGGCTTCAATAAATCTCATTATGGAATGTCAGTGAATTTAAATAAGCCTTAAAAATAACTCACACTGTTCTTTGATTCTGTTAGAACATAGATCAATCTTGAATTATAAAGATGATCTATGTCTCGAAACATTATTCATTTACACGTGGTACGTTGTTTGATATAGGTTAGTTTTTTGATTTTGATATTTTGAATATATTTCAGGACTGGAGACGGAATTGCTTAGAATTATATTTGTTTTTTGAAGATATAGTGCATGCTTTGAGAGATTTCTGAATTAACTTATTCGAATATTTAAATATATTAAATATTTCAAATAAATTATATTATTTGAGAAGTCCTTTAAGTGTGTTCATGTTTTTAAAAGGCAAATGGCCTTCTTGAAGGTAAGACCAGAAACAAATTTTGTCTTCTTTAAATATTTATTTATTAATTTTAATGACTTTCGTATATCTTTTGGTTTATTCATTCCATTTGACATTATATATTGAGTTTTGATTATATACGTCTATTAAATGTAAGCGGTGCTTGTTTTAGACATTAATTTAATTCTAAGAGTTTTTTTTAATAAAAATTTTCTGAAATTAAAATTGTAGAAGATAAACATATTTTAATTTGTTTTGATATTCAAATTTTGTTATATTTCTTCTATCAAGTAAAATGCCTTTCTATTTTATTTTGCTGGGACATTAATATCAGATGAACTAGTAAAAAGGACTATAAACGATGTTCAAAATGGGATATACCATTTTGATATATGTGAATAATAAGAAAAATTATGTAAATAGGGCATTTACGACAGTTTTAAAAAAAATTCAATAATTTTTTTCTAAAGAAAACTATTTAATTGATTCAGTTCATTTATCAAAAATATATGGTTCTGCGGAAAGAAAATACCAAATTAGAAGGTTTCTGAAATAAAAAAATCAGAAATTCTGTATACATTAACACAACACATCATATTCAAAAGAACTCTATATTGTACAGTTTCAACACTCTATGCTTCACAGTAAAGGACAATTTAGTTATTTAAATTTAGCTAATAATAAATTTTCAATACCAAAAAGTAAAGAAATAGTCTCATAGTATAAAATATTGATATAATACGTACGTTTCTTTTTTCAATGGATTTCAAATAATTTTCAAACATTTTAAGAATGAAACGCATCTAAGATGTCGAGTTTTTATATCGAATTTATTGTTTTGAGTTATTCCTTGAATTTTCTGGTTTTCAAAGAACATGATTGGCTGATTTTTATATAATTATTTTTTCACTTAAGGTTCTTACGTAAAAGTTGCGTAGAATATTCGTTGTTCCGATAATCCACAAACAATTATTAATTAATATCGATGGTTAATAGAAAGTTAGTAATGACAATAATAATGTGAATATTAATGTTAAGTATGATATAATATTCATGACTTGAGAAGGCTGTATATTTTCACCCTTGGTAGTGAAATTACTCTTGATATTGAGGGACTGAAATTTCCTATTAATTAAAGTCCGTTCGAAATATTTAGTTTGGACGGTAATATATAATTCTCATAAATTTTTTGGAAAGGATTAGATTTTCAAGGTTCAACGGGAAAGTATGTCTTCATTTTATTATAATAACTTACAAGTAAATTATAATAACTTAAAGTAACAGATCAAGTTGAATAATCTAGAAAAGTTATAATAGAAATGTACTCTGGGTGGATAAAATTAGACTGTTTCGTATTTTTGGCGATTAATAAATAGATAACATTTAAGGATTTTAATGAACATTAGCCATTAGAAGTGGTTGATAACTTTTAAGTTATCGCAAAAATGTATAATTAGGAAAATCCAGGCTGTGAAGTGTACAGTATACATATAAGTCATTGAACGTGTAATAAGATGGCCCTCTCTGTATGGGTAGCAAACTTTCGGTTCCTTTCATATTCATAAAGGATTATCCTTTCATTATGCCACTAACACAACCTTTTTCGGTAAATCTGATTTTGGTTCTTCAGTTCCTTTTAGTGTCTTCAGAATATCTAATTTTATCTGCTTACATGACCATTCAAATGAAAATATGACTCCTCTGAGAAAAAGATATTATTGTAAATCGTTTCAAAAATGTTGTTTGTAGGTATGTGAATATACCTAGGTCTTTTTGTTGAATGGAATTTAGAGATGTTCTTGGTAAGTAGAGCTAGGTTAATTTGGAGAGTATGTTCTGTGGCCTTCTCAAAAATCTGGGTCGGCTGATTCATAGGTATTATAATTGGACTCGTTGTTTCGAATTTCTGCCTCAGTTTATTTGTTACTTAAAGAGTTGAAGCTTTTCGTTTCATACGTTGTAACGGGACAAAATGTCCCTTAAGCATCAGACTCAGTATCGCTGTGTCTCTAAAACTCTCAAGCAAAAAGCGCACGTTGTGCCGAGGTAAATGAATCCCTGACATTAAATCACTATTTTATTTGTTTACAGATGATAATTGAAATTAAGTATTGTAAAACTTATCTGTCTCGCGAATCGACTCGGAACATTTTAAACCATCGTTCGAGTTGGAACGTGTTGCTGCTCGACTAATGCCGAAAGACTTGAGTTTGTCGCTCAAGTCTTTCGGCTATCATTGTGAACGAATTTCTAGCTAAAAACTCAACAGATCTTACTGAGCAATCACTGTATTCTCGCGATACAATAAATTTGAGTGAATATATTAGGAGTACAAATAACTAGATGGCGCGGCACGGAGCTTTTGCAGATGATAACCGGCTTAAAAAATAGTTTGGACATTCAAGAACAACATAACCTATTAATATCATTGATTTTATATTGGTGAAATATAATTTTTATAAGTTGAAAATGTCAAAATTTGAGCCAAGTAAGCGTCATTTGCGGGAAATATTAGTTTACTTCTTTAATTTAAAAAAATCTGCAGCTGAGGTGCATCAATTGCTCGTAGAAGCATATGGTGAGAGTGCTTTGAGTGAGAGAACGTGTCGAGAGTGGTTTCAAAAGTTTAAAAACGGTGATTTCGACGTAGAAGACAAAGATTGCAGTGAAAGGCCAAAAATTTACGAGGATGCAGAATTGGAGGAATTATTGGAGGAAGATTCATCTCAAACACAAAAAGAACTTGCTCTTACATTAGAAGTCACTCAGCAAGCAGTCTCACATCGTTTAAAATCATTAGGAATGATTCATAAACAAGGAAATTGGGTTCCATACGTCGGAAACTTATTTGTACTCCTAATATATTTTGTGTTTCTGCACTATTCCTGGTTCCTTTTTGACATTATATTATGCACTTGTACTTTTTTAAGTGGAAGTATGGCTCACCTACGAGCTTCTTCATATTATTCCATCTATACAAAAGTTTTCAAAATGGTAAAGCCAATTGATAAATAAGTTTAAGAATTCAGGCGAATTATTCTGGAAAGAAAGCTGCAAAATGTTCATCTCACATTTGAGGTAGTTATAATATCATCCTTAGGATTTTCTCTTCAATATTGAGGAAATCAAAAACATTCCCATTTCTTTTATTTTTATTGTGGTTCAACTAGAAAGTTGAAATAGAATGTGTAAAATTTTCACTGTTCTTGGAGCAAGACATGTTATTGCCTATTTTGCGATTGTAGAGCGCCTACTCTTTCACGACGGTTTGAATAAAGTTGTTTCAGTCTCATTCTATTTCTTGTTCAATTTTTGTTAGCTCCTACTCTGCTAAAAAACTTCAACCTTCGTTCCTTCTATTGCTGCTCTTTTTCTGTTCCTACATTCTACATTCTTTTCAAACCAATCTACAAATCTTATCAGAAATGAAAAAACTATTTGAGTACTGCTTGCTACAATTGTATGAAATTGAAGAAAACTTATAGTGCTAACAACTCAGATATTATGCAACTTATTTCTTCACTTTTCACAGCTTATCAAAAACTTCTCACCTTGAACAATTTCCATGCATATAGAAATGTCTCAGTATTAATGAAATAAATAATAATTGCTATTTTGACGGGCATCCGAATCTCGAATTTGAAACGTGTAACTGGTCACAATCCATAACAATATTATACACTTGGCTTTCATCATGTCCTAAATAGATAGAATGAATTTTGTTCTACAAATTCTCTCATTCCTTCCAGTTTAGCAATTTTGAATATATTCTAATCATATCAGAATGATCGAAATGCGCATGTTTAATGCTGAGTTAGTTCTCATTTATTTTTGCCGCAAATTTTGTGGGTATCAAAGGAATTGGAGCACGAGTAGTCCGCTTTGATCATTGCTAAATTATGGCAGAATTTGTTAAATATCTTGTTTTGTCAGAAATTCCAAGAATTTTCAACATTTTTTCCATATATTCATTTCTGAGCGTAAAGTCTGCAGAAATTAACATTTAAAATATTCTAAAGAGAAATATCCGATAGTATAATATATATTTTTGCGCTCTTGTTCTAGGGACCAACGTGGTTTCGTTGTACCCAAATGCCGGTCCGGCTGGTTCGGTCCGTCCGTGAACACTCTAACTTTCTAACAGAAAGAGCCATTGGTGTAAAGTAATATAAGAGATAATAATCGTTCAGGACAGCTTTAATGCTTACATTTCTCGGCTAAGATTATTAATGGACAAAATCGGTCCAATGGTTTCATAGTTTGAAACTTTTCTTTTTTTCCCAATAGTGTCGAAACTACTAATTCAATCAAAATAAAAGTTAGTATTTGGGTTCATTATTACGACACAAAGATTTGTGCCAAATTTAGTGAGGATCGGCTGTCCAGTCAAACGACAGGAGGTGAACATACTAATTTTCGAACGAAAAGAACTAGAGATTTTAAATTAAATAATTAGATGTGGAAACATGACACCGTCTTATACATATCATAATTTCTAGAAGATAAATCATAATAATTTTTTCAATCTCCAAATCTTTGAGAATTGAAGATTGAAACCTAAAATTAATGAAGTAAATAAAAACTGGCTTAAGTTTCACTGAATTTGTTAAATATCTTGTTTTGTCAGAAATTCCAAGAATTTCAACATTTCTATATATTCATTTCTGAGCGTAAAGTCTGCAGAAATTAACATTTAAAATATTCTAAAGAGAAATATCCGATAGTATAATATATATTTTTGCGCTCTTGTTCTAGGGACCAAAGTGGTTTCGTTGTACCCAAATGTCGGTCCGGGTGGTTCGGTCCGTCCGTAAACACTCTAACTTTCTAACAGAAAGAGCCATTGGTGTAAAGTAATATGAGAGATATTAATCGTTCAGGACAAAATCGGTCCAATGGTTTCATAGTTTGAAACTTTTCTTTTTTTCCCAATAGTGTCAAAACTACTAATTCGATCAAAATAAAAGTTAGTATTTGTATTCATTATAACGACACAAAGATTTGTGCCAAATTTAGTGAGGATCGGCTGTCCAGGCAAACGACAGGAGGTGAACATACTAATTTTCGAACGAAAAGAACTAGAGACTTTAAATTAAATAATTAGATGTGGAATAATGACACCGTCTTATACATACCATAATTTCTAGAAGATAAATCATAATAATTTTTTCAATCTTCAAATCTTTGAGAATTGAAGATTGAAACCTAAAATTAATGAAGTAAATAAAAACTGGCTTAAGTTTCACTGTTTATTTGATGTCTGTTGACATACTACTCTGTCAAGAAAGTACCGGGAATTTTCAATTAAAACAACATTTTTACATTTAATCGTCAAAATTTATTGGGTCGCCTTCAAAATAGGCTCCATTTGCTCCAATACATCTATGCCAACGGCACTTCCAATTATCGAAACATTTTTTATAGGCGCTTTCCGGGATGGACTTTAGCTCTCGCGCCGAATTTTGTTTTATGGCTTCAATCGACTCAAAACGGGTGCCACGAAGGTGCAATTTTAGTTTTGAGAAGAGGAAAAAGTCGCAGGGAGCCAAATCCGGCGAATACGGTGGTTGCTGAAGCACGTTTGTTGAGTTTTTGGCGAGAAAGTCAGTCACAATCGTAGCTCGGTGAGAAGGCGCGTTATCGTCATGCAAAATCCATGAGTTGTTCGCCCACAAATTTGGCCGCTTCTTACGGATATGCTCACGCAAACGTTTCATAACGCCTAGGTAATACTCCTTGTTTACCGTCTGACCCTCTGGAATGAATTCGTAGTGCACCACGCCACGGATATCGAAGAAAACAATGAGCATCACCTTCATTTTCGAGCGGCTTTGGCGTGGTTTTTTCGGTTTCGGCTCATTTTTTGCCACCCATTCCGATGATTGCTGGCTTGTTTGCATATCGTACTCGTAGACCCAGGTCTCATCACCAGTTATAATGCGTTCCATGAATGTAGAATCGGAATTACAGCGATCCAGCATGTCTGAAGCAACCTGTTCGCGATGACGTTTTTGAAGAAAATTCAGGTCTCTCGGTACGAGTCGTGCGGCCACCTTTTTCATGCCCAAAATATCAATCAAAATCGTACGTGCGGACTCGTGGGATATCTTAAGATCATGTGCTATCTCTTCCAAGCTGGTACGACGGTTTTCCAGCACCCTTTCCTTAATTTTATCGACGTTATCTTCGATCGAAGCCGTCGATGGGCGACCACTTCACGACCGTCCTTGAAGGCTCTGTACCACTGATATGCACGAGTTTTCGATAGAGCATTATCAAAAGGCCTTTTGCAACATTTTCAATGCATCGGCACACGAAAATTCATTTGCAACACAAAACTTTGAACAAATTCTTTGCTCAACGTAATCACCCATTGTAAAAATCGGCACGCACTCTGACATCGACTGACTTAATCAGCTGTTGCAAACACACTAGTTGACAGATCCCGCTCAAGCTTGGCATAGTAATTGAGGACAGTGGTACCAACCTAAGAAAAAAAAATTTTACCTGCCTCATTGCCCCGCCAGATTTAAATCGATAATTCCCGGTACTTTCTTGACAGAATGTATATGTTCCCGGTTTTTAGCCCATTTTCAAAACAGAAGAGAACAAAACTTAAAATCCTATTCATAATGGTAGGGTAGATCACAGCTTCAATTTTGAACAGTGTAAAAATAGGTGTTGGATGGGTCCTAATCTTTTACAGATGTGAACAATGGTGATAAATAAAACTGAAGTTGTTCATTTGTAATTGGTAGCTTCTTACCATTTGCTTAACAAATTTCCAAACTTTCTAAACGGTCCATTTTTCTGCTTTTATTACCTACGTGTAAAATCTCAGCTCTACTGAAATCTATGAAATGGTTTTTTTTATTTATACAATTTTCCGAAAAACCAGGTGTTATTTTATTATGTAATATACTTTTTTACGTTCTTCTACCCTTATGTCTATTAGATCACCTATGTTAAGTGCAGGGGATTCATTATAATATAATTTGTATATACAGTTTTTGCTATTGACTAAGAGTGAACCTAAGTTTTTCTTATTTGTACAAATAATATTAATGTTATTCTGTCTTAGTATATTGCAAATTTTGTAACTTATTGGTGGAATGAAATTTATGCTATAGAATTTTTCTTTGTCCTGAAGAATAGGGTAAAGAGAAGCATGAGCTTTTCAATGCTGTTTTTAAAAAATTAATTTATCGATTACGTTCGTATTGTAACCATTGCTCGTCGCTAATGAATTAAAAAATAAATTCTAAAGCATAAATTTCATACAACAAATAAGTAACAAAATCTATGAAAAAACTGCTAAATTTTAATAGTTTAGGTAGCCAGATGGCTAACGTATCGTACTTCAAAATTTCGAACTATTGTTCGAATCCAGAAGCAGCATAATTTCTTTAAATTACTTTTAGCTTCTTCAAGAAATCACTGGTTTGAAAGTTTTAGGGAAAATAGACTGTTTATTAAGCACGCAAAAGCTTCCGACTTAACGTTAGTGCTTTTCGCTATTTTTATATATTCACTTCTTACTTGATTAACCTGTCATTTGAATTATGTTGAAATAGAGACCTCATGATCTTTATCCTCTATAAAATCACTATTGCTTTAATTCCAAATTATTTCTAGTAACTTATCTGAAATTGCTTGAGTCAATTCAAAATAGATTTCAAACTAAATTGACGGAACCTAGGAACGCGAAACTATCAGAACCATTTCAGAATAATTACATAAATATTAAATTTGATTCTACTTGAATAAAGTTCATATTTAAAATTAAAACTTAATATCAGAAATCTGAAGAACTTTCACTTATTTATTCAAAATATATATTTGAATAATATGAAATTCATAATTGTCCAGCAGAACATTTGGTTTTTTATGACATTGTATAGAACATAGATACGTAAATTGATACATTGATGTGAAAACACAAAAAAACTTACAGAAATGATAAAATACTTAATTCAAAATATGAGCTATTATAAGTATTTCATGGTTGTTGCCAATCATAAGGTTGCCCTACCATTTGAAATTAAATAATAACAAGATAATAAACTTAACAATTCAAGAAAAAATCTAAATCAAAACTCAAACAGTCGCCTTAGCCCGTGTCTCTGCATGACGATAAATTTGAAATGGTAACAAACAATTTTAATTTAAGGATATCAGCAGGTATATTATGAGTCACTGAAGCATCTGAATTTGTCTTCTTGACAATCTCTACGTAAATTTGGAATATTTTCTACAGTTCTTACTAAGTTTTCACGTAGTTATTAAGAAGAAGAATTTAGGTGCTTCTGCGACTTGTGATTTATTTATTGGTAATATTGGAATAAAATTCTGTATTTCAATTTGAAGTTATTATCTGACATGGACATGAGCTTACAGAGTGTTTCTGTTTAGAATTTTCTCGAAAGGCTAAGTTTCTATCTGAAGATTGGGAACAACCATGAAATACGTATAAATGCTTATATTTTGAGGTGAGAAATTTATTATTTATATAGTTTTTTTTAGGTTTTAAAAACAATGGATAAATTCACGTATTCATATTATAGGATATGTCATGAAATGAAAAATTTATGTTTTGGTAGACAAGTATTCGCTTTGTATTTATCTTATATATACATGGAATTTACAGTTAAATTAAATAATAACAAAAATATATTAGGGAAAAGACACACCGTTGTATATAAGTTGACTCGTTAGAGTGTAACTAGACCAAAATTAATTAAATAATAACCATTCTAATAAAAATATTAATAATTCAATTCATAAAAACACTGCAATTATGAAGAAAAAACATATTCAGAGTACATAACGACTAGTCGATTGAAAATTCTTTGAACAGTAATCAAAAAACAGTAATCTTGTTGACAGTTTATAAATAGAATTCACAGGGAGCTTTCAATTTACAATTATTCAATATAAAACCAGCCAAAGTTGCAATAAACAGAAGTAATTTGAATTTAGATATCTAATTTGAAATTGATGAAGAATTTGTTGAAAAGATTTGTTATTATAATGAAACACGTATAAACTTTAGTGAAATTGTTGACAAAGAACAAGCTAAATTAAATATAACTTACCAGAATTATGTGAATAGGACAAATTTGATCAAAACTCACTTAATTCAATGAAAGATAGCATCTACGTCAGATATTTTCAAATGATTAATGTCAGAGATATCCTTGAAAATGTTTAGGCATCAATAGAATTGTAATAGCATCAAAGCTAAAGAAATTTGATCAATTTCATAAGTAATATTAAGTTTTTTATAAGTTATAAGCATTAGAAGGTAAAATTTGTTAAATTTTGACACTTGAAATACTTTACGAACGAAAAGCAAGACTTTCACTGTTCTGTTTAACATGAAACATACATCAGAATGTAGTTTAAAAAATAAGCTAATTTTCAAAAGTAATTTCAAAGCAAGAAATATTGTTAATTTTGTAAAATCATCAAAAGCATCATTTTTCAATAATTTTGACAGAAGCTAGTAAGCTTTGAAATTCAACTTTTCTTGAAAACTATAAATAGGGCAGACACAGAAAAAGTCGGCAGTCTCCTATTATATGCAGAGTAGAATCCTTGTCGGTCCATAATTTAAAAAGTTCAAAAAAGTAACATCATCTAAAAAGAAGATTATTTGGTTATTGTGAATGGAAATTGAATCCAGAAAATACATTACCTGAATATGAATGGAAAAATCCCACATAGAAATCAAGTTTCAAACGAATTGGATATATTGACGAAAATCAACAAAGTTACCTGTGAATTTCAGAATGTTCTAGAAGTGTTGTTTCCAACGGAACCAGTGTTATTCCTGAAACTAAGAAGGGACAATTAAAAAGAACAACCATAAATTAATGAACAAACTTACCAAAGGTATTAAAATTCAATCCTGTTAATATTTCCAGATAGAAATTTTAGAAATAACAATCATTGTTCACAATAGAATTATGTTAGGATATTTAGATAGGGTTAGGTTAACATAGAATTAGAATTTAGGTTATTAATCACTGATTATAATATTTCAAATTACTTTCATATAATATAATTTAAAAAATTCAATCTTTTAAAGATTCAAATGGAACCCTCCCTCAAATATTGAATCAAATTTGATAATATTTAAATTTCAACTATTAAAAATTATAATCTTAAGAGCTAGCCGGAAACATAGAATACATTAACCACATACAAGGGTGTTCTCATTAGTATTCATTCAAAAATTTCATTATTATTATATATATATATATATATATATATATATATATATATATATGTATATATATTATATATATGTTTTTTCAAGATTTCTGATATTAACGTTTAATTCTAAATTGAAACTTTCACCACGTAGACTCAAAATTCATAATTATATGAATACAATTGATTTCTTGAACACGCTGTATACACAGGCTGTCACCTCACTATTCTTATCTTCTCTATATCTGATACGCCTCTGAAGAGCCGTGAAGATGTGCAGACGGACGTGGATGCGGGTGGCTGTCTCCTCTTCACTCTTAGGCCCAGAGCAATGTTTCTTTTCGCGTGGGTCGCCCTACAATTATTTCGGGTTTTGAATGGTGTTTATTTGTTCTGCACCTCGGAAGGTGCAGCTCGACATCCATGTCTCGAGAAGGGTCATTGAAAAAGTTCAGATGTGGGCTCGCCACTCCAATATTGTTGCATATAATGATAATGAAATTTGCATTGTTTCGTGACTTATAATCCACAACTTCTTTCGAAACATATGTCGAACTGTAGATGATTCATTAGTTAACACAAAACTTAAACCGTCAAATAGTCATTTTCCATGTTGCAGGACATTTCTGCAATTCGAAAGAACAGGTTGGTGTATATAATTACCAGCTTTTATTTTTCGTCTCATTTCCACAAGTACAAATTATTACAGTATTCAATATTACCTAGTCAGTAGTTACTCTATTACTGATCGAAAAATTCACTAAAATTTCTATTTGTACTACACTATGTATGTGTACAAGTCATTTTTCGGTGCTATTTCTTTTTTCTTTTGCGATACAGAACAGCCTGTTATCGCTTTGCCTAAATGGTCTCTATTTGCGAATTTTGAGCAGAAAATGGTCTCAAATGGCTAGGATGAACCCTGTGATTTTTACACTCTTTTTCATTAAAATGTAACGACATAGATCGAAGTTAGAAGGAGCCTTTTTACCATGTATTTTTCATTATCATCTCAGAAGTAGAAATGAGTTCTTGAGGTTTCTTTCTGAAAATTGAAGCATTATTGTAAAATATAAGAAAAACAAATGTTAACTTCTGCTATTTTATTGATTTACAATTGTTTCGCCATACCATGACTTCATCAGGTGAGTATTTAAACTGAGGTATACAATCCAAAACATGACCTTAAATACACAGCTCTGGTACAAAAAATAGAGGGGTGGAAAGAGATGGTTTGGATTAATGAAAAATATTAAGTAGGGGGGATCTCTTTAAATCTATTTGATCATTCAATAAAATTTATCTTTTATTATGTCTATTGATCTCCAAATTTTCTAACAGATTTAGTTTCTGACTTGTAATGATATGTAATATTTCATAGTTCATATTAAAATTATGACCAGTCTCTAACAAATGGTTGGCATAAGTTGAATTTGGTTTATTATTAATATAACATTTTTCATGTTCTCGTATCCTTGTTTGGAATGAACGGCCGTCTGTCCCACATATACACATGGGCAATCACTACTTGTTAACTTGTAAACTCCTGATTTTTTGTTTTTAGAAATGATGTCTTCATTATTTTTTATTAAACTGCCTAAATAATTGATGGTTTTAAAAGAAATGTTATAATTTTTTTTTTCTTTAAATATCTAGCAATCTTTTAGATTTTTGGCCTATGTAAGTTAATGAAATAAATTTTGTTTCGTTTGAATTTTGAAATTTTGGATATACAAGTGATGTTGCTTTCTTGCAATTTATTTTATCAAGTAAATTATCTACAATTAACGGATTTAAATCATTATTGAAAGACAAGGAGTATAAAACCATTAAACAAATAGCTTTCAATAATGATTTCAATCCGTTGATTGTAGATAATTTACTTGAAAGAATAAATTATAGGGAAGCAATATCACTTATATATACAAAATTTCAAAATTCAAATGAAACCAAATTTATTTCATTAACTTACATAGGCCAAAAATCTGAAAAGATCGCTAGATATTTAAAGAAAAAAGAAAAATATAACATCTCTTTTAAAACCATTAATTCTTTAGGCAGCTTAATAAAAAATAATGAAGAAGTCATTCCTAAAAACAAAAAATCAGGAGTTTACAAGTTAACATGTAGTGATTGCCCATGTGTATATGTGGGACATTCCAAATAAGGATACGAGAACATGAAAAATGTTATATTAATAATAAACCAAATTCAACTTATGCCAACCATTTGTTAGAGACTGGTCATAATTTTAATATGAACTATGAAATATTACATATCATTACAAGTCAGAAACTAAATCTGTTAGAAACTTTAGAGATCAGTAGATATAATAAAAGACAAATTTTACTGAATGATCAAATAGATTTAAGTAGACCCCCCCTACTCAATATTTTTCATTAATTGTAAACCATCTCTTTCCACCCCTCTATTTTTTGTACCAGAGCTGTGTATTTAAGGTCATGTTTTGCATTGTATACCTCAGTTTAAATACCCACCTGATGAAGTCATGGTATGACGAAACAATTGTCGTGTAAATCAATAAAATAGCGGAAGATAACAATTGTTTTTCTTATATTGAAGATGAATTTCCGTCAAGTAAAGAACGAGACAATCAAAAATTATTGTAAAAAATTGGTTATACATTCAAAGTTCAAAGTATTGTCCATCGCTAGCCACTACTTTTTCCCATCTTTCTAGCAACTAACGGAACCCATCGCGAAAAAAGGCCGGCTCTTTGGCCGCTATTCATGCATCGTTCCATTTTTTGACTTTATTGTAATTAGGTCGGTGTCGTGTATTTAGACGTATTGCAGTCGTTTTTCTCGCAATGCTCGCCTCAAACGCATCAATTATGGTCGGTTGACCTACCCTGGGATTCTTTCGTTCGATTGCAGCATTTCATAGTACACCAAATCCAACTAGACCCACCAAATACACAGCATGATTTGCTCGCCATGAATATTCAGCTTGACAGTTGATGATGAGGCATCCATACGTTACTCGACGTTTTGGATTATCGTAATGGATCCACTTTCCATCACCAGTCATAATTCGATGTGTAAACCCCTCTCTTTATTGCCGTTGAAGCAGTTGTTCACATGTGAAAAATCTGTGCTTGACGTTTCTTAGCTTCAGTTCATATGTCACGGAATTTCTTGCCTTTCGGAACATTTCCATTGTTTTTAAATGATGGAAAATGACTAGTTGCTTGACTCCAATGTTTTTGCGAGTTCTTCTTGCGTTTATGATGGATCCTCATTGAGCCTTGCCTCTTATTCTTTATCCTTAAATTTGGTGGTGCTCCGGGTCGTTCATCATGCTCCAAATCAAAATTGTTACTTTTGAATAGGACACACCACTTCTGACACGTTCGTTCAGCTAGAGCATAATCACTATAAACATCCACTGAAATGCGATGACTTTCAGCAGACTTTTTCTTTATATTGAAGTAAAACTCAAAAAACGCAAAAATACATTTTCCTAGTACTCAAAAACTATGATGTTTACACTTCAACGAAATGACAAATAGTGAAAAGAAAGCCTAACGATGACACTTCGAAATGAAGGTGTTGCCAGATGAAACAGTGGAATAGTAAACTAATGGGTTGAGATCATGCGAGTAGGGCGGCCATGCTGCAGATGTGATGAAACCCGGAAAATGGGTCTTACACCATTCTTGCGTCATTTTCGCTCTGTGAGCCGGAGCGGAGTCCTGTTGAAAGGTCGAATGCATGTCGCCGAAGTGCTGCTGGGCCCACGGAAGTACTACGGCCTTGAGAATGTCAGTAGACTTCTTGATTGATTTTGACCCCTTGATCCACTAAAACAAAGAGTGTTTTGCTGCTGGCGCAAATTCCGCACCAGACTATGACGGATTGCGGATTTTGACAATGTTCGACGATGGCCGATGTGCCGGGAGCCTCTGCGGACCAGGCTCTGTCGTTTTGGTAGTTGTGGGATTGATCGACGGTGAAAAGCTTCTCGTCCTTGAAGAGAATGCGCTCCCATTGCTGACCGGTGGCGAGACGAAGGAGTTGACGGAACCTTTGGAGTCGTACGCGTTTCTTTTCATCCGTGAGGAGTTGAAGTTTTTGGAGCTTGTATGGCTTAAGGTTGAGCTTCTTTTTGGATATCTGACGAACGAATTCACGGTTGATACCGATCTTACGGGCTACTTTCCTCATGGAGACCCTCTGGTTTCTATTGACTCGGTTCTTGACGATGTTGCAATTGCTAAGCGTATTGACAGTGCATTTTCGGCCACTTTCTGGACGACTACCATCATGGCAAAGCTCCTTGAAACGGCAAATTGCATAGGACACGGTTTGTCGAGGCACATTGAGCAAACGAACAATTTCGCATTGACTGCGTCGCCGCTCGACACTAGGCTTGTATTGTGAACGAATTTCTCATCAAATACCCAATTGATCTTATAGGACAACCACCATATTCCTTTGATGTGACTGATTTTTTCCCTTCGACAAACCTAAAATTATAATAATTCGAGACAAGTACTGAGCTCAACAGCGTGTTTAATTGATTAAATTAGTCATCGGCGTAAGTATATCATTTTTGAAGGGGTTTGCTTTAAAGAAATACAATAAAGGGTGAAAACTATATGTTTTCTATTTCACTGACCTTGTACGTTTTTGATAATACAGAATATTAAATCGCTGTACTTATGATCCCTTACATTCAGTTTGAACATTTTCATAGAACAGTCAAACTCGTTACTAAAAATGAGCTGAGAATTCCATTTTATATGAGCATACTTTTACAGTGTTTCCATATGTAGCAACGTCTTGCCAACTAGCAATATCGTAATTTCTTTCCTGAACAAAATCGGCTACTTGGTTACGCGATGCGATCGCTTAGTTCACTTACTGGCTGCTATCGAATGCAATAGATCACGCCCCTGAACGGAGGAACATTCGAAGTAATTAGCATAAGCCAGACGGCATAATTTCGTCATCAATAATCGAATACGGCCACTCTTGGCGACAGAACACAGCCAGTCGGAGTACGGACACACCAACAACCGACATTTCTCTTTGGACCCATAGAGAGCATGCTTGTGGTACATATTTCACGGGTCGAAGATACGAGCATGACTTCAGTTGTCTTAGCGTTTTGCACCTCGTGTTCTACGCCTAATAAAAGTGATTTGTCGATGGAAGTATTTCTGATATCTCGTTTTATTAACTTCTTGATCTCCGTCATTTGCTTGAGGTGGAAGAAAGTAGATCAATTTATTGGCCATAAATAATAATACTTTTTCACGCAGAGAATAGAAGAACGGTATAGAGTTTCATTTTATTTACAACAGCTTTTCCTTCGATAACAAATGAGTTACATATTATTTAAATAAGATTTTCTATTTAACACGATGTGACTTCAAAATGGAATAAAATACACAGATTATCTGTTTCCATTTCTGGACTTAGTGAATTCTTTCCTTACACCAGAGCATAGGTATCATGGATGTTCAGCTGTGAGAGGTAGAATTATGAACGATAAGAAAAAACTCAGAAGTCGACGATATGATGTACGGAACCAACACCATGCTTTTCAAACCACGGATTTGCAATGGCTTTACTGCTGCTCAATTTACCCCTGAGGGCCATAACTTCCAATCAGCGATATAAGCGCTGTGTGTTTTTTCTGAGTCATTTAAAATCCCTGGAATTCACGGATGAATCCGAAAATAATACAAATATTCTCACAAATTATTAAATCACACCTTCTTGTAGATCAATAGTTTATAGTTTTATTTCTTGAGGAGAAGCTTTGACAAACAAATATTTGAAATAATAAATTCTACATAACCAATCATTTTTGAACAGTCCCCAACCACAGGATATACAAAATATATCAAATTCGAAAGGTGGAAAAAATCGAATCACTGACAATAAGGGTTTTCGACATCTCAACCAGCATGTTGAGTTTTTTGCTAAGGTATGTTCATATCTGTGCTGAAACGCTCCGCTAAATACTTATATGCCAATGGAAAATAATAATATTCATATCAACCACACCACATGCTGAACACGCTGTAATATGTATGTATATATATATATATATATATATATATATATATACACAAGAAACTTCTACGTGAATACTATGCGACAGATTGAAAAGTAGCACTATATAAACCAGATCTGCAATTGGTATCCTATGGTGAATTTCAAATCTTGTAACGTTTACTAGGAAAAATTTTGAATATACACGCACTATTGTATCCAGAAACTCTCGGTCTAGCCTTGATGAACGCGGTTTCTGTTATGGCATCGAGAGCTATGTTAAATAGCGATACGCCACCACCTGACGTACACAAATACACCCATGCGGGATTGAACCCGCAATCTCTGGCACCGTAGCAAGCATCTCTGCTCATGGTACATTTTGTTTAAATTACGATGTATATAAATAAACTTTATGCTTTTGTATAATTAGATGGGCTGTCAAAATATTAGTCTCTTTTTATCCTTGTCATCAGTATTAAGAATGCTAAGTAATATATCGTTTGATGGATTCTGTATAGTTTTTTTACAATGCTCAAAGTTAGATGTATTTCTCGAGAATATGATCCTTAGTAAATATGTTCCTTAGGAAATAAATTTGAATTCCTCGATTAAAGTGAATAGCACATAACTGTGGAATGTGTGTCGAGTTGAAGGATGTACCGACAATTCCCATGTTGTTCACAGCTCCTGCCTTTTTGTGCCGACAAAATCAAATACTTTTACGTGCGACTGCCGACGTGAAAAAATGTTGCTGATTCGTAACAGAGTTATTTCATTCTAATCAACCAATTACTTATTGCCTTTACTCTACAACCTATAGGCAAAGCTGTTTTCTCCTTGATATTTTATTTACGATTCGATTTAGATATGAAGACAATTTCAATTTCTTTCCGCACAACTTTGGCCTTCACATTGACTTTCGTTTTTAGGCCTTCCGATGGCCAAGATTGTAACTGGAAATCTCGATTTCAACAATATGAACACGGCTACGTAATATTTATCTGATCTGCTTGCGATTTGCATTGATTTATTGCCTCGGTGATTCAGCCTGTTACGTTTTTAATCGTGACGATACACGGAGTGCAAGTTTATGAGACAGGAACTGCGATTTTATACTTTATATAAATACGTCGCGGTGACATTGAAATCGATGGAATTTGTGAAGGTGGGTTTTCATGTTTATTGTTTCGAGAAACAGGATACTGTATCATCCCATCCATGTAGTTACATCATTAGAAATGATCGTTCAAACTCCTACCTTGCCTACATTGTCTTTGAACTAGGGTGTGATACGTTCGAATCTTCGAAAGTTGGGATTATGCCTGGAGGAAATTTTCAACCAATGTTTAGAGTAATTCAATTAAATGAAGTTACACGATGAAACTGAGTTTGGAGAAACTTTATAAAATTTAAGGTTTTTTCTGGTTAAAAATAATTTTGATTATGATGCTATGTTCTGGAACATTTTATCTTTATCTCAAGCTACAAACTCAAAATTAAGGAACTATAGAAACAGAAAAAATTTAATTACTGGTGCTTAGTTACCTTAGTATGGTTAACTGATTTGTGACACTTGGGTAGGTACCCAATTCATCCAAATATTAATAAAATTCAATACATTAAATTTATTCAAATATAACCTAATTATCTTCATTGAAACTTTCAATTCACTCCTAAAAATAATAATAATAATAACTCTTGAATTTTAAGTAAAGGGATTTATATATTTCAGCGTTAAGTCATGATCAACACAGTTTTTTTTCGATTTAATTTTCTGTTTATATCCTAGTTCTGATACTATTTAATAGATACATAATGTTCTTCGAGGCTTCTTGAGGTATAGTCCTCAGGACATTTTCCAAATAATATTAGGTTAATTACTTATCTCTTTTTACTCTACAGTTAGAATACCTATCCTTGTTTCAGATTATATACAAAATATCAATTAACGTAGGAATAAACTTTTTTTTCTACAAAGCATAATGAAACTTGAGTAATTTAAGAGACTATGCCTGTGATTATACAAAACACTGAATTTTTTTTTTTTACCATTCGGTCTTATAGTCATAGCCATGAAGTTGAAATACAGAATAAAGTGCAAGAATTGAAACATTCGCCCGTGCTTAAGTAAACGGCGTATCCAAGTATCTTTGAAAGGTGCTTTTTGTTACTTAATTGTTGAAGATATAGACAAAATATTTTTAAAAACAATTTGAAAATGAATATTCTCTAGTAACGCTTAGATATTGCTGATATAATTAGTATATGCGTTTTATAAAATAGTTTTTATTCTTTAAGCTGCTGAAATATATTATAAAACAAGACTTGACAATATCGAATATTAACCATCCATGAAATAAGGTAGGATATTATGTCAAATTGTATATCTTGCTATTGGATTTATATCTGTGAGATTAAGCTAATTATTTCGCATTAAATTATATATGTGTGAGGGAAAGAATTCTACTTAATATGTCAACTTTGCCATATCTGAACACTACTAACAACAAAAGTGAATTATTGCATAAGTATAATAATAAAAGTTCATTATTGAGTTACGTCATAATATGAGAAAGCGTTTTTCCGCCAATTTGAAAATTTAAATTGGTGTAAAATGGTATATTTCTTCAACCAAATCATCATTATCAAAGAACTAAACTTTTTTCAAGGAGGAATGTCGGTTAAATTTTATTTATTTCTTCATATTAACTTGTCGTGGCATCTTAAGCTATTTAACACGTTGAACAGTTCACAATAAAAAGCACATATGATGAAATGAACAGAATATATAAAGATATGGAAAAGTGAGGGGATGCCCCACTGGCTTTCAGAGAGAACGGTCGTTTATTCGTCATCGCATCGCGCTGAGGATTTGAGTCTTTTACTGCTCCACTGGACCGTCGTCTTCCTCTAGATTAACATTGAATTTCCTATGTTGCTGACTGTTTTTCCATACCTGTATGTCGTAATCAAGATAACGTTAAATCGGAAATATAAGCAAGATTGATTCGCATGTGGAAGTTGTACAAAAAAGATTAATGAAAAGGAAATTGAACATTTGTAGCGAGACACAAAAGATTGCTTATATAAGTTCCGCTGTGAAATCCGAGTGTCGTAATTTCTTTTGTCTTTGTCTTTAAGATTTTCCTTGATACACCTTACTTGGTAGAACAGTACAATAACTGAGTAGATTTTCAAAAGACATCAGGTATCTGTGAGTCAACATCGTGTGATCTATTCAGACTTTTGTGGTCGTGCCTTTGAAATCAATTAATTTTTGGAGGACTGGTTTTAGGTTGAATGTCTCACAGTTTTAAGTTGCATTGCTACTCTTGAATGAATTTCAGTTCCAAGGTGGTCTTCAGAGCTGTGCGAAAGAGAATTTTTATTATGATAAGTACGGAGGATCGTGGTGAATTAGCGGCTTGATCAGCTATTTTGTTTCCAAGTATGCCCAGATGAGATGGAATCCAGATTATGGCGACTGAGCTGTTCTTGGTGTCCTTTATTTTATGACATCTTTCTTGGATTTGTTGAGCCAATACGTTCTGTGAATAGATGTAAGTAATAGTTTGGATTGAAAAAAGAGAGTATGTGACGATTGCAACAAATAGAAATTTATATGTAGCCAACAATTCACCCGTATATATGCTGCTGGCAGAAGGATATTCAAACGATATTGGGAAATTAGGTTTATGGATGATCGAACATGCCAGTATCTTTGGAAGCATCAGTGTAAATTTTTTGTCGTGTTTTCTGTTGTCTAGTAGTTTGGGAAAGAAGTTCTTCATTACTATGTCCTGTGATGTTCATTTTTCTTATTTGGTCAAAGAGGTGTTAGTCCTTGGTTGGTGTCTGGATTAGATAACTATTATGTTTTGTATATGGAGAAAAAATTTGAATCCAAAATTTCAACGCGATACACATATAGTTTGGTATCTGCATCCAGCTGTTAAATTTGAAATAGTTATTCGATCATTGGCATTATAACGAGTAACCTTTTGCCCCATAAGTTTTGAAATTTTCTCAAAGCAATTATTCAAACAATAGGGGTTTTGTTTTAGACAGTGAAGCATAACATCAGTCAATAATTAATAGTTGGTATGAAGAAATCGACGTGCACAGATAAGTCTTAAGGACAAGCTAAGAGCCAGATGAACCAGAAAATGTCGAAAGTGGGGATTAATCAAAAGTTCTAACCACCAGAAGAAAAATAATAAAGTAACTACATTAAGGATTAGTTAATCCGTACAAGTGCATTAATCTTCATTTAAAATACTTGGGAAAGCAAAAAATTTTAAAAAGTTGTCTCTGTTTTTTTCACCTCTATATATAAAATATGAGAAATAGTTCTCGTCGTGAAATTTATGAATATTATTAAACAGTTTGAAACAAGTGTTTATGAATTATTTCGTATCAGTATATAAATGAAAACTGTGGTGATGAACGATCTTTTTCCTGTATGGCGCAGATTATGTCCAGAAATTTCATTCTGGTTTTGGCCGATGAATGGTGGCTATTATTTGCAACTTGAAAAATAGAAGCAGCTGTGAAAAAGACATAATCTCAGTAAGAGTCTTGAGGGTAATAGCCCCTCATATTACGAGCTTTTTATCGAAGGTGATTGAAAGATTAGTATATGAAAGAACGATGAAATATTTGAACATTTTCTTTACTATCACGAACTGCCAACATGATTATCGGCTTGGCAGATCAGCGAGGACTGCGGCGTGTCAGCTGATGGAGTTTATTCCTGGCTGCTTGGATGAGAGAATTTGGGTATTTGGCTTTTATTTTCATGAGTCCCGTGCATTCGACTTTTCGTTCTAGATGAGCTTTGTAACATTAATTTACCAATGTGGAAAACGACACATTTTGAGAGATTCAACAGCAGAAGCCAAATAGCGCACCATTCGAGGAGGTTGCCCAGATCAATGTGGAATTAGAACAGCCTGATAGCTGCTAGAAAGAAATGTCTGCAACATAAACGACAAACATGAGCATAATCGACAGCAGGATACCCCCCGCCATTGAAAAAGTCATTATTAAGCCCAGTGCGAGGGAGATGGATGTGCAACAATTATTCAAGAAAGAAGAAGTAATTCTGTCAGGGTCTGGTGCGGCGGATGCATCTAAATTAGTAATTAATGATTTAGTCTCCAAATGCATTGAATTTTATGTTTCAAAGTGATTCGTCCATTTTTCGGGTTGATATGTTTAGAAAAACGTCATCATTAGACTCGGCGGTGGAATCAAGCGTGAAGGCGTCTCTCAAATGCTCAATCACCTCCCATTTGGTCTCCTTAAGTGATCTATCGAGTCTTTGCAGAATGGGTACACTTACCTTAGAATTGAGTACATTTTTAACATGACTATAAAAGCGCTTTCTATAATCCGCACGTTTTATTGACTCCTCATAATTCCATCGACTAAGCCTTAGACGACTCATCACGGAATTCACGAAATGCCTATGAACCCGATGCTCAACCCTGTTGCCACTACGTCGGAATTTTTTTCACATTTTGTTCTTGTAGAGAACAAACTCCAGCAGATGGCCATCATTTCAAGGTTTTGAATAGTTATAAAGTTTTGTTGTGGTGGTGTTTTGTTCGATTATATTGTAAGTGACTGTTTCGTGGAAAGTGCTCCATATTTCATTAGAATCATCACAAGGGACCAAAGAGCGCCAGTCCAACTCGCCTACTTTAGTTGGGACACTGAAAATCTGTCACGCTATAGGTGATATTTTTACTTGGTGGTCTCAGAGTGATGATATACTGAATAGATGGGGTGATCACAATATGGTCGGATTTACCAAATAGCGAATTGAACTTGGAGGGTTCATAAATTGATCATTAGATCAGATGATGACCAGATCGAAAATCGAAGGTTCCTGGTAATGTGTTGGTTCTGTAACGAGTTGTGTTAAAGCTGTGTTCGCATGTAAAAGCTGTTGTGAAATTATGTGATTTGGTGGCACCAACTACCGGCTATTTTAGCTGTGGAAAATTTAAGTCATCACACAAAATAAGAAAGAGCTCTATCGCAGATAACGCAGATATTTAGTCAAAACATTATTACGTCATGTTCATAAAATGTCTTGGGTGGCCTATAAATTGCATACTATAAAAAGGGAAAGAGAATCAAGCATGATCGAGAGTTCTAACATGTCCATGTTGGGCAGGATACATGGATAAGGAGCAACAGAAAATGTATCAAGAAGATCATCCTTGATGTAGATGTAAAACGCACCTCCACTTCGGCCAATTCTTTCAGATCGGTACATTTCGTAGCCGCTTATACTCACTAAGATATCAGGGATTATTGGACTAAGCCAACTTTTAATAATGAGCGCAGCAGATGGTTTCAATTCTCCAACATTTAGGAGGAAGTCATCGAATTTTGCCAAGTTCGTATATAAAAGTGCCGGTTTTGATTGAAATTCTGAATGTACTGCTATTTCCTATACATGTATTGTGTCTTAAATGATTCAATCAATTTATTATTATTCAACTTGATCGAAACTGAGTAATAATTTCCAAAATCATATTGGTTATAATTCATTTAGTATCGAAGAACAACGGCTAAAGCAGCTCAATTTCATGATTCGAATTATAAAACATTCTGTACAACGTTGAAAGGATGGATGTCAACTTATTTTTTGCGATTCAACTCGCCTGAAGTACCTTTTGTCAAAATAACTCGCTAAAGGCGATAAACAATGGCTTTGCGGTAAAGTTATTATGATATTATGACGAAGTGGGCTCACACAGGTGCAAGACGACGAGACCGATAGCCACGACATTCTTGGAGAATACCGGAAGTAGCCCGACAATACGACTACGTGCAGTTGCATTATGACAGGGACAAAAGACTAGGAGCCCCCCTCGCTCCCCTGGGTGTAGGCATCCCAGGTGAGGACGTGAGGCGGCATAAGTCGGCGTCGATTATCGTTTACGGTCTTCGAGTCAAGACGATTGTTAATTCTTCTTTATATGGCGAAACGACGGTGCGATACTCGGTCATAGATGAGCGATAAATTATAACCTGTCGGTTTCGAATATAGCGAAAAGGAAATTTACGCCAGGAGAACATCGACAGTTCAGGAAATGATGAAGTCGCTCGTCACATCCTGCGAGTTTGTGTGATATTGATGAACCAACTCATTTGAGATACAAGAAGTTGGTTCGCAAAACGTAAATGAACTAATTTCATGATTCGTTATGAAGAAAAGTACTTGATAGGCACCCCGATACCTATCAAGATAGAAAAATGATGCCAATTTCACGCCACGGTTACCTACATAGTTATTATTTCCTGTTGAGAATATAATGATTACTTTTTGCGCACTAATGGAAGAGCGTTTATCGTTTTGCACAAACATCTAAAATTGTCAATTTCCAACGAAAAATTATCTGAAAACGCTAGACCTAAAGATGCATAGTTCGTGTAGAAATTTAATTCCATAAACTTTGGAAAACAACAATTGAAGTTTGCAGGATTGTAGAATTGGGAGGATGAAAAATAAATCGATCAGATCAGAAAATGTTATTATTGGAATTTTTTTTTCTTTCAATATCTCGCAATTTAAAGATCTAACCAATTCGAAGGAGAAAGATTATACAATATTATGGAAATTTGCAAAATGTGAACGGGGCTGAGATGTATATTTTTTGTGTTAGTTTTTTGTTTTAAAATCTTCAGTCGAATAGAATCATAAAAAATTTGGCAGTAAACAACGTGTAAGAGTCTGGAGTATAGTGCAAAAATTGAGAAAAGCACTGACGAGAAGTCGGAAGCTTCTGCGCGCTTTATATCTCGCAATTTTGAATTAGCCTTCTTGTCGTTACTTTACATTGAAATACTGCATTTGAAGTCGATCGTAAGACTGTTGTTATGGTTTCGGTAGTGCTCAACGCTGCTCTGCTCACAAAATATTTAATTTTTAATCATTGGATTGAACGATTCCCACGAAAATTCAAACCTGCCATCTTGTGATTATTTTACATTTAAATGCTAAATTTGAACCCGATCGAAAAACTGTTGCTATGGTTTCGGTAGCGGTGAATGCTGTTCTTCTTTTGATCTTTGGATTAAACGATCCTCACACAAATTCGAATTAGCCTACTTGTTGTTACTTCACAATGAAATACTGCATTTGAAGTCGATCGTTGTTAGACTGTTGTTATGGTTTAGGTAGTGCTCAACGCTGCTCTGCTCACAACATATTTCATTTTTAAATATTGGAATGATCGATTCCTACAACAATTTAAACCTGTCATCTTGTGATCATTTCACATTCAAATGCTAAATTTGAACCTGATCGTAAGACTGTTGCTATGGTTTCGGTAGCGGTCAACGCTGCTCTACTTTTTTGATCTTTGGATTAAACGATCCTCACGAAATTTAAAGTTAGTTTTTTGCCATTATTTTACATTTAAATGCAAAATTTGAACTCTATCTTAAGTCTGCTGTAATGGTTTCGGTTGCTGCTCGCAAAATATTTTTTTCTGAAACTTTCGATTATAGGATCCTTTAAGTCTACTTTTGAAGGCCACATTCGAGGTTAATCAGATCAGAGAAAATTTATGTCAATAACTGCGAAACCATTGAACCGATTTTTATCTATTAACCAATTTAGCCGGGATATCCAAGGCTCAAACTCACTCTGAAATTTTCAAGTCTCCAGCTTTTTCCGTTGAAAAGTTAGAGCCAGACTGGCCTGCCGGGCCAGCTGTTGTTTCCTAGAATAAGTGCACAAATAGAGGTGTTCCAAACTACATTTCGTGCTCTGCGTGATTTTTTCGGCCCCCCTTAATCGACCTACTGGGACTGCTATCGAAAAAATTGTGAAAAAATGCCGTACGTACTTGTGCAGGAAAATATTGCTGCCGGAAGAGAGAATGTGGTCGGGCGTCCAAAAACTACTATGCCTCCCTGGAAAATTTGCATCTTCAGGCGTACAAAATTCAATAACTTTAAGCCGACAAATCATTTAAAGTGACATATGATATCATCCATTTGTCTTATTGTAACATCCTTTTATATGGAACAATGATTTTAATGTTTCTGAAAAATTTTGTACAATTTTGAGTATAACAAAGAATCCCAGATGAACGCATTTCAATTCGCTCTCTTCGTTTTATTATTTTATTGGATTTAGCTGAAACTTCTTAGCTACATATAAGGTAGAGTAAGCTAGATATTTGAGAATGCAGCGAGATTACTGATGTAGCACGGAAGTAAATAGGGACCTACGAGTACAAAATATGAAGGAGATATATATATTAATAAATTGGTTATCATATAACATCTAGCTGACAGTTATCGGAAATATTGATGGTAATTATCAATATTTTGAATATTTGCATTACTTTTTGAAAGTATTACCTATGTATTAGTAAAATTTATTTCATTATTAAGATGGAGAGTCCTATAATCTCCGACATTAAGTAAGTGCTTTTATTATAATTTTTTAGTCCATTGATGATGATGTTGATTTATTTCTGTCAAGAGATCTACTACCCCATGCTCAACTATTCAAAAAAATTACTTTTGAAAGAATTGATTTTATAACTTCACATTCGAGGGGTTAAGCTCTAATGGAAAGAATGCGTTAGTGAATATTCAAAATCCGCTAGTTGTTCTTGAAAGATGAGTATCACAAATTCTTCCTCTTGAAAATCTGTTAAAAGAAAAGCAGATAATAGATTAGAGCGAAAAGTGGGAGGTTGGTATAACGATTCATTTTCCATGGAATGAATCACTTAGTTTTCTATTATTTTTTATTGACTGAACATACAGTAACTCGAGTTTCGCAGTGTTAATTATGTTTTTTATACTGAATTTCAAATTGAATTCAGTGTAAAATGTAGTAGATACTACGAAACTCGAGTCAATGTATATTCCGTTGATAAAAAGTGATAAAAAACTAAATAATTTGTTATTTCATTTCTTTTCCAATGAACTATCACAAAGTAACGGACCACTCCATCCAATATTCAATTTATTTTCATCAAGTTTGAAATCCAAGATCAGAATTTCAAGGAAAGTTGAAGTTTGATTTAGATTTCTTCTTGATCAAATGACAAAATTCCTCGAAATTCTTACATTTGATTTAAAATTTAAATTATCTAAGGGTTTATCCCTGCATGAAGAGACAAACCGAAATCGAAACAAAACATAAAGTTGTTCAACATTGCTCTATAGCGTACCACATATATTAATGCCGAATTTCCAGCACCCTTTGAAAAATATGGTCCAATGATTTTTTTAAATAACAATGCAGATCACACAGTTCTTTTTTTAGTAAGCATTCGTATTTCAACAAGTGCCCTTGAATTTTTATTAGACCATATTCAGTAATTCTGCTTGTTTTGACCTTTTACTGTATTTGATTTTTGATTCATTAAATTTTTCGAATTATTCATTATTTTCACGAATCATTAACCCTCAAGAATATGTTTTTTGGTTCTTACACTATTTATTATTTAGCAAACATTTTTGCGAAAAACTAAAAAGGAATTAAGGACAGCCTCGAATTTTTAGAGTGTAAGTTTCGAAATGTAGAGAATGTAACAAGAAGTGTGGATAAGCGGAAGTCCAGAGACAGAGCACTCGAAGAGCTACATAAAATATCCCCATTGAATTTTTGCTTGGTTTTCCAGTTATGATATTTCTCAAGTTCGACCGGATCTGTTATGAATTTTTTAATATATATACAATGTTTTCGATAGTATTTTGAAACTCCTTATTTATAAATAGCACTTTCACGAGGAATATAGTAGAGTTCGTTACATTAAGGGAAGTCATAAAAATTGGGACTATAAACTATAAAAGAAAACTATAAAAGATCAGAATTTTCCTGAAACTGGAAACGTATTGAAATCCAAAGCAGAACAAACTCAGATAAGGAAGAAAACAAGCAATATCATACATTTGGTGAACAACACCAGAAAATGTATGTATTAGATTGAAACTTTGTGAACTTCTATCATTAGTAAGGAGGGTGAGCTATGGTGATAAAAAGTTCTACAAATTTAGTCAGTGTAACATACATCTGTATAACAATAATTCTAAACAAGTCCGATAAGGTTTTGTTGATCACTGGGACATAAATACAGGCATGCGCAAGTTTCGAATTTGTTGGTTCTCTTCAGTGCACTGCAGGTACAAATCATACATTAGCGACTTTTATAAGCCAAATATATATATATATATATATATATATATATATATATATACATTCTGTCAAGAAAGTACCGGGAATTATCGATTTAAATCTGGCGGGGCAATGAGGCAGGTATAATTTTCCTAGGTTGGTACCACTGTCCTTAATTACTATGCCAAGCTTGAGCGGGATCTGTCAACTAGTGTGTTTGCAACAGCTGATTAAGTCAGTCGATGTCAGAGTGCGTGCCGATTTTTACTATGGGTGATTACGTTGAGCAAAGAATTTGTTTAAAGTTTTGTGTTGCAAATGAATTTTCGTGTGCCGATGCATTGAAAATGTTGCAAAAGGCCTTTGGTGATAATGCTCTATCGAAAACTCGTGCATATCAGTGGTACAGAGCCTTCAAGGACGGTCGTGAAGTGGTCGCCCATCGACGGCTTCGATCGAAGATAACGTCGATAAAATTAAGGAAAGGGTGCTGGAAAACCGTCGTACCAGCTTGAGAGAGATAGCACATGATCTTAAGATATCCCACGAGTCCGCACGTACGATTTTGATTGATATTTTGGGCATGAGAAAGGTGGCCGCACGACTCATACCGAAAGACCTGAATTTTCTTCAAAAACATCATCGCGAACAGGTTGCTTCAGACATGCTGGATCGCTGTAATTCCGATTCTACATTCATGGAACGCATTATAACTGGTGATGAGACCTAAGTCTACGGGTGCGATATGCAAACAAGCCAGCAATCATCGGAATGGGTGGCAAAAAATGAGCCGAAACCGAAAAAACCACGCCAAAGCCGCTCGAAAATGAAGGTGATGCTCATTGTTTTCTTCGAAATCCGTGGCGTGGTGCACTACGAATTCGTTCCAGAGGATCAGACGGTAAACAAGGAGTATTACCTAGGCGTTATGAAACGTTAGCGTGAGCGTATCCGTAAGAAGCGGCCAAATTTGTGGGCGAACAACTCATGGATTTTGCATGACGATAACGCGCCTTCTCACCCAGCTACGATTGTGACTGACTTTCTCGCCAAAAACTCAACAAACGTGCTTCAGCAACCACCGTATTCGCCGGATTTGGCTACCTGCGACTTTTTCCTCTTCCCAAAACTAAAATTGCCCCATCGTGGCACCCGTTTTGAGTCGATTGAAGCCATAAAACAAAATTCGGCGCGAGAGCTAAAGTCCATCCCGGAAAGCGCCTATAAAAAATGTTTCGATAATTGGAAGTGTCGTTGGCATAGATGTATTGGAGCAAATGGAGCCTATTTTGAAGGTGACCCAATAAATTTTGACGATTAAATGTAAAAATGTTGTTTTAAATAAAAATTCCCGGTACTTTCTTGACAGAGTAGTATATATATATATATACGACATACCTTAGCGAGCCAATTCAAGTAACAAAATGTATTACCGATTTTTCCACCTTCTAAACGCAGAAAAAACTTTCCTGATGCACAAGTCAGATCATTGTTTGATTTAAGAATTGTTACACAGATGTATGTTATACTGTCTCGATTTGTAAAACTTTCTATTACCTCACACTCCTTACTAATGATATTTAGTACAGATCGTCCGAATTAATTTATTTGAATTGTGAACTTCCTTTTGTGGAATAGTTTATTTATTGTCATGACCGAAGAACATTAATTTTAGGGAACGTTTTATAAATATATGAAGCTGAAAATTTTCATCTCATACAATTATGGATGGATTTCGATGAGTAAAAAACTTGAGCTTTTTATTTGGCCTCTATACCTACCCTGCAGCTAAAAAAGACAACATGAGGACAAGTTGTTTCTTTCAAAAGTTATCGTGGTTAAAAACAGCTACGGTACGGATAGTCCTAAATGAATTTATTAACAAATCATTACGTATAATATTTAATTCGGTCCGAAAATCCAGAAACAGACATCATGAATGATTAGCATTCTGGAAGAAGAAAGAAGCGCTCAAAAGATGCTCTGATTGCCTTAATTTGTCCAATATTAAATTTGTTAATTCCTATCGAAAACCTTCATAGTACTAAAGTCTTCAAAAACATAACTTCAATAACTGAAGGCGATTAAGAGAACTCCAATTAACTTGAATGTTATTTATAAGCGCCAGGATAGAGAACCCTCTTGAAAATTTTCTGTAGAAAATAAAGTAACGGAATGCGTTGCAGTAAAATATTGAAGCTGACAGACCGACGGAAAGGAAACCGACTTCGTTTAAAAATAATGTGAAAAGCAAACTGGGTTTTCGGACATAAATATCAAGAGCGCTGCGGGGCGCTTCTGATATGGTCCTTGCCGAACTGGGATCGGTTTCGACTACCTTGGTTTCATAAGGCTAGCAAATTAAAATTATTAGTTCTCGAGACTAGTCCAGAAGATGAAGGTAATGGTTCGCTATATCAAAACACTATTTTTCATTAGTTCGTGGCTAGGAGCGACGTATTTTTATCGGTTAATAGTTGAACTAGATTATTTGGGATTTTCATTTTCGGGTGTCGCATTATAAGCAATTTACTCAGATTAATGATTCTATGATATATGATGATGTACAGGAAGCCTCTCTCGAACGAAAATTGGTCAAGGGCAACACTATTTCGTAGACTACACTGCTAGTGGGTATGAAGAAAAGGCCAAACAGTTAAATGTTCCGTTTTCATTGAGAAGATATCTGTTTCTATATACAGGTCAATTAAATGAAAACATATATAAGTAATAATTATATAGACATTGAAAAAGGGCATGATTCCAAATTGTTAGTTTTCGGCGAATTACATTGTGCTCTTTATGAATAAATTGATATTAAAATAACGCCACTTCGAAAAATATCAATTACATTAACCTTTAAAATAAGGAAAGGTGAATTATCTATTATTATAACAAACAACAATAGTTAGCTGTGCAGATATATATATATATATATATATATATATATATATATATATATTAGGAGTACAAATAAGTTTCCACCGTTTTTTAACACAAATTAAATATTTATTATAGAAGAACGGTTTTAAACGAGGTGAGACTGCTTGCTGAGTGACTTCTAATGTTAGAGCAAGTTCTTTTTGTGTTTGAGATGAATCTTCCTCCAATAATTCCTCCAATTCTGCATCTTCGTAAATTTTTGGCCTTCCACTGCGATCTTTGTCTTCTACGTCGAAATCACCGTTTTTAAACTTTTGAAACCACTCTTGACACGTTCTCTCACTCAAAGCACCCTCACCATATGCTTTTACGAGCAATTGATGCGCCTCAGCAGCAGATTTCTTTAAATTAAAGAAGTAAACTAATATTTCCCGCAAATGACGCTTATTTGGCTCAAATTTTGACATTTTCAACTTATAAAAATTATATTTTACCAATATAAAATCAATGATATTAATGAATTATGTTGTTCTTGAATGTCCAAACTATTTTTTAAGCCGGTTATCATCTGCGAAAGCTAACCGAAACTCCGTGCCGCGCCATCTACAATAAAACGGCGGTAACTTATTTGCACTCCTAATATATATATATATATATATATATATATATATATATATATATATATATATATATATATATATATATATATATATCATCATATACTAAGAAAAAATCCTTCAACTTGGGTTCTCACCAAGGGGTTGAGGGCAAGATTAGTGAAAAAGGCAATCGTCAGTTAATTCTATATTTCGAACACATAGGTGCGGTTCTTCATCAGGAATACTGAAAAATAAACATTGAGGTCTTACACAATGATACCAAATAAAAAGGCCATAACTTACATCTGACAAAAGTCAATAAACTGGCAAAAACGGCAAGGGAAACAATGTAGCTGTTAGAATTAACATCGACAAATCAGTAAAAGAAATTATTGAAATCACACCGGAAATGCGTCAGAATTGTCAATTGTTTGAGGTTAAGTTATAAAATCATCACAAACAATGTACACAGATGACAGTTAAAAATGAATTTGGAAAATTGCAATTACAAACTGAAAATATAATATTGGTCTTATATAGCCGGAATATCAACCAATCTATCCAACGGCAAAAGATAACTACAAATGTTACTTAGGTTTTCTATATCAGTTTTTTTATTTATGTTATTAGAAAAGTTGTTAATATAACACATCTCTTAGAAGGTCCTTTTATTATAATTGTATACAGTTGAGAGAAATTTGGGCTCATTGAATTGAAGGTCTGAAGACGATGCATGATTTGCAAAGTGCACATCTATTGGGTTGTAATCTGATGTCACTCCTTTGAATTGCCAATCTTCTCCTCAAACACTGAGTTTTCTGACCAATATAAACTGATTGACAACCATAACAGTTCACTAGATAAATGCAATCAGATCTAGATAAGGTTGGAATTTTATCTTGAGTTTGTGGACAGAAAATGGACTGTATCTAGCAACCTTGATGTGAGGAACATCACTAAATTTTGAGTCAGTCCCTGGATGAAGGGTAGTGAAACATATTTGGGGGTATTAGTGTCTTGGGAACTACCAATTATTGGGGGGGTTGAGAGATCTTATTAGTGTAGATTCGTGGAAACACTTCGCTATAAATTATCTTGAATATCCATTGTCCAAAAAGATGTTGAAAAGTCTCGATTCGGCTGACCTGACATAATCAGAATGATAAACAGATCTTACTCTGTGTATCATTCTCCTGATTAAATTAATTTTTATTCCCCAGCTATGATTTGAACGATAATGGATATATCTTCCCGATGCAGTTCCTTTCTGAAACCAATCAAGTTTCACAATATTATTGGTTGGACCTGACCACCCTTGTGTCCAAAAAGGGGACGCTGCTATCAGTCTCCTCCTCTACTGTGAAAGAGATATGTTCATCGAAAGTATTGAACATCCCAAGTATTTCTTCTGTTTCATCTTCAGGCAGTGATAGAATAAGATCATCGACATATTGGTATAGAAAGGGTAATCGAAAGGATAGTTGTGGTATGGATCTTCTCAAAAGTGTGGACATAACAATTGATGCAGATATAATTAACTACCCAGCGGACAACCAAATATCTGTGAGTATACAGTACCTGGAAGATGAAAAAGTTGGAATCAAAGAGAAATCTCATTATACTATGAAAAGTCCATCGTTGTTATATTGTTAAATCTGTCCCATTCATCTTTAATAATTGATGGGACCGCATTCGACCAGACCAATTTTGAACCACATTTTTCTAGTAATTCAGGCCTTATTTCATCAATATCACGAGTTATGTTGGCTTCCAAAGCCTCTACTGTTTCTGGTTTGTCAGCATAAACCAATGGCTTGACATAACCCAAAAGAAAATAATCCAGTGGAGTTATGTCGCATGATCTTGGAGGCCAATTAATTGGACCATTTCTCGAAACAATGTTAACGCCAAATCTTTCTTCAATAAATCAATTGTTACGGTAGCAGCATGAGGTATAGCAGCATCTTGTTGGAACCAAAACATTTCTGGGTCGATACCATTCAAATTTTGAAACAAATACTCATTGATCATCGATCTGTAATGAGCACTATTCATTGTAACATTAGTTCCGCCATCGTTTTTAAAGAAATATGGACCGAGAATGCTTCCAGCGTGTAAAGCACACCATACATTCTTCAGGATGCAATGGAACCTGCAGAACTTCTTGAGGATTTTTTCACTCAATATACGGCAATTCTGCTTGTTTAAATAGCCGTTCAACCAGAAATTAGCTTCATCACTAAAAATTTACGATAAAAAAGTGGATAAACTTCAAGCTGTTCGAGGGCCAAATCAGCAAACAAATGAAGCTTATTATGCTCAAGTGGCTTTAGTTCTTGAACCAGCTGGATCTTGTATGGGTGTAGACCAAGATCTTCACGCATCAACACTATGATATGACTTTCAGTAGTGATATTTTCTTCTGTACGTAGAGTTATTTGTCTTGTTGTTGTGTTTGCATCGAGTAGAGAAAATGTTGTCCGAAATCTAACGATAGTTCGACGAATAAGCTGCTCTGATGGACGATTATGTAAACCATAAATTTCAGGAAGTGCTCTATAAGTTTGGCGAATAGAACACTGATTTTGAAAATAAATTTCGACAATATGTAAACGTTGTGCGGCGTGAGTCTTTACATGATAATTTGTCAATGCTTACTGAACAGAAATGTCAAAACAACATGGCTTCTACCTGTCAAATCACAGTTATCCCTATCGAAATTTCTATCACTTTAAAAAAAACACCCGATATAAATGGTTACCGCCTAGAATATATGGACTCCCCAAAATACATAAGGCTGACATACCCTTAGACCAATTGTCTCTAATGTTGGATCGACTACGTTAAAAAAAATGGTGAAGTCAGCTTTTATGAGCTTATGCAACAGTCTGTTTCTCCTGAAAGTTTCAAATCTATTAATCAACCGATAAAAAAAAAATTTAATTTTGGAACTGTGCTCCTGAAGAAAGAGAGAATCTCATAAAAATTAAATAAACATGGCTTAAGAGCTCCATCCCTCTCCCTTCAATAAGCATCATTATATTTTGCATGAAAAAAGCAAAATATTATATGTTAGCGAATTTTTGACAAGCAGTTTGAAAGCATTTGAAGAAGCCATATTGTATCGAAACGCGTAATGTGTTCAGTTTGCAATTATTAAAAGAAATCAACATATATGTATATTATTTAATCAGTGAATAAAGGATTTATGACAAGTAAATGTCAGCACAATTCAAAGTAGGAAAAAGAATTTATCGAACGACACTTCATATATACATACCTTCTTAGCGAAATCAAATTACAAAAAAGTTTGTAAAATTCTCGTACTTTGTCTCTGTTACTTCACATCTAAATACCACATTTAAAGTCAAAGTCCATCGGGTTTGTATTCAAGAAAATATTTGCAAAACAACATTTCAAGTGAGCCTTTTTCCTCCACTTTAACATAATTAATACATTGCCATACTTAATAATCTACCCTCAAAAGTTCAATTCTTTTCATTCGGAAATTAGTATTTTCACATTCAGTACGGCCGACCTTCACGGAATTTGTAGAAATTTGCCTATCATTATTATACTAAATACCTGAGTAACAAGTATGGTTTCAAACGGATATGTCATTTCAGAATTATTGGAGAAATAAGGAGATACAAATGTGGATAACTGCTGAACCATAAGATTGATTTTGCCCACTAACAGGCTCAACCGAAATATTTATCCCCAAACTTTCTCCGTTGGTTTCCAAGTTCTAGCTTTTTCGGTTCAAAAGTTAGTATGTTACGGACGGCCAGAATTACTTTATACTTGGGATTCTTCATCGGTGAACAGAACCTAGTCGTTAACGGTCATTTTGGACATTTGGACCAAACGATAACACTGTTCCGTAGAGCAAGCCCACAAAACCAAGAAGATAACCTTTTTCAGTGTCTTGCTACTTGTAAGGCATGATATTAGAAAATCAGTCTGTTCTATAAGCCAGCTCCACAAGTATATTTATTTTATTTTGTACTTTTCAGATTTCCTTGTGTAGTGATAGTGTAATAGTTCATGATTTCTGTATTTCGACTATTTTAAATATCATCTATCCAAATAATCGTAGTTGAAGAGAGAATTATCGCCAATTATTTCAAAAACAATGAGCATGCTCGTTTAACTATAAATATTTTCAATAGAGAAAATGGCGGTAAGGATCTCAGTCAAAAACTTGAAAATCAACAGTGTTGACCAGGTTGAGGAAAAGAATTGCAGAAGGGAAGATATAACAAACTGCAGTAAAATAATACCGCTTTTTTACACAATATTAAGCTTCACATTTCGGCAGTTTTAAAAAAACTGTGTAAGAGAGTGAGAAAATTAGGAGATTTAGATGAAGACAATTAAAAAATAATTGAGAGTTATCAGGAAATTATAAACATGTGTGTGAAATTCGCAGTGTTTCCATAGTTTTTGTTGATAGCTCATAATTAAACTTTCAAGGTCCGGTAATTGTCAGTTCCTTATTCTAATTTACTGAATAAAGAATTATAAAGTGAAGTATTTGATATAAAAAATGATCTTCTTGCTGTAGTTTATTATTCTTAAAATAATGAACTTATGCAATGGAAAATTTTTAATCTGATTTTAGAGTTAGTGCAATTGGAAGAGACATACTCGAAAATTATATCCTTCATAAATGAAACTAACTTCAAAATTTAGAGTGAGCAATAAAATTTCGTCAAGAAATCTTAGAGTGAATCTGGAGTATCGAAAACTAGTGAGTTCTATGCGAATATGTGTATAAGTAGTTATTGAATACGAAGGAAACAAGATTTCTCTTGTTGATTTGAATCTTAATGGCAAAGTAATTACATTATTTTGATTGACGCCCATTGCCTGAATTTTGTATTCAACATACATAAGTATGGATGAAATTTAAAATTAAAAACTTAAAACAAAATGTGGGATTAAGATACTGATTTCATTTCATAGTTTTATAATAATCCATAATTTTCCATGAAGTTTTTCTGCTTTAAATTTTGATTAAGGTATACTGTATACAAATTTTCAGAAAATGGACGTCGAAAACCAAAATAAATTTTCTTCTAAGTAGAGTCACGGTACTTGTATAATTTTGTAAAAATATATATAAGAATGTAATCAATTCTTATTTTTATAATTGAAGAAATAGACGATTTGATGTCATGATTCTGAAAGAGTTTATTTTATTTAGTTTAAAATATACCAGAATAACATTCACGAAATAAAATAATAACATACAAAGAAATACAAAGAAATTAAAAAATACCTTACTAACCTGGAAGAAATCAAAAACAATGCTATTTCTTCGGGTTTCTCAATTCACATACCTAACAGCTAACTAAATATGACATGTAACACTTTTAGCTTAAAATCTTAGACATAGAACATAGATTATAGAACATAGAACATAGAAGTTCCAAAGTTGTTTTCCCTAAAAATAATAAATAAGTTTTATTTTTACATATATTTTAAGATATAATAAAATGTTGTAACATAATGATAGCTTCTTTTTTATGTGAATTTGAATATTCAAAAAAATATCATGTCGTCAAAGCCTTTGTTATAGTTAGTATCTAATCAATATTTTTATACGATTTTTCAGCATGATTCACAGAATAACAGAGTCAAGTCCCATAAATTTATTAAATAATTTTCGAGTTAAATTTTGAACATGTGGACGAAAATATATTAAAAAGATACGAAAAATATAATTGCTCTGATTGAGACAAGAGAATTTTCAGAAAATTTCTTAAATGAAAGGCAAGAATTTGCATTCACTAACTGAATATGCAGATTTTCTGATTAATTACTAATAAAACACGATTTCACAATTATGAACATGATATAAAACGTTATATGCTTTTGATTTATAATTCTAGTGGACATTTCTTTGATTTAGAATTGAATGTCGGATATAAAATAAATCCTTCCAGGACTGTTCCTTGAAAATACTTGATAAAAATGGAGGAAAGTGTTTATTAAATAGAGGTATTTTTTGGGCATTGTTCTGTTAAGATTGGAGAATGATCTATTTTCTCTGTCGTTTGAAAGTTAAATATGCAAAATTGTTTTCATACTTCAGTAAAATATGTTTACTGCAATATTGTGTGATTATTGTCTCATAAGTAGTGAAAAAATATGCGAAAAATTTTGAAATGAAATATTAATACAAAAAATTTAATAAAATGAAATCTTTAAGTGAAGCGTTTTTTAATATGCGAATAAATTGATTTTATTAAGAGTATAAATAAGTTCGTGCGGTTTTTTTCGATAATTCAAGCTCAATTGTGAAAAACTGGTTACACACCCAAAGTTCAAAGTATAGTCCGTCGCTAGCGGACTTTTTCTCATCTTTCCGGAGTGCTAGTCATCTAGGTCTAGGTTACATCTATCGAAAAAGATGGTACTCGGAAGCAACAATGTCTGGGCTGCACGGGGGATGTGGTAGGGCTTTCCATTTGAGTGTTTCTAAGTACGTTTTAACGGGCGACGCATTGTCATACATTGTCAATATCTATCGGTCATTTTTCTCGCAATGCTGGGTACATATGCATCAATTGTTATCGGTAGACCTCCCCTGCGAACCTTCCGTTCGATTGTAACAGCTCATAATACACGAAACTTTTTCCTACTCCTAATATATTACAATGACATTTTTGAAGAATTGTTTACCTGTATGCTCATAGGATTTAAATTAATCAGTAAGTGTACTTAAGTGATCTTGAAGAGGAGACTAAAAGATGAATTCATTTATGCGTTGAGGCACACGCCTACTGACGATAATAATATTTCCGAAATAGAGAGTAAAAATCTCAATTAATTCAAATATTCCTTAAGGCAGTTCTAGTGTGCATGGATCTTTATATACCTTGAGACGCGAAAGACGAAGATTTAAAACAGTGGTGATAAGCACCTTCAATGTGAAGACGCTCATAATGAACTTTCACGATCAGACAAAAGTTCATGACACAATTCATAAAAATCAGCAGATTCGTGATGTCCAAGCTACGCTCAATGTGTGTAATCTAGAAACTCCATACTCAGAGTAGCAATAAGTTTTGATTTCTTGTCGGTGAATTGTTCCTTGGAGGTTTTTAAACCTTCATTTATTGCATACGCCAGTGGATGAATATAAGTTATACGTGGATGCGTTATTATCAGGCCTTTATCGTGTCAGAATGGGACATAAGCCCCCTAAGCGACAGCGTTTGCAATTTGGACCGAATTACAGAGGAGCAGGATGACGCCGCTGTTCACGTCACTGGAAGCTCCATCCTGAATGACGCAAAACATATATGTGAAATAATTATTTATACATTAATTTCACATAGAGAGAAACCATAAGTTTTCGTGTGGTTGGAAGACATTTTAAGCTGTTCAGACAATTTTTGCTCGTACCTTAGAAGTTAAAATATTTCTGACCTTAACAGACCAAATATATTGTGACCATAAATCATTCCTAACCGTTAATGAACTTCTATTTTCTTATCATGGAATTGAGAAGCTAAGCAATGAATAATTATAAGCAAATCCTTTTATGTTGGTTGATTAGCATTCTGCTTTTCGTAATTTTGACTAGGGGAAAATATTTCATCTTAATGGATTTCATTCAAGTTTAAACCTCATTTCAAATGCAATTTGATTTTAATGAAAATCTGTTTATGACTGAAGGATTTTCTAAGAGCACGATATATGGTCAGAATCAAATGAAAAACTTAATATTCGAATTAAAACTCAATCTTGCCTTTTTGCGCGCTTGTCCAGGAAACAGCGTGCTATGGTTTCGCCCTAATGTCTGTTGTTTTCGAATTTTGATTCGATAATGGTTTTGAACGACTAATTTGGACTCTTTCATGAAGAGCCAGAGGTCTGTCCGGCTGCTCCGATCGGTCCAGTTCGCCGTCCGTAAAAATTCTTACTTTCGAACAGAAAGATCCAGAGACCTGAAACATTCTGGGTAGGTTATGCAGGATGTATTCAAAGTTGGGACTTTTTTAACAGGAGATATAACTCATCAGAGTAAACCATTCCAACAGAAATCGCCTCTACGAAATGTTCAAGAAAACTAAGCTGGAAGCATCTTAATAAAATTCGATTCCCAGCAATTTAAGTCCGGTTCTGGTGGAAGCCAGCGAGCATGCGGTCTAGATAAACACCAAATATCAATTCAAACGCCGAATCAAGATTAAAATTGCGACGTTAATATTCAACGTGAGAGTTTTTTCACTCACATTAATTTGTGGATAGATAAATTTATTTAAATACAGAGAGGTAATACGATCCTATACGCATGTCCACGTAAAATCAGGAGCAATAAATTGCAATCTATCTCGCGATAAATTAATCTATTGGTTTCGTTTAGAATATTGGCTTGTTCGATTTTTGGCTGGGAATAAAAATTATTGGTAAATGTGAAAATCTAAATCTTTTTAATCTTGTAACATTGTATAAGGAATTCCTTATAGCTTGTAGCTTCCATTAGGCCATTTTTCTAACCAGTTATACCCAAGGAAATGAGGAAAGTGACCTTTGAAAACATCACTATAATAAAATTGAAAATGATGAACTTCTAATACTCGCTAATTTATAGACATACGTTATTTAACTTTGCACTCACTCGCGGCTATCCAGGACTTTCCAAGGGCTCTATGTATCTCTTAGCTGCATTTTGCTTGAACTCTTCACATATTTAATATCCGAAAAAAATATACGAGATATTTATAGAAATTCTTACGAAAATCAAAACAGTTGTTATTACCACAAGATTCTCAACATGAACTGACATTTGATGAACTATTATATATCCACTGATAATCGCGTTAAAGCATGGAGATAATAACTTCATGGTTTGAGGACCAGAGTCAAAATGTGCTGAAACTTGAAGGTTTCAAATTGACCTTAACAGTTTTTTTTCAACTTTGTCCCTTTGAGTATTTTATTTGAGCGATTTGTGATGAAATTATATATTTCGATGAGTTTTCTCCTTCTTAAAAAAAGTGTTAACTTTGAAAATAACCTATCCATACCAATCCTATTTCTTAGGATTGGTATGGATTCCATTTGTGTTCAGATTATTTCTACTATTTCATGTTTTATTCTCGTACTGGATCTTATGGACTGAGAACTTATTTCCTTCTTGTTTGAATATTATACTTGTGCGTTGGGTATACAATCATTTAAGTATGGCGTATTACTGAAGAGCTTCTATAAAGCGTAACTCTCTGTTGTTATATTGAAATTATGTTTATTGTTTAAATATTTTATTTAAAATAATTCACATTGTATTTATGTTTCCCAATTAATTCAGAATCCTGACTTTCCGGTCTTTCGACCATCTTCAAAAGTGTACAAAAAGGAATTCAACTTAAAATTGGAAAAGGTTCTTTTATTACGCTTAGGACATCTGTGTATTTTATGGCGCATGGAAATAACAGCATCCAGTATAGGGGTGTTGCCGAAAAGTATTTGGAAATTTGTTAAATTCTCCTTTTTCTTGATGGCTGCTTTTATTGAAAGAATCTCCAAATAGTCCATCAATTTACCCTCATTAACATTATATAGTAAAGTGCTAACTTTCTCATTAAAAAAATGATTATTTTCTATACAATGTTCTGTAAAACTGGTTGATTTCTGGTTTTTCAAAATAGACATCCTATGTTCTTTGATTCTATGTTTTAAACATCAGCCTGTCTGTCCTATATATTTAGCATTACAATCATCACAATTAATTCGATAAATCCCTGATTCGGAAAAGTTGGGTTCCTTTCTTTATTGTTCACCAAAATTTTAGCTGAATTATTTTTATTTACTGCTGAAGAATTAGTTTCCATTAATAAGGAGTATCAGCTATGGTAATAGAAAGTTCAAGAAATCGAGAAAGTGTAACCTAAATCTGTATAACAATTCTATATTCAAACAAATTCGACAAGGTTTTGTTGATCACAGAGGCAAATTGCAGACATGCGCACGTTTCAAACTGATTGGTTTTCGTCAGTGCAATGCATGGAAGTGACTCCAGATCTGTCAAGTCTTGACGTATCTTGACGTTCTGTGATACGTGTTAGTTGTTCAGTTGGTGTTCTTTGGGCTCCTCTACTTTCTATTGTCCACCACACATGATACACAGGTATTATCGCCCATTTGGTAGAAATAACACTGCGGCCAGTTTCAAGACAGAACAAACTGCGAAAGTCGCTCATTAAATCAAATTAAACTTTGAATATCAAAACAGATTTAATCTGTTAGTCTTCTACAATTTTAATTTCAAAAGATTAAAAAAAAATTTTTTTTATTTTTTTATTTCATTTGATATTGTATAGTGAATTGTGATTTTTTTATCCGTCTATTAAAAATAAGCACTGCTTATTTAAGACATTAATTTAATTCTAAAAGTTTTTCTAACAAATTTTTCGAAATTAAAATTGTAGAAGACTAACAGATTAAATCTGTTTTGATATTTAAAGTTTGTAATTTTTCTTCTATCCAGTAAAAAACCGCATCTTATTATTTTATTTTTCATATAATATATAATTATATTAGGTTTTTGAATAATGAAATTTATTATACAGTTTCCAGTAGTTTAATGAAGGCCATAAAATGACTTACAATCTTTGTGTGATTTCTGTGTTTAGCATAAAACATAGATTACCTTACTACCTAGTTTATTTGCGTTCACAGATTTTGCCGAAATTGTCTGGTAATATTACAAGTTTATTTATTTTTAATTGAATTTATATTATAAATGTAAAGTTGAACTGACCTTATCTGAATTTTTAATTGTTTTTGAGGATGTGCTATATGATTTTGAGAGTTTTTGAAGTAACTTATTCAAATATTTTTACATATTAAATATTTAAAATAAATTAGTTCTGGAGAAGTTCTTAAAATTATGTTGTGTATTTTTGAAAAAGATTTAGTTTTCATAAATATAAGACCAGAAACTGAACATGTTTTCAAATGTTTCTCAAGGGCAAAACATACGTACCACGTGCCTTTCTGACGAGTTCAAGTGCGTATGTTTGGGACCAAACTTTCGATATTACTTTTTTTTAATTTTCATTAATAATTTATTTTTCTGGGTTTTTTTATTCCATTTGATATTGTATGGTGAATTGTGATTTTTTTATACGTCTATTGAAAATAAGCAGTGCTTATTTAAGACATTTATTTAATTCTAAAAGTTCTTGTAAAAAAATTTTTGAAATTAAAATTGTAGAAGACTAACAGATTAAATTTGTTTTGATATTCAAAGTTTGTAATTATTCTTCTATCAAGTAAAAAACCGCATCTCATTATTTTATTTCATATATAATATATAATTAGATTAGGTTTTTGAATAATGAAATTTATTATACAGTTTCCAGTGGTTTAATGAAGGCCATAAAATGACTTACAATCTTTGTGTGATTTCTGTGTTTAGCATAAAACATAGATTACCTTGGATATTAGATGTACCTACCTAGTTTATTTGCGTTCACAGATTTTGCCGAAATTGTCTGGTAATATTACAAGTTTATTTATTTTTAATTGAATTTATATTATAAATGTAAAGTTGAACTGACCTTATCTTTTTAATTGTTTTTGAGGATGTGCTATATGATTTTGAGAGTTTTGAAAGTAACTTATTTAAATATTTTAACTTATTAAATATTTAAAATAAATTAGTTTCGAAGAAGTTCTTAAAATTATGTTGTGTTTTTTTGAAGAAGATTTAGTTTTCATAAATATAAGACCAGAAACTGAACATGTTTTCCAATATTTGTGAAGGGCAAAACATACGTACCACGTGCCTTTCTGACGAGTTCAGGTACGTATGTTTGGAACGAAACATTCGATATTACTCATTTCTAATTTTAATTAATAATTATTTTTTTGGGTTTTTTTATTCCATTTGATATTGTATAGTGAATTATGATTTTTTTATACATCTATTAAATATAAGCAGTGCTTATTCAAGATATGAATTTAATTCTAAAAGTTTTTTTTGTAATTAAAATTGTAGAAGACTAACAGATTAAATCTGTTTTAGTATTCAAAGTTTGTAATTATTCTTCTATCAAAGAAAAAACCGCATCTTATTATTTCATTTGAATCAAATCAAATTCAGAACCACATTCAGGATACAATTATCCTTCCAATTACATTTCATTTGAATATCAAGAGATGAGCAATGTTCACCCAGAAAAATGTCTGTTTTGTCCTCTTGCTCTCACCTTAGTGTTATGTGAAATTTACATAAACAATTCAAAAATTACATTGAATTTGAATTTATATTGAGTTCAATGATTGAAAGACAGATACGGCAGGTATAAAGCCATCATATGAAAATAGTTCTGACGTTTTAGAACTTTCGCTAAACACAAGTAGATAGGAGACCAATAAATGAAAAGACATTTACTAGTAAGTTCTCAAAATCTAGTGCCTGGGATAGAGTAGCCCGTTACTTTGTGAGAGTTCATTTTTGAATGGAATGAAATAAGAAATTACATTTTCAAACTGAATAGTTCATTCAGTTAATACCAAGTGATAGAAAACTAAGTAACCAGATTCTTCACAAAATATTAAGAGATTAATTTTATTCTCGCAAGAACTTATCAAATATTAAACATAAACAGTAGTTTCATAGTTGAAGGAATAATGAAATTTGAGTTTAATGTCACTGATTATATTAGTTGAATCAAATATTTAAATTTGTATGGATTTATTGCTGATATCATACATCAACTGACCACTTGTCCAATTGAATATGAAATATTCAATTGTGCATATCTCTTATACTTTGTGGAGTCTGGCTGAAACTCTTCTGAATCGTATAGTTCAAAATGATGTTCAAATACCATAGGAGAACAACTGCCAGCAAAAGCGCAAATAACCTTGAACTTCATTGCGAGGAACACTTTCAGATTGTGGGTAACATGATTCTCCCTTCAAACCGTAGGATTATTATCAAACGTTCTTTTGCATCGGTAAATGTCCATCCAATATCATCTTAAAATATAATCTTTATCGTTTCTATAACCTTCAATCAAAGTATCTATTCTTGTAAAGTTATAAATCTTTTCACTCGCCTCTTCAGAAAACTCCGTTGCTCCCACATCCAATCGAACCATATAAACGTAACAATCTATGTAATTCCGTCTATTACTTTATTTCTTATCCCAGCAATGTATCTACTGCAAGCCAACATTCATTCAATAAAATAAGAGATTAGTATACGGGCAATATTATTGTCAAGGACTCCTAACGATGATCTTATTGTTGTTATTATACAATTACGGTCGTATATTGTTAAGTATCATGAAAAAGAGATTTATTACGGTAACACGCACATTCCTCTTTAATAAATGTCTGGAAACCGCTAATTGTCGGCCCTGAGTTTTGGAAAAATCCTTATCCCATAATGTGTTTCGCTCTAATAGGTATTTCGTTGCCTGGGGAAAACAGAAGTATTCTATAGTTCATTTATATACGCGTGGAAGTTGAGAACAGTTGATAAGGAGAGGTCGAAAAATATAGATTATAGTTATTAACTTGTTACTTAAAATCAGTTGAAATTGCATGGATTATCCTGGCAACAATATATGTATCCGCATGACAAAATTCGAACTTAAAATAAAGGAATTAAAAGGGTTTTTTACTTGGTATAAGGTTTTCATCTGACCATCTCAAACATCCTGCAGAAAAATGCTGCTAATTTCAATTTTAGAAAATTTCTTAAAGATTAAAAACAATTGAATTTAATGAACGTCTCAGAAACACGTTTTTTTTCAATAGAAACAAAAAATTAACACAAACCACACAGGATAAAAAAAAATTCAAAGAAAAAATAGAATACTAATTGAACCTACTTAACCAACGTTAAGTGATACTGCACTCTTTCATAGCGGCATTGTAAATAAATTAAACCGATAATCGTCAGTCTTGGCGATTCTGAAGATTATTAGTTCTACTTTTTTATGTATTTATTTCGTTAAACTTCACTTCCAGATATGGACTATTATGAGCATAAGAAATGCATTAATAATTATGAACGGAGACGGAAGCCTGAAAAATTTATGTTCAGAAATCTTAGCCAACTTAATTTGACAAATTTTTTGGTATCTCTGGCAAAATGCAATTTTTCCAATATCTATGATTGTGACGATGGTGATAAATGTTTTGAAATTTTCATTAAATCCTTTCAGTATCATTTTGAGCAATGCTGTCCGGTAGGTAAAATATCAACTGCCAATACAACAAAAGGATGGTTAACAGATTAATTAGTCCAAAGTAAACGGAAACTTTCCAACCTACAGTGGTTATATAAAAATATTTCTATTCCTCAATCATATGAAAACTACAAAAAAGCTAAACATCAGCACAATATGCTAATAAAGAGTACCAAGTCTCAGTTCTACAGTTCAATAGATAGATCCCTAAATAGAAATAAAACGGTTTGACGTTTTGTGAGAGATCTCACAGGTAGAGTGAGAAGTAACGAAAATGATTTCACCATATATATTGATGATGGTGAGTATTCCGATCCAAGTCATGTAGCAAATGTTTTTGCCGAGCATTTTTCCACTGCCGCTGGTCTCAAATTGAAAAATCGTTATGGAGACCAACTGTCTCTGTCCTGTACATTATCACTTATGTTAAACAGTAATTTTTTCTTCTATTCTGTCTCTGGATTTGAAGTTGAGGATGCCATTAGGATTTTGAAAAATAAAAAAAGTGTTGGTATTGACTCCATATCTGCTAAACTGCTGAAAATATCTAATGAAATTATAAGTGGACATTTCGCACATCTCATCAATATATCTATTGCAACTGCGAAGTTTCCTAATATTCCAAAGAAATCGGTAGTTATTCCGGTGTTTAAAAATGGAAATATGCACTAAATCACAAATTATCGACCAATATCTATCTTGAGTGTGTTTTCAAAGGTATTTGAAAAGATAGTTTTTTCTAGAATGATGGGTTATCTCAACAGATTTCGGATAATTAATCGCGCACATCATGGCTTTAGAAACGGACACTCAACCCAGACAGCGTCAGTTCGATTTTTCGAATCTGTTTATGAGTGTCTGGATAGAAACTTACGTAGTTACCTTAATGTTAAAATTGGTGAGAGTTATTCTAAGAGTCAAGTTATTGGCCTTGGAGTTCCTCAGGGGTCCGTGCTGGGACCGTTGTTATTTATTTTATTTATTAATAATCTTCCTGCCATTTTCAGCCGTTTTTTGATATAACTTTTTGCTGACGACACTTCGGTAGTGGTTTCTGGCGGGAGTCTTGGGGAACTCCAGGAGACCCTGTGAGTATATTGTATATGAATTTGTGAGTTGGTGTCGAGCCAACAATTTGGTGGTGAATGTTGAGAAGACTGTATGTGTTTATTTTGCTCTTAAAAATAAGGGGATCAGTTCGTTTACTGTGAGATGTGGTTTAGATGAGATCACATCTTCTGAGGCGATTAAATTTTTGGGAATTTATGTGGACAGATATTTAAGGTGGACATCCCATGTCAATGCTTTGTGTAAGGAATTAAACCAGTCATATTTCGCCATTGTCAGGCTCAAAATGAATTTACCAAGGATCTGTGTGCTCAATATTTATTATAGCCTAGTATATAGCCCTATATCGTACAATATCTTGCTGTGGGGAAGTAGCCCTGATTTTCATAGAGTATTTGTAGCACAGAAGCGAATTTTGCGTTCGATATTTAATTTAAGGCCTTTAACGTTATGTAAGCAAGTTTTTGTTGAAAACCGTATTCTTACTTTACCATGTATATATATTTTGAAATGTTTAGTGTATGCCAAGGAAAATGAAGGCGAATGGTTGAAATGATCAAGTCCCCATGAATATGCTACTAGAAATGCACAAATAATGATGCTCCCTAAGCATAAAACTTTTAAATTCGAATGCTCTCCCTTATATCGAGGCATAAAGTTTTTCAACCATTTGCCTTCATCTTTGAAATCCTTGAATTTAAGAGGGTTTAAGAGGGAAGTCAAGGAACTTCTTTTGGGAAAAAGATTCTATTCAGTTGATGAATTTTTTTGTGATCCCTTGGCGGTTTAGTTTTCCAATTTTTTTTCCTTTATTTCTTATGACTTATCCTATACACCATGTAGTGTCTTAATGGATTAAATAAAATTATTATTATTATTATAGGCAGGTGTATTTTATACTGTCTCAATTTGTAAAACTTTCTATTACCATATCTCACACTCTTTAGTAATGATATATATATTTTCATTTCATAATGACTTTAGAGACCATAGAAGTCAATATTCCCTTGACGTTTGTGATGAACTTTGAAACGAACGATAAGGATCAGATCTAAGACACTTCGAATAACACAGTGCCAGACAATCCTTCAATACATTAATGGTAAAGAATCACTAGGAGTGTCCATCACGTATCTGGTGACATTGCGGGGATTTTGAGCGCATGTGGGATACCGTGTTGCATGCTAATTTTCTCACGTGTGTCTTCACCATTCCGATTTTAGATTTTTCTGAGATGGATATATTATTTTTTCCTCTATGTTGAAACACCGCTATCGTACCACAAACTTCGATGCATATATTCTTTATTTTAATACTTCTTACTTTCTTGAAAATTATATACAGAATATCCAGGTAGTTATAAGTTTAATTGTGAGTTCAATTCCGATTTGAACTCATTTCTGACTATTAATTAATTATTGTCAAAGTGTGTATATGTTCTTCTCTTTGCGGAAAAAAAATGTGTATTATTTCCTGCAATCTCCTGTATAATCTGATTGATTGGTCACACTGAATTGAAAAACTAATCATTTGTAAATGGTTTCCCCTATATCTAAGATATTATCGTGACATCGTAAAATAGGACTTCAGTTCCTAGCTTTCTATGTAATCAACGTGTTTTTGATATTTTTATAATTTATTTGATGTTTTTCTTGATATTCATCGAAAATTTAACTGGATACAAAAAGAGTTCATTATGTTATTATATAGTCATTTGAATTTTGTTGATGACATATTTTAAAAGTGAATTATAATAAATATGATTAATTAATTGCACAAATGCATAACAATTTTTGTGAAGAATGTTCCAGTTGAAATAATTAGCATGGTTTTAATTTTGATGAGGAGTAATAATCATTATTATCTCGGATGAAGGGTATTTAACTAACAATAAAAAAATTTTATTTTGAAAAAACAACGAAGGTATGACATTTCAATTCAATTTCTGCTTTATTTTTAAGCCTGAACCATACAGTTACGGCCGAAAGCGTTCAAATGTTCGTCACGGATTCGTTGACATTGACGCACCTGATTGCTCTAATTTTTTATCATTCTCTGCAATACTTTCGACTCTATTTCGCTTTGTTTAAAAGTTTGTGGTTTATTGGTATAGACTTGTGCCCCAAAGAAGATATCCCAGATATGTCAAATCCCATGACCTTGGCGGCCCATTTAGAAGACTTTGTTAGGAGATGATCCCAATGTCAAACCTTTTCCTAAATATATTATATTATGTATTGAATATCAAAACAGATTCAATCTGTTAGTCTTCTACAATTTTAATTTCAATAAATTTATTCAAAAAACTTTTAGAATTAAATTAATGTCTTATAAGCACTGCTGATATTTAATAGACGAATAAAATCGAAACTCATTATATAATCTCAAATGGAATTTAAGAAACCGAACAAATATAAATCAATTAAAATTAATGAATAAATAAATGTTTGTTTCGTTCCAAGCATGCGTACTGAACTTTTCAGACAAGCGTACAAGCCCTGCTGTTATATGTTATATTTTCTGATCCTATATTTATGAAAACTGAATCTTTCTCAAAAATATACTACATAATTTTAAGAACTTCTCAAAAACTAATTTATTCGAAATATTTAATACATTATAATATAATAATGAATGTCTTTATTTCACTAGAAACCTCAAGGGGAAGTTCACCCAAAGGTGCTCTACCACTCAACCCTTGTAGTCTAGAAAATGTACATTTGAACATAACTTAATCAAAAATGAGGAAAAAAATGAAAGCATACAAAGGAAGAAAAAAATGAGCATATTAGCATATTAACAAACATAACTCACAGAGACTATCAAGACATCATGTCGATGAGGACTCGAGGAGATAAGCTTTTATCTTCATCGTAAACCTAGCTTGATTAACAGTTCAAATTCATTAGGAATGCCACTATACAGCCTCTAAATGTTGTAACTGAAACCTCTTTCAAAAGTAGATATATATTAAAATAAGTTACTTCAAAAACTCTCAAAACATGTAGCACATCATCAAAAAATAATTAGAATTCAGATAAGACCAGTTCAAATTCACATTTGAAAGATACAATCAATCAACAATTAATAAACTTACCCAATACGACCTCTAGGAATATCTGTTTGTTAAACGTTAAAACTAGGTACATCTAATATCCAAGGTACTCTATATTCTATGCTCAAAACAAAATAACATAAAGTTTATAAGGCACTTTATGGTCTTGGTTAAACCTTTTCCTCAGCAAAGTGAGCGTAGCATCGTCTGCACGGCACGTGGTACCTTTTTGTTGGAACCACATCCGTTCAATATTGATGTTCTCAAGATCTAGCCATAGAATTTTGAGTTACATGATACTACAGCGGTCTCAACTCGCGGTTACGGGAATTCCTTCGTCATTTCGAAAGAAAAAAGGTCCGATGATGCCACAATGCCTTAAACCGCACCACACAGTGAGTTTTTCGGAATGCAACGGCATTCTATATAATACATCTAGGTTGTCCTTGTACCAATGACGTTAATTTGGCTCATTATCATAGCCATTCAGCTATAGATGTGCCTCCTCTGAGATGATGATCATCAGGATCATGTCCCAAATACCCAAGGGATCAGTCAGAGATTTCTCGATACAATTTGTGATCATTTGGCTTCAGTTATTGAGTTCTTGATACGACTTTACTTATGCAACTCCAGATCCTTATTACGATCATCGTGAAATCGACTAATTTGGTTCGTCGATAACAATGGCTGATGCAGTTGCAATGTTTTTTTTTCGTTCGTTTCGTCGTCTTTTTCGGGCTTATTGTTTTGTAAAGTTAACTCAAGTCTAAATTTTTTCACTGTGTGGCATATAACCTGCGCAAAGTACCAATGACGACGGCCCAATTCTCGAGGCAATAAACATTGAGTACCCACAACTGAGCTATCACTTTGGTAATATTGAGATGTGTCAAAGGTTCAAGCGCGGATCCAGGGGGGGCATGGGGTTACCCCCCCTGGGCTAAGTCTAGGTTGATAATTTGTCTATTTTTATTGATTGAACTCTGAATCTTACGCAACATACATCAGCAAAACTGTGCAAAATGAGTTGATTGATGTTTGCAAGGTAATAATTTAGGAAACAATATTAAAGAAAGTGAAGGAAGCTAAATACCTTTGAATTTTATTCGATGAAAGACAGATTTATCACATATATCACAGCTGAGCCTATCATTTAGATTTCTTTACAATGGTATCATAAATGAAGATTTTCTGTGATAGGTACATAAGATACATTTAGATGTGATGAAGTGGATAAAAATAAAGACATTATAGAGCCTCGGTTGACAAGTGTATCACTGGCGAAAATCCTTGAAAATCAAATTTAATATAGATTTAAATTATGTGAGGGTATTGGGACTGACAGCTGCTCGGTTATGGCCTCAGATATAAGGAATGCTGTATAGGAGTTGTCAAAAAAGCTGCATATGCCAAACGTTGCCCGTGCAGCAATCACGTTCTTACTAATACATTAGCTACGTCATCCAAAGTTATTTCTTGCCGAAACACGTTGGGCTCAATGAGAAAAGTTGTGGCATCTGCCAATGCATCCGCTAAGGGGCATAAAATTTTAAAGAAAGAACTAGGAGTTACAAAGCAAAATATTTGTGAGACGCGCTTGGTAAAAAGGAATGATGGGCATCTACAATTTCAAGGAGAAAACTTAGTGAAAATTTGTACCGCGCTGAAAAAGATTTTTACTTGGCAAGACCACAAATCTGCCAATGACGCGCATTGCCTACTGCAAATGCTTTGCAATTGTTTTTTATTCTTAGATACGAATGCATGAACGTAAGATCTGAAGAATTCATTTAATGAGTAACTTTTGAGCTTTTCAGCAGAGGCAGTTCAAATTACTGTTTATATCACGTAAAGAGACAAACTGTAGTTTAAAAATAGCTTAATATTTTTCAGGTACAACAATAGCCTTAAGCAGACTATTGCAAACGAAGAGCTACCGACGCCATAACTGATACAATGACTGTCTTACGAAATAAAAGAGAAAGGCTGACACAATTTTCCGACAGCTTTTTGAAGACGCAAATGAAGTAGCTGAGCAATAATATGCACAAACTAAATGCCCCAGAATGGTATCACGACAAACAAACAGAGTCAATAACCATCTTGCTCCATCTGCTGAAGAGTATTTCCGCATGGCTGTATACATCTCTCTTCTAGATTCTGTAATAAATTACTTAGATGACCGCCTGTCCCCAGAAGTATTAAAAATATTTCAACTAGACGTTTTTTTTCCAAAAGTCGATTATATTAATGAAGATGACGACAGTGAAACTGATAAACAGCTTGCAAACGACTATAAACTGCTAATAAACAATACTTCAGTTTCAGTAATTATAAACGCGGAATCAGAATATACCCCAGTCGTTTTTTCATCTTATAGAAAATTTCGATAATGAAATGTATCCTAATGGATGTATTCTTGCTATACTACCAGCTACTATAGCTACCTTACTATACACAGCAGAAAGGTATTTTTCCACTTCTGGATTGGCACTTCTCCACGTTTACAAATGCATACTCATTCAAGTGGAGGAAGTCATAACTCGTTTTTCGAGATGACTAAAGAGAAAAATTGATTTTGTTATTTGTTTGAAATTATGTAAATGTATCAAAAATACTATATATATATATATATATATATATATATATATATATATATAATTTTTTATACGTTAAAATAATTATAAACATACATTACAATTATATATATATATATATATATATTTATTGTAGTTTAATAAGAGTCCCAGGTATATTATTTGAATTGAATAAGGGTTTGACGACTCAAAGGTGGAGAATAAGTTAATGAATACTATTTATTCTTTGCCAAGCTTTCGCATCTTTATTTAATGCATCCTCAGGGCTTCTATAAAAGGTACAATAATAATAACAGACAATAAAAATTATTTTCGTTTTGTTCCAAAACTTACCGAATGTTAGATTTTTCAAATAATCGACATTCAGCAATAAGTCATCCGTTATTCGTAAAATATTAGTAGAGACGTTACATTCCATTAAAAATTATACACATTAAAACATCAAAATTCATGAAAAACTTTTTCACCTTATCACGTTACCATATTTACATTTATAAATTATTAATTTCATTGTTTAGTTAGGAATCGTAGGTTATGTTTCTGTCGTCTATGATCTGTAGTTCCGATTTACTCCTTTGGGATCTTTCTGGGTGCATTACTCATCTACAGGGCCGTCGTAAAAGTGCTTATATTTCGACACATTCAACAGGTAACTATATATAGAGCTCAGATTGTTGGTATCAGTTTTTTTATTCAGCGTTTCTTCATTTTTGTTTATCTCTATCATCTCATGCACCAATCTCTTCATGTAATTATTTTCTGTCTTCAACACCGTGACACTGTCAAAGTCTACTGTATGATTCGACTGATGTGCATGCAATGCTAGGGCACATCTATGATGGTATTTAGTGACATCTGATTTATGAAGTGCTATTCTATTTTTTACCCATTGGGATGTTTGTCCAATGTAACTCCGCACACAATCCGCACACTCAATTTTGTAGACTACATTGCTTCTATATTGAGTTGGTATGGGGTCTTTTATTTTGCTATATAGGTTCTTGACTGTTTTTTTATTATATGTGGCAATTTTCACATTTTCTTCCTTGAATATATTTTTTAGCTTTGTAGTTAGGCCGTGAATATTTGGATATGATGCCATATGTACTCGACTTGTTGTATTTTGATTCTCGGTAATTGGGGGTGCTGCTTCATTATCTGCATATAAAAGTTTATTCAGCATATTGTTGGGATATGCATTCTGTTTCAAGATTTGATGTAATTTTCTTATTCCCTCCTGTCTGAATGAATGATGGCATATTTTATTTATTCTATTTTTCATCTGTTTTATAGTGTTTATTTTCACATTCAAGCTATGTTCGGAGTTGAAATGGATGATTTTATTCGAATGTGTATCCTTTCTGTACCATCCAAGTTGTATTTTGTTGTTATTTCTGTGTGCTTTGACATCTAAAAAAGGTACTGCTTGTTCATAATTTTCTGTCTCAAGGGTGAATTGAAGATTTTTTGAATGGGAATTGAAGCATGTTAGTATCGTTTGAATATGTTCTTCAGGTACTGCAGTTATAATATCGTCAACAAACTTTTTCATAAACAACACGTACGGTAATTTGATCAAGCAGGAATCTAACAGATGATCCATTGCGTATTGTGCTAGGATGGGGGATAGTTTTGAACCCATTGCACACCCAAATACTTGTAAATAAAATTTTTCTTTGAAGGTACAGTAGTTGTTATCCAGCACGAATTTAACAATCTCCATGAATAGCTCCATGCCCACAGTTGTATATTCTTTGATGGTGTTCCATTTTAGCTTCAGAATATCAACTATTTCACTTTTCTCCAAGTTTCCAAAAAGGTTTATGACATCAAGCGAAATGAGTCTATAGTTTTCAGGTATTTCTAAGTCATTAATTTCATGTGCTAACTGGAATGAGTCTTTGACATAATATTGGTTGTCTGTGTTGTAAGCGTTTTTCAAAATATCAGCAATAAACTTTGACAGTGAATTCACCGGGCTATTGATGCTGGACACGATCGGTCTAATTGGGTTTCCATCCTTATGAATCTTTGGGTTTCCATAAATTCGAGGTGCCACCGAATTGTACGTTTTCATTCGTTTAGCTTCTTCTTCTGATATATGATTTTGTTGTTGCAACTTTGATATAATCTTATTACATTTGTTTTGTATGGATTGAGTAGGATCCTTTGGTAATTTCTTGAATTCCTTAGAATCTAGCAATTGTTGTAATTTTTCTTCATATTCTTTTCGTTCCATTAGAACTGTTACAGCACCTTTATCACTATTTAACACAATTATATCTTGGTTGTCTTTCAAAAATCTTTCAGTTTCTTGGTACCACTCGTTGATATGCGAATTAGCTTTCGAATCCTTATGAATGTAATTTGTCAGTGCATTTGTGACTCTTGCTCTCTGTATATCTTTTCTTTCTTCCGGTACGCCTTGTAGGATGTATTCTGTGTCTGCAATAATGTTTTCTATATTTACATCTTTTTTAGTTGTTCTCACACTGAATTTCGAACCCAGGGATAAGAGATTATTTACTGTCTTCGGAATTTCTTTGTTGGTCAAGTTTTTCATCCATTTGTCTTCAGTTTGTATAACCACGATATTTTTTCCTTTCAGATTATTAATTTTTTTCCTGTTGGTATCCTTGATCTTGTGAAATTTTCTGTTGTAAGCTATATTCAGTCGATTGCTGTATTCCCTCATTGTATGCTCCGGTATATGTTGAAGTCTTATTTGTGATTCAGCAATCTGTTTCTTCAAGGTGTTTATTTTATGGTTTATTTGACATATTTCAATATTTAAAATTTTTGTTCTTATACTGTCATTAAAATCTTTTATCTTTTTATTCAGTTTGTTGTTGTTATATTCAAAAAGACTCATGATATTCTTTACATTAGTTGAGATATGTGTTGGTGTTAATTCTCGTCTCTTACATTCTAAAAGAAATATTCGTCTGTTCATTGCCGATGCCAATTTGTTGTTATTTGTACTCCATATTTTCAGGTCCCTAGTTGTTTCTGGTCCATATTTCGCGCTGATTTCTTCATAAAAACCCATGTTTTATTAATTGTAGTTTAATAAGAGTCCCAGGTATATTATTTGAATTGAATAAGGGTTTGACGACTCAAAGGTGGAGAATAAGTTAATGAATACTATTTATTCTTTGCCAAGCTTTCGCATCTTTATTTAATGATGTTTTAATGTGTATAATTTTTAATGGAATGTAACGTCTCTACTAATATTTTACGAATAACGGATGACTTATTGCTGAATGTCGATTATTTGAAAAATCTAACATTCGGTAAGTTTTGGAACAAAACGAAAATAATTTTTATTGTCTGTTATTATTATTGTACCTTTTATAGAAGCCCTGAGGATGCATTAAATAAAGATGCGAAAGCTTGGCAAAGAATAAATAGTATTCATTAACTTATTCTCCACCTTTGAGTCGTCAAACCCTTATTCAATTCAAAAAATATATATATATATATATATAATTGTAATGTATGTATATGACCAGGGCCGTCTTTAAACTATTTGAGGCCCTGGGCACATTAGGATCATGGGGCCCCTATGACCTTGAAAAAACACTATTTAGTTACAATAGATAAAGAAAGACAAACAAGATTCTAAATTTATTTTTATTTAATTACTAACTATGAAAAAATAGGAAATATAAAAAATAATCTACTAAAGTAACTCGCTGTCTCGCTTAACTTAAAATCCTTAGATTAATTCTATGTTGATTGCAAAGGTACCCTTCTAGATTTAAGATGAGCAAAATCGTTAATCACTTCTTCAAAATCTATGGTATTGAGAATATCACATTCTATGGACATCAGCGGTTATCATTTGGTAATCTGGCAGGGACTAGGGGGCCCCATTCGATCGCGGGGCCCTGGGCACGTGCCCATAGTGCCCAGTGGGGAAGAGCGGCCTGTATATGACCCCCCCTGAATTGAACGCTGGAACCGCCCTTGCAAATGTAGCATCATGAAACTGCACACTATACTGAAAATAGTATTACCTGGAACTAAGAAAAGATGTATTAGAAACTAAGACGTCCCAATTTTAAAAACTTCATCGTATTTATTATTATTATTATAACTTACCAATATAGAAGAAGTATTATTTACTGAAGCACCAATTCGAATAAAGACAATGTTACTTAAAGTAGCTAGAATGCACTTAGTCTCGCTTTTAAATTACAAACGAAACAAGTTTTCAGGAATGGCTATATACTAGTACCAAATTTGAGTTATAAGCACATTTATCTGAATGCGATTATTATTAGTCCATTTTTAGACAACCTTTAACTTAGCAAATTGTACAAAGTACTATGCAGGTTCATGTGGAAAGAAATGATAATATAAATGAAAGTGCTAGATAATTTTGGCACAGTCAGCAGATGTTACTTATGTATGTTGAATAGACTACAATCATTTAAAAAATATTAAGAAATTAATAAATGAAAAAACCAAGTGCAAATTATATATTTTTTGAAACCTCACTTTTTTCGTCTGAACATTTCATAGACCTTTCTCCGTTTGAATTATTCTGTTTTCTAAAATGTGGATGCCAATTATCTTGATACAAAAAATTATGGAAAAATCTTCTCCACATTGGTATCCATATGTGTTTGACTACACTTGGTGGAAAGTTCAGGATATTTTATTGGGTAATTTACCTTGAATTTCTAAATTTCAAAGTTTGTTCACTTTTGAAATCAAGATACTTGGGTCTTTCGTGAACTCTTCTTGTATGAAAATTCTGTAGTCCTTTTCGAAATTAATTTCCTTATGTAGATAATTGCTTCATGTAGTTGTTAATAATCACCTCTGCAATAACATGGGCCCTTTTTTATTCGATTCATTTCAATAATTTTCGTTAGTGGGTATAATGAAATTTAATTCATAGTTCATACCGAAATTTTCATTGAAGCTATCTAAGTACCAACTGACTCATAAAATCTGAAGAAAAATAGAGGTGAGAGAATCTACATACCAGACGTAACATATGAGGAACTTCAATTCGTTCCAACAAAGAATTCCAACCTACTGAACGAGCAAAATTTGAATTCGCTCCTCTATCCAGTCGTATTGTATGTAAATTTGCCAGTATTTAATAGCGCAACCTTCCAAGACAGTCCATTATTTAAAACCCACCATCAAATTCGATTTCAATAACGAAAAAAATAAAATAATAAAATCCTAACGTTGCTTACTTCCGCTCTTCTCTTAATTCAACTAATAATATACATCTTACTCATACGTTCTCTAGAGTTCCATTCATGATTCTGAGTAAATATTTTGACATTCATTATAAAAAACTTGTTGAATGGAGCGATGCCTAATCGATTCGAAACAATAACACCTACTCAGGCAGAGTACCATCTGCACTGGATGAAACCAACGAAGATATATACCAACATGTACAATTGTTGAAAGGAATAGTCATCTCGGAAAGCTAAAATATAAACAATCTAAGCTGTTTTTGATAGTCAGTATCTGATTGTAATGAAGAAGTTTAATTTGTTTTCTCGTCGTAGTATTTCACCAGTTCAGTTTGAGTTTTAAAATTTGACAATAATTATATCTATCCTTATTTTCAACTGTTAAAAAAACAACTGAAATAGTCTTCGAAACATTAAAGGTAAAGCGTAGTTGTTATTGGTTTAATTTTGAATAAAAACAACATAAACCTGAAATTGAGAAATTGAAGCTTTCAGTCCTTATTATAATTATTATATTACTGATGGAAAACTGAAAAAATGGTGAAAATAAATCACCTGAAGTCAGGAGCGTTCCCGCGCTTATTCAATCATCTATTATGCCTGAATCTGTTGCTTACTTTTTAAGAAGCTCCTTATGATGGACAAAACCACAGAATTTTCACCCAAATTCCTGACTTAAGCAAAATATGAATGATCACCGAGTCTTGTAGTTTTCAGAAAGAGTAATTTATTCAGAAAATTCCTTATATTCATACCATTTATGTACAGTATGTTGAAAAGAACTGGATATAGATCCATAATGCACATAATATGTATTATTCACACAAATTTATGGTATGGCCTTCAAAGAAGGCTCCGTCCTAAATAATATACTAAAAACTCATAATTGAAACAAATTGTAGAAATTACTATGTTTTACTACCAAAAAAATATACATTCTGTCAAGAAAGTACCAGGAATTATCGATTTAAATCTGGCGGGACAATGAGGCAGGTAAAATTTTTTTTCCTAGGTTGGTACCACTGTCCTTAATTACTATGCCAAGCTTGAGCGGGATCTGTCAACTAGTATGTTTGCAACAGCTGATTAAGTCAGTCGATGTCAGAGTGCGTGCCGATTTTTACTATGGGTGATTACGTTGAGCAAAGAATTTGTTTAGAGTTTTGTGTTGCAAATTAATTTTCGTGTGCAGATGCATTGAAAATGTTGCAAAAGGCCTTGGTGATAATGCTCTATCGACAACTCGTGCATATCAGTGGTACAGAGCCTTCAAGGACGGTCGTGAAGTGGTCGCCCATCGACGGCTTCGATCGAAGATAACGTCGATAAAATTAAGGAAAGGGTGCTGAAAAACCGTCGTACCAGCTTGGGAGAGATAGCACATGATCTTAAGATATCCCACGAGTCCGCACGTACGATTTTGATTGATATTTTGGGCATGAGAAAGGTGGCCGCACGACTCGTACCGAAAGACCTGAATTTTCTTCAAAAACGTCATCGCGAACAGGTTGCTTCAGACATGCTGGATCGCTGTAATTCCGATTCTACATTCATGGAACGCATTATAACTGGTGATGAGACCTGGGTCTACGAGTACGATATGCAAACAAGCCAGCAATCATCGGAATGGGTGGCAAAAAATGAGCCGAAACCGAAAAAACCACGCCAAAGCCGCTCGAAAATGAAGGTGATGCTCATTGTTTTCTTCGATATCCGTGGCGTGGTGCACTACGAATTCGTTCCAGAGGGTCAGACGGTAAACAAGGAGTATTACCTAGGCGTTATGAAACGTTTGCGTGAGCGTATCCGTAAGAAGCGGCCAAATTTGTGGGCGAACAACTCATGGATTTTGCATGACGATAACGCGCCTTCTCACCGAGCTACGATTGTGACTGACTTTCTCGCCAAAAACTCAACAAACGTGCTTCAGCAACCACCGTATTCGCCGGATTTGGCTCCCTGCGACTTTTTCCTCTTCCCAAAACTAAAATTGCCCCTTCGTGGCACCCGTTTTGAGTCGATTGAAGCCATAAAACAAAATTCGGCGAGAGAGCTAAAGTCCATCCCGGAAAGCGCCTATAAAAAATGTTTCGATAATTGGAAGTGCCGTTGGCATAGATGTATTGGAGCAAATGAAGCCTATTTTGAAGGCGACCCAATAAATTTTGACGATTAAATGTAAAAATGTTGTTTTAATTGAAAATTCCCGGTACTTTCTTGACAGAGTAGTATATTACACATTTTCTTGTGTGTAATAAAAAATAAAATGAACTATTCCATCAGTTGTCTGATGATGGGATAGTTCACTTCCCGAAACTCGAGTCACAAGAGAATGTGTAATATATATTTTTTTGGTAGTAAGACATAGTAATTTCTACAATTTGTTTTAATTATGATCAACTACCAAATAGTAACGGCTGAAACAATTCAGTATCTAAAAACTAATAGTCCAATCACACAAACACTTTTTTAAGACTCCGGGGACTGAAAAGAGAATCCTTGAATGGATAATATTAATTTTGGAAAGAAAAAAATGTCAGTTGGGGCTATAGTTGTTTTCTGTTTTCTGATAGGATTTGTTGAGTTTATCGCCAAGACTTTGTTCCAATTGATAGTTTTCTGAATAAGTTCTTTAATCACTAGGGCGTTTCATAAACAAATAATTATTTGAAAATATGAATGAATTCGTAAGACACAAAAATATCAGTGATTTGAGTGAAAATTTTCAGTTATAATATTCTTTACTTAAGATATTTATATTCAGATGAAGAAGCTGAAGGCCAGCCAAATGGAGGTGAAAATTAATATATCCACACATTGTACCTGGGACGGTAGTCTTGTGGCTTAGATATCGGACCCATAATCGGGCGGGAGCTTGAGAGTTCGAAACTCCAGCCAGGATAGATATTTTCTGATTTCGGTGGACCGTTCAACCATTTGCTGTAGGGTGAACAAATAAAGTGGCGTAAGGAAACAGTAACAAAGCCCATACAGAACACAAACCTGATGGTGGATATTAGTGTATCCTTGAGACCAATAAATGAATAAATTGAATTCAATCTGCAATGAAGAATTTAAGACAGTATTTTTGTTCGATATTTATCTATTGTAGGAATTCCACAATCTATTTGGACAGATGAACTGACAAAATTGAGTAATGTTAACAAAACAAGTGACAGATGATGCTCAACCTTAACCACTAAGAATAAAAAAGGGAACTTAACAATAAGAATAGTATTTTAAATTTTTTTTGGAAGACTCTATATACGATAAATTTTCTACGCTTTTGTGAATTAATGAGAATAAATATTTCCAGGTATATTAGATTAATGGTTTTCAATTTCAAAATTCATGAGAATGAATTTCGTCTAGTGCAGAGATAGCTATGAAATTTGGTATCAACATACAAACTTGAACACGATATTACTCATGAATACCAAAATACATTCAGTGAGCACGGATTTGTCTCGACCACTGATTCTAAAGGGGTATTTCAATAAGAGAGCAAGATTTGAATTGCGCGCCATGTCTGACAATCATAATTTGACGTGACAGATCGAAAGTTTACAGCTGGGAGTAAGTAAACATGGAGCATACACATGGTAGAACAACGCGTACTGGTGGTCAAAAATTATTATCAAAATGGTGAAAGTTTAATTGCCACTCGCGAGCATGTGACAGAAAGGCCAGAGACATATAATAATAAACTCGCCTTCGGGCACAAGAATTGGACATTTCAATAGCCACGCTTCAGCAAATTCTCACAACTGCATACCTACAAAATCCAACATTGGCGATCTTGAACTAGTTTGGTACTGGTGGTGTCATTTCCCGATTTGCTGACCAGAATTGGCCTCCACGCTGTTGCAATTTAACGCCTTTAGACTTCTGGCTGTGAGGTTATCTGAAGTCATAGGTTTATGCTAATAGGCCTGTAACCATCGAAGCATTGAAAGCCGAAATTAGACGCTGTATCAATGAAATATCACTACATGTATTCAATAACTTTAATGAAAATTTCGTCAAAAGGGTACGCATATGCCGGCAAAGCCGTTTACAAGATGTTTTGTTTCATACATAATTCCCAAATGATATTTTCTAAATCAATAAATATTTCAAAACTTTGCTACAGAAAACCATGTTTTATTGAACACTGAAATCTTGCGCTTTTATTGAAACAACCTTTATAACTTGACATCAAAAGTAATACATGTAGAGATTAGGCATTCTTGAAAACGAAATCGCCAAGGAATGACTTTCTGCCAGTTGAACTTCAGGTAGATATAACTGATCATAATCCTATTATTCTCTTTATGGGATCAAATTGAACTACTCCATGTCAACGAAAAACCTCGAAGTACAAACAAATTGTGAATTATTCAGCAATGAATAAAGCACTGAAACAAAAAATTCGACATAATATATCGAATGATGTAGATAAATATAGGAATTATAGAACAATAGAAACCTTAATTATTATTATTATTGTTATAAAATTCATTATTCTACCAACAGATTGCAACGTGTTTTAATAATTAGAAACCAGAAAATGAAAATTTAAATGACCATATTGAAGAATCTCACTGATTGAGCTTGAAGGTCTCCTTCATATTTGTGATTAAAACACAACTTAAAATTTCTAGTCCATGAGATACCTCTTCTTCACTTTGTTGGGCTTGTTAATAAAGAAATAAATTTACCAAGTTATACTATCTATAGATTTGATATTATTATTTGATTCCATTTTCTGCTCAAAAGTGGCGAATTTGGTAAAAATGAGTTCTCCGGTACGAGCACACAAAAACTCATTGACAATTTTATACGTGATAAATCCGTTAATTCTATATATTGAAATCTAAAGGTGGAAAAAAATACTACAATAGCACGATGAAAAGTTAAATAATTCTGGTCAATTCTCCGGCATACACGGTAGATCAGATACTAGAAATTGCGAAACGAAAATCTTGGGTCTTAATTCGATATTAATATTTTTCGACGCCGTATTTCCAAAGAATTCATCTGACATTTATAGTCCATGAGATACTTCTTCTTTACTTTGTTGGGCTCGTAAATAAAGGAATAATTTAACCAAGCCTCGCTATCTATAGATTCAGTATTATTATTTGATGCCATTTTCTTCCTAAAACTGGCGAATTTGATAGAAATAAGATCTCTGGTACGAGCACACAAAAATCTATTGATAATGTTACAAACTTCACATTGTAACCCGTTAATTCTATACATTGAAATCTGATGGTGGAAAAAATACTTCAAGAACAATAGCACGATGAAAAGTTTATTTCTGGACAATTCTCTGGAATGTACGGTAGATTAGATACTAGAAATTTGGAAACGAAACTCTTGGGTTTTAATTCGATATTTATATTTTTCGACTCAGTATTTCCAAAGAATTCATCCGAAATTTATATATATTTTATGAAAACAATGACCTTTTCTTTGCAAGTTGTAGCCTTTTTTAAAATCAGTGGTAATATTTTGAATTTATGTTTAATCTACCTGATTTATTCAACAATCTAAAAAGTAACTGCACCAGAATATTTTTTAAACGACTATTGAAATCTGTGCACTTAAATCAGTCAGAATGAGTTGAATATAATTCAGTCTCACGATGATTCCATGAGACAATTTTTGTAGAAATTGGAACCAATTAGTTTTGATAATCTCACTCGTAGACCTTGAAATTGTTAACACAATTTCTTATCTGAAGATCTACCAGTTCTCGAACCTATTCGCATTCTTCTCCTTGAGAAATTGTAGCGTAACGAAAAAACGATAATTTTTTTGATTAGATGTACTGCTATATAAACCTTATGTTTTTCACCAAAACTAGTTCGACTGGAGACTAATTATCTCTAACGGATTATGAGCTTTGTCAATTAACAGAAGTGGTATCGGCACAACAATCTAAACTAGACCTTAGAAACCAGAAATGAGTCTGTGCCAAGGTATCTCAAGTTGCGACAAAGTCGACATTTGGTAACTGTCCTTCTCCGAGAGAATTTTTACCAATTCGAGGATTGTACAAGGCCGTTAACTCTATGAAACGTTCAAACTATAAACATCTTAAAGTGGATGTGATAGTGCAACTATTTCCACATCGCTATTTAAGTTCATCTAAGAAGATAAAATATTGCCTGAAGGTTACCTTTATGTTCTTTCGATGCATATTATGGAAGACTAGAAAAACACTTGCGTAATGTTCTGAATTTTTTCACTTAATTCCTACAGAACATCTCGCATTCTTCTTATCGACGAACTGCTAATCAGAATGTGTTGTTCTCAAGAAAACAAGGAAAATTCATCGGACGTGATGCACGAAGAACCATTCAAGAATGCGTACTAATGCAATAAATTTTATCTTAGTTTAGGTGAACTGTTTCTGACTTTGTTTTGTGATAGTTTTCACAGTACAGACCAATATATTATTCCCACTCAACGTTTGGGATTTCTGATTGAGATGAATAATTTATTTATGGGAGGACTGTTGAAGGTAAAAATGGTCATTGCCGAATGAAGAGATTTGGAATTTCAAGGTAGATTCGGAGTTTAATTATTTCAGATGTGGTTAAAAATTAAAAGAATAAGCAAAATGGTTCCCGAGTTAATCCCATTCAAAATTTAATTTTTCTAATCTTTTTCTTGAGGTTTAAATCCGATCGAGATCAAATAAATGTAAAATATAATGAATACCCCGTGGCCAAGCGGCAAAAGTAGAGGTACATACATCTTTTGACCATAAATTGCAACTTTATACGGTCGGGAATAAAAACTCTCTCGAATATTTGAATAATTGAGTTTCTCATTGAGCTGTACTGAATGATATGGGAAATTAGGAAATTGGGCTAAATGAGATTTATAATTTCATATGTCTTGTTTCAGTCAATCGAAGCATAATCACAGATTTTTTTGGTATTTCCATTTTAGTGCAGGTAGCTGATTTCAATGATCTTGAAAAATTCCATATAAAGGTGAGAATCATAGAATTCAATATGATATCTCTATGGTGGTGAAACTCTTAGAAATTTGCGGTAAATTCGAATTTTATATTTCTTATTTATTCGACAACTATTGAATGTCCATATTGTTTATAAATAATGGAATTGTTATATAATTTTTTCTTCGATACAGTTATTCTGTCTAATCAGTTTTGCTCGCTCATTCTAGGAAATAATGTACTCTATTATACCAAATATCTATACTTTACAACTTTTGAGACGAAAATGGATTGAAACAATTGATTGAAATAATTATTTCCGTTTTTTACGCCCTGTTACAAGGGAGTGAAAATAAAGCAAATAATTTTAATGTAAGAAGGACGGGGACTACCTGAAAAAGTGTATTCAAGTATGTTTTCTAGGTAGGATAATTTTGTGGGATTTTTGTTTTATACACAAGATGAATCATAAGTATTGAAACCTAAGTTAAGGACAGGTTACTTGGACCAGAATATGGCCATAAGGCCAAATATGCCTCAATAAAATATTCCTTTGGAAAAAAATCAAGGCGTTAAAATTCACTTTTTCCCCATTCTCTGATAATAATTTCACGTTCATTTCTCAATTGTCATCAAAATCGCCATAGAGTCATATCTTTTGACGAGGAAATTATTTTATATATCGCTTAACTTTTTGTTACCACGTGAATCAATCCTGATGAAGAAATTAAGTGGCAACTATTTTGACAAAACTTGAAAGTGATCTTGATAAGAAAATAGGATGTAGAAATTATTTTTATATAAGACTGGTAGTGTTTAATTACGATAATTCCACCTGTTTTCAGGAAGAACGAAATTGAAGAGTTCATTGTCTCAGAAGTAGATTTCAAATATTATTTCATTCATAAGAAGTATGATTTCGACTATCATAAAATTTTTGCTGGTAAATCTCATTTCCTCTCTGTGTGTTAGTTTCGCTGTGATATTATAATATAATGTGGCATTCTTCAAAGCTTTTCGTTTGGAATGTCTCGTCACAATTATTTTACGAATTTCAAAATAAAGATTATGTTTTATGTATATGCACAAAAAAGTTTTTGCGGTCGCTCTGCAGCTAGAAGTTATGAATTTTTATATCTAGACAGGAGGCAAACAAATCATAAAAATTTTGCAAATTTATTTCATTAGTTTGGGGGAAACATGACCATCTTGTAGTAAAAATTCTTGACCCAAGAGTTAAATTGTGGTCGACACCCGTCCAAATAGAAAATTTCTTTTCAACCTGAACAGGATTTGAACCCGGACCTTCCGTTTACGAGCCCAATGCTCTTCCACTGAGATGTCCGCACTCCGCATTATGGACTTCTATATGTACTTCCTCCAAATTACAATGGATATTCTTATTAATTTTTTTGCAAAATATCGTAAATTATAATTTTTATGAATTGTCACTTGATATAAGAAGGAAAATGTGCTTTATACAGAATGGATCTCCACCCCATTTCCCATCAATTGTTAGAAATCATGTGATATATTTCCTCATCGATGGATTGGCATAGGAAGCGAATTTGAATGGATAGAAAGAACTTCTGATTCTGGATTTTTATGTTTGGGAACATATGAGGTCCTTAGTTTATGCCTATGAAATTAATTCGTGAGTCGAACTCTGGAGAGTTATGATTTACCCTGTATAATTGCTCTATGACTAGTTTACTGAATCTATGTTTGTAATAGATATTGAGAAGACGATTTTATATTTATTTTTTACTCCTAAAGTATGTAAGTTGAATAATTTTTTCAAACCTGAATGCTGAATGATTCTCTATTACTATACCCGATTTCATTATCATTGAGATTCATTATTTCTGGGTAATAATCCTACACGACAAAATGTTAGCTGAAATAGAATTGTATGATATTCTTTATACTGCCTATCGAAAGCAAATGTAAATTAAATAAAAGATTTAATTCCATGTAGTTTTATTCTCAAAAGGAAAGTAGAACATTCGTGTTAATGATACTGTTACACGATTTACTTCTGCTTCATAAATTCTATTGAAGTATTCAAATCATTCGTAAAAGTTTATTCAACAAAATTAATGTTTTCTTGGTATAGTAAAATCTACAACGATATTTCTTGAGGTGATTTGTAGAATTCATGCATTCTTCTAACAACATTCAAACTTATAACTTCTGTACAGTGAATACGAATCTAATTTGAAAGAGAAAACTAAATAACAGAATTATTTCGGATCTTTACTAGCCAGTAACTTTAGGAAATCCAGAGAAGCAACAAATGCAATTTCACATGATGGTTCAATACCCTTACTATCCAGTTGAACATTCATAGTAGAGTTCTTATGAATTGTGATTGTTATTTGGAGAGACCTAGTCACAACTCATTCAGCATAGAAATTCGGTTTAAATTCGATTGGATACTGAATGAATTTTTCGAAATATTTCTAAGGATATAAATGAAGCAATGAAACTTATTATAAAAACCCGATGTTTAATAACATTACTTTTTGGGATATGATTATGTTGGTATCCACAATTCCTCAAAATACTGAATAGTTCAAAGTTAATCCATTCTAATAATAGGATACCTGTAATAAATACATATTAAAATTAATTATAGATAAGAGTGGGTCGATATTATGTTGAGTGCTTTATTTGAAGAAACACTGTGATGATCCATGTACGGTATAATAGGACGTTTTAGAGTATTGAAAATATTTTAGCTGAAAATCATTTCAAAAAGCAGTAAAACATTAATGACATTACAATTTTTATTCATATCATTTTCATTTGAATGTTTCCAAATTCTAAGATTTTTATACTCTTGATTAATATAGATTTTTCCGCTGATTACTCGTCATATCTTATAGTCTTGGTGCCCATATTCTATGTGTTTGAGATCATCCTTCTAGTCAATATTGATTAGTACTTGGGTGTCGTAATTTTTGTGCATTTTCTCATTATTTTCCAATCCAACAGGAAGTATGCTATGTGAAATTCTCTCCTATAAATACTACAAACCACCATATACATTCATTGCCCACTGCCATAAATCTGAAAGAATGCCCAGTGGGATCTCTGCACTAAATCATCAGTGAACATCAGTTCGAATCATCGGAATAACATACGAACCAAGTTGAGAAAACTCTTACCGATACCTGGGCATTAAATGTCCAATAAAAACAAATCATTGTTAGATATTTAACCTTAGAACGGCCTACTGTGCCACAAGATATTATTGTTGCTTCATAACTCAGCCTCAACTGTTTCGAAACAAACCAGTTACAACACACGTCACGACACAGACATACGCTATCCGAGCTGCCTTTTCAATGATAACTGCTTGAGTTTTATCTATTAGCTTGTTTGTACGAACTTCCTCCAGGTAGAATTGAAAGTGGCTCGCTTCTTTTTGAAAAACACTTCCTGCTCCTCATTTTTGATGGTGGGTTCAATTACTGCTAATTATTTGCGTTTAATTCTTCCGCCTACTCCGTTATGGGGATATCTCATAATTATGAAATAGCCGGCGAGACTTTCAGCAATTCGCCGTTCTAGGAAACAGTAACTGGAGTTGCATTTCCTTTAATATTTTTCAAATAAATGAACAGAGTAACTTGAATGGTGTTGATCTCGAGAATGGCAAAAATAGCTTATTACGTCAAACTTCAGAAGGAAGTTTAATTATAAATTACTTTGTAGAATTATTTTTATCCATACCTCCGAAGGAAATCAGGAGTTAATGTTATACATTATCAGCACATATGACTTCAATAATACCAGTGCTAAATTACTAACCTATAGTATATTTTTCAATTATACTTACACAAAATATCGTGAAAAGTGCAGTTTAAGAGTAAAATGAAAAATTATTTTAAAAAAATTTCTTCTTATTTTCAGCTTACAATTAGGTAAAGGAAATTAATTGAAAATTTTTATATATATATATATATATATATATATATATATATATATATATATATATATATATATACAACTTAGAATTTCTTGAATCCTGTTATTTAAAGTAAAATTGGTCTTTCTTAGGATTTTGGATTCCACAAATATAATAAAAAAGTACTTTGAATATTAAAAAGACGTTTCGTCCTCGGTTGAGGACATTCTCAATTTTATTAGTATACAAATTAAAATCATGTGACCATTCTGAAAAAAGATATTACAATCATAAAAGTATATAAAATAGGACTAAAAGGTGACGTACCCAAGCAGAAAATAAGTATTATTTAGTAGCTCAACATTCAGAAACAATCTACCCTCCACTGGTATGCAGCATCGTCTACGTATTGGTTCACAATAATTCTCGAATGACGCGGTCTGCCGTGAAATATCAGGTGTTTTTGATATTTTCGCTGGATATCTCCGTATATATTTCAAAGGAAAACATCATTGGTTATAGAGGATGGTCGCGAACATAATGATTTGTGATAGAATATTTTTCTAAAAATGTTAGGTCTTGTATCTACATTTAGAATTTTTCTCTATAGGATGGTGTGATATATCTGGCTAAGGTTTCTTATATCTGTCCTGTCATTCATGGCGTTTTTGTCTTTTTTATATAATTCATTTCCTTTATGTTTCTCTTATCGTTATTAGTTTCAAAAGCAAGGATCTTCGTATTTTGGAAGTCTGCAAAGTCCCTGCAAAGATTGTGAGAAAGTATATATAGGCATGACATCACAATTGTTGAACAATAGACTGAATGGGTACAAATACTTGAAAAACACAAGCACAGCACTGAACAAACATATTTTAACAGATGACCACAACCCAGACTTCCAAAATACGAAGATCCTTGCTTTTGAAACTAATAACGATAAGAGAAGCATAAAGGAAATTAATTATGTAAAAAAAAAACGCCATGAATAACAAAACAGATACCAGTGGAAGGTAGATTGTTTCTGAATGTTGAGCTATTAAATAATACTTATTTTCTGCTTGGGTACGTCACCTCTTACTCTTATTTTATATATTTTTATGATTGTAATATCTTTTTTCAGAATGGTCACATGATTTTAATTTGTATACTAATAAAATTGAGAATATCCTCAACCGAGGACGAAACGTCTTTTTATTATTCATAGTACTTTTTTATTTTATTTGTGGAATCCAAAATCCTAAGAAAGACCAATTTTACTATATATATAATATATATATATATATATATATATAAATTGTAGTTTAATAAGAGTCCCAGGTATATTATTTGAATTGAATAAGGGTTTGACGACTCAAAGGTGGAGAATAAGTTAATGAATACTAAATAAAGATGCGAAAGCTTGGCAAAGAATAAATAGTATTCATTAACTTATTCTCCACCTTTGAGTCGTCAAACCCTTATTCAATTCAAATAAAAAAATATATATATATATATATATATATATATATATATATTATATATATATATATATTATATATATATATATATATATATATATATATATATATTATATATATATATATATATATATATATATTATATATATATATATATATATATATATATATATATATGTGAGAAAATTTCTCATTTCACAATGATACAAAACCTGAGATATCGAAGCTATTTTCGCTGAAATGATATATTTTGTTTGATTTTGTATACTCCATCTATTTTATACACCATCTCTTCAACCAATAACCGTAAAAAAGAATTCAGATACCTCAGGTCTCTCTAGCGTGGTGGCCAAATAAATACACCTCTTCGTAATATTTGAAAGGATTTTTACACCTATAGTTGAATCATTTCATGTTTGATAAGTGTTATTTCTGAAACAATGCTATCTTATACCCATTCAACCATGTCAAATATCGATTCAAAAATCATACATAGTTTCGCTCTGTATTCACATTTAGAAATCGGCCTCTATGATTTTCTAAGTAATTTTTTTTTACCTTACATCACCACATAAACAACAGTATATGACTAGGTTAGTGTCACAAGAAGAAAAGACAAAATATCAAATATTCCAGTCGCTACTGCTAAGTAAAAGCCATTAGACACAAAAATTAGGTACCTCATCAAAAACATATATATAAGAAATCTGATTTTAAACAACGCTCGTACAACTGTTGCTATGAATTCGGTAGCGCTCAATGCTACTCTGCTAACTTTTCGGAAGAATCTTCTAATTAGACGATTGTAGCGAAATTTTGCTTTAGCGAATTTTAATCATACGATCCTCATAGAATTCTAAACGAAAATGCGTGTTATTATTCTACCTCTAAACACCAAATTCCATATAGAACAGATCTGTATTCTCAAAAAATTGGAAAAAATAAGAAAAATATCAAATTGTAATAACTGCTGAAATTGACTCAGATATTAGAACAAACGTACTCTGAAAGTTTCGAGTCTAGAACGCTTTCCATTCGAAAGGCCAGGCAGAATTCATCAGCGAGCCCAACTTAGTTATCTGAAACCATTTTCGGTTCAAAATTCGAAAATAATATGCATTTAGGCAAAAAGATAGTACGCTGTTTCTTAGAACAAGCGGGCAAAGACTGATTAGACAGAATAAATGTATACATGGGAATTATACTACGATTTCATGATTCCTGTACAATATTGACATTAAATATTTCTCGCATTTGCCGCACATTTATCAAATTTTCTCCACCAAAGAGGTTCTTTAATTCTCTTGTAGTTTTTCGTGGCCATTAAGATCGGCTACCCTGATTACAATGGAAATATCAGAGAGCGTTGTTGTTTACGTATTATTTCTCTTTTCTGTGATTATGCTTTCATTGATTAAAACAAGGCACAAACAATCATAAACCTTGTTTATCTCAATTTCCTGTAACATTCAGAATAACTTTCACTCTGAGCTTGACCGGACAATTTTACTAGGATTCTTCCTGAATGAGCCCAATCTAGTCACATAAGATCATTTTGAGCTCGAAAATTCAGCTATTTGGGTGAAACAGCACGCTGTTTCCTGAAACAAACTCGCAAAAAGTAAGAGCACCTATTCATAAAATATTAATTCTATAAGTAGCTATAAAAAGTTCATCACCATAAAGACTATTTCTGGTTTTGTATATATGAGGAAATGGAAAGTTTTTGTTCACAATCACCACTTTTCTAGGAAATTATTTATAACTCTAACAAATTTGACTTATTTAGAAGATGTAATTTCTTTCTGATTTTTCTGTATTATCATTACAGATTTTTCGCATTTCATTCTTTATTTTATTGTTTTCCGGAGCCGTCATTGTTTCGCACTCTAGGCACAATAGTTTGCTTGAGATTTAAGGTATATATTATCATTTGTTGCATATTTTGTGTGTGAAATGTATGAAACCGTATGCTCTTTTACAAACGCTCTTTTATTACTCACTGAAGTGTCACCGGATGGATCTTGATTCAAAAAGTAATATTCTTGTGATTCTAACATGGATAGGCAAAAAATTTAGCTAGCCAGGGTATCGGCCACTATACAGCATTGGATCACACATTTACCACACATTTGTGCCTATGATGATATAAGAATACAATAATTAAAATATGGTCAAAATACATTGGATCCTACTTACTTGTAGAAACTAATATTTTACTAAGACTTAAGATGTCTAGGATAATTACACACCGTTTAAATTTTTCGTCTCAAAAGAAGATAAGATTTATTCCAAAAGAAGGATTATAATTAAGTCCGCGAGAAATTTCTGAAATAATAATAAATTCCAGAGTTACATTCAAATTGACATTTGAATTTCCCCTAGTGACACCTATGACGCACTCATTCCTTTCACAAAAGTCCTGAAATATTCCGAGCAATTTATCGTTCTTGTTCTCAAGTCCCAATTCTCTTCAGTTGGAACGTGAAATACGTTGGCACTCCTCAGAACAGCGCACAGCCTACACACGGTAATCAATATAAAAAATTAGTATGTGAAACTGACACCAACCGATTACACGTTCACAAACATCAAGGTTGGTTTTACCACAATAGCTGACATCAACCCTGCATTTTTAGCAGGATAATTTATCGTTATGCCGTACATGAATGGTGATGTCAAATTAAAATGCGATGACTTCATTATATTTTCATTTACAGGAGGAGATGAAATTTTAATATAATAATCGATGCAAAATATCTCCCATCTCCTGAAATGTTTGCTGATGGAATTTGCATTGTTCGACTGGTTAAAATGAAACGTTTATTTTTATGGCGGATATACGTGTTTTTTAAATGAGTAGGGTTTGATGGACCAACAATTTTTCATTCAATTTTTATTAAGGCAAAATAAAAACCGTTATTTCAATGCAACAAGAGACTCACTTCAGATTTATATTGATATTAATATTAAATCCTATAAGCTAAACTCAAATCTAGTTGATTAGAAAACAATGAATAATCACCATTGAAGCAAGTAAATGGGAAATTGAGTCTACAAAAAAAAATATTTCAATAGATTTCGCACTGAATTTTTATGGACATATAGGAATCCATATACTAAGTTATATATTGAATCAATTCCTCCTCCCCATCGTTTGGACATATTCAAAGATCTTTTACATATACGATCTACAAATATTATAATCAGTGTATATCGTCATCTTACCAATCGTGTTGACTGCATCTGTATTTGGGTGGAGAATTTGGAAGAATGTTTTCGTGAATCAATAAATTTGTTTAACATATTGGAACAACTATACCTCAATTCATTAGTTAGTTATCTATGCTTTCTGCTTTTCATACTATACCTAATCTATAGTCCGTCTAGAAAGTATCCGGAATAAACAAAGCTCAATTGTAATTATTTAGTATATATTTTTAATTCTTAAATTAGGAAATTGTAATAAAATTTTCGTCTTGTTTACTTATGCAACCTCAATTTATCTGTAAACACTTGACTCAACGTCGAGGTACACCCGAAACTGGATCAGCTCCATAACTTTCGGTGATGGTAGTCCAGGACTGTAAAACTAACTAAATTAAATCATCTTTATTTCGTGACACTGCTCGTTCAACTTCAATCTTCATTAGTCTCTGATGACTTAAAACACGGAGTCCTGTGTTCTGTCGTCCGAAAGTTAAATGAACTAAATTTTCTGGAATTTTTATATTCTGAAGAAACGGAAAATCTCATGCAAATGAAAAATATCTCATCCCTTCGTTCTGACTTCTCACATTTGAAAGTTAAAAAACTTTCCGTTATTCCTCAAGACGAAATGATGTAAGAGCCTTGGTATCCCCATTTCACATCTGAATACTAAATTTGAACTCTATCAGATTTGTGCTTTCGAAAATATTTAAAATATAAACTTTCCAATGAGAATAACTCAGAAACCATCGAGACGATTCTGAAAATTTTATGCATAACTGATAAACCCCATCAAAACTTACCTTGAAAATTTCAACTCGAGTTTTTTCGTTCGGAAATTAGCGTTCAAACCTCAAGTCATCCACCTAGATGACCAATCGTCACAAAATTTGGCAAAAATCTCTTCAGCTTCTTTACACATTCAAATGCAAAATTGGATTCCGATCAGAGCAGTAGGTTCGGAACTATTGGGAAAAAAAGAAAAAGTTTCAAATGCGAGTAACTGTGTAACCATTGATTCGGTTTTGGCCGTTAACTAACTCAACGGAGATAATCATGCTCTAAATTTACCTGGAAATTTCAGGTCTCCATCTCCTTCCGTTCGAAGTGAGATTTTTTACGGGCGGACCTGACTTACCAGACAGATTTATTTTCGACCTCTGATTCTTCCTTAGTAAGTACAACCTATTTTTTTGGGAACATTTTCTGCTCAAAATTCGAACATCACAGACATTTGGTCAAAACCATAGCACGCTATTACCTAGAGTGAGAGCACAAAAAGTATAATTTCACAAATAATATGGTAACATTTTGAAATTTAGACATCCAAAGCTCTATAGCTGGCACGATTCACTCTAAAGGTTGAAACTGAGTTGAAATAAAGAAATATTCCTCAACAGCTCAGCACAGGGTTTTTTCAACCAACTAATAACTAAAAAATATTCATTAGTTTTTCATTTATTTTAAAAGGCTCACTCCTCAAAAGCGTTATTTAGTTATAACTGAATTAAAACCATAATTCCGAATGATTCAAACGAGTTCGTCTGTCGTATCGAAATTAATTTGGCTAGATCAATTTTGATCACCTTGCGAAAAGTGGAGAGAAGGTTAACACGTCGCGCAATTTGAAATGATCGAAAAAATCCGCACCGTCCTCCATTATTCGGATATCTCTTTGATTTCTACGTTAATAAATCTTCCAGTCAACCTTCTGTACCGAAATTTTCTGACATACGCTATCTCAAATTCATCAAATATGATATTAACTAATATTTCCATAATTCATTAATTTACAACAATTGTTTCATCATTACTATGGCTACGTCAAGTTTACATTTCAAACTAACTCTTAAAATTACAACTTCACATCTCATATAGCTATCTGTGGTTTGAGATAATCGGTCAATTTTCAGAAATATTGTTAAGTGGAATTATATAAAAAAGAGATGGAAATAACAGTAGAATATATTGGGGCTCATTATTGGAAATACCCGACTAAGCAGAACTGTTCAACAAGGGAGATTTGTGCACATCTGTTTATTCATTGTAAAGTGTGGGTGTGGTATTTATAATTGCATTATCGATAATGTCGTAGTTGCTGCTGAAATTATGTTCAAATTATTGAACATGACTGGCATATGTTGAATGTGAAATGTCTAAGGTAAAACTTTTCTAAAGGTCATGAATGATTTTCTTAAAGGCTCAATCTGTTTGACCATTATATGCCATAGATTAATCATTCGAATCATCTTATAAAGTCCAAATCTATTGTACTTATTTATTTCATCTTTCTTGTTTTATAGGTGAATTCCTAAATTAGTAGCTATTCTAAAAGCTACATTGAATAAAAATTTCAGTTCAAATGCTATATGCCCATATTATCCGATATTCTATTCGCGTAAGGAGTAGAAATGTATTTTTCATTGAAATCTTTCATAAAAGGGTAATTTATTTAATAATTTCAATTTCATAAAAAAAAGTTATCGCGATTCACAGGTATTGATTATTATATGGAGCCTACTATGATATCTTTTCTTGTTTATATCATGGTTTGACGTATAATATCTGTATAAGCAGGTTTGATAAAAAAATTTAAATCACACAGATCATCCTTTCCAAAATTTCAAGATCAAGAAGATTTATGCTACAATTCTTTTCTATTTTAAAAGTTAGTTTATTGTTTGGATGGAATAATAACAGTTTTCTATGTTTTTTTAATGTTGTTCAAAAACGTTGTTAGTATCGAATTTCCACGAAAATAAAACAGTTACAAGGTCAACTTGAATATTACATTCTAAATATGAAAATTCCTTAATACCACAATGGCTGTCTAGTAACCGGTTTAATATCAAATAAACAACCTTTTTGAACAAATTAAACTATATTTAGGAACATAGTATAGTTAAAGTGCGATTATTCCAGTGCTTCCCTAACCTTTTAGATATCTTATTTGAAAGAGGATTAATCTTTTCTCTCAATATAGGCATTTTAGTAGACGATCTCCTCCTAATTCAAGCGAAACCCTTATCACACTTAATGCCTCTTTGGGCAGACTGTGGAGACTGCTAACTAGTCCCTTGGTGAAAGAACTACTACGCTGATGCCTAAAGCAATGCCACTCGCGCCAGTCATTGGACCCGTGTGGTGGAAGATTGACCGAATGGGGCTATAGTTTCACCGTAAAGGTGGAATGGAGGGCTGAGCCGCCTTGATCAACTCAGTGACAAGGGTGTCCATCGCAGCACAGGGCCTCATCCTTAAAACTAACGTACTCTACCCTATTGCAGTAAATCTCCGGATTTTTCTGTCCAATGGCCGAGTGCGTTATGTAGCATACTGCGTTACCTCGGAAGAGTGGAGGCCCTCGGGAAGTATTCGTACGACCTGACCACTCAATTGGTGTTGGACTCGAGGGGGCAGTGGTTGAAAGTCCGCATGCTGGACTAGAAGAGTGTTCCATCTATTTGTTCGCAATAACTCATGCTCAAAATATCTCAAAAAATTCTTCAGGGTTTAGCGGAACTCGACGGTTCGAACAGCCTTGTCCTGAACCAGGATCGATTGCGAGATCGTGGGTCTTGACCGAATTGGCGGTGCTCGTATCAGTATCAATTGAGGCATTATTATCTTCAGACTATCTTGGTTCATGGGACTGCGTTTGGGTGGATGGATAAGAAGCTCCTTCGACGAGTGAGTTGCGCACCAAACAACTTGGGTACTGACATTGCAGAGCCAGTAAAGGTTGGATAGTGCTTCGCTGCTACCAGTTATGGTGTAGGTTTTTGGACCGAAGCCAAAACTGTAGGCTTGGTGGGTTCAACTCTTCGTAGTGGTTCTCGCTAATATGCGATGATAAGGCGTACCCTTATCACACTTTTTGCTTCCTAGGCAGATTGTGAAGACTGCTGAGTCACCTGGTGAAAGAGCCATGCTCACATGCCAGTGAACTAACCGGTAGAATTCACGATGTACTTGGTGTAATTTAACCATCGTAGCCAACGTCTTATAACTCCGGTGCATTACGTTAATGGAATATTAGTTTTTCTTTACATATGGGGCCGTTTCTTTGAAGTTTCTTTGTCGATCCAGTTGATTGTTATCTGTATATAAGTTTTGAGATAACCTTCTCAATATTGAGGAGATTGAAAATTTAGCTTAGTTCCCTTAGAGGCCAGGAGAAGGTGGTAGGTATGTGATGGTACAAATGAGACAAAAATTGAATTAAATTATTTCATTTTCCTTCGCAATCTATTGTTTTTTGATAATTTTGCCTATGATTAGGTTTATGATTACTCATATTTGACGAATTATGAATCTTTTTATACATGACAATAATTACATTTTTTCTATTTAGAATATTGACTACTATGACGTTTGGGAATCTGCCCTATTTTTATTTATTATCCTGATACTCCTAGATCTTCTGTGAAGTTCCCTCAGTAGCTTTTTCAGATTGGGCGAGTTAGGAGTTCAGTTGTGTTCTGGGTAGGCTTGGTTACCGCGATCTTGCGCCATTTTAGGTCACACTACTGTTAATTTTTGACCCAACAGTGAAATGCTAGCCGATACCCGTCCAACTAGAAAGTTTCTTTCCTACCTAAACAGGATTCGAACCCGCGACCTTCCGGTTACGAGCCATAAGCTCGACCACTGAGCTGCCGGCCCATATTATTAAGAAACATAATGAATATATAAACAGCGGCTTTCAATGGTCTATTTGAAACAATTTATTTCCGTTGCAATTTCAACCGAAAGAAATAACTTTATTTTAGAACAATCCTGTACTGAAATTAACGACACGATTTAAGACTACAATGTTTTTAAGTACATCTATATTTCAAACCATCGCAATATAATTAAATTGGAAGATATCAAAATTTTCAGAGCTCATGTTTTGCGACGAAAAAATAGAAAATGTTTACTGTTTTCTATCGATGTGCTCTCTGTTGCCCTGGGCAAAAAAATATTTCGAATGTTTGACAAAACAAACCTTTCGTTACATTCCGACAGCATAAATCAAACGTTTTAGCTCCGAATAATAAGATTGAAGGTTACTTGGTAGCTAAGTAACAAGGATATCTTTCAGTTCTTGTTCAACTCTTTCATATAAGATAAGTCATAGTTATTTCGTAGATCAACAGCTGTAATCGAAATTAATTAGTCCAAATGCGATTATACTCGTAGATGCGATACCTACTTGAAAAATACTTTATCGGTGTATCAGTCCCGAGATTAAATGACCCATCTGATATTGAAGTATATCTCAGACGATTACGCGAAACCTGAGAAATTGAAAGAGACACAACATAATATACAAAATTCAAGGAATCATTTTCGAATAATCAAAGTTTTCCTATTATCTAATAGCAGTAGTTATAATAAAGTAGGGCCCGACATCTTTTAGATAGAATAAAATGCCTTCATCCAAAATTTCAAGATGATCAGTTGCCTGCCTTACAAATATTTATTACTCATGACTATCTACCATGAATCAATTTCATAAGATAGTTTTGATTTCAAGCATACTGAAGTTATAGTATATTTTGATTAGGTTGCAAAATTTCCCTGAAAGGTAAATTCCAATGATAACGTATAATCCGATACCTAAAAAATTAAACGCACAAATCTGTGAAGTCCCTCAATTATCCTATCGGCTGCTTAATTTCCATACCAATAAATCTTTCAATCAACCTTCTACCCCGACGTTTCCTGGCACCTTGCATCTCAAAATAGTATCGATGTGGAACATGCCTACATAGTTTAAATAATTCATACGGGCAGGCGGTTTTGTTTTAAACGTCTTTTTTCCTCTACGGCGCTTAGTATTCTGTCGATGTAACGACAGAACCACATTATTTTGTGCTTGGCTACTGTATTGAATGCCAAATTACATCCTAATGTAAATTATTTCGACAATATTTACCCGAAGTTGATTTGCATTCAGCTGGAATTGATATATCGGGGCATAAAACACGTAGGTATCTGGGTTCGGCTGGACTGCGAAAAACAAAACGTGGACGGCTACTGGAAATTGGTTACGTGGGAAGGACTTCGGGTGACCTTGATCTTTGCGGTGTGAACAAACTCTGAAAACTAATTTTCTCTTGGTCCTATTTTGCGAAAAAAGTTGATGAACAAATCGCATCTAGCATACTTATGGCACTAATTGGGTAGATTCAGTTTATCCTGCAGAACATGTGAATCGTATCAAGTAATAAAAATGGATTTAATTTTTGTTTTCTTATGCATTAATACATAGTCTGCTTACCTATCCTGAACTGTTTTCGTTATGGCATTCGTAAATAATTTTTTGCAGCAATTCATATATGTTCAAAACAGATTTTTTCGAACACTATAAAATATTAAGTTGAACAAGCAATCTTTTGTCTTCTTTTTTCAATTTCAAAATTATTTTTCAAATCATTATTTTAAAATTCACACTCAAACAACATTGGATTCATTAACAGAGGTTGATGTCATGTTGCTTCATACAAACCAATCACAAATTCATCCAAAAGTCATTTATCAACTAAATCCTGTTATAGGTAAGGAAAAGACAATCGAAAACATAGAAAATTCATTGTTAATAAAGACGTTCAGTGGAGCAGTGGAAGAATCAAAATCTGAGCGCGATGCGATGACGAGGAAACGACTGTTCTCTCTCAATGCCAGTGGGGGATGCTCATTTTGATTGAAGCATTACCCCACTGCCATTGAGAGAGAACACTAATTTACTCGTCATCGCATCGCACTGAGGTTTTGATTCTTCCACTGCTCCACTGGACGTCTTTATTAACATTGAATTTCCTATATTTCCGGTTGTCTTTTAAATACCTGCATATGTTTCCATATCTAGTTAGAAATCACAAAGTCAAGAAACTGTAAAATGTGTAAAATAAACTATCTCAACAAAAATCGTCTTTATATAGGAAAGAGTCTTATAAAGGAAATATAGATAGAAGCCCTTTGATTCGAATTCGATTCGTTCGATTAGGTTCTCTTAGTTCTAGTGACGCCAGTAAGATACGAAGTCAGCTTGCGGTTTTGATTGACAGCATGTGTCAAGTCGAACACTGAATCACGATAACGATTTCAATGTAAACATTGAGCAGACGTTTTTGATTATCGTTAATTTGTCGAAAATGATGTAATTAAATATAATCGGGTGTAACATATTTCACTTTATCTCGCTATAAATGAATCCACCATGTGATTCCGTTTAGAATATTTCAAAAGAGAGCTTATTGTGGAATATTGAACATTGACTAGTTGGATATTCGATTAGCAATTCCAAAACATTATTGGAAAATTTTGATATCCAAATTTCTCTCATCTCGTAACTCTTCTTATAGGATTTTCTCCTAAAAATTTTTTTGACGAATAAGTTATACCCCTTGGTAATAAAACGCCCATTTCAAAAATTTAAAAATAACGAAGTTACGATACTCACCAATAAAATGGATCGAATATCTTCACGTAAGTTGCTCAAAGCGTGGAGATTCTAAGATATCGAATTTAGCTTTATATCCTTATAACTTGATCCGCTTGAACATACGAGCAATTTTTGGTGCAATAGTTGTTTTATTGAAGAATTTTACCTCTCAGAAAAAAAAATATACTCACCTTTGAAAACGCCCTATATTAATAAGTAAATAAGGGACTTCCAAAAAGAGATGTCAAAAGAAAAACGCAATATTTTTGTGGAAGACAGAAGAATCATTATTTATATCCAAAGTACAAGGTACAAGTTTAAATTATAAAATCATACCTGCCGAATGCTGCAACCCTGATATTCTTACAGATAGATGGCTATGATAGAATTTTTTATTAGGGTTTTGCAAAATTGTGGCTCTATTTCGCGAATAACAGTTCTAATGTAATTTTTTACTGCTAGAATCGTAAGTGTAAGTATGGCATTGGCAAAAACTAGGTACGTAGGATCGATCACTGCGGCTAATTAATGTATACGTTTCGAAAAATTAAACGTCCGGTAAGTTTTCCATGATATAGACTAATTGTTTCACGAACGGTAGGGCATGTCAGCCAGCTAAAAATAGACATTGCCCTCATCCACAGCATCAATTCCATTAATCTTTTTTGCATTGAAATCATCATTTCAAAGTGATTTCATAATTTATTGTACATTTGAAGAGAGTATAATTCAAAAGTGAATGATGACTTAAAAAATTCTTAAAGAAACATGATATTGTTAATGCCTTCCTGTTTTGAACAAAAATTGTTGCCAGCCAATTGTAAAAACTCATATTTTCATTTTTAATTGGTCATCATAGTAATATATCAACAATATTTCTTCCCGATGCTAAACGTAGGGTTCATAACAACTTATCACATTAAAAGCTTCAATTTCTGAAACAACCTTCCCTTTACGGCTGAGTACAGTGTAGCTTCAACATTTTCCACTGCAATTTATGTGGCTGACTACAGAAAGTAGCCATGTTTTTGTGCATCCGTACTCTCGGCGGGACAGATAAATAATCCTGGGGCGTCTGCTGCAGCTTACAATTTTTCACAATTATCCACTGTTAAACTCACCGAATTAATTAGTTGTCAACTGAAACTAGGATATTTCTAATTGGAATCTGATATAACGTCAATGTCGTTCCATTTCATGGATATATTAAGTGAACGAAGAACTCTCATAGCATTAATTATATGAGCTAGTTATTTGATCAATTCAAAATAGGGACGAAAAATTCCAGCATAATACGAGATGTTTTTTGTGTTATGAACAACTTGTAGAATTGACTCAAACAATTATTTCTGTACGCTCTAACAACGCAGAAGTATTTCGCCCAAATGTTTATATCACTGCAAATTTCGAATCAAAATAAATAATATGTATTGAAAAATTACTACGAAGAGTTTATTTGAACATTACAGATAATAGCTGGATTAATTCTCAGAAACCACTACATATTTAATCTAAAAAAATTTCTCACAAACTATTTAGAATTAAATTTAGTAAAATGCCTTAGAAAACATTTTTCACTTTACAGGCATAAGAATAATATTATTTATTCCCATATAGGTTATCAAGACATGTGAGCTTTAACAACCAATAAAGAACCACCAGACCAAAATTTGTATATCCATCACCCAAGACAAATTTTGTTTCGAGTGGACATTAAGGAATAACAAATTCAATCACCAAAAAATGTTCTACAGAATTCAAAGAGGCCTTTTTCATTTCATTTTTTCAAAAAATAGATATGGAGAATTAATTCAGCTAATAAGTGTAAAACGAATAACAACAAAAAGAATACTTCAGAGGAACACAATTAGACATAAGACGAACTGAAGAATAATTCTTCCGATCGTTTTGACTATGACTTATAGATATGATAACTTTTCAACACTAAGACAGTTCTCAGAGACTTGAAATTTACAGGGAATACATTTTTGGAGAGACAATGGTCGTGAAATGGAATGTGGTTTAAAAATATGGGAAATTTGTGTTCCATGAATAGTTTTAATAAAAACTTAGCCAATTAAGGTAAAATCAAATCAAAATTCGCGTAATTCTGTTTTTGAACTTTCCCAAAAAAAAGAATTTGACGGCTTATATTTTTCACCGCTTTGTGGCCAGGTAGATAGATACATTTGTCAGTAACGAATAAGTTAAAGGTACAAGCCCAAAATTTTCCGCTCCTATAATTCCCTCATAAATCTATTATTTCTCCACATAAACCAGAATAATCTTTTATAATTTACTAAAACACATGTGATGAAAGGTACATCTTTATATTTTGCTACTTTTAAAATTTTTATATAGTATTTTGTAAAGACTCATTATAAGAATTAAAATTAAAAAAGAACAGGTTTGTCCTGAAAGTTATCAAGAAATTTTTGCCGTATAATTAATTTCAGAAGATGCTGCTGACGTTTATTATCATTTACGTGTATATTTTTACGCTTGGTTTCATCTCAAACGCTGAGTTGGACTCACTGATGGAGAATTTAAGGTCAGAAGTATTTCTGTCTGGTCAGCGTGACCGGTCCGTCCGTTAACTTTATAACTTTTGAACAGAAAGAGCTAAAGACTTTAAACTTTTAGAATAGGTTTGCGGCGCAAATATCTCAGATGAGTTCATTAATGCGCAAAATCAGTTCCATATTTCAGTAATTATTCACATTTGAAGCTTTTTCCTATTTTTCTAATATGTAATTCCAAAACTGTAACACAATTGAAATGTTAATTTCCGAACAAACAGACCCAGTGACTTGAAATTTATACCAATCGTGTTAAAAAATAAACAGGACCGGTTTAAAGATTTCTGAGTTATTTTTATTAGAAATTTCATTTGTTCGAATATTTTTGAAAGTACATATTCGATCGAGTTCAAATTTATTGTCTAGAAGTAAAATGACGACGTGAGGAGTAACGAATAATATCATGGAATGAAATAAGGAATTACTTTGTTTTCTATCACTTTTTATTATAACTGATATACAGTGACTCGAGTTTCGTAGTGCTTACTACATTTTCAAACTGAACGAACAAATTAGATCTCAACTATTATATATGGGGATTGTAGGCTTCGGCATATAATAGTTGAGATCTAATTTGTTCGTTCAGTTTGAAAATGTAGTAAACACTACGAAACTCGAGTCACTGTATATCAGTTATAATAAAAAGTAATAGAAAACAAAGTAATTCCTTATTTCATTCCATTAAAATGAACTATCACAAAGTAACGGACTACTCCATCCAATATTTGAATAATATCATGACCATAAATTAAGAAAATATCTCGAAAGTTTTTCTCCTATGATTTCGGCCAAAATTATTGAAAGAGTGTGAAATTTTTTCAATATATTATTTTTCCACTCTTTCGTGCCGATGTCTAACAATACAGATCGAAGAGAGATTAAAACGGAGCCTTTCAATCACGTTTTTCTTATTTTCATAAAATTTTCCGTTTCTTCAGGGGAGTAGTTCTGAAATTGCAACAAAACATAACGTTTATTTGAAATTCGGATGGAATCACAAAGAATTCTGTATTTGTATTCTATTCTTCTTAGCTTCTTTGAGAAAATTCGCAGATTTGAAATTTCCCGTGGAAATGGACTGTTAAAAAAGCGCGTACTAGCTTTCGGTTTTACATCTGTGCTTTTCACCGTTTTTATGATATTGATAAATATTTACATCACACGTAATATCCATGTGATATATTGAAGCTCTTCAGATACTTCTATTGTCTGAGTCATTAAATAGTAGAATTTATTGATCTCTACAAGCAAAATAAAGTTCAAACTAGACGAAGAAAAATTTTTCTCCTTAATACTTTAAGAAAACACAAAAATTTTGTGACAATACAATAGATATTAAGAGATTTCGAAAAATAACATGATTTGATATTCTTAGATACAACTACTCAGCTGAAGTGACGAATTTGATTTGAAAATCTATGGATATATAATTGGTTTCCTGCGTGTTTGACAAATAATCGTAACAAGGTTAACTAATCTCACTACCTGGCGTTTTCTTCAAAAAATGAACTTGTTTTTCTTCTCAATTTTATGAGTGTAAGTTATTTTCTGATAAAGAATGTTGTTTAAGTTGGGGTGGTGTTAATTGTTAATGTTGAGGAATAAAAAATTCACGAATGAATATTGATTTCTATGTTACAAAAATAAATAATAATCAATCGATATTTTACATTCTCCAAAACTATGCATTTTAGTATATTCATATGAAAACTGCACGATAGTTTATGTACAGTAGGATGATTGAAAAAAAAAATTTTTTTTTCTTGAAAACAAGCTTAAAAGTTTCAATTCAATGTAAAAAGATGCCAGTAAAAAGTTGAGCGCTTAATATTAATATTAAGGACGTCCGCATCGCACCTTTTCATTTCCCATAAGAATGACAGGAAAATTTCTTTTTGCACATTCTGATTTTTATTGCTAGCCCAAAGTAAGACATGCAGAAAATTCCTGAGCATATTTTTGTAGAAAATTGAACGCTCTACAAAAAAGGTCTCCTATGATTTTTCGTCAAACCTAACCGCTTTAAAGTTATTCAAAGTTTAAGTACAATATGCTGAAAATTTGACCGTTTTTATCGCATTGCAGCGGATTAAATGGTTTTATTGGGATTCCTTATCAGAAAACTTCGTGTTTATTTTAAATTATGGCTTACAGAAAATGTTTATCGTCTATTTTCGCGGTCATTCAAAATAATGGAAAAGTTTCAGAAAATTCATTAATGTAAATTACCAAATTGTTTCATAAAAAATTTTTTTTTCAATTTCCTTGTCTAAAAGTTGAAAATTACCCTAAGTGAAGTTATTTACAATAGTTTCTGTTTGCTTTTTTAAAGTTATCATTATTAATTTCAATTTTCAAAATTATAGCTCAGCCATCATCGCATAATTTGAGAACAATTTTAAAGTATAAGTGAAGTGAATATATTCTTTTTTTAAAATCAACCAAACGTCACTTGTTTTTTACCTCTGTCATAAGTATTTGTAATGACTGGAAAAAAAATTTTTACTTTTAGGTCAAAAAAAACTATGATTTTAAACCATACTGATACGACAAATTTTCTTAAAGAGTTTAAGAGGCAGTAATATTGTGAAAAATTATTGATAAACATTTTCTGCAAGACATGATTTAAAATAAACAAGATGTTTTCTGATAAGGAATCCCAATAAAACCATTTAATCCGCTAGGATGCGATAAAAACGGTAGAATTTTCAGCATATTGTACTTTAACTTTGAATAACTTTAAAGCGGTTAGGTTTGAGGAAAAATTATAAGAGACCTTTTTTGTAGAGCGTTCAATTTTGTACAAAAATATGCGCAGGAATTTTCTTCATGACTTACTTTGGGCTAGCAATAAAAATCAGAATGTGCAAAAAGAAATTTTCCTATGTTATTCTTATGGGAAATGAAAAGGTGCGATGCGGACGTCCTTAATATTAATATTAAGCATTCAACTTTTTACTGGCATCTTTTTACATTGAATTGAAACTTTTAAGCTTGTTTGCAAGAAAAAAAATTTTTTTTTCTAATTACCCTAATGTACCATATCCATCTGAAAAAAATTTATTGTACCTTTTGTGAACCAGTCGAGTGTAGAGTATTGTGGAGCCATTATCATATAAGAGTTCAAGAATAATATTCCAACCAATGAATTGCATTTGAAATTATTAACAACACATGGCTGTATTATCTCCAAGCACGAACATCCGTCAAACCTTTAAGCATTCACTAGATATTTTGGAAGATTAAACATAAAATGAATGGGAGAAAAGAGAAATTCTGGAAATAATTTTTCTTACATTTAAACGAAATACGCTAAAACATCAATTCTTTCATATTTTTAGAATACGATTAATTATCTCCAGTAATATTTTTCGCATCAGATTGTGGTGATTATATCTACATATAAATCCAGATACATTTCCACTTAAGCGAGTGAGCACTCATTTGTAATATCTTCGTATCCTCATGTGCAACGACATTGTCGATAACTGGATGCACTTGCCAGGTAACATCCTTATTTATTTATCTGCATAATTTCTGATGACTGATACTGCTACTCTTGTATAAGAAAGTTGTAGGTGCGCAAACAGGAAAATGAAATCTGCATATTCAGAAACATTATATCTTTGTGAGAAATGTTACTGAATCTCATGCGTCTCCTAGATCCATTATCGATTATGCAATTTCGATTTTCATAATTAAAACATTTATATGAAATTGTCGACATGAAAAATGATCCGAGTCATTTATTTTTATTTCGTCATTTCAATCTAATGAGTCTTACCACTCAAGTCTATACGCTTTTTATTATAAAACACAAAAAAAATATTATTTCGGTATTGTCAATAAATATAACTGGAGTGGACCGTGAATAAATAATGATTCTTAGAAGATGTTATGAAAAAACAAAACAGTCGCAGACTATTGAGAAAAGGGAATTCAAATTGAAACATATTCTGGATATGTTGTAACGGCGTTACATAATTCTTCAGAAAGATTTTTTTAATTTGAACTTTTAAGAATCTGGTCCGCAAAAATTTCATTGCTTAGCACCCAATTTTTGCATCAATCCTCATTAATTCTTCTTCTCCTTTTTTAAAGGAATAGTAAGACATAAATTTAATTCTAAAAGGTTTTGAATAAAATTTTTTCAAATTGAAATTATTGGAGGCTAACAGGTTGAATCTGTTTTGATATTCAAATTTTGCAATTATCTTTTTATCAGGTAGAAAACCTCTTCTTTTTATTTTATGTATTATATATAATTATATTAAGGTTTTAAATTTCCTTATATAAATATTATGTGGTTTAACTATGACCATAAAATACCTTACAAGCTTTGTGTGATTTTTGTAATGAGCATAGAACATAGATAACACTGAAAGCAATTATGTTTTTTAAACAGAATTGGCAGTTAATTGAAAGGAATGAGAGATCACTATTTGAAAATATAGTTTCATAAAATATAATGAAAATTTTTTGGTATATATTGCGTAAATGTTTTCATTTGAAAATTTCTTATTTCGTAGGAATTAAAGTAAAATTATTCCATATGAATAAAAGGATGATTATAAATAATAGACATTATTTATATTTAATGTCAATTAGAATTAAGAGTCTCTTAGAAACACTGATTTTTTTTTAAGACATATGGCAAACTCAACTTTTATACAGAATTTACAGGAAACTTATAGGAAAATTTTTTTTTGAATGCAAATACAAGTAAAAACACGTGGTCTCAAAGCTGTGTTCAGAATATTTACAAATCTAAACAATTATTTAATCATTGAAGTCAACTCAAAATTTATTCAGTTTTTGCTTGCTAGGGGTTCATATTTTAATATTTTGAATTTTATAGAAATTAATTTTGAAACCCTTGCAAAAAAATATTATGATTAGTATAGAAAAATACTCAGTTTCATTGCAGAATATTGAAAATAAGTAAAATAATGTTTTCCGAGGAAATTCTTAACCACGCGAAACTTTTAGGATAAAATAAAATTTCTTCTACGTGTTATATAATACGTTAAATACTGGAAAGATCAAACTAGTATATGTGAATGGAGTTTTAACGGTGCTATATATCGCAAAAATAAATATCTCCGTCTATTATTGACTAAAATCAATATAATAAATTGACATAGAAGACGAGGATATTCACGTTTCATCTGGAATTCGTTAGATCAAGTTTTAAGATAAGAGTTTAGCAAAAACCATAAACACATTCCGTATTCAGAAGGAGGACATAAGAAACCCGTTGGTGTTACATAATTAACTGTGAATAAATTCACTGTTTGGTCCAATGCTATTTGCATAAGTAGGTTTCTGCTTCCTTCTGCTTATTCTATGCGAGCAAGCAACCTGTACTGTAGCAAATTCAAACCGTTTATTTGTTCGCCTGTTTTTATTAGTATATCTGCAAATACTGAACATTCGAACCATAATCGATAACATAGATTGTTAGAAAATCAAATTTATGTGAAGAAGAAAACTTTTGTGAATAAATTTTGGCCACAATAAATCGGTGAAAATTGATCCATAACATTGACAATCCACTGTTTCTGCGCTGCAGTATTCACATTTGAAAATTTTTATGTTCTTTCCAAAATTTTTGAAACTACGGACTCAGTCGATGTGGAATTCAGGGTTCAGTTAGTGAATAATAACACGCAGGTTCAAGTAAAATTTCGTGAAGATCGTATAATTAGAAGACCAAAAAAAATATTATGTGAGAATCGAAGGTGGTAGGAACTAGCGCTCAAACTGACTGCACTATTACTCCTGACTTCATATATATATATATATATATATATATATATATAGACGTTCACAGCTTTCTGAATTTTACTGTCTTCATTTTGTAAAATATCATGATAACTTACGGGGAAATAAAAGTCTGATATTTCCATAACTGTTCTCCAAACATATTTACTAAAATATTAATAATTACATTATTTTGATCATTGAATCGTTTCATTTACTGAAATAATGACCATAGGATCAAAAAATTAATTCCTCAATAAAATATCATACGAGAGTTTCAAACACAGGCTATGCAACATTTCAATCTATGTCAGTTAAGTTTCACAAGAATACCCTAGAGCAGCTATGAAAAGAAAGGCGATGCAAATATCACAAAAGGTTTTCAAGTTTTTCAAAATACTCCGAAGCAACAATTGCATGAAACAATTGATCATTAAAATTAGTCAAAAACATCTCAGTAGGAGCACATAAAAGTTGAAACAACTATTGCTATATTCCATAGAATTTTTGACACAATGTGCAATTAGGATTTTGCAAGTTATGAAGAGATTTGCATATTTGTAGTAAAAATTGAAAGATATGAAAAAAGAATTCAAACAAATAAAGATTGAAAATTTGCTTGGAAGGTATTTTATAAATATTACAGATAAAAGAGGGATTATTTCTTCGAAACCTCTACGTATTCAATCTGAAAAAATGGAAAAAATTGGATAAAATGCCTCAGAAACACTGTTTCATTTTGTAGACATATGGAATTATAAACACATATAAGCGGCAGTGAACCTATAATGAATCAAAAGAAAACAAAGTTCTGACCATAATCATCCACATCCATAATGAATTCCGTCGCCAAAATATGTTACATATACAATTTAAAAAAAGTTTTTCCATTTCCTTTTCTAAATAATAGATCTCCAAAAAATGAATCCGAAATTCTTATCTTTAGTTGGAAGATGTTTGGATGCTAAATAGAAACAATAAACAAATTATATCTGCATACTTTCATTCCACAAATAATCTGTTCGAAAGCGAATTTTTGATAAAGGTATTCAACGTGTTGATCACCAATTAAAAAAATTGGGCTATTTCACATAAAAATTTCAAAAAGAAAAAGAGATCATACACTCAATTTCTGAAAACTACCACAATAGGCGAAAATGCAAATTATAAGTAATTAAAATAAATATATATTAAACATTTGGTTGAAAGGATTTTTTTGAAATATTACAGATAATAGCTGGATTAATTCTCCGAGAACTCTACAGATCTAAAAAATCTCTTAAACCTTAGTTATACATATATATGTAGATTTCTATTCATTATCTTGAGTTATCCACATGACGCGTTTCGTTAACAAAGTTAACTTCTTCAGATACTCACAAACAACAGTTGTTTGTAAGCAATCTGAAGAAGTTAACTATGTTAACGAAACGTGTCATGTGAACAACTCAAGATAACAAATATAAATCTATATATATATATATATATATATATATATATTCTTTTGATTCTTTGATGGTTGAATCATATGTGTTGATAATTCTATATGCCTATAAAGCGAAACAATGTTTCTGAGGCTTTTCATTCAGTTTAATTCTATATATATATATATATATATATATATATATATATATATATATATATACATATATGATTTCTATCAAGTCAAGGCCAGCATGATACGAAATCTCTCAAAAGCTTTTCAGAATTAAACTGAATGAAATGCCTCAGAAACATTGTTTCGCTTTATAGGCATATAGAATTATCAACACATATGAGTCAACCAATAAAGAATAAAAAAAAAACACAAAATACTGACCAGAATCTGCTAGATCTAGTATGCAAGACAAATTCACAAATTATGTTACAAAAATTCAAAACATCTTTTTTATTTTCCCTTTTAAAAAATTAAAAACACATTCTCCAGGAATTCTTACTTATATTCTCCTCATATGGAAGTTTTTTGGGTGAATGAAAACAATATATAAAATATTATTATGTTATGAGGTTGTCAAAAAAAGAAATATTATTGAGCGTTTCACGACGGTCTATGGCCGTTTTCAAGTGAATACTGAAAAATTTCAATTGAAAACGATCAGAGATTCTTCACTGACCGAAAAGTCGTGAAACAGGCAATGGTGAAACAGACAAAAAGGTATAATCAACAACAAAAATAATAATTCTAAAAATGACAAAAAATTCTATTTGAACTATTTCTGAGATCATGTTCAATCCACAATAACTGTTCCCATCTTAGGATATATTGTAATTCAACAAATTTTGTATTCCATTTCGCATTTTTGTAAACCTTTTCTTCTCTTTGAAGATTTCGTTTCAAGTATTTTTGTCAGCATTAAGGAACATTTTATACTTTTACATTTCCCATTTCAGGTAATGGGTGTCCGAAATCATAATAATCAGAACACTTTGCCATTGAATCAAATAAAATATATCTACATACCATCATTCACCAAATATTCTATTCGAAAGCGAACTTTTGATAAACGATGTCAACGAATGGAAAAATTCATAAAAATTAGGTCTTTAACAGAAAAATGTTGAAAAGAAAATACGATCATAGAATCGATATCTGAAAACTGCAACGCGCAGGTGTGAAAATACAAAAAAAGAGTTGAATAGTATAGATCAAAACGGTTTTTCATTATTCTTCAGATGGTTTTGGTAAATTGAAGTCGTTTTATTACAAGGAATAAAAGGTCATTGCTATGAGCAATTGCAATTCCAAACCTCGATGAAGTGATCAATGAGTTATTGACAAATGTTTAATAATATATCTACATATCTGAATATATATTTTTCGATGAATTAATTGAAACAAATAAACACTTGCGGATACATTTCAGCCCTACTCTAAAATCATTTAAAGCTCTCACTGCTATTAGACACATACATATTTACGTACGTTGATTACCATAGTTTAACATAAGCGTGCTGCCGCAGCTAATGTATTCCACGGTATACAATAATAATAATACTACCGATTATTATTTATAAAAGAGAATATATCTGTGAAATTATGCACACTGACCTGGCGCTCCTTATGCATTCAATTTTAAACGTTCATTTAAATTTATTTCAATTTAATTTGAACGGGCACTTTCGTATTTGACTGATGAACAGGGTAGGACTTGGGATTCTGAAATTTGATCTTGGTGTGATGTTAAATTGTTTGTTTATTTATAGTTGGTGGTAATATCTGTCGTGAAAGAATGTAACAAATTTATATTCGTCAATAGTCTTAATATTGGAAATTTCTTATTTCATTCAATTTTCAAGGATTTCGTACAAACACTAAAAATTTAAAAATTCTACATTTTTGACAAATATTTATACATATATAATAATTTAGAAAAAACATGAAAAATTACTCCGCAACGATATACATATATTATAAAGGATTCAAATTTTTTTTATTGCATGAACTCAAAAATTAAGAATATATTAAAACGAATTTGAATATGGTAAATAGGAATAGCAAAATTTAGATATTAAAATCAAGTCGATGTATCTGCAAAAAATAATCTGCAATGATGTGCAATTATTGCTTTGGTGAATTTTCAACAACCTTATTGAATTGCCATGCAATTTCTTTTATTTTCAAAAAAATGGATATCATCTTGTCGAATTTTTCGGAAACGGTGTCATATCTTCAACTATTGTTTTTAAATAGGGCCTATAAATAACGAAATAACTAAAATCTTTATTGTTTTTTTTTATGATTTCAATGACACTATTGAGTTTATAATTTGGCTCGTCAGAATAATTATTTTATTTTTCAGCTCTCTTTGTCATAAAAACTACAAAATTTTCCTCTTATATGAATAACATTATACTGAAGACAATCGACCTAATCAATTATCAGCCTTAAATGAAATAGCTTTCTGAAAAACGCCACATATTTTTAAATAAAATATTTGTTCATTTGTTTTCAAAATCTAGCAAATTTCTGTGTATATATATGTTAACCGATTGATTTCGATGTATAATATTAACTCTTATTTCAAAGGTATCTCTAGTGATTGTAAAAAATAAATAGTACACTGTAAGAAGGATATAATGATAACAGTTACATCATTTCTTAGTTTGATTCTCATATCGGTACCACTTCCAAGTATGAATTGATCACAACAGAGTGCTTGTAGATAATACCTGGATCATGTTCGATTTGCATGAAATATAAGCTTTAATAATAATAGATCCAAGAATAATTTAAAACTTCGTTTTGCAGTCCGACGGATACTTATTAGATTTCTAAAATCTAAATGATACATATACAACGTAAAGAGTAAAAGTTAATGAATTATCAGTTATATTATAAACGAACTGAGAGTTGAACTGAAGTTTCCTATAACAGAAAAAAACGCATAGGTCTTAATCTCCTGACTATTTCTGTGAATAAAACATATTATTACCTTATGTTTACAATGTTAATAATTATTTTAAATACAAGAAGTTTGATAATAATAATAATAATAATAATAATAATAATAATAATAATAATAATAATAATAATAATAATAATAATAATAATAATAATAATAATAATAATAATAATAATAATAATAATAATAATAATAATAATAATAATAATAATAATAATAATAATAATAATAATAATAATAATAATAATAATAATAATAATAATAATAATTTATTGATTTACAACTGATTCACAAAAAAAAACATACGGAAATTATCGTCATAAAATTCTCAATCCTTACACCAGATATTCCTCGTGGAATAGGGTTCCATATCTACTAATAAGCCATGAATTTTTTTCTTGACAATCTTGAAATCACTCAATAACTTTATTGGATTTGGTACATTTATCAAATCATCATGATCATCATCAAACAATTTCATACAGGCACAATAAGCCCCTTTTACTGTCGTAGAAAATCTGTGTATGGGATAATTATAATTTACATTCCTTGTACTATATTGTTTCTCTGCTCTATCTTTTTCAAATAAATGTTTGTTGTTGAAAACAAATAATAAAGACTCTTGAATAAATACACCATAAACAGTAAGTATTCCATTCTTCTTGAAAGTATTTCTGCAACTTTGCCTATAAGGTAACGAGAAAATATTTCGTATTATTCTCTTCTGCATTAAAAATACTCTTTCAAACTTTGTTGTATTCCCAAATAAAATAACACAATATCTAACCCTAGATTCAAAATAAGCAAAATAAAGCATCCTCATTGTTCCCATATCAATAAATTTCTGATACAATAACAAGCAGAATTTAGTTTAAAACAAAGACTTTCAATGTGTTCATCCCAAGAGAAAAACTGGTCCACATAAACTCCCAAAAATTTAACAACTTTTGCAAGTTCTATACTTTTGTCACCTACAATCAATTCATTTGGCCTCACCATATTAGATCTTGTTGTTTTGAAAAGAATTATATTTGTTTTCTCATTATTAAGCTTTCAGTAGTGATGCATTGACCAGTCATTTATAGTTACTATTACTTCTTCTGCTCTACAAAAGGTTTTCTTCAAGTTTTTAGATTTCACAATGAGATTGAAATCATCTGCATAATTTGTCATCTCTACATCTTCCATCAGAATTTTGTCTACATCATTAACATAAAATATGAAAAGTACAGGCCCAGCAGTGCTACTCTGTGGTACTCCCTGTGTGATATGAACTATTTCAGATGTGAAAGCTGTGTTTCGGTGCGATATTTTCATATAACTGTTTTCTGTCTTATAAAAATGACTGAATCCACTTTAAGATACTACCACGGACACCGTAATTTTCAATTTTTTGCAATAAAATTTGATGATCTACAGAATCAAAAGCCTTGGAAAGGTCCAAAAAAATACCCAGAGTACTTCATCAGTTTCAAGATATTTGTCCTATAAAATCAGTTAACGCATTTTTCCTTGATTTTCCACTGAGGTAAGCGTGTTGAGATTTTGACGGTATATTTTCTTGTAATAAAAAATCAAGGATTCTACTACAAACACATTTTTCAAAGATTTTAGAAAATCCTGATAGTAGACTGATGGGCCTATAATCATCATAGCAAGTAGTTGAGCCAATTTTTGGAATTGGTTTCACTAAGGTCAGCTTTAAATCATCCGGAAATGAGCCTGATTTGATGGATACATTTACAATGAATGCCAATGGTTCAGAAATATAATTTTCACTCAACTTTATAACAGAAACAGGTATCTCATCCCAGCCACTACTCATTTTATTTTTCAAATTACAAATAATATTTTTTATTTCTAATGTAGTAACAGGTTTTATGAACATCGACTTGTTTAGTTTTACATGACTGGTTCTATTATTTACATCATGAAGTTTTGGCGAAAAAGTTATTGAAATTATTTGCAATGTCTATTCCAGATCCCTCGATATTGACATCTTTCTATTTATCACACTTTCCTTTTTAATTCATTAATAATTGACCATGCACATTTTGATTTATTATCCGAATTTTTGATTCTATATGAAAATGTTTTTTCTTGAAATCACATAGGGCCCTACAATATTGTCTTTTAACATTTGAATATTCAGTTTTATAATTGGAATTATTAGTTTTTGCTATATATAAATGATCTAGTTTTTGTTTCAACATCTTAATTTCTGAATTACTCTTTAGTTCACTCATGTATTTTGTTTTGTAGTTAGTTGTTATATACGAGTATTACTAATTTTACGTGAGTATATAGATTAATATTTCATCATTGATGCATGGAGTAGTCCGTTACCTTGTATAGTTCATTCTGAAAATAAAATGAAATAAGAAATTCTTCGCTTTCAATTATGTTAAAATTCCAGAAGTTGCAACAAACCAAAAAGTGCCTTTCATTTAGAACTATGTCTATGTTGGAAATACAACTGCAGTTGTACTTCTAATTATTACAATTAATTAATACCGATTCGCAAAAGTTTATATGATTAAACATTTCGTGCTAATCTTGGACCAGTTCTTGCTCGGAATTGTAATGTTTTCGTCCGCCTCTGGAAGGAACGATACTCCCATATTCGCCTGCTATCTATCTCTCATGAATCGTTGAAGTCCCATTCATAAGTTTTGATCATTATACGAGAGGCTGTGCGCCAAACGGCCTTGTAATATATGGATCTCCTTTATGACTATGGTAATTATTATAATCGACTCATTTTTACGCCTTTAATTTGGCATCTCGCTCGTTTTTATTTCAATTAGACATACGGTTTAATGGTTCGTACGCCTATTTTGAATAATAAATGTTTACAACATTTCACTCAAGACCGCTCGGTTTACGACCATGCTTATTGCGATTTTTTATTGATTTTGACATGACTTTAACAGATATGCTGATTTTATGTACTTCAGGGGTCGGAAGCTTTTGTGTCATTTTTTTTATTCGTACCGCATTCGATGTTATTTTGATTTTCAAAAGATGTAAAGTTTTATTTGAAGCCTTTTTAAATTCTAGAGAATTAATTCAATGTCTTGATTTTTTTCTACGAAAAGTGTTATGAGGATATTGTTATTGAATTCGTTGAAGGGAACTCAAATGTTTTCATAATTTCAAATGTTTAAGATCACCAGATGGCGACAAAACATTCTTTATTTAAAGTTGAAGATTATCATACTGGAAAATAACCGAAGTCAGGAAGGTACATTTTGTTATACAACAAATCATAACATGTTGAAAATTGAGCGTTGAAAGTGAAACTATATTTCGAGAACAAATCAATGTTTTTACAAGAAATTGTGAATTTATATCTGTTTCATTATACTCAATTCAAAATACCTCAGTTATCAGTGGTTTCCTCTGGTGAGCCCGATGTGGAGATAAAAGTATTTTATCATTTCTGTAGGCCTATAATATTGTATACAATGCCATAAAAAAAAACAAATGTTTTTCTAGACAAGTATTAATTTTATGTAACTCTAGTATATATCTTCAATATATATGTATAGCGAAAATTATTCAGATTTCTGATGTCAATTTTTAATTATAAATTGAAGCTTCCACTAGGTAGACTCAAATTTAATATTTACTTAATTCTCTAAATTGTTTCTTCCGTAACTTGTCCTACCCCTAAACTATTTTCCTTTAATTGTTATGTTTTGAATTTGACTCCTCAATTGAAAAACTCATTTAATCCGAAAATAATTACAAATCACAAGAATTAAAACGAAGATTCTGATAGAAGTACAATTTTTCATTGTTTTAATATTATGAAAGATTTTCAATTGGAAATTTAATGAAAATAAAAATTAATATTCTCATTAATTTTTATTACATGTTATAATATTTGAAGGATATCTTATGGCATAACTAGACCTAATTAAATGACAGATACTTGAAGAAACAGAAAATTAACCAAAAAACTTAGTTTCATGCGATTATCACATTGAAATGTTATGTGAATTATGAAAAATTATTCATCAAATACTAAAATAGGCGTTTTAACTTTAAAAGTATCAATACAATCAAAGCACTTCTACATAACGTTGATTTCATTCCTATGAGCTCTGCCAAATTTACATTTCAAGGTTTAACCGTTTTATAAAGTATTCGAAACATACATAAATTATCGGTAAGAAAGAAACGGAAGTATCGATTTAATCGGTTACCCGGTAACGATTTTTGAATATGACCCTTTTTGAATTTTTGCCTGTACTTTGAGACATCTCAACAACCCTCAGATTGTTACTAAATCGAATTCGTTAAAAAACGAACCGATAAAAAAATTGCCCACATAAACCAAACCTCCGCTAGTTGTGCCTGCATTGTAATCCATGAGAAAAAAACCCTTCCTGTGGATGGTACAGCGGTTGATTTGAATAACTTGCATATTTAAGCAAAGGTCGGGTCTGTAAACATATTTGCATCTTCGGGGTAGAAAGGTCACTCCTAATTTAGCACAATCGGTTCAGGTAGTCAGAGATCTCGAATCCTCTACCTAAATCCGAATGCTGAAAGGAAATTATAATATGAATCTATTATTTGCTAACACTTGTGTCGACTGCGTAAGAGTTGTAACAACCTAAAATTACTTTCCGTTATGATACTGCCATCGCTGTGTTAGGTTTGGCGTTTGTGGAAATAATATTGTGATAGGGTAGGATAGTAGAGCATAGTTTTTTACCTACCTGTTTAATGTATGAGAATTTATGCCAAACTACCTGCTTGAATATTAAGTGTAAAAGACACCCGTTTGAATCTGCAACCCTTAACATGCACTTTTCCTTTCATCGATTCGGGATGCAATATTGGTCCGGAAGAGATTGGGACTTCCTCTGAAATACATTGGCGTAGTGTAGAAGAGGCAAGAAAATATAAACTTTCTCGTTTCGCGAAAATGTCAAATATAACCTCTATATAAAAACAAGCTGGTAGTAGATGATCAATTTGAAAAATTAGTTATCCATTGTTCAAGAATTTTTAATGAATTCAAATTAATTCCTTCAAAATAGGCATTACTCAATGACGAAACACATGCAGTTTGAAAATTTCATTTTGAAGCTTTTGAAGTAATTTACATCCCAAATGAAATTATCAAAATCTTTATGATATGAACATCCAGTATAATTTATGAAACGAAACCATAAATTTTTACAGTTTCATTCCTAGAATATACTTGAACGAAGGTTTCGAAGGTAACGTCACTTTCAAGTAGTAGCTGTGCTTGAAAATGATATAATCGTTGGTGTAAATAATCTGTAACAATGTTAAAAAATATATAAATTTCTTTCAATATACCCAAAAAAGGCTGAGCAACAACTTAAGACTTGAAACTTCCAAGGTGGATTTGAGCCCCAAATTGCTCAGTTAAAATTGTTAATGAGTTACTTCGAATTCGAATTTTTGGACCTAATTATTTATTCTGTTTATGTCGCTTCTTCAAAAGGGTTGAAAATTTTCAGGGAAAATGTGTTAGACACGCGCGCAAAGATTCTGGCTTCACGTCAATAGTCAATGGTTTCTTTGTATTGAATTCATTTCTTGCGCAAAAATATTTTCTTTCTCCTCGGTAGGTCGACTGCTGAGGAAATACATGAAACTTTTTTCAAAAATCGAATATATCTACTGAAGAACAAAAACTGCAATAATGGTGATTGAATAATGAATTTTGTTAAATTCCGTGTAGGTATTGGATGGAGTAGTCTGTTAATTTGTGATAGTTCATTTTAATGGAACGAAATAAGGAATTACTTTGTTTTCTATCACTTTTTATTATAACTGATATACAGTGACTCGAGTTTCGTAGTGTTTACTATATTTTCAAACTGAACGAACAAATTAGATCTCAACTATTATATATGGGGATTGTAGGCTTCGGCAGAGCTTCGAAGAGAGGCTTCGAAGTTTCGTCTGTTCGTTAAGTAGTTTTATTATTGGTACGTGCTTTTTATATTTTTCAATTTCTATGGATTCCAGGATGTGAAGTTTTTTCCCTTTCGCTTCCACGTGCAAGATAACAAGGTTGTTCAATTCTGGGAAGGTGTGATCTGTAGTGAAGAAATGGTTCGCAAAATTGGAATTATTCTTCCGGTTCCTAAAAGCAGATTCATGCTCTTTGTACCTTTTATGGAAAGGTCGGCCCGTTTGTCCTATATACACACTATTACACTCTTGACAACTTAATTTATAGACTCCAGAATTATTCAGTCGGTTCTCTTTGTCTTTCGGATTAAAAAAGAGATTAGAAATTTTACGGGAGAGTGTGAAAGCTGTTACTATGTTAATTTTTTTTTTTTTTTTGATAAAATTCGAGCTATTTTTTGTGAAATTGGTCAAAAATATGTTAGTTTTATGAATTTATTGTTATTATGATCTGATTTGGAGATGGGGTAAATTTGTTTACGAATTAATTGCTTCTGTTTTTTGTTTATGATGGAATTTATAGTTTTGGTTTCGAACTGATTTTTTGTGGCTATTTGTCTGATTGTATTCAATTCCCTCTTTAACGTAATATTATCTAAAGGAATTGAAAATGCTCTATGTACCATTGATCTATAAGCAGCTAGTTTATGATTGATCGGATGTTTTGAAAAATTTGGTATTGTTGTATCAGTTGATGTGGGTTTTCTATATATATCAAAGGAAATTTCATTATTACTGTTAATTAAAGTTATGTCCAGAAAATTTATTTTATTATCGAATTGTGTTTCCATGGTGAATTTGACCTTATTGTGCAAACTATTGAGATATTCTAATGTTTCATTTAATTCTGAATGTGTTCCGCAGAAGCAAGCCAATATATCGTCTACATACCTGTACCAAAAAGTGATATGCTTTGCGTGTGTGGATTTTAGAATTTTTCTTTCAAAACGGGACATAAAGATTTCAGCGAGTAATGGGCTGAAAGGTGAACCCATGGCAAGTCCATCTTTGTGTTTGTAAAATTTACTATTGTATTGAAAGTAATTTTCTTCCACGCAAAGTTCGTAAAGGGTTAAAATTTCGTTTTTTATCACAGGATTGATGTTATTTTGTGTTAGGATATTTTCGATTATATTCATGCATTCTATATTTGGTATATTCGGGAACATATTAACTACATCAAACGACACTAGAATACTATTAACTGGAAGGATAACATTTTTTAGTTTTTTTATGAGCTCCATTGAATTTTTTGTTGAATAGGGTGAGTTGAATTGTGTTGTTTCTTTAAAAATTTGGTTTAATTTAGAGGCTAGTTTTGCAAGGGGGCTATTAATATATGATACCACAGGGCGTATTGGACAACTATCTTTATAAATTTTAATAAGGCCATATAGTTTGGGAGGTGTAGGATTCATATTAATAAGTTTGAATTTATCATAATCTGATAAAATAATTTGAACATCTTTATATATACATATATATATATATATATATATATATAGATTTTATCAGATTATGATAAATTCAAACTTATTAATATGAATCCTACACCTCCCAAACTATATGGCCTTATTAAAATTTATAAATATAGTTGTCCAATACGCCCTGTGGTATCATATATTAATAGCCCTCTTGCGAAAATAGCCTCTAAATCAAACCAAATTTTTAAAGAAACAACACAATTCAACTCACCCTATTCAACAAAAAATTCAATGGAGCTCATAAAAAAACTAAAAAATGTTATCCTTCCAGTTAATAGTATTCTAGTGTCGTTTGATGTAGTTAATATGTTCCCGAATATACCAAATATAGAATGCATGAATATAATCGAAAATATCCTAACAAAAAATAACATCAATCCTGTGATAAAAAAAGAAATTTTAACCCATTTTCGAACTTTGCGTGGAAGAAAATTACTTTCGATACAATAGTAAATTTTACAAACAGAAAGATGGACTTGCCATGGGTTCACCTCTCAGCCCATTACTCGCTGAAATCTTTATGTCCCGTTTTGAAAGAAAAATTCTAAAATCCACACACGCAAAGCATATCACTTTTTGGTACAGGTATGTAGACGATATATTGGCTTGCTTCTGCGGAACACATTCAAAATTAAATGAAACATTAGAATATCTCAATAGTTTGCACAATAAGGTCAAATTCACCATGGAAACACAATTCGATAATAAAATAAATTCTCTGGACATAACTTTAATTAACAGTAATAATGAAATTTCCTTTGATATATATATATATATAGAAAACTCACATCAACTGATACAACAATACCAAATTTTTCAAACCATCCGATCAATCATAAACTAGCTGCTTATAGATCAATGGTAGATAGAGCATTTTCAATTCCTTTAGATAATATTACGTTAAAGAGGGAATTGAATACAATCAGACAAATAGCCACAAAAAATCAGTTCGAAACCAAAACTATAAATTCCATCATAAACAAAAAACAAAAGCAACTAATTCGTAAACAAATTTACCCCATCTCCAAATCAGATCATAATAACAATAAATTCATAAAACTAACATATTTTGGACCAATTTCACAAAAAGTAGCTCGAATTTTATCAAAAATTAACATAGTAACAGCTTTCACACCCTCCCGTAAAATTTCTAATCTCTTTTTTAATCCGAAAGACAAAGAGAACCGACTGAATAATTCTGGAGTCTATAAATTAAGTTGTCAAGAGTGTAATAGTGTGTATATAGGACAAACGGGCCGACCTTTCCATAAAAGGTACAAAGAGCATGAATCTGCTTTTAGGAACTGGAAGAATAATTCCAATTTTGCGAACCATTTCTTCACTAGAGATCACACCTTCCCAGAATTGAACAACCTTGTTATCTTGCACGTGGAAGCGAAAGGGAAAAAACTTCACATCCTGTAATCCATAGAAATTGAAAAATATAAAAAGCACGTACCAATAATAAAACTACTTAACGAACAGACGGAACTTTGGAAAACCCCTCTCTTCGAAGCCTACAATCCCCATATATAATAGTTGAGATCTAATTTGTTCGTTCAGTTTGAAAAAGTAGTAAACACTACGAAACTCGAGTCACTGTATAGTATATCAGTTATAATAAAAAGTGATAGAAAACAAAGTAATTCCTTATTTTATTCCTTGTAGGTATTTCCTATAATTGACGCCTTTTTGTTTTGTTCGTATTGTTTGCATATTTAACTTATCTGTATTACCGAAAATTGTCTGTTACTTGTACCCTCTATTTCCAAGTTCTTGCTTAAAATATTACTATATAAGATGTGAAGTTGTAATTTTTAGAAATAATTCAAAATGTAAAACTAACGAGGCCACAGTATTGATGAAGAAATTGTTAGAAAATAATAATATTGTGGAAATACTATTTATTTTTTTTTATTGAATCCTGCAATCGTCTCAATTTACCATGAGACTAGAAACTAAGGAAATATCTTACCAGTTGAAGAATTAGAATAAAATTTATAAGATGCGTTATCAATAATTTTTTGAATAGATCCTTTTTAGAGATTTTAATTTTTTTTATAAATATTGGACAGAATAATATTTCAGAGGTTTCTCGGCATTATTCTGTTCAATATTAAAAAAAAAAGTATATTTTTATGTTGAATCCAAATATTTCATCGCTTTATTTTATGGACATCGTGTTTTGCAATGTTGATGAAATTATTTGATGCCTCTATTAAAAACCTGAACTCAGAATTGAATTGTAACTGTTGAAATTTCCGATTTGAAAAAAATTACGTTTCGAAAGAAAAACTTTTTAAAATATAACCGAATATTTATGCAGAATCTATAGGATCATCTACACCACTGTGATCATTTACATTTCTGCCAAACCTATCTTCAGATGACACACTTACCCTTTGATACTTCCTTCAGCTAAGAAGCAAATAAAGCAGTCGGAACTTCTCAACAATAATTCTACCTGCAAACAAGGGCACAAAGGGGGTAACCCACCTCTTATTGAACTATCTTCGGTTCAATCGCCCTTGATGGGCTATTAAGCATATTCGATATCTTTCGTTGGATTTGAATACGAAAGGGTCAAATACCCATATAGAAAAATGTAGATTAGGTACAGTGGCTCAGCGGAACTACAGGTATAATACAATCCAATCCGTTTTATATTCTTCCTATCATACGTTTGGCCGATTGGGTTTGCATAAATTTATGAATAATGTTCGTGGGATAATTTTGAATTTCCGTATTGGAATCCGGATAGGAGATAGGGTTGCTTTGTGCACATCTTCGGGTGTACTTTCTGGGATGTATTCTCACATATGGTAAATTTTGCAATCAATCAATGTATGAAGATGGTTCAACGGATAACCCAACGGATCAGAGTAAACAGCCGACTAAAACGGTTAAAAAAACGTACACATACACGAACTGCATGATGACCTTCGCAGCAATATTTGGCGCCAGACGTTTTTAGATCTATCTACATCAGACCGAAGGATCTAGCAGATCTTGAGACGTGTTCCGCGAATTTATGGATGACCAGAGCTTTTCTAAATCCTCTTTGTTTTACAACCGACTCACTTGTTTTCTTTCCGAGTAATAAATCATTTCTTTATTAATGGCTCTCATACTCCAAGCTTTTAGCGAGATTATTTGAAGTGGGGAGAATTTCTTGAATATTCCATAAAAAACGAAAAACAATTTTTTTCAAACATGTTGTCTTCACGAGAGATCATGATTAAAAATGTGATACTAATATGATATTCAAATCAATTAAATCGGCTGATATTCTTTTCGAGACAGAATGAATAGAGTTTGAGGTATAGTTACAGAAAGTTCTTCAAATTAGAACCGTGCAACATACATCTGTATAACAGTAACAGTTCAACATTCAAATAAGCCCGAATAGGTTTTGAACTGTTATACAGATGTAAGTTTGCATTATCCCATTTCGAAGAACTTTCTGTTACCATAGCTCCTTATTAATTACAGTTGGAAAAAATATCAGCCGATTCCATTCATTTGAATGTGAATGATAATTATAGGTATCAAGGCGTAATTAGGCATAACTTGAGCATGAGGAAGGTTTTCTGCGTGAATAATTGTAGAAAAAATTGGGACAGTTCGATGCTTGAATTAGCTCATGTATGTATATTCGCATGCATTAGGTGGCGCTAGTGTTTGATGAAATGTTAGTGTTCCCAAGCAGGGCAAAGATAGGTGCATGGATGAGTGCATTCGTTCGACATTGCAGGGCACTGATGATTAAGGGCAGTAAACTTCGAAACATGTGCATATCTGCTGCTTATGTTTCCGCGATCAACAAAACCTATTAGGGCTTATTTGAGTTTTGAACTTATATACAAATGTAAGTTTGCACTATCCTGATTCGAAGAACTTTCTCTTTCCATACTATTTATTAATGATATATTATTCTTGATTTCGACGTAAAAAATATTTTCTTCTAAAAATCAGTTGGGAAATTTAAGTTTGCAGAATATCCTTACAAAAAGCTCACAATTATTAAGGATGTTTTCATGTTTCTTATCATACCGCTACCATGATCGTTCTGTTGTGTTTTCATGATAGTCCTATGTAATCAGAAGCATGAAAGCTAGAATTAAACTTTTAAAAGTTGAAGTATTATTTTCGAATGCATAAATCAATTCCAACTATTTAGAAAACTTTATGGGTATTCTCAAGTAGTTTGTTATTTTACACATAATGGTAATTAATATATATTATCTTAAATATCAAACAGAGTAATTCTGTTATACCTCGCTACAAATTTAAATTTTATAAAATTTCTTAAAGTTTTTTTTTTCATTAAATTAAATGAATGCCTTAGAAAAACTATTTATTTTTTAGCAGACATATAAAATTAACACTGATTTGCATAAATATCAAAAGGAGACAGAAGAATCCAAAGAAAATATAGCACAAACTTTTAGTGGAGACATCCCCGTTTTATATTTGTAGATTAGGGAATTCTTCTAAACAACCTCTCTTTAAAATGCTCCTTTAAAAACTTCTTCAAAATATATAGTACATCTTCGAAAAGGCGATTCAAGATTCTCACCGATTATCTTCAGTGTAGTTTCATTCCAGCAAAATGAAAAAGAATCAATTAAAAATTTATATCATACTTACACGATGTCGTGGTATTTCAAACTCAAATGTAACCATTCGCATTCTGTGTTCGTCTACAGAAAATACACCGAGGTTGTGTAAAGTAGTTTTCAATTCCCAGTTGTATAAAAAAACACCGTTTGTATGAGTAAGAAACAAATTGAATTTATTATATATAATATAAAATAATTAAAAGGGAGATTTTTTATTTGGTTAAAGGCTTTTCCAATATTTCAAATATCAAACATAGTAATTCTTTTATACGTCGCTACAAATTTCAACTGCATAAAATTTCTTAAGAACTTTTTGAAATTAAATTAAATGAAGATTAGTTGCTGAAGGATTTAGAAATTGCCTTTTGAATTGAAACATGATACGCAAAACGATCTCAGTTTTGGGTAGCTCATAGTCTAGTTCGTTTTTATGGAACAAAAGACATTTTACATTTCACGTACCTACATAAATACTACTTCAGTGCTAGTTTTTGCCTTATCCGGTAGAATAATATTAATTCAGCTTCACTTCACTTTGATACACTCTTGAATAGTACAAATCACACTAGGCAATACATTTTGTTAAAACTTTTCCATTGAAGGTGGTGATATTAATTGATAATATAATTTAACTTGATAGTTTAGTCGCAGAATATTTCTGAAGTATTCAATTTCGAAGATATGAACCGCTGAGATATATCCATCATAATTAATCACGCACAACTAATGATCAGCTGAACCTTTCTATGCAACATTCTTTCAAAGGGACTATTCAATGAATTCATCCAATAATTAGTCTCTAACCCGATTGAATGGAGATGACTACCTACCTGAACTGCTACTTGTACCACTGTCCGAAGTATTTACATTAATTAGAATAATAATGGTGGTGTTGTGGTACCGGGCGTTTTCAGAGACACAAGTCCAGCGTGTGCACATTTACATAAATTTGACTGTGCACCAGAGGTAATATCACCTTATTATGGTAATGCCCAGTGCCGACAGAAGCTTAACTCTGCAGTACACTTTATGAATATTTGATTCTCCGTTAATTCGACATAAAAGAGGTTTTTCGCTAATCCTCGGTATAATTCTGTCAGCAGTAGTTAAGTACTGGAGTAGAACGTAATACATTCCCTGTGCAATGATTCTGTTAGACAGATTGTAAATGTACTGGTTTCAAATTATTTTTCTCATTATTTGAAGCGATTCGTTGAAATTTTTTTGTGTTATAGGTAGGTTTACTTATCTATAAAGTATAAGCTGATGTGAGCTGATAATTTGTGTGAATATAATAATAAACACGATTTTTCAATTTACCACAAATTAAAACACACAGATAGTTCCTCGAATTACCTATATTCATACAAATTATTCGCTTATAATACTATGCTTCAGACCAGATGGGATATTAAGCCTTAGGACTAATACACAGTTGGTGGGTGTAGCTAATGCAATGCCACTTTTGTTTTTCAGTAGTACCAACCTTCAAAAGATCCGAAGACACAACAGTCAGCAGACAAGATAATGGCTTGTGTAATGTGGGACACGCACGGAATTTTGCTCATCGACTTCTTCCAAAGTGTCAGACTATTACCATATGCGTTACTGAAAAGATAAGGCACCGATCCACAAGTCGATGAAAACGATGGTGTCCATGAACAATTTATAATTCGAATTGCTGTCATACCCCCATATTCACCAGATCTGTTTCGATTTGACTTCAACATGTGCGCAGGTCTTAAAAAGATGCTCCAAAGAAAGTTTTCGCTCAAATGATGAGGTTATAGTCTGAATAAATGAATTCTATTTTGAGGCCAAAGAATTTTCTAGGAAAGGCATCGAAAGTATCGCTATGGAAGGTAACTATGTAGATAAATAAAGTGAAATTTTGCAAAATAATATGTTTTACTGGTTGGTCCTGGAACTTAATGTTCCAGATATTAGATTAATTAGTTCATTTCACTGATTTGTGCCTGATAGATGCAGATTACGATAGTGTATAATTTCTCAAAAAATATTTTGATAGATTAAATATTTTAATTTATGAATGTGAGTGGGTTTTCCTACATTTAAGCATTAAACAATATATAAAATGACTTTTTTCCGAAATGGATTGCAGTTTACGCTCATTTTTAAAACTTATACCCTTGTTATATAGAATAAAGAGAGATATTTTGTCGATTTTTTGAAATTTTTTCTGTAATTTTTCGATTAATGATTTACTGAATAAGTTTTTATTCCTGCTTAAACCTTCAATCACTTTTTTATATGATACTATCCTTAGCATCAAATATTAAAAGATATTGTAAATTCTTCGAAAACTTCAGTCATGGATACGATAAATTTACACGCTGTCATTAAGGGTATAAAATTTATCATGTTTCTGTGAAATATTTAATATTCAATATTATCTGCGTCCTTTATTTCTATCAATACTATCATCAAATAGGTCTTTTATTGAACATGGACCTCCAAGTCTTATAAGAGTTTATTTTTCGAAATGAAAAATTCACAATTCTTGATACAGCTTATTTTACTTATCATCATTTGGATTGAAATTCATTAATACTGATGGTGAAATGAGGTTTAATCAACCCAAAACGAGCATATAGAATAATTTCCTATTCCCGATAACGGATTTGGATATAACACATAATTTTTACAACAATCAATTAAACTTTATTCGGTCTCTTGATTGAAAAATCACGGATATTAAGCCCCACAAAAGGACTGATAACGGTCAATTAAAAATTGGGAACGAAATATCTTCATTCGGATCTTCACTCAAATCACCGTTTCCTCTGTTTTTTTCTCACATATTTCAATCCTTTCCAATAGGGATTCGATAAATTGAAACTTCGGAAATAAGGAACCTAATTATCCATAAAAATACCCAATTATAAATAACATCTCAGAAGAAGATCCCTGGTCTTTGGGCCCCCAAAAACCCACTAATCAGCCTTCAGGGAACAAGCGGCGTAACAATTCGGCTAACCTTGCTTTTAATCGGCACCCCAAATTTATGGCGTTAGTTATTTCCCATCTAGTCACTTGTGCCGGAAGACATAACAACTGACCATCTACTCCTTTAGCATGGAAAATGGTCAAGAGATCGGCGGTGCCATTGGGCGACTTGATAATTCCAAGATAGTACCGTAGTAAAATTCTTACCGTCTTGTTTCTTGTAGAGGTGTGTTATTTTATTCGGGCAAGCGGGTTTTCGGTTTGACTATTTTTTGATAGAAAATACTTGAATGTTACGTAACTTGATTTAGGGCCGAGGCAGTTCAGGAATTATCTGAATGCTGCGGTCGGTTTTTCAGCATTCCAAAGAGGAGGATTATCTAATCGCTAATGAAAAAGAATCATTTATTTTAATTATGTAGTGGACGAAAGTACTGTACATTTGGTGGCCATTATAACTGTTAAAACGAGAAATCTCTACTGAAAACTATTACACACATATAATGTCTAGATATGCCCGAAATATCAGATGGTTTTTAGAGAAAATACATACATTCCATATAAAAAATACTTCAACATGGAATGGAGTTCTGTTCTACCTATGGGTTTTGGAAAAAATATTGGTTATTTACTAAGAAAACAAATATATAATATTCAAACGAATTTTCTCATACATCCACATTTTGTTAGTAGAATGATAGGATTAAGATTTTACTTCTTGCATATTAGAAATTTTTATTTTTTGTGGTGTATTAAAAAATTATTAGAGAGAAAAAGGGAATCGCTTATTCATGTTTTGTCATCTGAATTTATAATACGAAGAAATCTTTCCATAATTGTTCCGAATATAGAAATAAATACAACAAACTTTCCTTTTAACGCCTTAACTGTGTCTTTCCGCTCATCTTTTTATGTCTTCGACACAGCATTACCTTCGGTTCTTTTGCTCTTAAACCTACGCAAAACACTCCTTTCCTCATGAAAATCCATTAGTAAATTAAATAAAAAATTACTTTTCTCATTTGCATACAGTAATTAATTCTCTATCAATAAATCAGTGAAAAATAAAGCAAGTTGTGTCCTGTTCACGATAATGGTCGCATTCTGAGAAGCTAGGAAATGATATTCAATTAGGAAATACCTTTCATACAAATGATCTGTCATTTCTCAGCAGATTAATATATTTCATTATTTGTTCACTGAGAAATAATGTAGAAATCCTAGGCCTACAGCGAGTTTTCATCAATTAACTCAGACAAAAACAATTAAATAATAAGGTTCCTGAATTTTTTCATCAACGTGAATTAATATGGATGAGTTTCGACCTTATCCACCGTCTGATGTGGGTCGGATATTTATCAACTACTATATTGTACTATTATACATTTTTTTATTGTTAATAAGCACATTTACATCTATGAAGTTATACCTATGAAGCAGCTGACACTAGAATCAAACAGTAAAATTACTTCAAAAATTACATAATAAATTCTAAGTATATATATATATATAATAATAATAATAATTTATTTTTGCCTTCCCATTATTGAACAATTATAATACAAGCATATATTATCCTAAGAAACAAAAATATACTTCAGTCACAGAAGTAGTGCTATACTACTTGTAAGTGACATAATAAATACAACTCAATGGTATCAGCTACATCACAAAAAAAAATGAATAAAACTTCACAAAATTCAAAACAAAATGAATAACAGTTCCAAAAACCACACAGAAACCGTTAGCAAAAAAGGATCACAGCATCCGATCAACATATTCATTCATATATATATATATCTCCTTTTTCAATAGATTGTGAATATTTAGATAAAAGGCTTTAATGTCCAGCTTGGAAATTTCCTCTGATAATTGTGCTAGAAAGGAGAACGAGTAACCAAAATATCTATTGGAAAATCAGCTTCTCCAATTTCTTGGCTTATGTCGGTATTTGAAGCCGAGTTTCCTACGTATGCATTTGTTAGTCTGTTATATCTTTAGAAAGTCTCAGCTCAGAGATCATTAGTGATCTTCACTAAGTTATGATCAAAGTAGCATCTCGTTATAAGCATCAAACAGTAAAAGTATTTCAAAAAATACATCATAAGTTCTGAGTATATTTATCTCCTGTTTCAAAGGATTGTAAATATTTATATCAATGGCTTCAATGCCCAGCAGATAAGTTTCCTCTGATAATTGTGCTAGAAAGGAAACTAAGAAGCTACAATGCTATAGGAATATCAGCTTCTCCAATTTCTTGGCTTATGCCGGTATTTGAAGACGAGTTTCCTACGTATGCATTTGTGAGTCTGTTATATCTTTAGAAAGTATCAGCTCAGAGATCATTAGTGATCTTCACTAAGTTATGATCAAAGTAGCATCTCGTTATAAGCATCAAACAGTAAAAGTATTTCAAAAAATACATCATAAGTTCTGAGTATATTTATCTCCTGTTTCAAAGGATTGTAAATATTCATATCAATGGCTTCAATGCCCAGCAGAGAAGTTTCCTCTGATAATGGTGCTAGAAAGGAAAACAAGAGGCTACAATGCTATAGGAATATCAGCTTCTCCAATTTCTTGGCTTATGCCGGTATTTGAAGACGAGTTTCCTACGTATACATTTGTGAGTCTGTTATATCTTTAGAAAGTATCAGCTCAGAGATCATTAGTGATCTTCACTAAGTTATGATCAAAGTAGCATCTCGTTATGAGCATCAAACAGTAAAAGTATTTCAAAAAATACATCATAAGTTCTGAGTATATTTATCTCCTGTTTCAAAGGATTGTAAATATTCATATCAATGGCTTCAATGCCCAGCAGAGAAGTTTCCTCTGATAATGGTGCTAGAAAGGAAAACAAGAGGCTGCAATGCTATAGGAATATCAGCTTCTCCAATTTCTCGGCTTATACAGGTATTTGAACACGAGTCTCCTACGTATCCATTTGAGAGTCGGTTATATCTTCAGAAAGTCTCAACTAAGAGATAATTAGTGATAATCACCTCGTTATGAGCAAATTAACACATAGAGCTAGTCTAAGAGCAGTTTGAGGCGATTTGAAACACGTCGAGCGAGATTTTTCTTGTATTAACAAAACAAACGATGCAAGCGGATGCCCTGAAAAGTACGGCTTATATCCCTTCGTTTGGCTTGTTCCAAACAATTTATTATGGAGCGAAACGTTCTAGTGAAAGGCATGTACCGTGTGAAACTTGGGATAGTTAATTTTTTAGCGTATCGAGTGAGACGATCATTGTTTTACAACGCGAATGGTCCAAGTGTCGTACACAAGGTCTATTGGAGTATGCATTAGGATACCCAAATTGCCATCTCATGACAACCAAGCGTTTCATACATACGTTTCACTTAAAACTTCTGCTGAAACGAGCCAAACTATGGAACTCAAACAGTGCTTTTCAAAGCATTCGAGTAGTGCTGCATTGTTTATGTTATAAATGCAATAATTATCTTTCTCGACGGGTTTCAAAACGGTTCGAGTCATGTGTGGGGGGAGACTCTTGGGATGTCTAGAAAAGTGACAGAAATGACGGAGCCAAATATCATAGGTGCTGATTTTATCTCTGAGTGAATATTTTCTATCGGCTAATCTTCCTAGTGATGTAAACGTAGTTTTGAGAGCTGTTTCGCCGTAATGCGAAGAGGTAAAAAGACTGGGCATAACAATTCTCCACCCAGACTTTCAAGAAAATACCACCAAATTATATAGAGATGGTTTCAAAAGAACCAAATCAATAGGAGCTGGAGTATTTGCACCCAGAATGAATGAGTTTCCACCCTTATATATTTTAAGCGGGAAATCATACGATAGGAAGACAACATATCAATATTATAATTTTATAATGAAATATGTGGTTCAAGATATATCTCAGTAATCTCAAGAAAGAGAGCTCAATAGATCATGGGGTGCTCCATCTTTGTTATAATAATGAAACCTCGGCGCGAAAGTTTTGAGTCTCTTAACTCGGGTTTGCATAGTGTAGTTCGGTTTATTGTGTTTGAAAATGTTGTAAATATCACAAGAATTCAAATCGTTTTGGTATGACTTCTCAATAGAATATTAATTTTAAGTTGAGAATATAGTACAACTATTCGACTGAAGTATTCAAAATATATTTTGATACCCTCGCAGAAAAAGGTAGTTTCATTATTTTTTATAAATAACGAAAACCTGGAATGAAATTCTTCGTTTTCTATAATTTTCATTACTGTGGAAAGTGTGATCCGATTTTCGTAATGTAACTGTTTTTTCAAATTGGCATATAACAAATAGTAATTCGAGGTCTTTATTTGTGGAAAGTTTGTGTTGAACTTCGAAAAGTGGAGAATGCGACAGGCCTATTTTTTTTTAATGGAAACCTTATTGTAAAAATCGGTTATACATTTAAAGTTCAAAGTATTCTCGGTTACTAGTCACTACTTTTTCACATTTTTTCCATAACTGGGGGATCCCATCGCGAAAAAAAGCCGGCTCTTTGGCCGCTACCACGCATCGATTCATTTTTTTTTATTTCATCCTAATTGGAGAAGTGCTGGTCAGCTAAGCCATGTTGCATCGATCGGAAGAGATGGTAATCAGATGGTTGAATATCTAGGTTGTATGGTGAGAAGGGGAAAATTTTAGCGATTCTAAATACATTTTAATGAGCGACGCAACATGTGTCATGCTGCAAAATAACATTGCTGTGTCTGTCGGCATATTGCGACGGTTTTTCTCGTAATATTCGACTCAAGCGCATCAATTGTCGTCGATAGACATTCCCTGTGATTCTTTCATTCGATTGTAGCAGCTCATAAATCACCACACCCAACTGGTAACAGTTACCATACTCACCTGACGAAGTCAATATGTAATTGACGAAACAATTGTCGTTGAAAAATAAAAATAAGTGGAAATAAAGTGTTTTACTTCAAATCATTTACGATGAATTTCCGTCAAGTAGAGACCGAAACAATCAAGGATTATTATTTGTTTCGATCATTGCAAAATTTTGTGGACGGTAGAACCTTTACTTCAAATGAAGAGGTCAAAATCACCTGGATCAGTTTTTTGCCAGCAGCGACCAACAATTTCATGAGCGTGGAATCATGCTACTACCAGAAAGATGGCAAAAGATGTTTGACCAGAATGGCCAATATATAATTTAATAAAATATTAATTCATTATACGAAAATCGTCTTTAATTATTCCCAAAAATAACGAAATTACTTTGCGAACAACCAAATAATTATATGATACTCGTAGCTTGTCGTCATTTTCAATGATCCAAGAAATACATTCTTTATTCAATTGGATACTTAGAACAGGACTCAGCTGAAATAATTTCGATAGAGATACATGAATTTTCCTCTTCGGATGCGAGCACTGGACTTTTCCCCCTCTGAAAAAATTGGGGGGAAGATTCAACCTCTAATTTTCTCTTTGAGCAAGTTAGTGAGCGCTATAAGAAAAATCCTAAGAGGTAAATTGGTGATTAACTTCTCAGAAAATCAAACTAAATTACATTTGAATTTAATTTTTTTGTATTCACTATCTGACTTATACGCACATATACATACATTCTTTTGAAATGAAACAAAGAAAATGACTCTTACCGTTCAGAACCAACTATGACGTGAGAAATTCACATTCAATAGGTAAAACCGCCATTTTCCATGTAACCCCCACGTAGTCCTCAGAATCATGTACGACCTATGGGAAAGCGTACCTCTTACATCGTTCATAATGAAACGTGGTCAAGATGATTCAAGATAAATAACTTTTTGTTTTAAAGTATATAAATATATTCTCTACGTACCGGAAATGGAGAACGTGAGAAGGTATTCTTAAATATAAAGGAACGCCGGATGTTTTCGGTAGTGGCAAAATTGTTCTCAGGTTGTCGGTGAATCCGCATTCTATTTTATGTTTTTGGTACCCATGCCCATTCCGTTTTTTTCCTAACCCAGTATTAGTGGTTTTTTAATTAATTCAAATTGACTATTGAGCGCGGGAAGTCGCCGGAGCTTCCGCTCAAGGCGCAATTACAGTTGCGATTTAACACAGTGGAATACCACTAGAAATAACACAAGGTGATGCCAAACATATTTTTTCGAGGTAAGAATATTATCAAAGTTTTACCGGTAGTCTTGAAACTTGTTCAAACTCTTTGAGAATAGCAGAATAAATTAATACTAAAAATACACTCGGTAGATTTAACGCCTTAATTCATTAATCTATAATATTCCTATATCCATTTTATTAATACATATAAATTGAAAATTACCATGAAGAAGTATTTCCATATTACAGAATAATAGCTGGAATTAATTCTCCAGAACCTCTACAGATTTTAATCCAAATAAATCTCATGAAAACATTTATAATTCAATTCTAAAACATATCCTAAATACACTGTAATTTCTTTGTATTACAACTCATGCACGTGGTTATCTAATGCAAACTCTAAGTCGTATCATCTTTCATTGTATATTTCTGTGATATAACCTAATTTTCGTATAAGCCATGCCTATCCCAAAATTGGTTAGTTGTTGCAGAAAGGTTTAGTGATAAAAAAGGTAATTTTTAAATGATTATTTAGTTTATTCAAATAACTCCTTACTGAAGAGATTTTGGGTCCGAATTTATCAGGTTCTTTCTCTGGAGAATGTGCTATATATTCATTAAAAAAGGAAAATAAAATAAGGCCCTTTTTGAATTATATGTTGAACAACTTTGGGTGATGGGACTTGTCATTCTTTCACATCCAATCGAAACATATATGTTTTAGGTGATTTCTAAATAATTTGATCATTATTTCATATTTCTTTTGATTTTATATTAGTTAATTTCCACCACATGTGATGATAATATATATGTCTATAAAGTGATACAATGTATTTAGGACATGTTTTAAAATTTAATTCTGAATGTTTTCATGAGATTCATTCAGATTAAAATCTGTAGAGGTTGATAGATAGTTCCAAGTAATGCAGTGAACTTGGTTCCGTATATCAATGTATCAAACAATCTTTCTGGGAAATACATTTATATATTCTTAAATTTACATTATTTTGTGAATGATTTGGAATATTTGTTCTAGATTTGAGTTCTTTCTGTAGACTGTCTATGAAGTATTTTCTTAATTTTACCTTATGCGAGTTAGGATAAATCAGTTGTGTTTTATTGATGTGCTTGAAACCTTCTTGAAAAAAAAAAGTTAATTTTTGAATAGTGAAATAGTGGCCGATCTTACTAGCTGAAAATTTTCCTCCTCCGCCTGAAGTTCCTGAACCTCTGACTAAAAAGATCTCTGAATATGAGCAGTGTTTTGAAGCTACTATTATACACCGACGTTCATAGATAGCATTATAGAGTAACACTTGTTAACTCATATTGTTTGTTGTTCTGGTATTTCTAAAATTACTCCCCAAATTTCCATGAAGAAGGTTGAGGCCACACTTCCACTGCTAATCAATGGAATTGTAGTCTTTTAGAATACAGTGATGAAACGCGCAAAGAAGAAGTTATGAACAACAAGAAACAAACAAGTTTGAATATCAAAACAGATTTTTTTATTATCCTGAATACTCCTAGATCTTCACAGAAGATCCCTTAGAAGCTTTTTCAGCTTGTGCGAGTTAAGAGTTTTGTTGTGTTCAAGGAAGGCTTTGTTACTGCGATCTTGCGTCACTTAAGGTCACAGCATTGCTAATTTTTGACCCAACAGTGAAATAGTGGCCGACACCTGTCTAACTAAAAAATTTCTTTTCCACCTGAACAGAATTCGAACCCCGACCTTCCGGTCACGAGCCCAATGCTCTACCATTGAGCTGTCCGCACTGCTTATATATAATAGAAGTAAATAGGGTTTTTAAAAAATTACATTATATAAATATCATGTGGTTTAACTAAGACCATAAAATACCTTACAAGATTTGTGTGATTTTGTGAAGAGCATAGAACATAGAATAACTTGGATTTTAAAGATCTCTAATTTTAAAGTTGTTCAAACAAGAATACCACGAGGTCTTAGGGGTGAGTGATTTACTGTTAATTGATTTTATCTTTTGAATGTGAAGTTGGACGGACCTAATCTGAATTATAATTGTTTTTTGAGGATCTGTTAGATGTTCTGAGAATTTTTGAAGAAACTTATTTGAATATTTTAATATATAAAATATTTCAAATAAATTAGTTTTGGAGAGGTTCTTTAAATTATGTTGTGTATTTTTGAAAAAAGATTTAGTTCTAATAAATATAAGATCAAAAACAGAACATTTTGTCACAGGCAGATAAACGCATCACGCCTGTTTGAAGTGTTCGAGAGCAGATGCTCGAAACGAAACACCGCTCATTTAAATATTTATTTATTAATTTTAACTGACAATTTATATTTGTTGGGTTTCTTTATTCCCTTCAATATTGTATAATGAGTTTTGTCTATCAAATATAAGCAATACTTATAAGATATTAATTCAATTCTAAAATTTTTTTAATACAAATTTTTTTAAATTGAAATTGTAGGAGACTAAAAGTTTAAATCTGTTTTGATATTCAAAGTTTGTAATAATTTTTCTATCTAATTAAAAAACCTTTTCGTATTATTTAAAAAAACCAAGCGTTTCATTTTCGTATATTTAGCAAAGACATTATTCTTGAAACTGGGTAATCCAAACTGGATGGATATCAGGTAAATCAAGAAAAAACTTTGGGGTCACTTGCAGTGGTATAGTGAAATTTTGATATGGTCGTTATTTTGTGAAATATTTTATTCCGGGAAATCTTACCTCCCTAAAATAACATTACCAGTCTACTTCCTCTAATGTGGTGCGTTTCGTCCCACCCACAAGCGAAAATAATAAGATCATATTGCGATTGGGTACAGACGATTTAATTTGAATCATGAACCATAAATATAGCTTAACATTAGGTAAATCAGGACCACATCAGAACTAAAATTCTCGTTCACCATGACAATGTTTTCACTATAAAATAAAATTCACGACAACAAAATATATACTGCAAATTATATTTCATCAACAACTGATTATATTATTGAATGCCTGCAATGAGTGTGTAATGTGATAAGATTATTTAGCGAATTATGATAATATTAACCTGCTCGTAATAATAAACTACATATTGAAAAATGATTATGTACCATGGACAAACAAATGAACAATGACAGATTCAAGCGAGGATGGTAATTACTTCTCCATAATGAATAGCATAAAATGCAGTGTAAAAAATCTTTTTATCAACAATACGTCAACGAAACTCAAAAAAATTTTCAATTGAATAAATCAGTACATTGAATTGTCATTCTTCAATAAAAATTTATATTAATTGACGTCCACCACTGAAAAAATGTTCATCTACTTCACAGTATGGAGAAATCTATTCCAAATGATGAAGAACGATTTTATGGTATATAAAAGGTGTCCGAAAAGCCTATCGGGTTACTTCCATAAAACAAAAACTACTTGAAATAAAAAAAAAATTATTGTTAATTATTACAATTTAAGGTGGAAAATTATTTGGAAAAGATTATGTTATCTGAATGGTGACCCTTACGCTGCTGGCTCTCTTCTAATCAGGAACGCTGACACATAGCTCTCCATATTACTCCCATTTCTGACTTGATTTTTTGCTTCAATTGCGTGTCATCACATTATTCTCATAGACCCTACTTTTGACTAAGGACGGGGCTTCTGGAAGACCAGTTGATGTTACCCCTACGCGAAATGACCTCATTAGGGAATAATTCGATCCAGCTTCCATTGCAAGTTCTTGAGTTGAAATCTTGAAATTCCTGTAACCCTGGACTCAAAAATTTTCGTACCATATCGCAATAACGGTCACTATTCATATTGAGTGGTCGGCCTCGTCGATCTTCATGAAAATAAGGACCGATTATGCCTCTAGCAGACATAGCTTCCCAAACAAAGACCTTTGGGCTGTGCAGGTTTCGTTCATACTTCCATCTAGGATTTTCCTCTGCACAGTACCGACAATTCTGTTTATTAACATGACCATTTAGATGAAACTTTGCTTCACCAATGAAGAGTATGTTATCAAAATTGCTGAACCACCGTAACATTTCGTTGGCAAAATTCAATCAATTAGCATAGTCTGTATCCTTCGGTTCTTGAACTAATTGAATTTTATAGACTTTAAATGCGAATCTTTCTTCAAAATGAAATGCAAGGATGTTTTTTTGATGTTTAATGATTGGTCCCGCTTTCGGATGGATAAAGACGGATTTTGACGAACTGACGCCTCCGCTTCTCGAGTTGTTTTTTCATCGTGGACTGAACGAAGTGACCAGAGTGTTGAAAATTTACCCTTGCACCAATATTCTCGAACATCCGGATCTATTTTCTAATGATGTCGTAACTTGGTGCATGGCGTGTACGATATTCCGCACGATACAAACGTTGAGAAGCCACTACTGAACTGTTGCGATAATACGCTCGTATGCAAAAAGCGAGATGTGTTCCCGGGTACTGCTCCATCGTTACTAAAACTGCACAAAATGGCGGACAGCACGATCGCTTCTCCACACCCTTCCGTCGCTCAGTTTCAAATGCAGCGCCAAAACAAATACCCGATACGCTTTTTTATTTAATATATCAGATAGATTGTGTTATATATTTTTTTACTCTTTCAGGAATGTACTGTTTTGTGTTTTCCCTGAATAATACGACCAGTGTGGAATCTTTGATATTCTGAGCATTTTTGTTGAAAATTATCGTACGCAGATAAGTATATTCTCATTGACCTAGAGTTCTCGATTAATACTAAGTACACGTCATGTTTTATTTCTTTGCATCAAAGATATCACTTGTGAAGCTTTGTCACAAAAAGGGTACCCTAATGGCATATCCAATTACAGACCCATAAGTTTAATCACATCTTTTGCAAAAATTTTTGGGAAAATTCTTGTTCACCGTTTAGTGAAATTCTTTCAGAAATTCAAAATTCTACCTACTAATCAACACAGCTACACGAGGGGCAAAAGCACTGAAAGGGTAATATTCGAATTCACACAGAAAATATATTCTTGCCTTGAAGAAGATAAAATACCAGCGGGGTTGTATGTGGACATTTCCAAAGCGTTCTATTGCGTCGATCACAAAGTTCTTTTGCAGCTTGTACAAGATTACTTGAAGGACAGAAAACAAATAGTCGTATCGAATGTGAATGAGGAAAATTATTCCTCAACGGAAATTACTATAACTTCTAGCGTACCACCAGGCACTAATTTAGGACCTATTTTATTCGTTGTCTATGATGACGATCTCCCAGAGGTTTTGGAAGGTGAGCCTGATACATTTCAAGAAACGGCATCTCCAGCATTGGAATCGAGTTTTTACACTTTTGCTGAAGATACTAATAGTGTCTTCTCAAGATCTAGAATGTGTGACTATTGGCTTAACAACTGCTTTATCGAACGTCAGTGAATGGTGCATCTGCAATTCACTAACTCTTAATTTTGATAAAACAAATATCATGATTTTTCCAGCATCAGGAGGAATGTTAGTTTTCCAGCGTGTATTAACTTTGGGAACCAGCGAATACCAATAAGCTTAAGTACAAGACTTTTGGGAATCACAGTAGAGAAACACCTAAAGTTGGAAAAACACTGTAACTCCCTGATATCTAGGTTAAATTCGGTATTTTACACACTGAAGGCTATTGGATATGAAGTTTATATAACCACAATGAAAACTATCTATTTTTCAAATTTTCAGTCACTTTTATCTTACGGCATTGTATTTTGGGGTTCCAGTTCATCAGTAGAACATATTTTTGTAACACAAAAATTAGCAATCAGGACTATGTTCAATTTGAAATTTAGGTCATCTTGTAGGAACTACTTTAAGGCTAAGAATATTTTAACTTTCAGGTCTTTATTTCTACAGAGTTTTGCTATTTTTGCGAAAACATCATTATTACTTTGAGAGTTATAAAAATAACAATTTCACCAGAACAGTTCAAGATTACTTTTTCCCGATCCATATATATTCCTAAACTGAAACAAGCACACTTTATATGAGTATTAAATTGTATAATCTCCTACTGAAAGATATTCGGGACATATCAGGTTACAATCAATTTCGTTAGGCTGTTTTTCTGTTTATATTGAATGGTAAACCATACTCATTTGCAGAATTTAAAGACTTCTGTCTTAAAATATGAATGACTGTGTTGTTCTGATTTTTGTATTGATTTGTTTTGACATGTTTCTACTTTATTGTCCACTTGCAATGAACAAAATAGTAAAATGTAGTGATTCTTTACATAAGTAAAACACTTCGACATTTTGGACAGTTCCACACTTCGAGACAACTTTCAAGTTCAAATCGAGCTAAAAAATATTTTCAGTAAGTCCTTTAGTGTATAAATATTTAAAAGTTTTTGGAAATAGATTCCACGTTTTCTCGCAACATTAATATTAAGCCGACAATTAACAATGGATCTAAAAATGAAAAGTGTTTGATCAAATTCGTCTCGAAAAACAAATTATAGAGTCCAAATTTGTATAGTCCAAATAGGAAGATCAAACTAATAATAAATACAAAGAGATCTACGATGTCGCTGCAAAAGTATATTTTTTAACACGAGAACTATATTTATTCTTGTGGCAGCGTTGAAATTAAAATAAGTATATTCAAAATCAGTCAGCCGGATTAACATTTTTAATTTACAACTAATTCGGCCAAAAGAAAATATCCAGAAACCTCAGACGAAATGTAACTAACTAACGAACTGTTTTTCTATTATATATGTTTTTATAAAAATTTCAACACTCACTGAAAAATTAAAAATTAATTTTCCTTATCATATTTTGAAGTTAAAAATTTGATGAAAGCCCTTCAAAATCAAAAGATACAATTGCATTTAAACCGATGTAAATAAACTCTTTTCATTATTATGCAAAAGATTCAACCCAAAATATATTCAAATCCGGAGTGTATAACTTAACTTATTCAGATTGTAATAGCATATAAATACATAGATCTGACTGGACGTTCCTTTAATATTAAATGCAAGGAACATAAATCTGATTTCACAAAAAAAAAATAAACACGACATTAATTTCTAAGCTATTGCACTAAAAACGGTCACTTCTTCCTCTCAATCAACAACCTAAGAAATCTACATATAGAATCGAAAGGCAGAAAACAAAAGGACCTAAAATTCATTTAAATTTTTAAAACAGTTCATAAAAATTATACTAAAATAATGAATGACCAGAAGGACCTATGTAAATTCGAAATCTTGAACCTTTTCAAATTGCATGTGAAAACCATTTTATTGCTGTACCACCTTATTTATGTACATTTTTCCAAATATAAAGATCTAAAATTCAAACCTTTTCAAACATCACGTAACATTTATCTTATGTTATTACCGAATTTGCATTAGACATAAATACTCTGTACTCAAAAAGTTTTCACTTTGACAATGAAAGAGAGTTCGAAACTGCATGTAATATTCAATAACAATTTTTGGAAGCAAATACATAGTAATTTCCATAAAACTGTTGTTTCAGTTATGATCAACTACCAATTACTAATGACTGAATTAGTCAAATAGCTATCTTGATATTTTTTCATTTACATCTGAAATGGTTGTTGATTTGTAGTTTTGTAATTTTTTTTAATTATTATGTTAGCAGAATGCAGAATTCAAAATTTTCAGTCTAGCAGTTTCAGAAACTATCCCTCACTTTCAAAATAAAGAGTTATTGAAAAATTTGGTGATCAAAACAAATTAATCATTTATCATTCAAATTGGATACAAAATTACTGCCATGAAAAAGCAAAATAAAATAGAATTAGTTGAATCAATAGGTTTTTTTAGTTGTTACTTGAAAAAAATAAAAAGTTCAATCTTGGGGTTTCCATTATCAATCTCGATAAATAAATTAACTCAAAGACTGCATTCATACAACTCAATAATACCTTTTTTTTTTAAAATACTAATGCTTAAATTCATTTAAAAAGTATCAATCCTAATCAGGATTTTCAACATTTAAATAAATAAGCTGTTGAAATAATATATGCTCGGTATTTTATGAGAAACTTCAGTAATTTTAGTATAGCTTCAGAAAAATAATTAGTTGTTACTATGCATAACTAAACTTCGACGAAGGCAACCCTCAAGCCCTTCCTAAAAACAGATTTCCGACAGGGGTGCAAAGAATATAGACTGCTACACATTGGTGGCGGTTTGATACTCCTTGTTTGTTTTTAAGATTTTGTGTGCCTCGACATTGTTGATGCCGCATATTATGCGGATCCCAAACTAACGTGCTAAAGGCCATAATACAATATAAGATTTTTCCCGATAGTAATGTAATATATTATGCCTAGTTTAGGATTTTGCATGGTGGAAATAAAAAGTTTTACCCCCACTTTGTAAGAAGCCATAGAAAAAAATAGAATTTCTTCACAAAATGTTTAATGAGAAAGATGATTCTTGTAACAAAATAATAAAGGTTAAATTATTTTTGATCATAATTCGAAAGTAAATACACCTGAATCATCTTTCCCATTAAACATTTTTTTGAAGAAATTTTATTTATTTCTAGTGCTTCTTACTAAGTGAGGGTAAAACTTTTTATTTTCACCATGCAAAATCCTAAACTAGGGTTAAAATCATGTCGCGTTTCCGATAGATTTTTTGAATAAGTGAGATAATGTTTTTCCATTTAGGAAACATTTTAAATCCAATTTATAGCATGTGAATTTTTCGGCAATCACCACAAATTAATTTATAAACACCCGATTTATCATCTATCGTTATAATATCATTATAGTTTTCAATGACTTTACTGTGCTTTCAACTTGTTTTAAATGGGGCTCTTAAATTATATTTATTTTGGAGATACGTAACAATATTCTCAGAAGTATATTTTCTATATTTCAATAAAATATACTCAAATATCTCATTTACGTTGGGATATACCATATTGAATGCTATTCTAATATATTTATTCATTATGAGCTTAATTATGATATTCAATATTGGATTGTAGATATGATTTTCGTTCAATATAATTTAGTTTGGAAATAAAATTTTGTTAGTTTATTATCAACTGGTCTTTAATCATGTTTTTGCAAGCTGAAAACTTTTCCTTATTAAGGTGGTTTGATTCATTGTGTACAATTGTTTCTGTGTAATTGGGTTTAAAAGAAATTGAGAATTGATGTGAATTATTAGATAATTCAATCTACAAAATTAATAGTATTGTCAAATTCACAAATTCTTTCATTGTCGATCCTCAATTTTTAAACTATATTTAATTGATATGTGTAAAAAACCTGAACCATCCTCTCGTCGGACATTCGCGATGCCTAAAATTTCTATTATTTATATTCGTAGTGTATTTAGTGTAATTTGAATAAAATATTCACATAGTAGACAAAGATGATACTCCGAAGTTTTAAGGCTTCTATTTACTTGTAAGTTTGAAACTTTGATGCTGAATTACGAATTTTATCAACACATGCATAGAAACGTGAAATATCATCGCTTTCCTTATGATGGAACTAATTTGTTTCAAAATTTGAATATCAAAACAAATTAAAATATGTTTATCTTCTACAATTTTAATTTCAAAAAATAACTCACACTGTTCTTTGATTTTGTTAGAACACAGATCAATCTTGAATTATAAATTTGATCTGTGTTTCGAAATTTATTTACACGTGGTGCGTTGTTGATATAGGTTAGTTTTTTGATTTTGATATTTGGAATATTATTTAGGACCAAAGAAGGGATTGCTTAGAATTATATTTGTTTTTTGAAGATATAGTGCATGTTTTGAGAGATTTCTGAATTAACTTATTCGAATATTTTAATATATTAAATATTTCAAATGAATTATATTCTTTGAGAAGTCCTTTAAGTGTGTTCATGTTTTCAAAAGGCAAATGGTGGTCTTAAAGGTAAGACCAGAAACGATTATATACGTCTATTAAATGTAAGCGGTGCTTGTTTCAGACATTAATTTAATTCTAAAAGTTTTTTGAATAAAAAATTTGTTGAAATTAAAATTGTAGAAGATAAACATATTTTAATTTGTTTTGATATTCAAATTTTGTTATATTTCTTCTATCAAGTAAAAGGCCCTTCTATTTTAATTTGTTTCATCTCGGTGCTTTTTGATCTGAGGTTTGAGAACTATAAAGTGAATAATTGGTGGATAGTATATTGATATATTTTCTTCATTTCTTCAACATATGAATTGATACAATTTTACTGTACACAAATATGTTTCGATATTTTGTTCACAAATTCAACAACTGAAAATAATACACCGAAAGAAATTAATACATAGGATAAATGATATTTTATTATCGTCATGTATATTTAAACTTTTAAAGAGGAATAAATTGGAATTACCGTACACAAATTAATACATAGGATAAATGATATTTTATTATCGTCATGTATATTTGAACTTTTAAAGAGGAATAAATTGAAATATCATCGGAAATCAAATTGAATAAAATAATAAGAAACGGTTTTTTACTTGATAGAAGGAAAACTTCAGTACGCATGCCTGGAACGAAATAAAAAATATTTATTTATTAATTTTAATTGACAATTTATATTCGTTGGGTTTTTCTTAATTCCATTTGATATTGTATAATGAGATTCGATTTTATACGTCTATTAAATATAAGCAGTGCTTATAAAGACATTGATTTAATTCTTAAAGTTTCTTGAATAAATTTTTTGAAATTAAAATTGTAGAGGACTAACAGATTAAATCTGTTTTGATATTCAAATAATCCTTCTATCAAGTAAAAAACCGTTTCTTATTATTTTATTTTATACATAATATATAATTATATTAGGTTTTTAAATAAAGAAATTTATTATACAGTGTTGAATGTTTTTCACTAAGACCATTAAAGTAAGTGCCTTATAAACTTTGTGGGATTTTGTTGTGAGCATAGAACATAGAGTAGCTTGGATATTAGTTAATTATTTCTTATCTGAATTCTAATTATTTTTTGAGGATGTGCTACATGTTTTGAGAGTTTTTGAAGTAATTTATTTAAACATATTAAATATTTCAAATAAATTGGTTTTCGAGAAGTTCTTAAAATTATGTTGTATATTTTTGAGAAAGATTTAGTTTTCATAAATATAAGATCAGAAAACAATACATTTTGTAACAAACATTTTGCAACAAACTTCAGACCCGTACGTTGGTCTGATGAGTTCAGTACGCATGCCTGAAACGAAACAAAAAATATTCATTTATTTATTAATTTTAATTGACGAATTCTATTCGTTGGGTTTTTCTTAATTCCATTTGATATTATATAATGAGTTTCGATTTTATACGTCTATTAAATATGAGCATTAATTCAATTCTTAATGTTTCTTGAATAAATTTTTCGAAATTAAAATTGTAGAAGACTAACAGATTAACTCTGTTCTGATATTCAATCAAATTGAACCTTTGAACTTGTCGAATTGAAAAAGAATGATAGTGGGAACATAGCCTAAATATTTTCTTGGACAAAAGGGTCGGCTCAGCCAACTGGCGGCACACGGATAGCAGTCGATCTTGCGCTTTGTAAACCATAGACGTGATTGTTGACACACCGTATGATTGATTAATGCCAAAATTAATCCACAGTTTCGTTGGTCTTTCGTGAATTCGCCATTCTGAGGCTGCAGATATCAGTAGCGTAGGAAAAAGGAACTATGAGAAGCTTAACCGCATATATATATATTTGTATATATATATATATATATATATATATATATATATATATATTCGATCGGATGAAGAAGAGTTTGTCAGAATCATTAATTAGTATTATATTTCATATTGGTATTCATTTCGTTATAGTTGTATCTAAGTCAATCAAGTATTTTAGTCTTCATTTCGTATTATGAGTTTCTTTACAGAAGTTTCGGAGAAGACATTTAGATAGCTGAAGATATAAAATGAATGCAATATTTTTTATGTTAATATTTCGTTTCTAAATACTTCAAAATACGACTTACGAAATTTTCTCTCAGGCTAACTAGATTGCATACTCTGGTTTTGTAAAGTGAAAATTCTTTCATCCTACAAGTTCTTGAAAAATTTTTGAGGTGTCTTCACGGAAGAATAATAAAAAAAATTCTTTAAATGTGTAATATCTGAAAAAATTAAAACTTTCGATTTTCAATGGATGTGTTCTAATTTTTAACTTCATTATCATAAAAACATTGCTCTTGTAGTCCAGAATGTGGCTGAACATCTATCGACTTCAACTTATCAACTACTCAAGAACTGGATATTTTTCGCACTTCTCGTAGGATTATTTTGTATGAATACCTCAGTATGAAGGCTTACACTGTTTAAGTAGTGCAAGAAGTGAAGCCCCGTGACCATCCGATGCATTTCCACCTAGCTCAATGGGCTAATGATCATATGGCCGAAGATGAACATTTTCCTATAAAAATCATCCGCATTCGACCAGACCAATTTTGGAGCACTTTTTCGAGTAATTCCTTAATTCATGAATAACACGAGTTATGTTGGCTTCCAAACCTTCTATTGTTTCTGGTTTATCAGCATAAAGCAATAACTTGACATAACCCCGAAGAAAATAATCCAGTGGAGTTATGTCGCATGATCGTGGAGGCCAATTAATTGGACCATTTCTCGAAATAATGTTATAGCCAAATCTTTCCTTCAATAAATCAATTGTTACGGAAGCTCCATCTTGTTGGAACTAAAACACTTCTAGGTCGATACCATTCAAATTTTGAAACAAATAATCATTGTCTTGTTGTTGTTGCATTGAGTAAAGAAAATGTTGTCCGAAATCTATCGATAGTTCGACGAATAAGCTGGTCTGATAGACGATTATGTAAACCATAAATTTCACGAAGTGTTCTCTAAATTTCGCGAATACAACACTGATTTTGACATTTAATTTCAACCATTTGTAAACGTTGTTGCGGCGTGAGTCTTTCCATGATAATTTGTCAATGCTTACTGAACAGAAATGTCAAAACAACATGGATTCTACCTTCTGTCAAATCACAGTTATCCCTATCGATAATTCTATCACTCTAAAAAAAAACAACCGATATTACGATGAAGTAGCCTTTCTTTCAGTTTCATGAAAGTGAAGCTTCAAAGAAAAAAATTCTTTACAAACATTTTATATATCAGAATTACATACGAATGGAAAATTATTATGTTATATAATATATTATTACGTTGTTCAATACATAATCATATAGTACCCATGCTAGATGAATTTCATTCTGCTTTATGTAGCAAAAATTATAGATGCAAATAAAATATTTAAACAAATTGATTCATTTCGAGTAAAATATTCAACGAAATAGGGGTCTATAAAAATTCATCGAGTATTTGTAATGCCTGAAGTGTCCATGATAAATTATTAAAGTGAGAGATCCATTATTATTTCCAAATAAGTATAAAATAAAATAGAAAAAATATAACAAAATTTTAATCTCAAAACAGATTCAAATTGTTAGTCTTCTACAATTTTAATTTCAAAAAATTTTTTATTATATATTGAGTTTTGATTATAAACGTCTATTAAATATAAGCGGTGCTTATCGTAGACATTGATTTAATTCTGAAAGTTTTTTTGAATAAAAATTTTTTTGAAATTAAATTTGTAGAAGACTAACAGATTAAATCTGTTTTGATATTCAAATTTTGTTATATTTCTTCTATCAAGTAAAAAGCCTTTTTCTATTTTATTTTATACATAATATATAATTATATTTAGGCTTGAATAAATCTCATTATGGAATATCAATGGTTTAAAGAAAACCTTATAATATTATATTATTTTATACCTTACACTTTTCTGTGATTTTTGTTAAGAACATAGACTATCTTGAATTTTAAAGTTAGTCTGTTTGAACCAATTTATCCTGTTACCACGTGGAGGTAAGATATAGTGATAGTTATTTGATTTTGATATTTGGAATATTATTTAGGGCCGATGAAGAGATTATCAGAATTCTAATTGTTTTTTGAAGATATAGTGCATGTTTTGAGAGATTTTTGAATTAACTTATTTGAATATTTAAATATATTAAATATTTCAAATAAATTATATTTTTTGAGAAGTCCTAAAGTTATGTTCATGTTTTTGAAAAGGAATTGGTGTTCATAATGGTAAGATCAGAAACAAAATTTTGTCTCCTTCAAATATTTATTTATTAATTTTAATGACTTTTTTATATCTGTTGGTTTATTTATTCCATTTTACATTATATATTGAGTTTTCATTAAATACATCTATTAAATATAAGCGGTGCTTATCGTAGACATTGATTTAATTCTAAAAGTTTTTTTGAATAAAAATTTTTTTGAAATTAAAATTGTAGAAGACTAACAGATTAAATCTGTTTTGATATTCAAATTTCCATATAAGTAAAAGGAAGAATTTCATTTGGCATTAGAAATCTCCGTGAAAATTTTTAATACTTAATATTTTCCTCATCCTAACCTCATTTGCCTGAAACATTCATTCATTGCTAGAATGGAATATTCAAATCGAGTTATTCAGATAACTCCCTCTTTGCTACGCCAATGGTCCGTTTCGACACGGGCTTCAAACCAAATTAGATTGATTGATACGTTACATGGCGTGGTCTGAATTAGTTTCAATGAAGAATTGATTTTCCCCATTGTGTTTGGGTATTCGTTTTGTGATCGGCTTTTAACCTCAATTCCACTTTTTTTAATTTTTTGCCTCCTAATGAAGTGATTCGGCGTATCAATCATTTTCGGACTGAGATGGGCGTAAGCTGCAAGAATCTGTGTAGGATTTGTGTGTGGCACTAACTCCAGCTGAAGGTGGTATTCCTATAAGTTATTCGAAAAAAAAACAATAAACTCGTAAATCACTATGTGTGGTATAGGGGATATAAATGAATTTTCTCCTTAGTGATATTCTTCTTTTACAATATATAACTTATTAAATATAATATATAAATATAACCGATTGCTATATCAGATACTTCTGAAATATTTTATCAAGAGTAAAATTTTGCTATGTTCAATTACAAAAACTAATTATTTGGGATGGTGAAAAAACCGAATATAACATAATTTATCTGTTCCTTAGTTATATGATGAGGGATTCTTAAGCCATATTTCCTGATTAGTAAGTATTTTTAGATGTGATTGATTATTCAAAAAATAAAAGTCGAAGAACCTGAATAATATGAGATGATATTTTTTCATAATAACTAGCGGTAAAATAATAAGAAGCAGTTTTTTCCTTGATAGAGGGATAATTACAAAATGATTATCAAAACAGATTTAAACGGTTAGTCTTCTACAATTTTAATAAAAAAAATTTTTTTAACACTAGCGGTAAAAATTTTAGTGAGATAACAAATTTCGAGTACGAAACTCTTTAGCTTTATATACTCTTGATGTGTTCCATATTTTTATTTTCATAGTCTATTTCCGACCGATCTCAATGTCTGCTCAATTGATTTATTTTGATTAAATCGTCAATACATAGGAAACCAGAAACTGAATCAAATCCTCTGCTTTGTGCTTGGATTTGTACTGGCACTGCTAATAACAAAGGAGAGACCGTATATAATGTTTTCTTTTGGTGTGTAGATAATCTAGTTAGTGTAAACTGGGGTCTGGTTGTGGTCAGCTGCTGCTATTTGATTAGAGAAGGAGAACTTTGCTCTAACAATGTCAGTCATATCGACTGATGCTCTTTATTCCTATTGAATGGTTCCTGTTGAACACAAAGCGAGAACATTTTTTTCACATGAGGATGTTGATTCAAAAGCTACTTATGGAAAGATGACGTCCAATAAAGTTGTATTGTTTTATGTGTAATTTTATCATATTATGCATTTTAAAAATATGAGATATAAATACTTGGATATCATAAAAGTTATATGTGAATAAATCTATTGTTTCAGAAGTAATTTTTTCTTCAGTAGGATATAAAACTTAACAAAATATACCTTAAGTATTATCAGTCATCATACACTTCGTTGAAATTGAATACGAATCTACGGCCACTGATGTGTATGCATTTTCAGCTCGTTCCAATACTTATAATATTTCAAATTTCAACAAATATTGAACTGTTTGGGTTGTTATTACTTGGTAGTTGATTATAACTGAAACAAATTTGCAATTATAATGTTGTAGCACCAAAGTTTTTAAATGTTTTGGCTGCAGTTTTGAAGTATTAATTCATGATCGGACAGGTGAATTCTACCAGAATAGTTATTGGCTATTTGAGGCGTGGCCTCTTTTCCAAGTGACTACCAAGCAGTCTCCACAGTCCACCCAGAGGTAGAAAGTGTGATAAGGATTACGCCATATCATCGCGCGTGGCGAGAACCCCTCCGAAGAGATGAACCCACCAGCTTCCAGTTTGGGCCCCGACTCGAAAGCCAGAACCGTCTGACTGGTAGCAGCGAAAGCACTATCCAACCTCTACTGGCTCTGCAGGTCAGTACCCGAGTTGTTTGAGACGCAACTCACCCGCCGGAGGGAATTCTTATCCATCCACCCGAACGCAGTCCCAAGAACTAAGATAAACTCAAGATTGACGACTACAATTGATCCTGGTACGAGCACCGTCTAGCGGACTATACGTCCTGACCCACCGAACCCATGTGAAGTCATTTGATTGATCCTGGCGTCAAGCACTAATGGCGGAGCCATTTCGTCGAGATCCACAAACCCTAAATAGTTACGCACAGATCCAGGGGCCAGGACAGGCCGGTCGAACCGTCAAGTCCCGTTAAACCCCGAGTCGTTTCATGAGAATATCCCGAAAATGGGGGTCTGCGAACAGATAAATGAAATACCCCCCTAGTCCAGCATGCGGACTTTCAACCACTGCCCCCTCGAGTCCAACACCAAGTGGGGTGGCCAGGTGGTACAAGTAACACCTGAGGGCAAGTCCACCCCCCCGAGGTAACGCAGTATGCTACATAACGCACTCGGCCATTACACAGAATCCGGAGATTTATACTGCGATAGGGTAGAGTACGCCAGTTTTAAGGGAGAAGCCCTGTGCTGCGACAGACTCCCTTGTCACTGAGTTAATCAACCGGCTCAGCCCTCCATTTCACCTGAGTAAAACTAGGGCCCCATTCGGAGATCTTCCACCATACAGGTCCAGTGACTGGCGCGAATTGGCATTACGTTAGACACCAAGACTTAACCCTCCAATTCGCCGGAACGAATTTAGGGTCCTAGTCAGGAGAGCGCCCCCATCACGTCAAGATCTAATGCCTGGGGGGCGTCATGATCGGACAAGTGAAAATTAAAGGATAAGTACGCGGAATTCATACAGAATCAGGTACAAAGAATGATGATAAAAATGTAAGTGTAATAAATGTCGCCGCCATGGTGAAGAAATTTGGTCAGCAGATGTTATTTAAACACAATGATCATTTTAGTATCACATAGATCCGTCAGATCATTCATTATACTAAAAATTCTTTTCATTATGAACTAATTTGAAAACTTCAAAATTTTGTATCTAAAAATAACAGTAAAATTAAAATAAAAACTTTAAAACCGATTACTGTGAACAACGGTTTCAATCATAGTAAAGGCTATTTCATTAAGAATGGTAAGAATTTTAAATGAAACTAGAAAGGTTGGACGTATCTACATAATTCTTGCTTGATTTTGAAACCTTAACAATGTAGTTTCTATTCGGAAGAAGATATCGTTCAAATGTGCACCTCGGCTTCGTTGACACTGATGCACAAGATCTCCCCATCATTCCCTGCAATAATTCCGGATGTATTTCGCCAATAACTTGATTAATATTCTCTTTCAAGTGATCCAAAGTCTATGGCTTAATGACAAAGACTTGTGCTTTCCCATGGCCCAAAAAAAATGATCAAGGGATGTCAAATCATATTACCTGGATGGTCAATTCACAAATCCTCGTCGTGAGATGATCTTGTCGTCAAACCTTCACCTCACCAAAACGAGTGTAGCATCAGCTGTGTGGCATGTAGGGTCATCTTCTCTTCATTATTGATGTTCTCAAGTTGAGGCCATTGAAATTCAAGCAACCTGATTCTATAACGGTCACCATTCACGGATTTCTATTTCGGAAGAAATAAGGTGCGATGACGCCGCCATATCATCCACCGCACCACACAGTGAGTTTTTCGGAAAGCAACGGAAATTCATCTAACACTTCTGGGTAGACCAAGCACCGATAATGACAATTTTGCTTATTATCAAAGCCATTGAACCAAAAATGTGCCTCGTGTGAGACGATGATTTTCTAGTTAAAATTTGGATCATATTCCAAGTGCTCAAGGGCCCAGTCAGCAAAATTCTGACGAAATCTGTGTTCATTCTTCTATATTATACTATACGGCCCCTTGAATATTCCACCAGATACCCCAATCTATAAGGAACTGTAAAAAAAAATTCATTCAAAATAAAACTGAGGGTATGGCTTGGTGATCTGGATGGTGAAGAGGTTCGGAGTTTGGCGAATATACTGGTGTGAGGTCCAATATTGGTTCATTACATCTCGCAGAGGAAGAAGGATTTTTTTGTTGTTATTTGTTTACTTTAGTTTCAGAATTATTCTTCATTTGAAGGAAATAGCTTGAAACAGAAATTTGCAAAAGTTTTAAAAAAATGGGCTAAAAACCATATATGTCAACAGACATGAAATAAAGAGTGAAACTTATGCCAAGTTGTATTTATTTACTTTATTAGTTTTTATTCCCATTATTATTGATATTACTAATAATAGTATCTTCATTATTCAATGCAAAAGATCTCAATCAAATATACATAAATCGGGAGTTAATGTTCAAACTTGCAATAGTAAATATATAGGATAGACTGGAAGTTCATTCAATGAATTTTTTTTCGAAAGGGGAGGTTAAGTACAAATCTGAGTCATTTGAGAGGGTATGCAAAAATAGATTGGCCGGATTGTCACAAAGAATGCCAGAAATGTCATTAGTATCCCAGACTTTGTCAACGTGTATTATGAATTTTCCGCTAAAGATTAAAATACTATCAGTAGCGTAAGGCCATCTAACACATGGGCTATTAAAACCCGAGACCAAGCAGCAAAAACACTTTTTTTGCAAAATTGGATTTTTTCATCTAATAAACTCATCTTTTATAGGAAAATAATTATTCCAACACTTTAAATTTTAAATGCCTTCCCCATATAGCGATTCGTCTTTATCCTTAAAATAAGGTTCTGTTGCGGCTATAACTTCATTATTTCGGCAAAATATCTCTCAGTGGAGCATATTTTGGAGACCTAAGAACAGGCAGAAGTTGGATGAGATCAGACATGGTGAATTTGTAAGCAATTTGAATCCTAAATCGTTCAATTTTACAATCATTTCCTTCAACTTGTCGATCGATTATCTTGGGAGAATAGCATCTTATTCTTTTTTTCAACACAATAAATTTGTATAATATTTAAAATTTTGTAATGATCTTTTTATCAAGAAAAAACCTCTTTTTATTATTCAATTGTATATATAGTAATTATTATATATTTTGCTTTACACTTACAACATATTATCATTTGGTTTCAAAGGAGTCCATAAAATACCTTGCAAACTTTATGTTATTTCTGTGGCGAACATAGAATAAATAGGATTTGTTGATCGTCTGGCACCTCGGAAGAGAGCCGATGAGCAAAATTCCTCAAAATACAGAGGCCATGACCTCACCCACTGACTGTTGTGTCTTCGGATGCTCTCTTAATCACTCGGCTGATGCTCTTCCGGTGCATATTGATGAATACATGCTTTATCAATTGGTATACGCACCGATGCAAAACTTCCTGCTGTAACAGTTTCCAACAGCGCTCAGAATCATCAATTAGTTTTTGTTTTTGTTTTTCTGTGACCAAACTTGACGGCCACTCGAAATATAATTTCAATACCCAAATTTTCGTGCAAAATTTTGAACACAGTACTATCTGATATCTTTAGGATGGCAGCTATTTCTTGCAACTCTCAACAATTTTTTAAACTCCTTGAATGTTTCACTTCATTTAGAGGACGTGGGTGCTCACGTCTTCGGTGGTTGTTCGACCGCGTTTAAAATCTGTATTCCATTGGCAAATGTTTGTTTTTGATAGGCACTTTTTTTGGTACCAATTTTCAAGCTATTGCTGAGGTTTAACTGCATTTTTTTATGAAACTAATTTTTGCGCATTTGTTCTAGAGAATAACGTTTTGCACAAATGACGATCTGGCCGGACCGGCCGTCTGTAAGTACTCTAACTTTCGAATGGAAAGATATACAGACTTTAATCATACAAGGTAATTTTTGTGCCGAATACCTCGAGTAAGTGCCTTAATGGACAAAAGCGGTGCAATGGTTCCGTAGTTATTCACATTTGAAATTTTTTTCATTCCCGATAGTTTATAAACGATTGAAATGAAATGTGACTTTTAGCTGTATTACTGAAAAAGGTCGGTGGACGAACTGGTACATCGTCTAAACTGTTATTGGGTGGATAAAGAATTTTTCAAACATTCTGAACAAATCTGTTGGAAAAAATATTCAAAAAAAGATTCCTTTCTATTCAAGGCTCAAATAAAGAAAATAACTGTACCCATTAATCACATGGCAATCTTTTAAGTTGTTGTTTCTCTTTATACTAACATCCTACTACGATTGGCAAGGGCTATCACTGACAAATTCGAAAAGCTGCCCAGTGAAGGCAGAGAAGCAGAGAGGAGTATGTTCTGACTTCCAAATATTTCCAATACAATAACAAAACATAAACAATTAAAAGGATTATATTACTTATATATATATATACAGATATTGTTGATTGCATCTCATTTATTTTCAAGGGTTAAGCAGAGTATGTAATGGATACTTCCTATCTTCCAGAGTTAAATTTCACAATAGAAGAGGTAACAATAACAAACTAAATTTTTAGATTTATTTTTATATCATATAGGAAAGACAATCAGAAGAAAATGGTCAGAAAAATCATTAAATATTGAATGGAGTAGTCCGTTACTTTGTGATAGTTCATTTTAATGGAATGAAATAAGAAATTACTTTGTTTTCTATCACTTTTAATTATAACTGATATACAGTGACTCGAGTTTCGTAGTGTTTACTATATTTTCAAACTGAATCAGTTTGAAAATGTAGTAAACACTACGAAACTCGAGTCACTGTATATCAGTTATAATTAAAAGTGATAGAAAACAAAGTAATTTCTTATTTCATTTCATTAAATATTGAGTCTCATCATCCCTTAACTCAGAAGAAATATGTCGTAATAGGCTTAGTAAAAAGAGCAATCTCCATGTCCGACCCTGAGAACAGACATATGCATATAAAAAAGGCATTGGAAGAAAACAACTATCCACCAAACCTACAATAGTTAATGCTATATTCGCACATAGTGTCAACCTCGAACAGTAATACGAAGGAACCTACCAACCGAAGAGTACACATAGGATTGCCATATACATAAGGAGTTTCGAAAAGACTGTCAAAAACATTTAAAAAATACATGCTGCATACAAAGCCCACAATACAATTTAAAAGGCAACTTTATCTAAAGGAAAATAACAAAAACAAGAAAACCTATGAAGTGTATCAAAGAAAAAACTTGCAATAAAGCTTATATCAAGCATATCACAGTTTCTTAAAAATGGAATCAGAGGAAACAAATATACAAAAGACTGCTCTACAGCACTGAGCAAATATGAAAGAGTGACAAATCCACGATTTTAACAATGAGGATACTAGGATTATGACCACCGAAAAATGCTAATGAAAGAGAATTCCTTGAGATGATACATAGTAAAAATGCCACAATTGACAAAATGGATATGAAATACCTAAACAAGATATACCACAAGGTATTATGAAACTGATTCTTTCAAATCTTTATGTTATCATGAAGGATCGAACAACATTTTTTATATCCTTGGATTTTTACGTCAAAACTGTTACCGCCGCCTGATACATGACTGCCATATGTCTTCTCATAGATTTCAGAAAATAAATATAAAATTAAATAAGAGATTTCATGATGTAAAAATGTGATTCAATATCAACCATGCTGTTCTCTCAATCTTGAGTGTAAGTACCTATTGCATAGGTTTTGTCTTTTCGAACATGACAAATCTTTGGGTCTTAAGAGCAAAACGTTTTCATACTTTTTGTAGAAATTAAAAATTTTGATCTCAATCTTGTCCATCACTGGACCTCAATCCCAAGAATGATTATTCTGATCAATTAAATACTAACTATAAATATCAATGCAAGAGTGTCCAAAAGCTCTTTATTTATTCATTTTATTTATTTATTTCATCAATTTGAGATACAAACAGAATTGCGTCCAACGTAGTATCCACAGGATATCATGTACAGCAACTAAGCGCAATGCAATATATCAAAATCAAAATCAACTATGAGCTAAAGTAAAGTAACAAATAAGTGGCATGAAAACATAAGAAATAAGAAATAATCCTATATAAAAAAATAACAGTGAATTAACCAGACTGAAGAAAGTAGCTTTTGAGCCGGTTTTTCAATTGAGTGAAAGATAAGGGAAATATGTCGAGGTCATGATATTTATTCGTAGTTTTGATCATCCTCACCAATGGCGACTTCTATGAGCAACGTGTATTTCTAAATGGTTGATGAAACAATCGAACATTCCTAACATTAACATTAGGGAGTTAGTGGAGAACATTCCAAGTATTATATGATGACTAATTTTATTGTTGAAAACTTTATGAACAAAAAGTAGATCTGACATAGTCCTCCTATCTTGAAGAGATACAACTCGAAAGCGCGATCTGACATTCGCAATACTACCACTATTATACTGATAATTCGACTTCATACATAAGTATTTGAGAAAGTTATTTTGGATATTCTCCAGTCGGTTAATGTAGACCTTGTACTGCAGGCACCAAATCACGTTTGCAAAACAGAGGCGATTCAATATGTAAGCATTGAATAAGCATCTTACAGGCTCAATACTACGGAATATTTTAGACTCTGAAAATAAAGCCCAACATTCCAGAACAGGAATTAACTGTTGATTCAATATGGGCGTCAAAAATCAATTTAGAATCAAATATTACTCCAAGGTCTTTAATATGGTATCTTCTTTGAATTGAAGCATCACCAATCCGATAACAAAAATCAAATCTATTAATATTCCTGGTAAATGTCATGAAGGTACATTTTGACAAATTCAGAAATAAACTATTTTCACTACAATAATTCACCATTCGATCAACATCTGATTGTAAGTTATAGCAATCAGTCAGTGACAATACTCTACTAAACAATTTTATGTCATCAAAATACAAAAGGAACTCACAATATTGAAAACAAGAAATATAATTTATATAAATCAAAAAGAATAGGGGTCCCAGATGAGATCCCTAAGGCACTCCGGAGCTTGCGATATACTCACATGATATAACGCCAAGAATAGTCACAAACTGAGACCTATTTCCAATATAGAACATAACCCATCTCAAGAGACTTCCGGAAACATCAAGTCCAGCAAGACGAGAAAGAAGAATATTATGGCTAATTTTCTCGAAGGCCTTGCTGAAATCGGCGTACCTGAACCCGCTCGTCTAAACAGCTATGAACATATTCTGTGTAGTGGAAAAGATTTGTCTCCAGTGATCTACCCGGAAAGAAACCATGTTGTTCTATTATAATTTGACTTGTAACTATTGAAAAAATATGATGAATTTTTCAAGAACTTCAGAAATTATTGATAATTTGCTTATAGGTCTATAATTACTGATCTGATCGAAAGGACCAGACTTCAAAATTGGCACCACAGCAGTCTCCTTCTACCTCTGAGGAAAACACCAGAGTGGAGAGATTTGTTAAATAAAAGTGTTACAGGAGTACAGAGAGCATTGGCACACGTTTTAATGAAAATTGATGGTAACTTGTCCGGATCAGCACTCGTCTTAGAACTAATCTGTTCAAGACCAATCTTAACCTCTTCAAAGGAAAATAGAAGATCACTAACACTTGAATGGTATTGCTTATCTAAGTCAATATTAAAGTCAGAACGATCCAATTCAAACACACTCTTAAAATACGATGCAAAAAGATTACAATTATAAAAATTTATATTCGGCAAATACTGTTATGAGATTTTGGGACGAATATATTTCAGTGAGCAATAGCGAGAAAGAATATGAAACAACTTTTATGCATTTTATCCTATGATCTACTGAAAAAATCTACCGATTTTCCTCCGGTTCGCTCTTATGTAGAAATCTTCAACTCAACTACCTTCGAGTTCGTTACTCGGCAGTTTCATATCAGTACCCTTGTCCTTCAATGAAATAGAGAGGTGAGTGATGTTCAATCATCGACAACATGCCGGAGTGATGTCTCCCCGCCCGTTCCTGGTTCGGGAGCGGGCGTCCGGGAACGGCTACACGCCGCAATCCGCCGCCCTGTCATCGGCACTTGCGAGCGCCGTTGTTAGCGGCTGAGATATGACGATCAGATGTTGGGCTACAAGCCCGGAAAGGGCTAATCAACGTACCGCCGAGTTAACACACCATTATTGGAACCGCAAACAACCACCCTTCTCCCCAGCATTCTCTGAGTAAACCTCTCGTGATAGACGTATAGGAATGTCGTGCGGTTGGCCCTGAAAATGATTCAATTTGGACAGGAAACGTTTGGTTTGAATTTCGAGTAGCTCAAAGATGTATGGCATGCATATAATAGTGAAATTCTGCTAATAACAACTAAAGCATCAATTTTCTTACCGCCAAGAAATTAAATATATCTGTGTATTCAATAATTATAATAAGAAGAATATTTATTGATCCCAGTATATAAAATTATTTATATATCTCAAAATATCCTATATTATTACTATAGTTTTATGAGATTACTCATATTTATAGAGGAATTATTTTCAAAGTACTCCTTAACAGTAACACGCTTTACTTTGAAGAAAGGACTTAATGAGTGGATTGATTCTTTTAGGCTTAACTGTCATATGGTGAGGTAAATGATTAAATAGTTTAATACTCTGGTATGTAGAAGAGTTTCGGGTTTTGGCAAGAGAAGTGTTAATTGACTCCCCGTTGCATAATCATGAAAACCAGAGAATTTTGAGAAGTCAGCCTCATTATCTTTCAAATTCATCAAAAATGTAAATATACACAAATAAAAATGATCTTATTGAGAAAAACAAGTTCACATAATTTTCTCGGATTAATATTGAATATCATCCTTAGAATTTGCTTCTATAGAATGAGTATCCTGCTTGTTTCCAATGAATTCATACAATATGTATGAAGAATGACTATATACAATCTGAGAATAGACATACTACTCTGTCAAGAAAGTACCGGGAATTTTCAATTAAAACAACATTTTTACATTTAATCGTCAAAATTTATTGGGTCACCTTCAAAATAGGCTCCATTTGCTCCAATACACCCTATGCCACATCTATGCCAACGGCACTTCCAATTATCGAAACATTTTTTATAGGCGCTTTCCGGGATGGACTTTAGCTCTCGCGCCGAATTTTGTTTTATGGCTTCAATCGACTCAAAACGGGTGCCACGAAAGGGCAATTTTAGTTTTGGGAAGAGGAAAAAGTCGCAGGGAGCCAAATCCGGCGAATACGGTGGTTGCTGAAGCACGTTTGTTGAGTTTTTGGCGAGAAAGTCAGTCACAATCGTAGTTCGGTGAGAAGGCGCGTTATCGTCATGTAAAATCCATGAGTTGTTCGCCCACAAATTTGGCCGCTTCTTACGGATACGCTCACGCAAACGTTTCATAACGCCTAGGTAATACTCCTTGTTTACCGTCTGACCCTCTGGAACGAATTCGTAGTGCACCACGCCACGGATATCGAAGAAAACAATGAGCATCACCTTCATTTTCGAGCGGCTTTGGCGTGGTTTTTTCGGTTCCGGCTCATTTTTTGCCACCCATTCCGATGATTGCTGGCTTGTTTGCATATCGTACTCGTAGACCCAGGTCTCATCACCAGTTATAATGCGTTCCATGAATGTAGAATCGGAATTACAGAGATCCAGCATGTCTGAAGCAACCTGTTCGCGATGACGTTTTTGAAGAAAATTCAGGTCTTTCGGTACGAGTAGTGCGGCCACCTTTCTCATGCCCAAAATATCAATCAAAATCGTACGTGCGGACTCGTGGGATATCTTAAGATCATGTGCTATCTCTCTCAAGCTGGTACGACGGTTTTCCAGCACCCTTTCCTTAATTTTATCGACGTTATCTTCGATCGAAGCCGTCGATGGGCGTCCGGTCTTCGACCACTTCACGACCGTCCTTGAAGGCTCTGTACCACTGATATGCACGAGTTTTCGATAGAGCATTATCACCAAAGGCCTTTTGCAACATTTTCAATGCTTCGGCACAAAAAAATTCATTTGCAACACAAAACTTTAAACAAATTATTTGCTCAACGTAATCACCCATAGTAAAAATCGGCACGCACTCTGACATCGACTGACTTAATCAGCTGTTGCAAACACACTAGTTGACAGATACCGCTCAAGCTTGGCATAGTAATTAAGGACAGTGGTACCAACCTAGGAAAAAAAAATTTTACCTGCCTCATTGCCCCGCCAGATTTAAATCGATAATTCCCGGTACTTTCTTGACAGAATGTATATTAGAGAAGCGACTGGCAAAGATTCTTTTATTCCACTCACGGCAAAAATTCATTCAATTTTTTACAGACATGCTCTATATTTTTTGAAATGACAGTCCATTATCTACATGGATTCCAAGAAAATTTGTGCACGATTTTAATGTTAAGGAATCATCAAAAATCAACATATATCTCCTACCATCACTCCTCATACAAAATTATATGCAGTCTGTTTTATAAACAATCAACATTAGAGCATTTTCATGACATCAATAATAAAGGAGATCGTAATATTTTCATATACATTTACAAGCTCCTAAGGGCTCAGCGCTTCGATACGAAATTGGATTATGAACCCACTAAATAGATCATTAATTAATAGATGAAATAACAAGGGTCCCAGCACAGATCTGCGAGGACTCTTCAGGTTGCATTTTGATCACTGGATCCAGTATCCTGCACTTTAACTCAAAAAGTTCTATTTGAAAGTTACTTTCTGTCCAAAAATGTACCTCTGAATCGAAGACAGTACTGTTACGTCAGTATAAAGTAAAACATGAGGCAATCAAAGACTTTGGAAAGATTGAAGAGTGAGTCTGCTACAAAGAGGCCATCACCAATACTTTTCTGAACATGTTCTAAAAATGTAACAGCAACCGACTGTGTAGATCTGCCCCATCTGAAACCTTGCTGGAAGTTGATATGTAGTCAGTAGGACCATCATCCTATAAAGAACGATCCTTTCAAATAATTTAGAGAACACATTCAGAATGGATGTAAATCTATTCTAGCATCATTTTTTTTGAGAACTGGAATGAATGTTGGTATTTTCAATCTAGGGGAAAATTGCTCGTATAGATATGGCTAATTAAGATCAGCCGAATTAATTTATTTGAATATGGATATGCTAATTAGGAGAATTATGGCATATTATGGTCTGATTTGATCATGAGGAAAGTTTTTTCTGCGTTTGTAACGTGAAAATATCGAGACTACATTTCTATACTTCCATTAACTCGCAAGGTATGTACGTTTGCATACTCTAGATGGGGCTAGTATATGATTAATATCTTATTATCTCTGTGTATAGCGAATATAGATACTTGAGAGGTTTGAAGTCATTGGCATACAATGTAGTGATGAAAACCTACCAATTAAAAAATATATAATAGACAATATTTTAATTTCCAAAAATGGTCAATACAACAATTGTTTCACCACGAAATGGCTTCTTCACCAACTAAGTTTGAAACGTTCGCATGTCTGCAATTTGCCCCTGTGATCAAGAAAACCTTTTCGAGTTTATTTGAGTATGGTATTGTTATACAGATGTGTGTTACACTGTTCTAATTTGTAGAACTTTCTCTCACCATATTTGCTACGGATCTGCCGTATTAATCTATTTGAATAATTTGTCTTCACCAGTACTTTAGCTGTGACGCATAAAGTTGTTTCAAGTAAAAGTGTTAGAAGCGAATTATCTTCTCAAAGATATGTATGTAAGTACATATATAATAATGATAAAAAAACCGAAGTTAAGGTAGGTAACATAATAAGTATTATAGTTTTAAAATACATATTGTTAAGGCTCAAATCTCCTACTCTATGTAATCTTATGCGTAGGTCACTTGCGCATGCACACTGTATAATATTCAAGTATATAATGCATAATCTAGATACCGTGGTTGATTCCAAAAGGACTGAGTTGCTCTATGAAATAAGAGAACCACAGAAACCATAGACTAAATTTCATGTTAGTTTGATATGGCAGTAAAATTGAAGCAACTCACCCTCTCCTCTCAAACTTCGGAGAACAGTCTCCTTTAAACAGTCAAACCGACAGCTCCACACAGAAGAATTTACCTTTATACATTTTTCATTTGTGACACATATTTTCATAGTTGCATATGTAAATTATTTGATTTTAATAATTGAATTTTTAGAGAATTATTTATTTTATTTAGGTTAGTATTTTGAATTGGGAAATATCGTTCTAAATATTTTGTCGTAAATTATATTTCATTATGCCCAGCTTCTCGTATATATTTACGTAGGTACACGTTGACATAGATAATAATAACAAAATCTGTCATCTGTTGTATTGGATACCTAAATCATAATTTAAAAAATTCTTTATTACAGCTTTATCACAGGCATGTCATCTACAAAAAAATAGAGAACCGAAGAAGAGCATCGGGAATACAATCGGGATTGGACGGAGTCGTTCACTTTCATATGCAACTCAGATAACCTTCCGACTTGTCTCATTTGCCACAGAAAACTTGCATACAATAAGTAATCAAATTTGGAAAGACACTTCACTACAAAACATACAGCCGGCAACGAGCGCCAAAAGCAAAAACAGCAATCAAGTTCATTGTTAAGCAACTGGACGCAATCTACTAGTGATGTTAATCTGACAAGCTTCGCGGTATCACTAGAAATTGCAAAAAAAAGGCAAACCATTCACAGATAGGTGAGTATGTCTATGACTGCTTCATATGTGATTCTGAAGAACTGTTTCGTGATTTCAAAAACAAACAAGAAATCTTGAAAAATTCAAAGATTTGCCACTATCCGCTAAAACAGTACGAGATAGAATAGCTAAAATATCTTTAAATGTAACTAACATACTTGCAGGTGCAAGATATTCAACGTTCTTCTACCTTATCACTTGCTACAGATGAGTCTTGCAGCGTAAAAGACGCGGCACAAGTTACCTTTTTTGTCAGGTATATGTCTTCTCAAGGTCCAAAAGAAGAATTTCTAGGACTGCTACCCCTCTCGGGACAAACTTGAGGGGAAGATATAGCGAATGCCGTGTAAAAGAGCCTTGAAGACAAAAAGATAGATTTAAATAAAATCGTTTCAATAACAACTGATGTAGCCAGAAGTATGATAGGAAAAAATAGAGGGGCAACAACGGTCTTCAGAGCAAAATAAACCACGAAATTCTTAGGTTTCACTGCATAACACACGAAGAAGCGCTTTGTGCCAAACATTCAGGTCAAGAATTTGCTAATCATGATTTTTGACAGCATCTTGTCAAAAGAGATTTACCATTGTCAGTTTAAAGGATTCTTAAACGAAATGGAGACTCAGTATTCCGACCTCCTTCTCCACAATAAAGTGTGATTGATGGCTTTATAAAGGTAAGATGTTATTATAAAACGTTTTACTTTGTGCTTGAATGAAATAAATACATTTCTCAATGAAAAAGGCATTAATCACCCTGAATTAGAGAATGACAAATGATTGCAGAAAGTTTACTTTATTAACATGTCTATTCATGTTAATAAAGTTGGCTCTTATAACAATTTTATCTAAAATAATTCACACAGTTTTTATGTTTCACGATTTATTCAGAATCTTGACACGTGTTTCGGTCTTTCGATCATCGAAAAACCGAAGCACGTGTCAGCATTCTGAATAAATTGTGAAACCTAAAAACTCTGTGAATTATTTCAAATAAAATAGTTTACTTCATAAAGAATATCGCAGCGAAATTAAATGAGCTGAAACTAAAACTGCAATGTAGGAAAACCCAACCCATGTTTTGGTAGTAAAATTGCCTTAATAAATAAAGTAAATAACTTGGCTTAATTTTCACTGTTTACTTCAAGTCTGTTGACTTTAATGTTTCGGATTTTTAGCCCATTTTCAAAACTGAACATATATGTCACCAGACATGAATGAGCAGTGAAACTTAAGCTGAGTTGTTTATATTTACATTATTAATTTAAAAATGTGTAAGTGATATGCAAGAAATCAATATCATTTAAAGCTGGTTTGTTTCGAAGAAAAATCAATTCTTTTCGCAAAAGATATTCAGAGCGGCAAATTACTTCATTTTCAATTTTTAAAGCACATTCGCGTGCAATTGTTGACACGAATTACTTTAGCACAGTTATAAAAAAATAAAGATGAATTTGGTGACATATGTGAGCAATTCAAAACCAACAAAACCACTCTAGTAGTAAATTCTTTCAACACAAATAGTAACGCAATCCACATTTAGCCACTTAAAATTGATACTGGATCTCTAGAAATGTAATTGTTCGATTTAAAAAGTAAAGCTTTGTGGAGTAGAAAATTTACATAGTTGAAAAGCAAGTTGGAAGAGTTGGAGGTCCAGAAATGTATGTACGTAATGCAACAAAAGTGGACAGTTTTGAAAGAAATGCCGCGAGTTTAGGCACTTACATTCGACGCATGGAATAGTCTTCCAGATTGCTACAATGAGGTGAAGAAATTGGCATTTGGAGTGCTGATTATCTTCGGATCGATATATTCGTCCGAGCAAGGGTTCTCTTGCATGAATATATAATAATTAGAAGTACGAATAAAGTAAGAAGCCAACTAACAAATGAAAATATAGAGCCATGTTTGAAACTTAGAACAACAAGCTATGAGCCAAATTTATCCAAACTTTCTAAAACCACGCAAAGCCAGCGCTCCCATTGAATTTGTTGGCTCAAATGTATGTTATTTTTTTTAAATTTTTTATTACAAGTTACATTGTTTAGTAAAGTTTGAATTTTATTCTTGAATAACCATGCACAGCCATCGCTCCTATTAAATTTGTTTGCTCAATTGTTTGTTATTGAAGTGCAATCAATGTTGAATGTAAATGTTCAATATTTTACTTAAACAATAAGTAATCATCTAATAATGCCGTATATGTATAATCTGATTTATTTCGAAGGCAAAAACAAAACTTTAATTAAGCTATAATAATAAATTTATTTTTTGTACCACTTTTATATGAATAAATAGATTAGTTTTTTATATCAAAAATACTTTATTTATGTAAGTACTGTTTATTCTTGGCGAGAAAAAATTTTGTGGCTTTTAAAACTTTGAAATTTGGTGAATTGTGATTTTGGCTCTTTCGACTGAAAAGGTTGCCGACCTCTGACCTAGATCATTTTCGGCTCAAAGCTCGAGAATTACAGACATTTGTGCAAAAAGATAATAAGCTATCTCCTGAAACAAGCGCGCAAAAACATACATAATAATCACCCAATGCTTTTTGATCCGAAATCTCGAATTTAATCCGTCTATTTTTCTTAAAATATCAGGTGTGATTGATAAAAGTTGTAGTGAGAACTTAACAGACCGCGCATTTCAAAAGAAAATTTTTAATGGTAGTTTGGAAGAAGTTAAATTTGCAACAACATTCACAAGATTTGAAATAATTACAGTTTCTTCCTAATAGCAAAATTAGCTGTGTGGGAGAATTCGAGATACTGTTCCTTGTGGTGACGTGCCCGCTCCTTGGTCATTACCCAGAATTCCGCTCTGCTCTGCTATAGTTCCCAGGCGTACTACATTGGTCGCGACCAATACTCAGTTTACTGTCCTCGCCGGCTTCAAGTAGAGCAGGTCACAAGCGTTTGACATCGACGTTCTAAGTGGAACAAGGTCACAGGTGTTATAGCTAAAGAGCTTCACCCTTATCATGTTTGAAATGTAAATGGAGTTGTAATAGTCTATTTCCCAAACTTCAATTACGAAATAAATAGAATTCCAGTCAAAAATTATACCTAACCATCCAATCCAGTAAAGTTTGTCGAATGTTTGAATATTTATCTCTTCTTCTACACTTTCTTTTTCGTAGTAGTCAATTTATTGAGTCCGTATGGATAGAAAAAAAAATATTATAGTAAAATATTTCTATTAATAGTTTACTATACTCCATACTTCCAACCCATTCAAGAAAGGTAAGTGTTGTGGTGGTCTGCTAACGTTAATAACATAAGCAGTCGTGGCCGAGCGGTTAAGGCGTCTGACTAGAAATCAGATTCCCTCTGGGAGCGTAGGTTCGAATCCTACCGACTGCGATAAGTAAGTTTTGTATGAGATTAATATAAAACTGGATCCTACAAAAATCATTCAAGAGGCATTCAAAAATTTGATTCAAAATATCCTCCCTGATATTAAAATATAAATTCAATTTCGGAATCCTGCATTACGGAAGAATATTCGAAGAGAATAATTTTCATTTAGCAGTCGTTACCGAGTAGTTGAAGCGTATGACTAGAAATCAGATTCCTTATTGAAAATTTATTCGAAATACCCGTTTATATTGCCTAATATTAAACAGAAGGGGCAATTTTAGTTTTGGGAAGAGAAAAAAGTCGCAGGGAGCCAAATCCGGCGAATACGGTGGTTGCTGAAGCACGTTTGTTGAGTTTTTGGCGAGAAAGTCAGTCACAATCGTAGCTCGGTGAGAAGGCGCGTTATCGTCATGCAAAATCCATGAGTTGTTCGCCCACAAATTTGGCCGCTTCTTACGGATACGCTCACGCAAACGTTTCATAAGGCCTAGGTAATACTCCTTGTTTACCGTCTGACCCTCTGGAACGAATTCGTAGTGCACCACGCCACGGATATCGAAGAAAACAATGAGCATCACCTTCATTTCCGAGCGGCTTTGGCGTGGTTTTTTCGGTTTCGGCTCATTTTTTGCCACCCATTCCGATGATTGCTGGCTTGTTTGCATATCGTACTCGTAGATCCAGGTCTCATCACCAGTTATAATGCGTTCCATGAATGTAGAATCGGAATTACAGCGATCCAGCATGTCTGAAGCAACCTGTTCGCGATGACGTTTTTGAAGAAAATTCAGGTCTTTCGGCACGAGTCGTGCGGCCACCTTTCTCATGTCCAAAATATCAATCAAAATCGCACGTGCGGACTCGTGGGATATCTTAAGATCATGTGCTATCTGTCTCAAGCTGGTACGACGGTTTCCAGCACCCTTTCCTTAATTTTATCGACGTTATCTTCGATCGAAGCCGTCGATGGGCGATCACTTCACGACCGTCCTTGAAGGCTCTGTACCACTGATATGCACGAAATTTCGATAGAGCATTATCACCAAAGGCCTTTTGCAACATTTTCAATGCATCGGCACACGAAAATTCATTTGCAACACAAAACTTTAAACAAATTCTTTGCTCAACGTAATCACCCATAGTAAAAATCGGCATGCACTCCGACATCGACTGACTTAATCAGCTGTTGCAAACACACTAGTTGACAGATCCCGCTCAAGCTTGGCAGTGGTACCAACCTAGGAAAAAAAAATTTACCTGCCTCATTGCCCTGCCAGATTTAAATCGATAATTCCCGGTACTTTCTTGACAGAATGTATATATTAGAATTCGTCTAGAACTTCTGCAGATTTTGATCTGAATAAATCTCATGAAAACATTTGGAATTATATTTTATAAACATGTCCTAGATACACTGTATTACCTTATTATTTATGATTATTTTGTTTATACAAATAACTCCTTACTGAAGAGATTTGGGTCCGAATTTATCAGGTTCTTTCTCTGAAGAATGCGCTATATATTCTTTAAAAAAGGAAAAAAAAAGACCTTTTTGAATTATATGTTGATCATTTTTTGGTGATGAAATTTGTGATTCTTTAACATCTAGTCGAAACATATGTGATGTCTTAATAATTTGGTTATTATTTTATATCTCTTTTGGTTTTTTATTAGTCAGTTTCCACCACACGTGATGATAATATATGACTATAAAGTGGTACAGTGTATCTAGGATATGTTTTTAAAAATTAATTCCAAATGTTTCCATAAGATTCAGTTAGATTAAAATTTGTAGAGGTTCTGGAGAATTAATTCCAGCTATTATCTGTATATTTTAGACTCTGATGAAGACCGTCAAGATGGAAGAAACGTACAATAGTACAACTGAAATAACGTAAATAACAAAAAATATGCTTAGTTAATGAATCAGTTATAAATAATTTCTACCAAGCATGCGAGCAATGAATATATTACATCTGATAAAATTTATTTTCAGTTCATCAAACAATAGTGCAATTTTATATAGATAATCCTTTTTGTCGCGTTTTTTGAATTTTAACAAATCTAAATGTTCTAAATCATTCGGGATGGTGAATTTGTATGTATATTACACTGTCTCGATTTGTAGAACATTTTTTTACCATATCCTACACTCCCTATTAATGCCATTTGGTACAGGTCAGCCGAATTAATTTATTTGAATATTAATATGCTAATTATGAGCATTACGGCATATTATGATCTGATTTCTGCGATTCTAACGTGAAAAATATTCCGCATACATTTCTTTACTCGAATTGAATCGCTATGGTACGTTGTGTATGTATATTTGCGTGCACTAGATGGCGCTAGTGTATGGTTAATACCTTAGTGTTCCTAGCGAATATACTTACTTGACAGATTTGGGGTTGTTGGACATTACAGTGCACTGAAGAAGAACCAACAAGTTGGAAACATGCGCATGTTTATATTTATGTCCCAGTGATCAACAAAACCTTATCGGGTTGGTTTGAGTTCAGAACTGTTATACAGTTTCATATTACACTGTCTCGATTTTTAGAACTTTCTATCTCACACTTCTTATTAATGATATTTGATACAGATCAGCCGAAATAATTTATTTGAAAATTGAGCATAGAACCTGTTGAGACATTCAATCCTGCACCATTATAGTTAACGTACAGTACAGTTCATTCAAATAATCGCTTCAATGTAGGAGGTGATATGAAAGAGATGTTTTAGTTCAAATGTATGATTACATACATTGGTAGGTTTCTATTTTGAGATTGATTTCGAACAAATGAAGTTTTCTACTGTTTGAGGTTTTTGATATTGATCGAACAAATTTAAGAATTGTTATACCTTTAAATAAGCATAAACCAGAAACAAGCGAACGATTATTTTCTACTTCCTGTAAATCATAAAATCATAAGACATTTTAGGTTCTCCATCACGAATGATTCTGGACATTCAAATTTGTCAATATTGTAAAAAACACATTGTTAAGACTTTTTTATAATTTTACTCACTGAAGAATCCCAGGAGGATGAAACGATTCCATATCAAATTGTTATTTGGATTATCTAAATATTTTTCATTCCTTGAAGATTATTGTTTTATGTCAATTATTAAACGATATAAATTTCCGAGACACAGTAATAATGTCATCATTAATTGATTTGTCAGAATTTGATAATTTCTTATTGTTTTAATAAGAAAAATGTTTTTGTTGCAGATTCTCGTAGGAAATCCAATAGAGGTTCCTGCGCTGAATCGTTTTTGTTAATAGATGTATTAGTGAGTAGAATATAAGGCGGTTATTCAGTAAATATTGAATTAACTAAAAATAACTTTATGAGTCAATAAATTGATGTCTTGAAATTAATAGCAAACTGCCATATTTGCCCGGGAATTTAATAGGGCATATCCAACTATTTTGAGGCACACTTCATCAGGACTAAACATCTGCAAAACTCTTTCCGCTAAGAACGCTTGGGATAGAAACCTACCGGTCATTCAAAGATCCAATGAAATGAAAGTAACGAATGCACTTCAACGTTCGCCCCATCAACCGAAAACGGCATTTTAACTGGCGTTTTTCTAGGCCAGACGGCATTTTTGACATTTCGCAATGCGGCGAACTGACAGAAGAACGACCAGAATTACACCATTGAAGCAAACGTTGGCGATTAAGACGATCACTATCAAGTTACCACATCTATCCTTCTTCGTTTGGCTCGTCCGTGTTTAACCATCCGCGTTATATGTCATTGCCAAATGAAATAACAACATAACCTATAAAGGAATCCGACTTTTTATACTTCCAATTAGTTTAGTACATTGTTTCCTTCGGAAAAAAGATAATTAGAATGCGTTTGTAGAGAGGACAATTGATACATTCATTTATCGGGAACTTTGACCAATCCAAAGAATCCGAGAAATTCTCCATTCACAAGTGAAATTCTCAGAAGGATGAGGCATCAAGTATTATGCCCTGATATTATCTTCAATTTACAGGGCTCACGCAAAATGCAATGATAAGCACGTTGTAATCGAAATTCGTAAAAAATTGAAAAATGAGTATCAGAAACATTTAACTATTCTTCTTTCGATGATTAAAGTAAAACAACTTAATTTCCGCTAATTTATTTTATTTCACAACAATTGTTTCGTCATGACAATATGACTTCGTCAGGTGAGTATGGTAGTATACTCACCTGACGAAGTCAGATGTAAGATGTATTTCCGACAAGTAGAGACGGATACAATCAAACATATTCTTATTCCTTCGAAAATAATGGGAAACAGTGAAATCAAATTAAAAGAAAATCTTTTTTTGAGTAATCTCTGTATTGCATGAAGATTAAAATGCGAAAATATTCCTTATTATTGTAGAACTTTTATTGAGTGCACCTCCTATTGTCAGTAACTTCCTGAAAATTTGATCTGAATCTCTTCGTTTTTTATCTCCAGTTCGTATTCTACATATCAGCTTATTAAATTGCTTGAGCAAAATATCTGGAAAAATTATTTATTAGTTCATACCAACTTGAACGCATTAAAAAAATTCAAAGTTCCAGCAAGGATTTCTTCCTAATAACCTCTGTGTTTTCTATGAACATATATTGAAGACAATTTTTGGCAAGCAGCAGCTCGATGTCATATACATTCTGTCAAGAAAGTACCAGGAATTATCGATTTAAATCTGGCGGGGCAATGAGGCAGGTGAAATTTTTTTTTCCTAGATTGGTACCACTGTCTTTAATTACTATGCCAAGCTTGAGCGGGATCTGTCAACTAGCGTGTTTGCAACAGCTGATTAAGTCAGTCGATGTCAGAGTGCGTGCCGATTTTTACTATGGGTGATTACGTTGAGCAAAGAATTTGTTTAAAATTTTGTGTTGCAAATGAATTTTCGTGTGCCGATGCATTGAAAATGTTGCAAAAGGCCTTTGGTGATAATGCTCTATCGAAAACTCGTGCATATCAGTGGTACAGAGCCTTCAAGGACGGTCGTGAATCGACGGCTTTGATCGAAGATAACGTCGATAAAATTAAGGAAAGGGTGCTGGAAAACCGTCGTACCAGCTTGAGAGAGATAGCACATGATCTTAAGATATCCCACGAGTCTGCACGTACGATTTTGATTGATATTTTGGGCATGAGAAAGGTGGCCGCACGACTCGTACCGAAAGACCTGAATTTTCTTCAAAAACGTCATCGCGAACAGGTTGCTTCAGACATGCTGGATCGCTGTAATTCCGATTCTATATTCATGGAACGCATTATAACTGGTGATGAGACCTGGGTCTACGAGTACGATTTGCAAACAAGCCAGCAATCATCGGAATGGGTGGCAAAAAATGAGCCGAAACCGAAAAAACCACGCCAAAGCCGCTCGAAAATGAAGGTGATGCTCATTGTTTTCTTCGATATCCGTGGCGTGGTGCACTACGAATTCGTTCCAGAGGGTCAGACGGTAAACAAGGAGTATTACCTAGGCGTTATGAAACGTTTGCGTGAGCGTATCCGTAAGAAGCGGCCAAATTTGTGGGCGAACAACTCATGGATTTTGCATGACGATAACGCGCCTTCTCACCGAGCTACGATTATGACTGACTTTCTCGCCAAAAACTCAACAAACGTGCTTCAGTAACCACCGTATTCGCCGGATTTGGCTCCCTGCGACTTTTTCCTCTTTCCAAAACTAAAATTGCCCCTTCGTGGCACCCGTTTTGAGTCGATTGAAGCCATAAATTAAAATTCGGCGCGAGAGCTAAAGTCCATCCCGGAAAGCGCCTATAAAAATGTTTCGATAATTGGAAGTGCCGTTGGCATAGATGTATTGGAGCAAATGGAGCCTATTTTGAAGGCGACCCAATAAATTTTGACTATTAAATGTAAAAATGTTGTTTTAATTGAAACTTACCGGTTCTTTCTTGACTGAGTAGTATACCGATTGTTCAAGTGCATACAACATGGTGATCATGGTGTTTTGATAAAGAAATTATGAGACCTTGAACTCTCAAGTGCAGTTTTATTATTTTTAACTTCATAATTACATTCAAGAGTCTAAACAGTATTAAACCATGTTTAAAATAAAATAGGAAAAGGTTTTTTACTTGACATAAGGAATATAACAAAACTTGAATATCAAAACAGATTTAATCTGTCAGTCTTCTACAATTATACTTTCAAAAAATTTTTATCAATAAAACTTTTAGAATTACATTAATGTCTTATAAGCAGGACTTATATTTAATAGACGAATAAAATCAAAATTCAATATACAATATCAACTGAAAAAAATAAACCAACAAATATAAATAGTCAATTAAAATAAATAAATAAATATTTGAAGGACTTCCTTCAAGCCTGATGGTCTGGCTATGCTCATATCCCTTCTCGTGAACTTCTTTGCCAAATTGTTTATAAATGTTCAAGTGCAGTTGTGCGGCGACTGTGGTATGCCGATCAAGGTATGCCTTCCTGGCCTGGATAAGGCACCCAGATACAATATGGTGGAGGGTTTCAGGATATGCTCGACAGAATCTAGATTTGGGGTCGACATCAGTTTTCATAATCCTAGCGTTCATATAGTTTGTTGCTATAGCCTGCTCTTGGCATGCAGTAATTAACGCTTCTGTCTCTACTTTCAGGTTTCCATGGGTGAGCCACTTCCATGTTTCATTGTTGTTAATAGTTTCCTCTTCATTCTCTTACAGGGTCTGTCCACGCATGCTTTTTTCTTTCCATTTTTCATTTCCTTCCTTTTTCTTCATTTGTTTCATTTTTTCTTTGATGATTTTTACTTTCCTTGTGTCAGGTATGTTTGTGCAGGCTTCTTGAATCTCGTCTTCTGAGCTGTCATCTTCATATCTATTCTTCAATTGGCGTCGGACCATGCCAATGTATTTGTCATTCTTTTTCAACTTCAAGTAGGTGTTTAGTCCTTTGATGGCGATGGCGTGGCTGGTCTCCAAACTGTGCATTCCTCTCCTTCCTTTCTAAATAAAGCCTGTCTATGTCAGCCCTAGGGTGGAGTGCACCGTACATGTTCAACAGTTTACGTGTTTGTCTATCTATTTTCTTCAGCTCTGCCTGAGTCCACTTGATGATGCCAAAACTATATTGGATGACGGGAACTGCAAGAGTTGATATTGCAGAGATTTTGTTCTTGTCATTCAGCTCAGTATTCAATATTCCTCCTGTTCTTCTGTAATATTCTTTCTGTAACCTTTCCTTCATCTTCTCATATTGCATTCCATCATTTTCATCGATTCCCAAATACTTCATGTTTCTCTAGAGCGTTGATGTTGGTGTTCTCATCTAATATTGTGTTTTCTTTTGATTTCAGTTTTCCTTCAATAAATGTTACTTTTGCACACTTGTCCAATCCGAATTGCATGTGGATGTCTCTGCTGAATACTTTACGTTTTCTAGTTTTTGTTAGCTCTTCTTCTTTCTTTGCTATTAATTTCAGATCATGAACGTACAACAGATGATTTATCTTCCATCGTTCATTTCTGCAGGTGTATCCTGTGTCTGTGCTATTGAGGATGGAGCTAAGAGGAAACAAGGACATACAGAACAGAAGTGGAGAAAGGGAATCGCCCTGGTAGATGCCAGTTTTGATTTTAATGCTTTTAATAGTTGTACTTCTAGTAGTAGAATTCAGGTTTTTTTGTTGACAGGTGTAAGTCAGTCCTCGAAGTAGTCATTAATTCAGTGATGAAGTTTAGAACACTGGTGATGTTCGGTATATGTTCAACGTTTCCACAAGCCAGCTGTGCGGAATATTGTCATATGCTTTCTTGCAGTCGATCCAGGCTATCGATAGCTGCTTTCGGTTGTTCTTGCTGCCTTTATGTATCATTCTACTTGTTAAAAATGATCCTTGCATCCATATGAGTTTCTGTCCATTCTTTTCTCACTCGCAACTCAAGGAAATAAACATTTTGAATTGAATAAGACCAAATATTGTTTTCTAGGAAATCATATGGCTTGAAGATTTTATTTTATAAAAACCCAGGAAAATAAATTTTCAGAACAGCGAAAATGTGGTATCCAGTGCATGATAAAAATTTCTCACGATCGAAATAAAAAAGCAAATTTAAGTTGACGTACTGAAACGCCCAGTTCACTGAAGACGCTAAGTACCCAGCCAATACAACCTACGCATTCACCGATGCCTGTATTATTTTTAGGATTTTAGGAGAATAATTTTCAGCCCTTAATCAGAAATGTTTCAAATATTCTATTCTGAAGTGAAAACTATTAATTAATTAAACATTTATATGAATAAATGACAGGTTGCAGAAAAGTAAATTTTATTGAAATCGGCAATCATGATCAAACAGTTGAGACATTTCACTGCCTGATAATTGAACTGACAAGTTCAAAGTGTGAACTCAAAGAAGCCACAGTGTTGGCAAATTATTGTTGTGAATTGTTGAATTGTAGAAATAGACGTTATTACTTTATTTAATTATAATGAATTTCCATTAAGAAGGGGCCGATTAAATAGAAAAATGTTATTGAATTATCAAGCAAAGTTTCTGAATGATTATTATAGAAATTCATTCGTAGTTGACCACACTCATATCGGTCCTCCAATATTCGAACGAGTTGTGGAAAAAAAAATTTAGACGATAAAACTGTGAATATGGTGGATCATCATCCAAAAGCATAATATTAGATTGAAAAACAAGTTGGAACATGCAGTCGTTGTCCAGCAGATAAGCCGTCTGAGCAGAAATCAGATTTCCTTTGGAAGCTTAGGCTCAAATTCTACCGACTGCGTTAGTAGGATCAATTGCTTTATAAAAATCTGAATTTGTAATTCTTCATAGAACGAGAATGTAATATTATAATGGATGGAGTATTCCGTTTGTGAAAGTTCATTCAAATTGGAATTAAATAAGAAATAACTTTGTTTTCCATTACTTTTTATTAACTGAATATACAGTGACTCCTCTATCGTAGTCTTTACTTCATTTAAAAACTGAATGTTTGAAAATGTATCGTTAGTAAAATCATCATCTCCATATGAATTTGATTGTTTGATTTTCGAAAGAACGATTCGTGGGACTTCAACCTAATGGGAGATTAAGTTTTTTTATGTTACGTCAAACATTGTCAAAATACTAGTACAATTTTCTACTTTCATTTTACGGAAAATAATTCTAGATGATTTTACCGAACGAACATCAGTAAATATGGTAGATTATTAGTCAAAATTACTATTTTGAAGTAAAAAACAGGTTGTTCAATTTTTTTTTCTCATTAAACCTTGTAAGATGCAATCGTGGCCGTTAAGGCATCTGACTGGATATCAGATTCCCCCAGTAATCGTAGATTCGACTGCGTAAGGTGAAACTTTTGCTACATATAAATTTAAAACATTAATTCTCCAAAGAATGACTTCGCGGTAATGAGAGATGATGTTTTAAATGTTCTGCCTAAATATGTATGAATTTCAGTCCAATTTTCGACTTTTGTTTTATGGAAAATTATTCTAGATTATTTTAGCAAACCAACCTCACAAATATGGTGGATTTTTAGGCAAAAGAACATTTTTAAAATAAAAAGCTACTTATTCAAATTTGTTCGCACTCAATCATATAAGATGAAATCGTGGCAGATCTGTTGAGGCGTCTGGATAGAAATCAGATTTCCTCTGGGAACGTAGATTCGTGTCCTACCGACAGCGTTAGTAGGAAATTGTGGCTCATATTAATTTAAAATTGTAATTCTTCATTTTTACAATACGTGTGTTTTGAAAGTTATGACAAATTATGTTTTAAATGTTACTCCTAACGTAATACAAATATCAATACAATTGACGAAATTCACCAGAACTTATGCACTAAATATGACTTAGCATTATCCAAAGGCATCATTTTAGATTGAAAAACAGATTTTTCAACTTTATCGACACTAGGTGTTTCCAACATGCAGTCCTGGTCGAGCAGATAAGGCGTCTGACTAGAGAACATATTCTATCTGGGAGCGCAGATCCGAATCCTAGCGGAAATTTTTGCTTCATATAAATTTGAAATTGTATTTCTCTAAAGTGCGGTGCTTGGACTTCAAAGTAATGACAGATTATGTCAAACGTTGTTGAAGGATCAGCCCAATTTCCCACATTAGTTATATGAAAAATGTGTCTAGATAATTTAACCAAACCATAATACCAAATTATTTGAATAAATTGGAATTTATGCGAAAATGCCAATTTATTCAAAACTATACGCATTGAACCGTTGCAATATGTAGTCAAGACA